>JAJMJO010000005.1:0-600632 GCA_030563605.1 Yamadazyma paraphyllophila
TGAGTTCGCTGCATTATGCAGCATTTGATTAATATATCATCCAAAAAAGTTTTCCACTCTTAACCAAAACGTTGAAGTACTTTTCAATGTGAAAGATTTTAAGTTAGGCGATTTACACTTGAAGCTCGTAGTGGCACTTAGTAAACGAGACCTAAAAGACCCCAACCTCTCACACAAACATTGCTCCCCACACAAACCCCTACATGCCCGACTGCTCCACGAGCTAAACTACACATTTTAATTAAATGTTGTCGTACTGCAGTGACTATGCTTTGTTGCAGAAACGAAGCCGTTAGGACGCACTGACAGGCATAATTATGGCCTCAGAGGTAATCAAGGTTTGCAGCCACAAATACGGGAGATTACTGATGTCACTGTTCCTTATGGCCATCCACGACACGGTGTCTGGCACCACCACGACATCACGACATTCGCACCACCTCCTTAACCTCGCCCTCACATTATTTCGTCCATCAACAACATGGTTTCTGCATTATTTAACGAAAAAGTACGTATAGTTCTTGGCAACCACTCTGGCCAGATCAATTGGATAGTTTGAGCTTGAGTCTACCCCAACAGGCTGGATCAACCTTGTATGCACGGGCTCGATTGTTTTACCAGGCGCATACTAACCTGTAGGCTGACGCTGTCAAGGCCTTACCAAAAAAGCCAAATGACGATGAATTATTGAAGTTGTATGGCTTATTCAAACAAGCTACCGCCGGTGACAACAACACCTCTAAGCCAGGGTTCTTGGACTTGAAGGGTAAATACAAGTGGGAAGCCTGGAATGAATTGAAAGGTACTACTGAAGATGATGCTGAAACTCAATACATTGAACTTGTTGATGAGTTGATTGCTAAGTATTCTAGTTAGTTATCGTCCAATATAGGTATCCTATTATAGGAGTTACAGTCTGCATTGATCAGCGTTAGTCAACCTCTGCACTGACCAATCCTCTGCATTGACCAATCTCTGACCACCTGCCCCTTTCTATATGGCATCTCATCCACATACGTCTTATCCTTCTCTTGCACCTCACTGGGTCGCTCTTTGTCACTTTCTACTAGGTCACTTTACGCTTCTATATTGTTATACACCTATTTGGTATGCTTCTCACTCTTTTCCTCTGTCTTCACCAACCTCCCATAGTTCACCGCCAAAATAACAATAGGAATCAAAAGATACGGCACGTAGATTCCTGCAAGTTTCCAGGTTTCCCCTACGCTTAACCCACGAGATTCACCCTCACTCAACACGTATAAAATCGAGGCAAAGGTGGTCAATGATGCGTTAACGCCATAGATAACACTCAATGCCTGTTTGTTTTTCAGGTCGTTGCTGATTGCAGCGTATATAAAAAACGGTAATTGAAATACTAGCTCGAGCCAAACGAAACCTTGAAACCAGCTTGGCTTCGAGGTTAAAAGTATATCTTTATTGGTGGTGATGTGGAAATTGACAATCCACTGTTGTACCTCCAATAGTGGGGGAACCACCACCGTCGAGTCGATCAACACCGTGATAGGGATGTGTATCAAATAGTAGTAGTAGCAGAATGTGTCAAACATGGTGTACAGTAGTTTGACTCACCGCCGCGTTTTCACAGACCTGTCGTTTCTCGCGCGGTTCCTGTCCGCGTTCCTCGCCAAGCGCCGCCAACTGTCGCTATTCCTGCCACTCGCGCACCATTAAATCCGCGATGACTAAACGGTTAATCAACCAGCTCATAGCCATGAGACCAGTCAAACCAGCCCGCCCGCTCGTATGGATCGACTGTGAAATGACAGGCTTGGACGTGGCCAAAGACCACATCATCGAGGTGTGCTGCATAATTACCGACGCGGACCTCAACCTCCTCGATGACGGATATGAATCTACCGTGTACTACGATAAGTCGGTGTTAAATAGAATGAACGAATGGTGCATTGAACACCATACCAGCTCAGGCTTGTGCGACAGGATTCTCGCTGCCCCCGAAAGGTCTCTCCCTTTGGTTCAGCTGGAGCTCCTCCAATATATAAAGAAGTATGTGGACCCCAAAAAAGGTGTGCTTTCAGGTAATACGGTGCACATGGATAAGTTCTTCATGATGAAAGAGTTCCCCGATGTGGTGGATTATTTGCACTACAGGGTGGTGGACGTGAGTTCATTTCTGGAGTTCGGCCATAGACACAATCCTACTTTAATGCAGTTCCAGCCCAGAAAGGCCTCTACTCACACTGCTAAGCTGGATATCTTAGAGAGCATTGGCCAATTGAAATGGCTTAGAGAACATTACTTGAAGGGCCCCGAAGAGACGGCAGAAACCATACTGACATTGTCGAAGGTAAACGTGCCGAAATAGCTGTACTACTTGAATTATATATTCGTATCTCATACTCACTTCTCGGTATCACTCTCAAGAGCCTCATCACTTCTGTACTTATTTATACACTGGCGGATGGTTTCAAAGTCCACCGGCTTCTCGAGCACTTCATGGAATTGTTGGGACTGCTGTGCTTCTTTTGCAAACGACGTGAGAGCTATTATGGGTGTGTTGGAATTCACATCATTTGTGTGTTTAATGAGCTTCACGGCATCGACTGCTTCAATCTTCGGAAGTCTCAAGGCGGTGAAAATCATGTCGAACTTGACTTGTCCTGTGGCACGACGAATCAACTCATCACCGTCATTAACTATAACCACAATACACCCAAGTTTCTCGAAAAAATTGGTGATAACATGCCTCACAATAGGTATAGGCTCACAGTAAAGTATGTCAAGTTCATTCACATTCACCATTTGTCTTCTTGAACTCTCTCTTCTCTTCTGTACTCTCATTAGAGCCTTCGTATTGTCTTCTGTATCCGACGAGCTCGGACTATCTTTGAAGCTTTTGGCAAGTGAGTTAACAGACGATCTGTGTCTTACCAGCAGACTACTATTTGGTGCTGGCTCAAGCGGTGAAAGCTTACCAAAGTCAGGTATATCGTCACTGGAATGGCCCGACCCATGGCGATCTTGTCTGAAGCTTTGAGGGCTCCCCATGAACTCATTCATTGGTGAAGGAGCACGGTTGAATGCCGTGAGCATTGGTGACACCGGCCGTTTGAACGGACTTGAATCCTTTAGCTGAGGACCAAAATAGCCCTGGTTCTGTGAAGTTGTTGGTGTTGAGCCTGAACTGGAGCCAATATTGCCAGGTGTCAAGCCTAGTCCGACTCCAGACCCAGAGCCAGAATTTGACCCTTGGTTACTTAAATTCAAGTTGAATGTTGGCCTATCCGAGTTACCAAACGAGAACCCTCTGGATCTTATTGGGGTTGATTCAGACGAGGAGCTCGAGTAACTTCCTCTATGCTCAAGATGTTCATTTTTCAACCGGTTGATCACATCTTTATTGGCCTTTTCAAGCACATTCAAGTTTCTGAAATGGAAAGACCCAAATTCGCTGGGGTCTGCCAACTTACTTCCTCTTCTTTCACGCTTCCCGGACCCGGTGACACTGCCTCTTCTGCTACCTCCACTTGAGTTCGACGTGTTGCTGATAAGCGGGACTGCTGATGGTCCTGGGGCCAGATTTAGGCTTCCTGCCGTGCTGGTACTATCGCCACGGCTCAAGTTGGTAGCAGTATTAGTGATACTGTCTCGACTATTGTCGCTTGGTAAAGAGCCAACACTGTCACCACGAAGCTTGAATTTCATGTCGATATCAGCCTCGGCATCATACACTTTGTTCTTTTCTTCATCGCTCGAATCAGCCTCCTCAGGGAATTGGGAAACATCTGCACCTCTTTGGTCAAAATATTCAGTGGATTCAGGGTTTTCTAGGTTTGGGATGAACGACGGGATTTCGTCAAACAACGTATCCCAATTGATTCCCTTGAAATAAGCGTGTTGTTTGATTTCATCAGAACCCCCATATCCCAATCTATCTTTGGGGTTAACCGTCAACAACCTTTCAACCAAATCCTTGGCTGACGGAGAACACATCTCGTCAAATTCCTCGGGAGACACATCCGGCCATTCAATAGCACCATTTAGAATATTGGTGAAAACATGTTCTGGAGTATCGGAGTGGAAGGGTGGATAACCAAACAAAAACTCGAACATGATACATCCCATAGACCACCAATCAGAAGCCTCACTCTGGCCAACCCCTTTGATTGTTTCGGGAGCCAAATAGTCAGGGGTTCCGACGAACTTGATCACTTCAGTGTTACTTTCCTGGGGATCAAAAATCTTGTAACTGGTGATGTTCTCATTGTTCTGTGAAGGGCTGACATGGAAATCGTCTTCCACAATTGCAAACGAGGTTTCGGAAGAAGTTCTTTGCAAATTAGAAGCCAAGGTAGGAGACTCATATTTGTTTTGTGTTGGGTTAAACGACGGGGTCTGGGATAGCTTGGTGGATCCTGATCTACTCATATGATCACTAGAAGGGGACAGTGCCGAGCCTGCGTTTAGCTTGGAATGGTCAACAGTTGGAGATAATGAAAATGGTGTGACGGAGCTTGTTCTTTTGTGGTTTATACCATGAAACTCAGAAAGTGGTGATTCTAAACTCAACCTTGGACTTCCACTCATTCCGGAAATGGAGTTGGCGTTCCCCACCAAACTCTTTCTGAATAACTCGGCCCCGTGCTCTGAAGAACTGCTCTTACGTTGAAGTCTACTCTGTCTTCCAATAACACCCAATCTAGATAACCCAAAGTCGGTCAACTTCAAATGGCCGGTGCTGTCAATCAATAAGTTATCTGGCTTCAAGTCTCTGTGAATAATACCACGATCATGTAGATCCGTGACACCCACAATGACTTCGGCAATGTATCGACGGGTCCAGTCGTTTCCCAAAGTCCCCAACATCTTAAGCAAAGTGGCACAGTCACCTCCATTCAAATACTCCATCACCAAGTAGAGATAGTTGTTGGTTTGAAATGAACTGTACAACTGTGCAACATACTGGGAATCGGTTTGCTTCATCATGACTGCCCGTTCAGACTTGACGTTCAAAATTTGATTCTTGGCTATCATATCGGATTTCTTTAAACACTTGATAGCCACATAATCACCGGTGAGTTTTCTTTTGGCCAAGAACACAGACCCAAACGCCCCTTTGCTGATTGCTTTCAAGATCTCATAATCTTTGATAGACCCTGCAGAAGGTTTGGTGGCGGGCGGTTGGCTCACAAGTAGTGGTGATAGTGGAGGCTTACCGAAGTTCTTCGTGCCTGGATTGAGTGACAAATGAGGCTTTTCCGGTTTATCCAATAGATCATTTGTGTGCAATTGACTATGCTGAATCAATGGACTTGAGCTTGGAGTGTTTCTCTGTAGTGACGATAAATTGTGCCCACCGTAGTAGTTGTGATTTGAAAAATATCCATGACCACCGGTGGATGTGTTTCCAATATTCAACGAATTATTGGATATTATAGGAGACCCTCTTCTCGGAGACGAATGGCCCAGATCGGACCTCTTTGAGTTGGTTAGAGACAAATCATTAAACACATCTATAGGCACGTCTCTTGAATCGATTTGAGACCGTGAGGACGACATAGAAGGGGTGGATGTGATGGACCGGGAGATGTCCATGTTGGAGGTTCTTCCTCTTAGAAGAATATCCTTGGGCGTTATAGAAGACAGAGCAATTCCAGAACCCAATCCCGGGTCTTCAAACTCGCTTGATATTATAGGAGGAGGTTGCAAATCCACCGCCAGACTGGACTTGATAGGCTGGGGAGATTGAAGCCTGTTTGAGCTTGCCGGGGACGACTTAGACTGCGGTGTGAACTTGCCCTGATGGATGGGGCTGTTTAAATCAATAGGGCTGTTCAAGGTAGAATTGACCATTGAATTCAGATTGGAATTATTATATACCTGGTCGTTGATTTTATTAACCGTATCTTTAACCGATGCCAACACCAATTCATCCACCTGTTTTTTTATCTTTTCACTTATTTTAAGAATAGAATAGAGCCTTGAAAGCGTATCTATTTTATCATTGATCAACTTCTGAGTGTCTTGGACTATCAGCTTTATTGACTGGTCACTCGTTTCAAACGGTTTGAAATTCACTATCAAATTAATGGCTCTCTCTGTGTTGGGCGAAAATTTAGGCTCTCCGTTCTCATCTACTTCAATCGGATTGATTGCTAAAGATTCGTCACAAAGCTCAACAAGTCTCGAAAGTATTCCAAATGGAAACTTCTTGATGGGGAGATGTGGCTTTAAATGGTGGGTCACATTCAATTGATCATTAGAAGAGCATGGTAAAGGATACCCTTTATACTCTGTGATAAGCGAAGACACGCTCGGAGAAGATGAGTTTGAACTCAACGAACTCAGCGAACTATTCAGCTGATTATATTGGCTGAAACTTTGATGGTATAAGCTGTCTGATATTTTTAAAATCAATTCCTTCTGGTCGCTTATCAAGTCATGACATAACTGTAAATCTTCACCCGTACGATGTTCAACAATACAAAGATCACTGTGTTTTTCAATGAACCATGCCGGGATCTGCTGCTCACATATCCTACAGAGAATTGTCTGTGGTTGAGGAACAGATGCTTCTTCCGTGACCTTTAATTCTCTCAATTCAATCAAATAGTTTTCAAAAATCGTCGACCCAAACCCTAAAAGGTCTATTAATTGATCGGGAATGGTCAAGTCCAAGTCCAACGGGATAAACGGCTTTAGGGTCCAGATTGAGTGTGTAGGAAGTTGTGATTTCGAATCATGTATAAGAATTCCCTGGGCTTCAAGCTCAATCACTTCACCATTATTGGAAAGTTTCGAACTGGTATCACTGGATCCAAGGTCTTCTTCGGCACCGATATCATCGATATCAATCACAAGATTCTCGCCGTCTCCGGCCTCTGAATAGCTTACGGAAGCTGCTTCCGGGTTCTCCATTAACGTGGTATCTGGATCAAACCGTTGTAAGTCCAGATCATTCTGGCCGTCGGTCAGGTTATTGGGAGTAATATTTGGCTCGTATTCTTGAACTTCCAGGTCATTGGTTGCCGTAATGAACTTTACTTTATAACTATCGTCATCTTTGATCATCTTTTCTATTGCATAATTAAACACCTTGGTATCTTCCTCACTGTTACCTATGATGAAGTTCGAAATGGGTTTGCCTATGAGCTTCTTTACTTTTGTGCCCACAATTATCTCCCAGTTCTTACTGAGATAATTAATATTCCCATCTAAGTCAAGCTCCAATACTGTTGTTGGGTTATTTGAAGACGCTAGACTTAAGTCGATCTGGCCCTGAATCAAGTCATTGAAGTGGGTGTTTGTTTCTTGGGGAGCGTTTGGCACTATTTCTCTTGGGGACACCGACCGTTCTAGATCTCTCAAGTTTGTTTGGGAGAGCTGGAACAATGGTTGATTGAAAAACTCGTCTCTTTGCATGGTGGGAATGGGGACTGGTGGATTGAGATAAGACACAATATAGCAGTTTTGAATCAAACGTGCCTTTCAACGGCAAAGCGGGCGACAGGGGTTACGGTAGTCCTCTATATTGAGGGATAGATTGTTAACAGGCAGATGGTGATAAAAAAATAAACCTGGGGATATCGCGGCAGAAGCGAAGTGGGTTCAGCTGATGAAGAGGTATCGCGGCCTTCCGCGCCCGCGCGGTAGAATCATAGGGGCGTCAGGGGTACGAGGAAGGCGGCCGCGCTGGTGTTGCAAACTCAGGGTCTTGGTGCGAGCCGCGTTTGAGCCAGGGACAGAGCCGCTCTGGATGGGCGAGAGGTCGGTTTATAGCGTAGTGGTTTGGGTGTTGGTAGTATATAGTTGTATGTGGTGGTATAGTATTAGGGCTAGTTAACGTATAGTAGCATCGTGCTGGAGCTGGTTGTCAGTTTACGTTGGATGGGTTCTGATCACTATGTGAAGTTCTCATCAGCTATATCCTGATGCAAGTAAATGCAAGCAACTTCGATACATTATTCCTTGCATTATTCTATCAACTACAGTTATTTGTATCGCCTTCACGAGTTGAAGCAGAGCTGTTTGGTGGAAAACAAATGTAGAACCAGCCTGGCGAAAACATGGAGACGCTAGGGCGTGTTGTGTTCGTTCTGGAGCTACATGGTAGCTCCTGGCTACTCTTCTTCAAAGCTACGGTGGATTGGTACTTTCCGTCCGTTTATTGTCTATACATTATTTGTTGGAAATAATCGTCAATCATCATTCATGGCCTCGAGTTGGATCGAGGTGGTTTTTAGTTATTTACTGAGTGTAAGCAAACAAAGGTTTTGAATCAGAGATACTTCTCTTCTTAATCAGCTCCAATAATTTCACATTCAGTTCTTCATTCTTTTTTAATATCATACTCTTTAAGCATTTGTTTTCCATTTCTAAAGTCATCAATCTCTTCTCTAAATTTTGGACTTTTTCTTGTAATTCCTTGCACTGAGTTTCCATTTGTTGTTCTTTCAATTTTTTCTTAATTCTAAACCTAGCGCTGGCGGCGGTATTTCTTTTCCTTTTATCGGTATTAGCAGCGGCAACATGTTCAGGGGCTGGCGATTCAGCGACGGAAGACCCAGAGCCTGGCGAAAAGGGGGTAAACGAGGTGGCGGCAAATGTGGATTCGGCCGGCTTGGTACTAAGCGGTGGCGTTAAACCATCAAGTGATACTGAATTTATAGCTTCCAAGTCTGGTTTCTTGTTGTAATCAAGGTTGAAGAAGTCATTTTTGGAAAACATATACAAGTCACTTTGAGGGCCGGATTCCGGAACCTGGCCCCCGTTGGAAGGAAGGGAGAATTCATCAAAGTCAAGATTCAAGTCAGTTAAATAATCTGATGGCTTGAAGTTCATTGTCGAAGTAAAGAGTTTTCGATTTGAAAGTTTTTTTGTGCGAAAATTTTTTTAGAGTTGTGATTATTAATTTCTTAGTCAAGGGTAAATGATTGGATAAATAAGAGAGGCGATTCAAACTCTAATGGTAGAGTTCAAGATGAGGATAATTTTTTGGATTAATTAATAAACTGGAACAGTATTTACTATACATAAACTCTACTAGAGTTTGCGACTCGCCTATACCGGCCCGGTGCGCAGCTACAATCTATTCTGGCTTCTACCTACTCTAGTCTAATTCGTAACACATCAATGATTAATTTGGTCCACAAGGGATTGTAATACAAGCAGCTCATCATCCGAACGGCCAGGTGGGCCACTGGCGGTAGGTGGTACTGATTGTGGTTCTAATTGGTACGATCTGGGAGCGGCGTTTCGAGGGTCCCGCGTTTCCCTGAACGGAATATTGAAATGAATTTGATTCAAATGACTCAGATTTATTTGACTCAGATTATTTATCTGACTCGGGTTGTGTGTCACGTGAGGTGCGCCTTGGCTATTTCGTCTTTGGTGATTAACGTTCAGGCCCTTGGTGTGATTTTGGCCCTCGTCATCCTCAAATGGTAACCCGACAGCTGCACACATCCAAATCCGGGTCTTATATATCCGGAAAAGTTCTCTGACCAAATCCCTAAAATCTATTCTCTTGTTTGTTGAGTAATAAAAGATTAACTTGTTTCTATCAAACTGGTACTCGGCATCAATGAGTTGCATGTTTGAAAGATTAGCAAAATGGTTATGTCCATTATGTCCGTTGTGCCCATTATGCCCATTATGGTTCGGCTGGGGACTGCCACTTCCACTCTTTAAACTGGATATCTTAGCCATACATAACCGGCAAGCCTTATCTTCGTCTTGTTTCTTACTCAACACACGTAACACTTCAGATGGTTGAGCTAATCCCACAATCGGTTTGGGGAAATGGAGTACCGGGGGTTGGTGATGTTCGTCTCCATTTTCTCCTAACGCTTGCTGTTGTTCATGGAACTGAAGATACTTGAGAAGCCTTGCTTCATCTATCAGCACATCAAGTTTTACTATTCTTCCTAAATCTCTTCCTCTATCAGCTTCAACAATCACAAGATCTCCTGGCGAAATATGTCCTGATATGGGCTTAACCCCAGAAAGCTCTTGAACTGGAGGAAGACAAAACACGTCCACACGGCCAGCTTTGAAAGCAACTAGAACAAGTTGGTGATTGCGTAATGAAGTTTCCACGGGAAACTTGGGCAATTGCACGTCAAGGGTATCAGACCCGTAATAATGTTGATCTAATCTTTGCCAGGTGATGCCCACACGCTGGTGAGGATCCAGCGAAAAGTAGTCATGTACAAGAGCAATAGTATCACTCAGTAGAGGAGCCGTAGGTCTCTCTGCTGATTCAGACTGGCTGATTTGGTTGAATTTGCCAAAAGATGCTTGGTAAGATTGAGGAGGAGATTGTATTTGAGAGTGCATTTGCGACTGTATCTGAGGAGCAACACCTTGAGCTTGCATAGTATCACCATGAGAATGGCGACGGCCAATACTGGCGTCCCACTGGCGACGGAGTTCCCATTCTTCGTTGTACAGCGGGGAAAAGCCTGTCAGATTGCGGTGTTCATACCACTGGGCCCCAAACTTTTGGGAGATCTGTTGTGGTGGTACGAGAATAGCCCCCGGAGCAGAAGCACGTTCACGGAGTTGCTGGCCAGGGACAGGGCCAGATATGGAACCTTGGCTTTGGCCTTGTCCCTGGCCTTGACCAGAAGCTAACTGCCATTCAAGACTGGAGGGCGATACTGGGCCCACATTTCCAATCAGGTTTCTAACCAGGTTTCCCACCAGGCTTCCTACCAGGTTGATCTGGCCCTGGTGGTTCCCAACAAGGTTCCAATTGTCCCATGCCGGTGTCGAGTGGACGGCGGCCTGGGCGGCCTGGGCAGCGTGGGATTGCGCGGGCAAGCCGGTGTTATTGGGTGGTCCATTTGAGCCAAATGCCACCCCACCACCAACACCGCCGACACTTCCGCCACTCAGGATAGAAGAACGGGTGGAGGTGGCCCAGATGTTCTCGAACGTCAGAGAGCGCCTGTGGTTCAACGGAGGAGGGCTCTGCCAAAATTCATTAACAGAGTGAGGTTGGAATGAAGCAGCACCCGAATGGGGTACAGACTGGCCTTGAGATTGGGAATTGTTGGAGGCGGTAGCAGGGTTGGCGCCCAGCGCCATGGTGGTCTGTGTGGCCAGCATCCCCGGATGGTTTACTCGATGATCCCCAGAGCCTGTGGGTAAATACATTGTTTATAAAAATCAAGTGGTAAAAAATAGATGATGCTAACCAGAAAGGATGATTAGCTTAAATACAATCTGCAAAGCGCGGGGGACCACACTTGGGAAACTATAGGTGCGGCATGGAGGTAGAAAGTGGTATGGCGGGCAAGTTGCGAGGCGGGAATATAAGGCGGAGGAAGGTGGTAGGTGGTGGTGGCATGGGCCCACCGGGAGATGGCACCGAGTGGTGCTAACTGTCGGTAAGGTACACCGGACCCCGCGCAGCAACTGAGTGGCCTAGCCAGGGTGAATAATATATTTTATAAAGGAATCTACGAGGGGATATGCAAGAATCTTGCCTGTTAAAAAGGAGGGTCTGGATGTACGAGGTGGATGTGCAGGATTCGTGCCATGTTCACGATTGATTTGACTAACTTGGCAAGCGGACACATAATTGTGGGGTAGTCAGATTAATGTGTTTGGGAGCGATTAATTAGTGCTCAGCTGGTCTGGCTGGTTTGGCTGGGATGATTGGGTTGGTGCTGCTTTACTAAACCGCACAATGGCTATTATTACGCCGCAATAAAATGGCTGCAACGCGCGCGTCGGCTTTATTGGCTGCAATAAGAATCATGTATTGAATCTATAGAAAGAAGCGAAAGTAATTAATAGACGAAATTAAATGAGCGCAGCAGCCACTAAACCAAGGGCTACCATGAAAGAAGGTTTGACGGAGATTGCTCCGTCGTTGTAGATATCGATATCTGGGGTTCCGTTCGTAGCAGATGCGGTGTTTGTGTTGTCTGAGCCAGAGTTGTCTGAGCCAGAGTTGTCTGAGTCGGAGCCAGATCCTGAGTTTGCGCCGGCGTTTGCGCCGGCGTTTGCACCAGAGTCATCGCCAGCGTTGGCTCCAGCGTTATCACCAGAGTTGTCGCCAGAGTTATCACCAGAGTTGGCACCGGAGTTGTCGCCAGCATTGGCACCGGAGTTATCACCAGAGTTGTCGCCAGCATTGGCACCGGAGTTGTCGCCAGAGTTGTCGCCAGCATTGGCACCAGCATTGGCACCGGAGTTGTCTCCAGCGTTAGAGTTGTCACCGGAGTTGGCACCAGCATTGGCTGCAGAGTTGTCACCAGACACGGCACCAGCATTGTCATCAGAGTCATTATCGGAATTACCAGTGTTGTCGCCAGTGTTACCAGAACCGGCACCAGAATCAGCACCAGATCCATCAGAACCGTTTCCATTACCGTTTCCGTTGCCGTTTCCGTCACCGTTAGATCCATTTCCAGAACCGTTTCCGTTGCCATTAGAACCATCTCCAGATCCATTTCCAGATCCATCAGAACCGTTTCCAGATCCATCAGAACCGTTTCCGTTACCAGATCCATCAGATCCATTTCCGTTACCAGATCCATCAGATCCATTTCCGTTACCAGATCCATCAGAACCGTTTCCGTCACCGTTGGAACCGTTACCAGATCCATCAGATCCATTTCCATTACCGTTGTCACCGTTGGAGCCATCATCACCATTACCTCCATTACCGTTGTCACCGTTTCCACCATTTCCACCGTTGTCTCCATTTCCACCGTTGTCTCCATTTCCACCGTTTCCACCAGTTGGAGTTGGCTCTTCGGCAGTTGAAGTCTGTTCATTTGGACTGGTTTGGGTGTTGGTATTAGTATTAGTGTCAGTGTTAGTGTTGGTGTTAGTATTAGTGTTAGTATTAGTGTCAGTATTAGTGTTGGTATCAGTGTTGGTATCAGTGTTTGTATCAGTGTTGGTATCAGTGTTGGTATCAGTGTTGGTATTAGTGTCAGTATTAGTGTCAGTGTTGGTATCAGTGTTGGTATTAGTGTCAGTATTAGTGTCAGTATTAGTGTCAGTATTAGTGTCAGTGTTGGTATCGGTATTAGTGTCAGTGTTAGTGTCAGTGTTAGTGTCAGTGCTTTGAGACTCACTGGATGTAATACTGTCGCTATTAGTAACAGAATCGGTAATTGAAGTATTAGATTCAGTGTTTGATACTGAGCTGTTAGAATCAGTACTAGAAGCGGTGTTAGAAGCAGAACTGCTGGAATCATCGTTGGAAGCAGTGTTGTTGTCTGATTCAGTGCTGGAAGTGTTTCCATCTGTTGAGGATTCAGTGCTAGACGTGTTGGATTCGGTATTTGATTCACTTGAAGATGAAGGATCATTTACCGTAACAGTCAGCGAGATAGAGTCTTCAGTGGATGATTCACTGGAGCTGGAGACTTCAGTAGAACTGGACTCTTCAGTAGAGCTGGACTCTTCAGTAGAGCTAGATTCTTCAGTAGAACTGGATTCTTCAGTAGAGCTAGATTCTTCAGTAGAACTAGATTCTTCAGTAGAACTGGATTCTTCAGTAGAAGATGATTCTTCACTAGAACTAGATTCTTCAGTAGAACTGGACTCTTCACTAGAGCTAGATTCTTCACTAGAACTAGATTCTTCACTAGAACTGGACTCTTCACTAGAGCTAGATTCTTCACTAGAACTGGACTCTTCACTAGAGCTAGACTCTTCACTGGAGCTGGACTCGTCATCTGGAGCTTCTGGAAGTGCTTTACATGAAGGACAAGTTGATGGTCTTTCAGTGTTCACAGGAGCATCCTCATAGATCAACCCACCGTTAATGACTGAGGCAATTCCAGGACCATAATCGGCAGTGACCTTTCTAATCTTGTTAACGTCATATCCTGGGCCGATATTGAAACGGTATTCAGCAGCAGGGTTGGCAGAAAGTGTTAAAATACCATCTTCAGAGTATGACCATGTCAAAATTGGGAGTCCTAATCCAATAATGTTATCATCACCCCATCCAACAACCGTAAAGTCTTGATCTCTTGTGTAAGCATCAACTCTAATGGCACCATTAGAGGATGAAAAGACGAAGGACTGGTCTTGAGAAATATCTTGTAAGGTGTAACCAATCCAAGCGGTACTTTCTTCACCAATATCGAAACATCCACTACCATCGATGGCAGTGGCTTGTCTGTAAGCCATTTTAGTCAAGCAAACAGCACCATTGTTGTTGATTCTTTGCAAGTCCAAGCCTAAGTTGACCCAGCCAGCCGACCTGTACAATTGGTAAAAGTGGATTAATCCATTATTATTCCAATCAGATGATGTTATAGCCATTGTAGGAACTCCAAAGTCACCGTTACCAGCAAACCAGATCTCCCCATCGTTTTGGAAAGTAGTGGCATCGGTATTATAGAAAGGTGTTAATTGAGAGTCGACTGAATTCAATACAACCTTACCATTAGGACCAACAGACCAATTGTTATTCACTCCACCCAAGTTAACGTTTAATCCAATGAGTGGAGATTTACTGGTGATGAATAATTCACCATCAACGGTTAAGTCACCGATGAAGTTGGAGAAGTCATTATCGATAATAGACCAGTAGACACCTTCAGCAATAGAAGAGTCACCAAAGTTAGTATTGAAAGTTCCTCTAGTGATGGTATCACTAGTTATATCGATGGCCAAAGCCTGAGCTATCAAAGCTAAGGATGTGAACAAAGTAGAGGAATATTTCATGACGAAGTAATGAAGGAATATTCGAGGAAGTGTGGGATCTTTTTATATGGCATCTTGGCTGTTAAAGGCGCCCAAACGATCTGCTAAATCTGGGTGCTTCCTTCAGCTAACTAGTGAAAAGATGCCCTTTTAGAGACATTTTTTAGCTTCTTTTACTGGACTAGGAAACTGGGTTCCAATTACAGTAAAACTTAAGCCATAGTCTAAAAATATTTATGGCTAGGAACCCACATCCATGTTTTTGCTGTAAACAGGTTCAGAGGATTGATATAACAATGGGATTGTGAACCCTAGTGTGGATTGAATATAATCAAAAATAAAATACGAAGCTTATATCGCACCTGACTTCAAACAGCTATACACGCGATTCTTTATGTTTATTTTATCGATTAAGTTTAAGCTTTGGCTATAAAACTTAACACTAGATAGCACGCTATGCACCATCCAAGCTAAGGCTAATTGTAGCTTCGAGCGATACGCTGGCTCTTGCAATGGCTTGTTTCAATCCATTTGATATCACCTCATCTTTCATGTGCCTCTCGTCAATGCGCGTTAAAATGTCAATATTTCCATTTCGGTATAACAAGATGTAAAAATATTTTAAACGATTTGGGGATTAATTTTCATGCATAGCTTACCGTATGATGGGCTATATGGAACAATGGCAGTGGAACTGGACCAGAGTAAACATAACAGGTTTCGTATGTAAATACTTTTTTCTTAAATCGTCATTCCCTCTTTTGTAAGCCTTGACACCTCTTTCATTTCCCTAGCTCGCTTGATACAATGGTTGTGATATTTTCCACCTTTAAAACATTCGAACGCCAGCCAAAACCCCAATCGATTAAATCCGCCTGTTTCCCGAGATATGCGTAAAAAATAATCGGTAAATCGTCGGGTTTACTAGTAACTCCTTTTCTAGCTTGGGATTAAAGATCTACAGCAGCATGACACCATCAGATTGTACGATCGCAGCCACGCATTTACGAGAGGTTCCCTCAACAATAATTACAAATTAGGTATAATCCACATGCATTATTTCAACCGTTGGTTACTAGATTTCCACATCTTGCCGCGATATGTTCCCTGGGTGCAGATCAATTGTCCTTGTTAGTAAATCTAAGGCGAGGTAAAGTAAATCTCTGCCAGTGCCCAAAACATGAGATTATACCCATACCCCCCATATTGTTGGCACACAAGTCGCGTATATTAAGAAACGATTTACCACCATTGTTCGAATGTCGGTTGTATACCGGCGTCAGGGAATTATCATGGATTTGCCCAACATCTGTAGATGTAGGTTGGGATGGTAATGAGTTTGATACCTGACCCTATGGCGATCCTGCTGCGAACCTTCCATGCTTCGGCCGGCAATCCTCAGTAATTTCACCTTCTCCCCGCCATCTCCACCACCAGGGCATCCGCCATTTTTTCACCGCCCGTGCTAAGTCTGGCTCTGTTCACGCTTATTCTGGCTCTCCTTCTCCCACTTGTAAAGGTGTCGATTTGTAGAGGTTTCTTGGAACATTTTAGTGGCTAAGAATTGGCTTATTTCTATTTTAGAAACAAGCCGCAGAAACTACAATAGCAACAGGTGATTATTCTTCGAGGGCCTCGTGTTGTTGCCAGTTTCATTCCAGCCCATTCTGAGCCTGGTAAAAATACCTGGTTCAAAGTTCATACTGTTGCGTAACCAGAACTGTGTGTAGCTTTGGAACTGGAGGATTTGCAAGCAACCGTACGGAACCCCGTACGATGCTATAGATGTTCTTCAATGGTACCAGGGCTTAATTCCAAAGCTTCCAGGGTCTTGTTTTATTTCACCGTTTGGTTGAGATCTTAGTGTATTTTCTAGCATTTTCAAGTAATCGCCTTATTTTTTTTATTCTGCTCTAGAAACAACCACAAGAGGCACCAAGAGCTTTCCTGAAGGTTGTTTCCTGATCGGGTGTCCAGTTGCAGATTGGGTCTGCCAGTTGCAGATTCGGTGTAGCAGCTGCCAAATGGGGATATCGTGCATTACTGCGTCAATTGTCTGATTAAAGTGTAACTATCCGGTGTTGTTGTAAAATACAAGCGTGTCTTTGAACCACAAGCGTGTCTTTGAACCACAACTGCCAAATGAAATGCTGATACCACTACTGACAGCTCAACAAAAAGGTGGTGATATTTATTGATCTATGTGAGTTGATGCAAGAGCTTCTAGCGAAGACCAGCTAGTACAATACCTACCCAAAACACACCATGATTATCTCTGCCACTACCTCTGCACGTAACCCATCTCTAGTTGCATCTACAGCTTTCTTGCCGATAGTATATTACAAATAAACACATTTTAACAAACTACATAGTTACACGCCATCAAGGCCATTGTCCTACTGATACTGCTGCTGATTAGGTAAGTTCCCATTCTGCATATTGAAGTATTGTTGATAGACATTTGGATCGTTGTATCCTTGAGGAGGCATTGGCATTTGAGGATGAGATTGTGGATAAGGCATCCCTGGAGGTAAATGAGCTCCTGGAGGTAATTGATTTTGACCAACACCTGGTTGAACGTGTTGGTGGTGAAGAGGATGTGCAGGCACCTGTTGAGGTTGTGGAGGAGCCTGGGTTTGATGTTGAGGTTGTTCAGGAGATTCTGGGGAATTGCCATCGCTTTGATTATCTTGTTCATCACCCAAGCCTTCTTCAGGGGCATTCAAACAGGCTTGAATAAGATTTTTCCCTTCACTCTTTGTAACCAAAGGTTGAAGTTTTGGAGTGGTGAAAGTATAAACCAATCCAGTTTCGGAAACAACCAACAATAATACTTGAGTACCGGTCAAAACAGATAATTCATAAGCCTTCTTCATAATACCGGCTTTTCTCTTGGAGAATGTAATGTGTCTTCTTGACTTATCTTGGATGAACTTGATTTCAATCTTTCTCCTTTCCTTTTGCTGTTTTCCTCCTCCAGTTTGTTCATCATCGTCTTCTTCTTCAGGAGGTTGATTGGTGTTGGTGCTAAACGTGGTGTTTGGCAATTCGTCTGGGGTCTCCAACTTTGGTTCCGAAGCTTCACTCATCTAAATTGTTAGTTATGTTTCGAGATGGTTGGGCAGATAATTTTTGTCCATGTTATTGAATTTTTAATATGCCAGGGGCCAAAATATTCAAGCTGTGCAGACGAGCTCATGGGACTGTTGATGGGGGGTCGTGGTGGTCTACCGATACACTAGTGCCAGCACTACACCATACGGTGGTGATGTTATGAAACAACAAATATCGTGGCACCAAACCTCCGCCCTTGGCAAGTCGCTGGTACGCTACCACCCATCAGTTGGCAACGCCGAGTACATTTGCAAACAACATCCAGTCACAGTATCGGCACTCAGTTGATATAGGTTATGTGCAACCATAGGAGGTGGGTGGCCATATTAGGAAATTGAATAGATAGGTGAACCAAATTAGGTAACCTCGAAATCTTATATCTCAAACGGTATCACAGGATGGAATCGTTTGGGATGGAAACAAGGATCAATTGGAGGATCAGGCGACACCGAGCGGAGGGTATCAACATATATATATTACATGGCCCGAATAATTATCTGCCGACTTATTAGTTTTGATAGATTTTTGATACATACTTTCTAACTGTTCAGTAATACAAAAAAACAACAGACAATTTAACTAAAGAGGAATTCGCCAGGTTGAAGCTTTTGAGGTGCGGAAGTGTGCGCGAACCGTCCGCGCCGTGGGCAGCACGGTAGGTGCGGTAGGTGCCATCTGCGGGACAGTGCCGTGTGAAGGGGACAGTTTAGTACCAAAGGGCTGTGAGTTAGAGGGAATATTAGATATCCCGTAGAAGACATCAGATAGTGGTTGGGGCTAGGCTCGCGGGTTCAGGTCGTTCTTCGCTGGTGGTGGAGTTCTTCGCTGGTGGTGGAAGACGCGATCAATGGATTGCGACATCGTGTTTACCATTAGCGTGGTCTATGTGTTCTACCGTGTTTCCGCCATTAAAGTCCGCCCTGGTCCCGTGACTAGATCCATTGGGCTCCGGCGAAGGTCCTCCTTTATCTCCATTCTCTTCACTCTCACCGCTTTCTTTAGTACCCTTCTGTTCAGACTCACCATTCTCTGCGTTCTGTTCAGTCACCCCATTCCCTGCA
Source organism: Yamadazyma paraphyllophila (assembly GCA_030563605.1). Lineage (NCBI taxonomy): Eukaryota > Fungi > Ascomycota > Pichiomycetes > Serinales > Debaryomycetaceae > Yamadazyma > Yamadazyma paraphyllophila. The sequence continues at coordinate 18,840 of JAJMJO010000005.1, forward strand.
TTCTCTTCAGTCACCCCATTCTCTGCATTCTCTTCAGTCACCCCATTTTCTCCCTCCTCTTCCTCTTCCTCTTCCTCTTCGGGATTCACCTCAACTGCAAACCCAATCCAGTCACTTAACAATTCGTTAATACTGTCTGATAAACCATCATAGTACCTCTTTCTATTTGTCAATATAAGCACCTTCAACAACTGGCTCTTAATAATCACTATACGAGGAAACACCTGTTTGTGCAACCGTTTCAATTGTTTGATTATATCGTTAGCCTTTTGTTCGTCAACCTCGGGCCTAAGACTCATTAATTCCTCGATAACTGGTTTCGAAATTGCATCGAATTCTATCAAGTCGGCACTGAGGTCCTTGGCTAACGTCTCTGCGCTTGGGAAATCATGGTCAAATTTAGCTTGCTCTTCTCTATCATAGATGAAGTTACCATTTGCATAATTCTCTTCTATATCTTCTTCTATACCCCAATCTGGATCATCATCAATGGGCTCTTGTTTAGCTTTTCGTGATTTGGGTTTCTTGACCGTGTCTGGCTTTTTACTTTTGACTGCTTTGGCCTTGGTTGTTTTAGCTTTCTTGGTTGTTTTAGTACCTTTATTCGTCTTGGCTTTCTTCTGGGGTGAATAATCTTCTTCTTCGTCTTCTTCTTCGTTGTCTACTTCTTCAATTTCTTCATCCTCCTCCTCGTCCTCCTCTTCGTCTTCTTGTTTGACAGGAATTGGAGCGGGCTTGCCTGTGCTGCCGTATTTTGCAAAAAGCTCCATATCTAATGGGTCTTTTGCTAACTCGTAAGCACTTTCAAGAAGATTGTCTCGGCGTCTTTTTGGACGCTCTAAGTAATCCTCGATTGCTTCTTTGCCCAAGAACTTTATGTCTGTTGATTTAATCCAAATGTAAGTATCGTCGCTAAAAAACCTAACAGGTATAATGACAATTGGACCCAGGTTCTTCTTTTTGGGTGGAAGCTTGACGTTCTTTGGCCTTTTAGAAATCATATTTTCCGGAAGAATTGTTTCGTCTAGCACCATAGCAGGCCATGGAGGGTACCCTTTTACTTTAGCTAAAACTATGTCAGTTGGTTTGTAATCACCGTAACGGTCTGAAACCGGCGCAGAGCCGGTGGAAGCTGGTCCTTCGACGGATGTGGACTCTTTAACGTCACTTTTCTGAGCTGTGAGGTGTTCTTCTCCGATGGAAGCAACACTCTCATCTATCGGGCTGGATTCACTCATGGTGGATGTAACTTCGCGTTGATTTGAAATACTGGCAGATGCGCGGAGCTGCCAATGGTGTTCTTGACTCTCGTGGTGGCATACGGCGAGGGCTCTGCCACCGGCCGCTCATACCGCGAACCGGTGCAAGAACCCGTCAGCGCTGGTACCTACAATTAGATGCAGACTATATCGGACATGATTAATGGTGCCAGCTCCAGGAATAACTTGCTCCCAATCCTTCATGAACATGTTGGTCTTGTTGTCATAACTGAGCTCAGAGATGGTTCCATTTTCACTCCCACATAACATCCTGTTGTCTTTCACATCGCATTTGAGTTCATATTGTAAGTGCTTGGAGATTGGGTATCTGTTTAATACCTTTTTGGCATCCATATCTATAGCACACACCTCGCCGTTTTCTGCGAGGCCTAGTACAAGCTGTGACGAGTCTACCGAGAAATCAACGAGAAACAGCGGGAGCTTACACTGAAAAAGCTCGTCAGTTCTCAAGTCTACCGCCGCCAAAACTCCGTCACGGCAGCTCGTCCAGACACGGCGGGGTCCCAGAGGATCCACGGGAGGCAGGGAGCATTTCCCAACGGATATTGCCAGCACAGCATCTCCGCCAACCCGCACCGTATAAACTGATCGTGGTGAAGCTCGTACATCAAACATATTAAGCGTGCAATTGTCTCCACCTGTCACCAACAAGTTCGGAGATACAAACTTCAGACACGTGAGCTTATCGTTGACACCCAAGTGGGAAACACGTGATGTGCTGACTGGAGACTGTGTTTTGAGGTCCCAGAGGGTCACAACGTTTCCGTTTGTGGAGATGAGACGATCGAGTTTGACGGAAAGAGATGTGGTGGGCGCGTGGTGGTGGAGAGGGAAATGGTTCATGTACCCGTCGTAGGTGTTGACGAGAGTTATTACCTCGCTGGCGGCTAGCACGTAGGGCGTCTGCGGTAGCGTGGCGGTGGCGGTGATGGGGGTTTGGCTTATCTTGATGGCATACATCTTGCTGCAAAATTCGCGAACATAAATTTACTAATACATTCGAACTACCTAATACTACTCAAGAAGGTTTCAGTTTCCATTGGACCCTAGATCTCTTGTGTGGGACTCTTCTCCTGTTGTTTTTCTTGTTTTTCTCCTCTTCTTGAAACCTTCAGCAACCAAATACTTTCCTTGACTGGATTGTTGTTGTCAAATACATGCTCGACTTCCTCAAGTGTCAAGCCACTGGTCTCCACAAATAACAAATAAATCACCACGAACTGGAACGCGTCCCAAAACACATAGAATACATAATACCAGTATGTGATGTTTTCCATGGCAAGCGGCGCCGTGTACAAATTCAATGTGGATGCAGCGTTAGATACAAGGAAGTAAAGAGCCATACCTCTGGCACGCATGTCGTTAGAAAGAACTTCGGATGGATATGTAGGTTGTAATGGTGTCATCGCAAAGGAGAAAAACACCGCCTGGAAGATGTAGATGAACGCTATACCTGCTGCAGCCGCTTGTTGATTATCGTTATTATCATTGAACTGCTTAGTTGATATTGCCAATGCAATGAATGATACAACAAATCCTGCGTTGGCATAAAGAAGTATTGGTCTTCTACCAAATCTTTCCACCACAAATGCTCCAGCAGAGGCGAATAGGAAACAGATTATCGAATTCACTGCTGTGAGTAAAAGACGAGTGGTGGGATTCTCAATACCCAAGTTCTCAAATAAGGTGGTCATATAATAGGTGATCACCTGATTACCACTAAACTGGTTGAACCAGGACCAAATGACCACAAGAAGTGTTCTCTTACGTCTTTGCCGAGTACGCAAAAACACCGTGAAGTCCAAGTAATCTTTAGGTTTGAGGAACCCGGATACTTCAAAAGAAGCAGCGATTTGATTCAACTCGGCAAGGACAATCGGATGATTTGGGTCACCACCAGCATGAAACTTTATAATGAAATTCCTACACTCGTCGATTTTATTCTTCCCGTACAAGTATCTAGGACTTTCGGGAAACGACCAAATAAACATGAGACATATGGCAGGACATAAAAGCTGCAACCATAAAGGGATTTTGAACTGATTATTCCCATCAAAATGAACCGAAGCTCCATAACTGGCCCAAGTACAAATAATAGACCCGATGTAATAGAAGGTATTATAGAACATCCCAAACAGTTTTCTGTTAGCCGGTAACGTTTCGAGCAATAAGATTGGGGCAGCCGAAAGGGATACGGTAGCACCAAAACTCAATAAGAATCTGGCGAAAATCAATAGATCCAAAGTCTTGACCAACGCAGAAACAATCACCCCAACACAAACAATCACAAGCCCGATAAAAATGGTTTTAACTCTTCCAATACCATCACATAAAAATGGGATGAAAACTGTTGCAGCCATTGCCGCAATAGGGTAGATAGCAAAAAATAATCCGGTAGATGCAGGGCTATCGTGTAAGTTGAAATAGTCAAGAAACAGCGGGAGGGTGATGATAGAAGTGGCAACAGAACCGTCGTATCCGTTCATGGTGGAACATAAGTAAAGACAAATACAAAGAGTGTAAAGCCTCAATCTATCTTTTGACCACTCTTTAACCGGATACTTTGCTAAGAGCCTTTTAAGGGATGCCTCCGGATCGTCGAGATTAGCGGTTGCTACTGCATCACGTTTCAATTGATTTGTTTCGGCATCTATGTTCTCATCATGACTGATGTCTTGTTTGATTGATGAGTGGACCGACTCGGACATTGTAAATGAATAAAATGGAACGAAATAAACTCAAAGGATTTATTTATGTGTTTGATGTTAGCCGTAAATTTAAACTGTGGGGTTGGCGAACGGCTTCATTGGAGAATGGGGAATCTTGGATTCCATGTGGAGACACTAACGCTTAGATACGGGGGAACCCAAGAGTGGTGGAGAAATACGAGCACTGGCAAGGGTCTCACGAGGGGTGTGTATGGCGAGGGGTGACTGATAAGGGTGGTACGTGCGGCGAACAACTGCGGTACGGCGGACAACTGCGGTACGGCGAACAACTGCGTACGTGCGAGGCCAACAACTGCAGCGAGGGGCGCAGAGAAACGGTGCCAGTGATGGTAGTTGGGGTGGGGGATATATTTAGAACGAACGGAGTGCTCGGGTTGCATTATTACAAATGGAGTAATAGGGTTCCTTTAGTATTGCTCTCACATACCACCAGTTAAACTTGATTACCTTCAGGTTGATGGTTCGGCCGCCTGGATGGCGGGTGGCACCACACGGCTGACCACACGATGGTGAATGTCGTATGTCGTCCACTAACGCCAGCGGACTTGTGGTGCCAGAGGGTCCGCCCGCGCAACCCTTTGCGCGACATATTGTCTCGCCACTTCATGACATGGTGACTAATGCGAGCCTTGGCAATCGCTACCACCTCGCTACCACCAGCTGATCGCATGCCCCGCGGTAAATTCCACCTGTGTCAACCCCATGACTTCAATTAACTCCGGTTCTTCCGCGTGTTACTACCAACAAAAGAAAGTGTTGTGATTCTGTGCTTATAAATAGTCTTTCAACTGCTGTACTATTACAATATTAACTATTCAACAATGGAACCTGCGCTATGCTATAAGAAGAGAAGGGGTAATCATATATTCGTCGAGAACTACTCGTTCAACGCCTTACCTGTTAATCCGGCTCCTGTGACGGCATCTCACCCGATACACCATCACAGTAATGCCAACTCAAATGATTATTCTTTATCCCATAAAATCATCGATCTTAATATCCCTATGACTTTAACTGATGATGAACACAGTTTTGTCATGTGGTTTGAGTATATCAAGCATCACCTCCCACTTTCAGATTATCGTGGTCTTATCAACCTTGAGTGCATCGATGTGGATGATGAAAAATATTGCAAGAAACTTAAACGGTTCAACAGAACTCTGGCAGAGAAAAACTGTCAGTTGAACAACATTCTCCTTAGTTCAATCGATCCCGCTTTGATACATCTGCTCCAACTATTCCCAAATGTGCTCAGTTACTGTAATTTTGAGCGAATCAAATGCCATTTCCAATCTAAAATCAACACCTTTTACCTAATGAGTCTTGAAAATGATCTTACTTTCAATTCGAATTTCAAGTTGCGTTTCTTGAATGATTTAGATTATTTAACAACTGTTTACCAACTTATTTTTGGGCATATACCAAAACTGGACCTAAAAGTTAATTGGATCCTTAATGCATTAAATAAAGATTATTTGGCAAATCAAGCACTTCTTTCTGATATCCAAAACAACTGGGCTACTATCATGAAAGATGTGTGTGTTCTTCGGAAGATCATCATGTCCCATAAATGACCCGCATAATAACCAGTGATAACTGGCATGAGCAACGACATAGACTGTATTATACAATTATTAAGAAACACTCATTTTCATCCTAACTGTCTCTTTCGTCAGATTCTACTCTATTCCTATTTGGTCTGGTTTTCAAATCTCGCCGTGATTGTACTCTATATGTTCTGCTTTAAAAGACTTCGTATATCTTTCAAAAACTTAGCAAAGTTTTGTTCTCTATTGAACGCTTGAACAACCTCACCAGATTCCAGTTCAATAAGAGCAGGAAAACTCCGTACCACTTTGAACTCATCTGCTATACTTAAATCAATCCAAAACTCTTTATCGATGTTATTAGGATCTAAATTACTAAACTTGAACTTCATTAGATCTTCTCGCAAAACTTCGATCTTCAACCCCAAATACCTTTCGAACTTGTTGAGTTCGATTTCATCTTGACTCACTTGAGTATCAAGGTTGTTGGAAAGCTTTTCTGTCTTTTCATTAAGCTCGTTTATCTGGTTGTTGATTTGATTTAACTCTTCATCAAGCGCCAGTTTCCGTTCCTTTAAAATGTTCTCTTCCTCGTATAACTTATCTATCTTCCCCTTGCGCTCCTCGAGGCTCTTTATAGTTTCTTCCACCAGCTTCTCTAAGTTGCTATTCTGGTGGTTAAGTTTGGTGATGTTATTATGGAGACGCACTTCTTCACTTTTGAGGTCATTCACTTTAATATTGAAGGAGGTTTTGTCGTCAATGATTTGGCGCTTTTTGCCACTGATGATTCGGTTGAACCTGGCGGTGAACGCATCTAGATCCTTCGAAAGCACCGAAAATTCATCTATAGAACTCATGATATGGAAATTGGCTATTTGTTTATAAACGCGAAAATATAAAATCATTGATGGATTCCCTCAAACTCTTAACGTTCAACGTCTGGGGGTTAAAGTATGTGGCCAAAAAACGGAGAGAAAGAATCAGGGGTATCGTCCATAAACTCCTAGACCCTTCTGAGTGCTATGATGTGATTGTGTTGCAAGAATTGTGGTGTGAAGAAGATTGGAATCTTATTGACACCTCATTGGCGCAACAGTTCCCTTACAGAAGATGGTTTAAAAGTGGGATCCTCACAGGGCCCGGCCTAGCAATATTATCAAAGATCCCGTTCAAGGATACGTGGCTCTATCGCTTTCCCACTAACGGGTTCCCATCGGCGGTACACCGAGGCGATTGGTACGTTGGTAAGAGCTTATCTGTGACCACCTTAGTTAATGATGTGGTTATTTTGAATAGCCATATCCATGCGCCGTATGGATACACTGGGCCCAATGCATATACCTGTACTAGAGCGTGCCAGACGTGGGATATCACCAAAATAGTTAACCTCCTCCACAAAGCAGGCTATCATATTGTTCTTGTTGGAGACTTGAACTGTAAGCCAGGCTCTTTACCGCATAATTTATTCGTGCAGCAGACCAAATTACAAGATTCCTGGGAAGTTTTGAAGACCAATCAAGGCCAATTGTTAACCAACCAGCAGATTGCAACCCTTTCACCTAAAGATCAAATCATACTTGGAGGAATCACGTGTGATTCGCAGCTTAACAGCTGGAGGAAAGATAGAAGATTGGATGAAGCGTGCAGGCTTGATTATTCGCTTATTTCCAATTCCCTAGGAGTCGTGGATGCTTGTGTACGGTTTGTAGATGAGTTGCCTGGACATGGGTGTTCATATTCTGATCATTTTGCTTATTATGTTGAGCTAAAGATCAAAAGCAAAGGGGAAATTGAAGATACCCGACCAACCGAGGTGGTAGAGCAAGAGTCTATGGATTTGTTGGCACTATACGCGGAGTTTTTAAGAGAAATAGAGCATTATAGGCAAGATATTCTACCAAATACTTTTAAGTGGCATGAAGCGTACTTTTATGTATCGCTTGTGGTGATAATTGGAATCATTGTTTTGAATGCGTTTTCCACCCTCCCAGTGTCGATAGTGTTTCTGGTGCTTCTTCCAGTGCTTGCGTTTTCGGGTGGAGTAAGTGGTCTTTTTTCGCTTCTTTGGTTACGTGCTGAGTTGCGTACGGTTGATGAGATTTCAATGGAGGTGACCGACTCGTTGCGTAGCTTGGCTCTGCCCGTCACCTAGATAAAATATACTTCATAGCCAACTAATGTGCAGATACAACTGCAATATGTAGAATAAATAAATGATGAAAATTCGCGACTGACATTTACGTGTTAATATGATGAGACAAGTAATAATAGCGATGGTAATGGTGTTGATGGTAGAAGCCAACTTCTTCGACTTCATCCAAAACCAGTTTCTGGCCAACCAGCAAAAACAAGCATCATCAATCAGTTTTGAAAGAGAAAAGTTAGAAAGTGACTGCAATGAGTATCTTTGTCCAGATACTGGAGTGTGTGTTAAAGAAGCTAAATTTTGCCCTTGCCAATTCCCGTCGAGCCAGTTAAGATGTTTTTTACCTAATGGGAACTTTCTCTGTATTTCCAAGCCGGCTGGAGAGATTTCACAAAACTATAATGACCCTCGTGACAATTGGAAAGTTGATGCTAAAGATGATAATATAAGAGACTGTGGGTGGGTGAGCAGAAAGTACAAGGGTGTCACTTTATAGTGAATAATAGAATAAAAGGAGATAAATCTTAAGAGACTGGTGGTGTAGGTTTGATCGAGTCTGGTAGATTTGACTTGTCTGGTGGATTTGGACTGAGTATGGTGGAATAGAGGGCCAATGAGTGCAGATTATCAGCTATATAAAGAGTCTGGTCATTCATGCTACTCTTGCTGGTCTATGGTGTGTTATATCGTGGTATATCCTCCTATACTTCTGGTCCTATCTCATGGCCGGTCAGCTGAATCACCACTAAGCATCATTCAATAAACATCACCACACACTACTCTCTTCATACTAGACATCACTTAAGACTATATTACTCTCTTCACTGTTCTTTTCACTGTTCTCCTCCTCTACTCTTCACTCTACTCTTCACTGTCTCTTCACTGTTCTTTTCACTGTCTCTTCACTGTCTCTTCACTGTTCTCTTCACTGTCTCGTCTCTTCACTGTTCTCTTCACTGTTCTCTTCACTGTCTCTTCACTGTCTCTTCACTGTCTCTTCACTGTCTCTTCACTGTCTCTTCACTGTCTCTTCACTGTCTCTTCACTGTCTCTTCACTGTCTCTTCACTCTCAATCAACTCTACACTCTTCACTCCTCCCCATCCCCAGGTAAACTCCACCTGCCTCAACTACTCGCTGAGAGGGATGAGCCTTCACAAGCCTGGAAATAGCCGTTGTAATAAACTAAACAATGGCACTATCTTCACTTAGTCCAGGCTGCATGCTTATACAACCAACTCCCTCCTGATACTCCACAGTGTCATTGCACCTCTTCATCACTGTCAGCATACCTCCATTACTCCCAACCATATCCAACACTCCTAGTCCCATCTCAATACTACTCCTAGCACTGTACTACTCACACTACACCTGCACAGTACCCAAAAGAAACTGTCTCATCGCAATTCGCACCGTATCATTATCAGAGGCCATTAACCCGCCTCAACTAAACGCTAAAGTCTAAATCAACATCACCGGACGCACCACCTGGCCACCAGGTATGTACCACATATGTGTACCCATATTATAACTCTAAAATTGCCCGACTTTAAACCGCCTCTTCCAACTCTCCTGTCGTCGCTGGTCTCCACTGCTCCCCAGATTATATGACCTGTGCCTTCCCCAGTTTTCGCGAAAAACCACCAGATTTCGACCCTTTTCCTTTGCTCTATCAATCATGACTATCGATATAAGCAGTAAAGAAACAGCTCCCAAGCACAGAAACCTGTTTCATGCATCAACAACTCCTCAAGATAACTACTATAGGTGTTTTCAGAATTATTATCATGGTCATAACTATTTGACTCCTAACCCCAAGTATATCACTAACATTAAAGCTAATGTCAACCATTTTCAGCTAAGGGATTTATTACAAATAGATCCGGAAAACGGTGATATCTACTTCACAAAGAGCTATTCGATATGGCGCTTGAACGGGTTTGGCCCTCATGATGAAATGTCTACGTCCCAGGAAATTTTAAAGCCAGACTACTCTCCCAAATGTTTTAATGTGGCTTCGAATGGTTACATGGTGGTAGGAGGTTTAATGCTGTCTGCTTACAAAATTTTTTACCTGAATATTGAAGGACTTAAGCTCAATAATCAAGCATTTTCCAGACCACAGAAGGGTCTTTTCTCGTTTCATAATCCAGTTCTTGGAACTAACAAAACAGTTAAGTTGGGTGAAATGATCAATAACTCAGTGAATATTGATAACCACGGAGAACCAAGCCCGAATCAGCTCACATCATATGTTTGTAATAATGATTCTTCCCTTTACGTGTTGGATATTCTGAATGGTGATAGAATATCAAATACTAATCGGATTACATGTGAACACGATATCTCCCTTAATAATGCTGTACCATCACCTACCAATCGAAAGCTTTTGACAGTCACTGGTGACTGTCCTTCGATTTATATGGTTGATCCAACAGCCGGAAGTAATAACGTGATCAACAAACTTCAAACTGATCATGATTCAGGTTTTGGTATTAGTTACCATCCAAACGGTAACCTTTTCTCGGTTGCCTTTCAAAATGGTAACTGTTTGCTTTATGATTTAAGAAATCTCTCGCAGCCAATGCATACGATTAAATCTACTCGTCCTGGTCACCAGCTGGGTGCTTTCAGATCCTGTAAGTTTTCCAGTAGCTCGTTTTCAGATATCTTGGTGGTGTCTGAACATGTGGGACGAGTACATTTAATAGATCTCCGGAATATGCATGAAGAAGTTAACAATCACCAGGTGATTGTTTTCCCATTTGCATTAGACCAATTTGGTGAATATAAATCTACTATCTGGTCAAAGGAAAGGGGACATGACTCTAATGAAAACGACTTGAACGATGGAATGGAAAAAAAGGGTAAAAAGGATCTTGATGAAACACATTATGAATTACCAATATATGATGATCTTTTTAATTCTACTAGTGTTAAATTTAATGCTCCTTTGGTATACGATTACGATTATTTAACTAACGTCAATCCTCGCTTGTTTCAATATTATACTTACAAGCCTGAAACAAAACAAAGTGAACCGGTCAATAATCAAATGCCAGTATCTCCTGGGACCTCTCCAACCAACGTTAGGTTCGATACCAGCAGATTTGACAATAGATCGGATTCTAACAGGTTGGACGGTTCACATCAAGAATATTATCGTGGGAACTCTACTTTTGATAGTATTTACAATGCACCATTGGCTAATAATGGATCTCCATATGCTGCACCTACTAATTACAATAATTCGGGTAACCATATCCATGGAGAAATGGAATTATCTGGATTGGATTGGTATGATCTGAAGTTATTGGTGGGTTGTGAAAATGGTGGTGTTATCAGTTGGGACGTGAACTATATTGCCCGCAGAAGTTTTGGTTCTTTTACCTTTGTATAATTAACGAACGACATTCAGAATGGATAATGATGTAGTGTTCTCTGTGTAACTCTATCTATTGTATGTACTTGGGGTTTTATATTTAAATTGCCCATTTGCGTTCGTTCACTTTTCACAGCGCATATATACAAGATTATATATCATTCAACGCCATATGCATGTCCTGTTATACTTACCTGCTGCTGTTCACCTACCATTTCAGCTCTGTTTCATCTTTATTTCACCACCATTGTCCCCATCAATCGCGACATTTTCGCATCCATACGCGTTTGAAAAATATCACCAAACACCAAACATCAAACACCAACATCCCCTGATGTACATATACCCGACCCAGTTCGCCAGGGTATACCAAGAGATAAGACGCACGTCACTCTCACATCTGACGTGTAAATTAATCATCTTCGTTTCTTGCTTGGATATAGACTCGCTATGTTCAAGTAAGATCCTCAGCAATATCTTTAAAAAAGAATTGATCCAGTACCAACTTATTCCTGTGGTAGGATACTCTGAATTGAAGGCCCATTTCGAAAAGCTTGATGATGAAGTCAGTAACGTCATTCTTCTTGGATGCGGAGCTATGTTGGATGTTGAGTCATTTCTAGAAATCAACCCAGATCAATATATTGAAGAAGGACTAGATATAAAAAACCCACAAGTGGAGGACCTTGGGAAATTGAAGCGCCGTGTGTTTGTTATTGATGGCCATAGACCATGGAACTTGGATAACTTGTTTGGGTCTGCCACCGTGGTGTGCTTTGATGATGGATACATAAATGATAATTTAATGGAAGAAAAAACTGCTTACCAGAAGCTAATAGAAGCGGATGAAAACGGTGAAAATGAAGAGAGCGAGGAGAGTGAAGAGAGTGAAGATGACGAAGAAGGCGATGATGAAGATGATGAAGATGAAGATGAGGAGGACTTATCCATAGGTTCTCAAGATGACGAAGAAACAATAACGAGGAAGCGTAAAATTCAACACAAACGACTCAAGAGTATTAAAAAACAGAGACGGGCAGAAGCATCAAAACATACGAACACAATCGAAGATTACTATAACCAAGGTACCAATATAATGACGTCTACCACCGGTATAATTTATGCCCTTTTAACAAGTATAGGTGAAACCAGTATAGAAGAGTTGTGGTTATCGATAATAGGAACATCTTCTTTAGATAACTATTATCCTGAGGTTTATGATAAGTTCCAGCCTCTTTACAAAAACGAAGTTAACAGATTAAAGCCATCGAATTCTACCACAGAAAAAACGGCAGATTCTACTGTGTTAACCATAGAAAAAGACTATCATTTGTTTCTATTAAGGCACTGGACTCTTTATGATTCGTTTTTTTATTCGAGTCATGTCAATTCAAAATTGAATTTATGGACCGAAGATGGAAAGAAAAAGCTCCATAAACTCTTTGCCAAGATGGGGGTATCCCTTGCTATAGCTCAGCAAAAATGGATGTATATGGATACTGATGTCAAGAAGAATCTTCCATTTATATTCAACAAGTATTTACCCATTTATGGGCTCGAAGGAATAGTAAGAGATGGATTTATCAGGACGTTTGGTTTTACCAGTCAGCTTTCTGCTATGGAATGTGTTGAAGCTTTGACGGCCTTACTTGAGAGCGACCAGAGGTTGTTATTGAACGAAGGATCCAACAACAATAACTCGCTGGATGACGGAGATATCAATGATGAGGATATTAATGCCAGGATAAAAGATAGAGAAAAAACATGGGTGAATAATTTCTGGTCTTCGTGGGATGCCCTCAATATGACCCTTGTGAGTACTTCAACTAATCCCATCTCAACGAGCAGTGCGGGGCTTCAAGGATTAAAGAAGCCAAAAGGATTTGATTTGCTTCTTCAGGGCCTTGAAAGTGCAAAGAAAATCCAACAAATCGTCTTTAGAACGGGAACTTCATTATTGGAGAGAAAGCTTATTAAAAACTTGAAGCTCTACCGCTTATGTGTTTTAAATGATGGGTCTATACCTGATTTGAAGATATTTAATAATCCATTGATTCTTTCCAAATTAGGGAACTGGATGCTTGAGAATATCACTGAGTTAGAGTTTTTGAACAATAATTCTAACTTCTTAAAACCTTTAGTGGTGGCCAGTTTGGATATCGATACTGATACTTATTTGGTGATTGGGTTGGCTCCTAAATACCCTAGAGGCATGAGTACTTCAGAGAAGGCCAAATTGATCCAAAGTAAAGGTAAAGATGGTGAGGGCGAAGATAATAATAGCATAACTACAAGGCTTAATACGTTCAGTGTGGCATTCCATCAAGTTGCAAATATTTCGGGTGCAAAAGTCAGAATCGATAGTTTTGATAAATCTGTTATTGAAATAAGAAAAGAAGATTTGTCTCCTTTCTTGGAAAAATTGACGCTTAGTGGGCTTATATAGTTGGTATTTTACTATAGAATAATTCATAAATCTGCAAATGGTTTCTGTTGTAAACATGATTAAATGATGGGAAGATTTCTGGATCTGAACAATATAGAGATAAAAATTAAAAAATAACGACAGCTGCAGGATTCGAACCTGCGCGGGCAAAGCCCAAAAGATTTCTAATCTTTCTCCTTAACCACTCGGACAAGCTGCCAGAATTTACAAGCAAAACATTGATCATCTGCTAAAAGCAAAAAGGCCAAAGGTTAGGGTTGAATTCTTTATAATGAGGTTTATACGGTAATATTAGAGGAATAAGTAAATTTAATCGGCTGTTATCAAAAGATTCAAGGGAGTTGATTATACTAATGCGAAAAAACAGATTACTGGGCAGTGTATAAAGAATCACCAGCTCGTAATCGATCGAGTGACGCAAATTCTTGAACTCAAGGAAAAGATACGATTTTTGGCTCTTTGCATGTTAAATGTGTTTAGACATAATAGAATGTGAGTTATAGTGTTTGTTTAACACGTCAAATGCATTGGAAAATATGTAAACAGAACTTCATTTTAGTCATATCGGATGCTTATGTAAGAAACAGAGTCGGACTAGGTTGGCCAGACTTTCATTCTTTTTTTTGCGAGTAAAAAAAGTCGACTCGCTTGTTAGGCAGCGAGTATACTCGCGCCTTAGCGTTTACATACAAGCGAGTATGCGTGCATCGTCCAAATCACCGCAGAGCGAGTATCAGCGAGTCTCAGCGAGTATAGTGTGTTAGGCTCAAAATACTCTGCAACAAGTCAGTCCCTTTTTCGGACTGTTCTTAACCAGGTTGAACTCTTTATCATGAGGTTTGTGTCTTAATCTTCGAGGAGAAAGTTACTTTAAAGGGTTTTACCAAAAGCTTGGGGTAATTGATTATGAATATGTGAAAGTTAGGAGTTAAGGCTGTGGGAGTGGGTGATTAGCTGGCCATGAAAGGAGTTGTTGTAATTATACAACGGGATACTCAGGCGCTTGGAAGTATTTTTTAACGATTTTTACTTCACTGTGTAGGGAGATTTTGTTGAAGAATGATTTGTCAAATTTACAACCTCTGGATATCTTTAAAAGGGTAAAATGAATGATGGAAATTTCAATGTAAAAGTTAACATACCAGGTAATCCCCGAAAAAGGGGTAGTAGTCATTCTGACTGCTAGGTAGTAATAGTTGAAGGTAGTAGAAGATATTGACTAAGCTTTGGTTTCTACCAGAGGAGTGGTTCTGGTCATGGAGACTGTTCCAAGTGGCTGCAAAAATTTCAAAAAATAGAGGGCCAAGAGAGAAGGAAACCACTCTAATTTGACATACTTCACGGCACAGTGTGGTGCCTGGGATGCTTGAAATCGCCATGATGGATGGAAGAATTGATCTCGATGAGAATACAAGAGGGGCAAAACCTTGAAAATTTCTAAAAGAGTTGAGTTTTTTAGTTTCAAGTATTTAATATGATATTTATGTGATATATATTTAAGAGTAGTAGAATAGGGAGTGATTTTGTGTGTTTATACGTCAAATATACCTGAAAATACGTACATTTTAGTATTCAAATGTTTACATAAGAAATCTGCGCGGCACAAAAAAAGTCGGACTAGGTTGGACAGACTTTCATTCTTTTTTTGCGAGTATACTCGCTTGTTAGGCAGCGAGTATGCGTGCGTCGTCCAAATCACCGCAGAGCGAGTATCAGCGAGTATCGGCGAGTCTCAGCGAGTATAGTGTGTGAAGCTCAAAATACTCTGCAACAAGCTAGTCTGTTACCAGGAATAATTAACCAAATATGATTTTCATTTCCACCAGTTTGGCTTAGATCGTTTAAAGAAATAATATTAGTGTGACACTTAGGAGCGTACCAAGAGGGAAATTTTTCAACTTCCAATTCTTAAATACCAATGTAACCTCACCATAACCTCTAACTTTCATATCGCTAACATAGGCCCATTTTTTAAAATTATATATTAAAAATGAATCATTTACAACGGAGCAATTTGCACCAGAGTCGAAAATAAAAGAATATCTCTGTTCCAATTGTTATTGATTTAACAATTGCAAATTCGAAACAGCATCAACGATAATTAATCGTTCGTTCTTTTTACCCTTCAGACCCTTTTTTGCCTTGGGTTTCTTTGGTGATTTGGATTTGAAAACAGCTTCATCCAGTTCAGGTTCAAACTCATGACTACGCCTAATTTTATCAAGGAATACTAGAGGATCATCAATTTCGCTTCCAGCAATAAACTTATCCTTGATTGATCTCACGAAAAGGTTGATGTTCCTTGGATTTTTAAATCCAATGCCCCCTAGTAAAATGTTGGGATGGCATTGTTCATGAAGATACTTATAGATTTCATTATTTCCCCATTTAGTATCAATCTCATCAAGTTTATCATAACGCTCGAAGATTGAACATTGGGAATTAGCGACTTTATCATACTCCAAAAAGATAGTCTTTATGTAAAAATTAAGAACATTTGAGTAATTATCGTCAATATACGAAATAATCTTTTCGAAAGTAATATTATCAAAGTCATAACCAATCTTTTGTTCGTGATAAGGTTTACGCAAGTCTCTTTGTTTCAACAAATCATAACGGCGGACAAGATAGTCCAATTTATGTTCATATTCCAATGTTTCGGTAATAGTTTCAACAAATTGACAAATCCAAAACTTCTTTTCTAAACCGTCATAAAATAAACCTCTCACATTGACGTCATCGGAGCTGCCTCCCAATGTAAATGCTTTAAGGCCTTTGCGTTTTGAAAAGAATTTGTTCAAAGCTATATTCCAAGCTGCTATGACCTCTGCTTGCCTATCGATATCTGGAAGGTGTGCAAAATAGATATTGTAACACATTTGAGCAAAAATCGTAGCATTTCCAGCAATTGCTCTCTTGTCCTCTGTAGGAATGGTAACATAATCAGACAAATCATACTTGTAATATGTCTTCTCATTACTGGTTTCATTCACATGATCAACAACATGAGTAACTGGTTGGTTTGCGCCAACGGCTGAGGGGGTGGATCGTTCCAGGGGATTTGAAGCAGGGGGTGAAGGGGTCGATGGGTCCAGCAGATTTGGAGAAGGACTTCTAGATCTGCTAGAATACAAATCATTCGTGTTGTATACCTGGTCACTACTCATGATAAGTGAAGTAAATTTATAATTTAGTTAAACTTCAGGATACCTGCGACTTTTAATCTTCGGGATTAAAACCTCGTATGCTTCCAATTGGGTAATATTAATTTGACAAGGGTAACTAACCTGGTATTAGAAGTAACTAGTTTACAATTATAAACAATTATCTTCTGGATTTGATCTCAGGTAGCTCTTGGTAATAGGGTTCTAGTAGAGTGGTAAGGAAACACTGGAACCTATCGGATGCTGATGTAAGAATTTCCCGCTGCGCGGCACAAAAATAAGACGAGGTCGGAGAGTGTTGAGGATCGGATTGAACTGACCAGTAGTGACCGAGAAACGGACGGAAAAGATTGATATTAACAATAGGGATCATAGATCCACTTATATAACAGGTGGAACAAACATGATTCAGTGTTTCTATGATAATACACTCTGAAGGTCATATACCCTGAAGGTAACACATGGTTGTTACTCCACACCGAAAAACTATAAATAGAGAAGTTAAAGTTCAGAAGTCCAATTAAGAGTCAGTGGGAAAATATAAGTCATTTCCTAATACCCGGTAGATTCTAGTGTTACCGACCAGTCAACTAGAACCCTATTACCAAATTAGGTTAGCTTAGATCAAAATCCAGAAAAACAAGTGTCTCGTAACAAGTATAAACTCTCTAATATCCGTTTTTGCTAACCTTGTCAAATTAATGTTACTCAAATGGGAAACAGTCGAGGTGTTAATTTGTTGAGGGTCAGATTGAACTGAGTGATGGAGAAATAGACGAAGGGGAGTGAGATTGATATGACAACATAAGAACAATGTCTAAAACGTGGGCCAAACTCAGGTTATCATTGGACGAGGTCTATGCCCGGGTCTAACTCACGTTATCATTGGGCAATGTCTACCGCCGGGACTCATTCACGTTATCCTTGAACAATGAGGACAACCCGGGCCTAACGTAGCTTATCCTTTAACAATGGAAATAACCCGGGACTGACGGAGTCTATCATTGTAGAATCTCCTCACGCCGGGTCCAATGAAGTTCACCATTGAGTAACTTCTTCACAACGAAAAAACTATAAATAGAGTAGTTAGAAGCTCAGAAATCCTTTAAGAGTCAGTGGGAAAAATAACAAGTCATTTCCTATTACCTCGTAGATTCTAGTGTTACCAACCAGTCAACTAGAACCCTATTACCAAAATAGGTTATCTTAGATCAAAATCCAGAAAAACAAGTGTATCGTAACGAGTATAACGTCAGTCACTCTAATATCCGTTTTTGCTAACCTTGTCAAATTAATATTACTCAAATGGGAAACAGTCGAGGTGTTAATTCAACAGACAGACTTTCATTCTTTTTGCGAACCTCAGAAGTCACCTCAGCGAGGTGATTTTTGAGCCTCGCCCTTACTGTATACGTAGACTTCTATATGATTGGTTTTGATTCTCTGGGATTCAGTCTGAAAATAAGTGTGTAAACACTTTCCACCCACTGACTAAGAGATGCGGGTGGGCTGGAGGTTTCATAAATGTCACCCATTACTCTGCGTTCTTCATTGAAAGCAGGGACCAAACGTAACATTCATGTTAACAAGTTTGACGAGTACATTTAGAGCCGTGTTATAGTAGAAGGGTTCTTCAAGTAAAGCACACACAATTCTTCTCTGGTGACTTGACCCATTATCTCATTCAAGTGCTGTCTATAGGAACAACTTGTTATTTTCTTGACATTAATATAGGTTTTAACATAGCCTTGAAACAAGCACATAGGAGCTTCACTCGATTGGTGTGTCCTTAATTCAGTTGCTTCTGGTCTGTGCAACTACAAATGATCTCATTGATACAATCGCTGTAGACTTCATCAATAGAAGTAGATAATTACCAATAGAAGTAGCCATTTATTGTTTGCATTTTCTTTTTTGTATGATGCTAATTGCAGCACTGTTCTTGGGAATACCTAGAAGTTTAACTAGTTATGTTGTCTATGCATACCTTATTCAAAGAAACAGCGAAAGAAATCAACATTCTTAACTAAACCCCCCGGGTCATTTTCTACCATTTTTAATGCTATCGCCTTGGTTAGTCACCCTTAATATTAGAGCTTCATATTGAATAAAACGAACACCATAATAAAAATATTTACTAGTTTGGCTAATGCTTTCTCGTACGAAAGATTGTAATAGTTCACTCGCAGGATGCAGATTTGAATTACTGCATCGCTCGGAAACCTTTCCTATTCAGGGCGTTACGAGATTAGCTTCTGCCATCAAATTTCAGTTATTGTTATCATTGCATAATTTTATTAGCAGAGAATGTAACTATTTGATCGTTAAACCATCTAATGTATAATTAAAATAAACTATAATTGAAGTAGCTACACCAATCTTGTGATGACTTGAACAGGCAAATAATCAACTACGGATAGGTTTTTGCAGTTAATATCTTGACAAGCTATAAAGTTCTCGTGAGAAGCTATGTATCGAGGTACTGAGATATAAACGATCAATGAAGCATCCTCGGTAGGCTAAACCTTAATTTATTATTTTGCCCTTGCCAAACAATTGTCCTGCTGAAATTGGTGATCCCGGATGCGTTTACATAACACTCGTAACCCACCCCTCTAAACAGTTGGGGCAAAAGTGAAAGGATTTATGGAGTTTCATTGAGGGTGTTGATTGAAGGAGTTGATTGAGGGTGTTGTTTGAAGAAGTTGATTGAAGGATTTATTGAAGGATTTATTGAAGGATTTATTGAAGGAGTTATGTGTGCTAAGAATCTTCGAAACCATCAAAGCAGAACTCGTGCAGAATAGGAGTGATCTCACCTCCATGTACAGGTGCGTTGTAGTCGATATAGTCGTTTTTAGTGTTTTTCAACGGCTTTCTCAGCTTTTGCCAATGGCGATCTTTAATGAATGGCCAATTATTTCCAAGTAGCGAACTTCTGTCTTTTAACAAGCAAGTGTCTTTTATCGCGTATAGAATTTACTGGTGGAGCTGGTGACCCACTTGAATATACTATCTCTACTTCCGCATTAGGCCCAAACTTCTTTTACACTAATAAAGAGAAAAAAAATTGTAAAAAATTAGCTACACCTCTCAGTCAAAATCATATAAGCATTTAAAGGCTTTTGATACTCCTAATGGGGAAATAATACTGAATCAGATAAAGGAGATTCAACTCATCTCTACTCATCTCCACATTTTGAAAACTGCGAAAATCAAGAATACTCAATGATGAATATCGAATTTGGAGATGTAGAATTCAATCAGCAAAATGATTTGAAACTCATAACAAAGGAACTTCGAAAAGATCAGTACAGCATCAAGAATCGGCTCCAATCCATCCTTTATGATTACAAATTCATCAAATCACTAAACCTATTGAACTATCCTCTTATCCCCAATGAGAGATGCGGACTATGGTATTTACCTCCACAAGAGTACTCTTCTACAGCGTATTTCAAATCCACAGATGGCCATACAAATGAGTGGCAATTCTCGTATAGGAGACTCAATTTGCATCTAGTGCCGTTGATAAAAGAGAATAATGGAATAGTCATTATTGACTCTACGAGGAAAGGAAAACTAGTTCCAGATGCCTTGCTGAAGACTATACCTATTTGGTGTGCGGTCTTAAACTGTCTTGCTTTTGGGCTAGACGAATCAAAGGATCACTACGTGAAAGTTCCATCTTTTATTCCATTGACCGAAAAGGACCAAATCATTAAAAGAATACCGGGGTTTGTTGCAGAGGTTAAGAGACTTAATCTTATTGAAATATCCCTTGATAAACCCCTTGTTCCATATTGGATATATCCCAGCAACAAGACAGTCAAGTTGGATGCAAGTGCCCACCATGTCATCTGTCTCAGTGCTTCAGACAACCAACTTCAGAATATGACTAATAGAATAGACAATTCGGATGAAATAATATTCTGGAAGTACATTCAAGGTTCAGCTGATGACCACGAACTTTGGGTCACAAAGGATATCTGTGGGGGGAATCTTACACCCCAAATGTTTTGGAATAACTTGGGTGAATTGAGTGAACAAGGATATATCAAACTTAATGATGAAGAGTTAATTGCCAAGCTCAACTCGATATCAAATCCGAGCACAGGATCAGTTGAAATATGGCCCCTTTTCAACACCGGTATTAGGTTTGGGAAGATTTCAGGTGATGTTGACTACCAGAACATTAGAGCTACAGGGACGATTGTAACTTTGAGTAAAAATAAGGTTGTTAATGTACCTGAAGGAATTGCACAATTCAACTTTGAGCTAGAAAGTAATAAGAAAGGCAGCAAAATGCTTAGAGATATCCTCCCAAACCTTATACCTAAACTCAACTCTAATACTTTAATTTTATGTGACAATGGCAAAGATTTAAGTATAAGTATCGTTTTAATTTTACTATGTCGAAATTTTAAATTAAACTTGGAACCAATTACAGAGGAGAGTTTTGAACAAAACCTAAAAGGGGGTAAAGATTTGGTTAAACAGTTTTTGAGTATTATTAATCAAGTGACACCAGTTAATCCAAGTCGAAGTACGCTCCAAAGTGTAAATACTTTTTTAATGTAATGGAAATGAATGTGAAAAGTGTTTCTATATAAGTAACAATGGAATATATTTAGTAAACCATGTGCCTATAATTGTATCTTCATAAAAATAAAATGAAAAAAAAAACAGATGAAACTTTAAGATTTCAATTCACTAATATCGAGGACGTTGCAATGAAATTCCATTAAACAAAAGGTAAAAAAAAAATGACTGAAGCAGTAGCAACATTTATTGTGATTACCAAACATTGGTTTGGTTCAACTATTAATTTGAAACTTTAGGCTGAAATTTGATCCTCCATCATAAATGTTTCTCCGAATACACATACAATTCAGGCTGCAAATGATAAATTTGGTGCTAATCACCGACTGCTAAACTTCGCAAACTAGTGCGAAATAAAAATTCTTACAACCGTTAAGGCCGTTTGGAACTTCAAGTCGTATCAACTATGAGGTTTCTTGTACTCCCAGGCTATCTACAATCAGGCAAGCTCTTCGCAGAAAAGAGTTCTGCTATCCGTAAGCTTTTGACAAAGGAAAACCACGAGTTAGACTATGTAGACCCTCCAAAAATCATTGAAAGTTATAATTCTTTAGAGTTTAAACTAGGCCAGACTCCAGAAGAGTCGGCTGAGAAATGGCAACGTATTGCTGACTCCAACTGTAACAGATGCTGGTGGTTACATAGCGATGCAAACCCCTATGACGGATTCCTAGAATCGTACGATTACATGATTAATTATGTCAAAGAACATGGTCCTTATGACGGAATTATTGGATTCAGTCAAGGTGCTGCCATGTCATTGATACTTCTTAAGGCACTCAACCCCAAGTTGTGTCTTGCATTTTCTGGTTTTTGTTTCACTTTACCCAGCGATCCAAGCTATGATAGAGTTAACATCAACTATCAAATTGACGATCCTGAGGTTTATAAGGAGAAGAATGAATTGAACGAGGAGTTCAAACATTATTATGGAGGTGACAATACTCAGATCATCAACGTTCTGGGGGCTGATGATATGATTGTTCCTAGAGTTAGAACCAGGTTTATTGAGAAGATATTCAAGAATGTCGAAACGTTTGAATTCGAAGGGGGCCACATGATGCCTAGTAAGAAACCCTTCTTAAGACCTATAGTTGAACGTGTTGCTGCCATTGCAGAACAGAAGTAAATAGATAAATAATATATATTTCATTACATTATTGGTATGATGAGAATAATTTCGCGGTGTTCAGATATTGAAACTCATCACTTAACATGCCCAACGTCCCGTCTGTGTACAGGGAGCAAGCTGAATTGCCAGCATGGATGAAAAAAGAACAAGAAAACAAGTATGACAAGTATGGGGCTCGTCCCGCTTCGGCTGGTGCTGTTAGTGTCAACGCCACTCCTGCGGAAGACAAATACTCCAAGTATGGGTCTGCAGAAGATGATAGAGTCGAGCGGTTAAGACGGGCTAATGGAAAGAAAAGAGAACGGGATGACGAGAAAAAGCAGTTTGAAAGATACAGCAAGTATGGGAAATATACCGAAAGAGAAAGAGGTAGAAAAAGGGAGGCTGAAAAGAAAGCCGAAGAAGCTGAAGTTGTTGAAGATCAAGACTTGCCTGAAGAACCTGAACCGGAACCTGAACCTGAAGTTATGGCCTACAAGAATCTCAAGGTGACTAATCCGGCTAATTCATTTTATCAGACCTTTCAAAGTCACATCAAAAGAGATCAAAAAGATGTCAACACCATTATTAGGTCTCATTACAACCAAAGAACTTACCAATCAAAGTATCAAGGCAATCGTACCAAATCCCCCATCATTAAATTGAGGAACTTCAATAATATCATCAAGTACATTTTATTGGGAGAATACTGTAAACCTGTACATCTGGATGATGGCCATCCATTTAGAGTGTTAGATTTATGCTGTGGTAAAGGAGGTGATTTGAATAAGATGGAATTCATTAAGGTGGATGAATACATTGGAATTGACATCAGTGATGCATCAATCAGAGAAGCATTCAACAGATACGAGAAAAACAAGGTCCATTTTAAGAGTAATTTTGCCAATAAAGCTAATCGTGACAGCCGGAAATACAACTTTCAAAGTTTCTTTGCAACTGGGGATTTATTTTCCTATTCAGTTCCTGAAATCTTAGAGCCATCATTTCCTGGCATAATCGACAATGTTTTCCCAGTTGATGCTGTATCGAACCAATTTTCATTACACTATGCGTTTGAAAGTGAAGACAAGATTCGATGCCTTATAAACAATGTATCCAAATCACTTCGTAGTGGTGGGAAATTTGTTGGCACAATTCCATCGTCAGATTATATCCAATTCAAGATTAAACAAGAGATGAATGAAGAAGATACAGAATTCGAATTCGGCAACGAGTTGTACCAAGTGAAATTTCACAATAAACCTCCAGCAGACGGTGATTTTAACGAATCGCCATTTGGCAATGGTTATAACTATAGTTTGACCGACGCAATTGATAATGTTCCAGAAAACATTGTGCCGTTTGAAACCTTCAGAAGAATATGTGAAGATAACCAGCTAATCCTTAAAGTGAAAAAGAACTTTATTGAATTTTTTAATCAAAATATTCCTAAATATTTCAAGCAGCTTAACCATAACTTAATTCAAAGTATCAAAAGAAGTGACGGGAAGTATGGTATAGAAGGATTAGAAAGAGAAGCTATCGAATTCTACTTATTGTTTGTATTTGAAAAAGTATGAGCCCTTTGGAAACTTTGAATGTTTGTTGCGGTGCAACTGACTGATAAAGCCGACCAGCGTTTTGGGCTTATTCTCCTCTTTTTTTTGTTGGGATGAAGTTTAAGCGAACTAGAATGTGAAGACTGAGAAGATTAGAATTTAAGTTTAGGCTGAACATTTAGCATGTAAATGTGGACTGAAGATATGCAGGTGGATGCAACTTGAATTACAACAGTTGAATTTACCATACGGGTTCATGCAAGCGATAGGCAAGGTTAGTAATTGTTTAGAAATGTCGGACCATTTGTTCTATTGACGATGGAGGTTGAGAAATGGTGTGGACGATTTCCAGTTGAAATAGAAAATATATGAATAATGATAAACGAACTACTGGTTTAACTATGCACGGTCCAGTCAGAGCCGACGTGCATCACGTTTAACTCAATGGAAGACAAGCAACTGCATAGAACTGGAGGGACAAACCATGCGCCTTTCTGAATATAGAATAACCCGTCATGTTCTACTGTATAGCTGATTATTATTTGTGGGATGATCACCATGGACAATGGCGTACATGCTACGAAAAAACTTTAATATTAAATGGTATGCAGCATTCTATCGTCCGAGTCCGGGATAGGAGAAGAGGGGGGAAGGAACAATAACCTGAAATCGAATCTTTCTACCGCGACAGCAAGATCGTTGGGGTTATGTTTGATAACAGAATACTAGGGATTTCCAATTACATCTTAGCCGAACACCCGTCTTATCTGGACAAACCATATCTCCCTAGTTGTACCCAAATGATGTTTTATTCTAGCTCTTTTTACCAATATAGAGCCTTGTGGAAGTTATAGGGCAAGATGGACCTTGTCTCCACTGGTTCAAAATTGTATCCTTTCGCCGGTGTTTTATGTAATTTTTGTCAGCTCCCACCTGGATTTATGAAAATTTTTACTTCAGCTAAGGCCAATAAATTTTAGGCTTCTGGATGGAACAGATTAATTTTTTCAGATACGGGAAGAGTACCACAATGAAACACGTCCACCGGCCTTTCAATTCTGGTGGACTTTAGGGGTTTCTGGCAAGTGAAAAAGAGGTCTAGACAGTTGCGTGGAATATTACTTACACGGCAATAAGAAGCTACACCCAGTCAGCAGCCAATAAAAGTTCATGTAGCAGCACACCATTGGGCCAATTCAGTAGCTTTTTTCCTTCTGTTTGGCAGACATATAGCTTTTTCACTGGAATGAAATTAATGCCTTTGTCTTTTTCAGAACGACTCGACAAAACAATTAAAAAAAGAAGAAATTGAAAGATCCATTTACTTAGAAGATGCTAACTACAATCATAACAGTCAAATCATCCAACACCGGTTCAATCAAGCTAAAGTGCAATAAGTAATGGCCTGTGAGCTGACAAGTCAGAGCCAAATAGAGCGTAAGTATAGTTACAGAACAACAGAAAACAGGCAGCTGTGGTATTCAAGCAAAAGTGGCATGATAATTTCAAGACCACAACTTAATCCTTCTTGAAAAGGACTTTCCATAAATAAGTGGTATTGCTAAAAGAATTGGTAACGGAAACTGGGTACCAGAGATTTGGAATTGAAACATAGGAGACCTAAAGCCAATTACAGTTACTAACCAGACTAAAATAATCTATTGCGTGGTAATTCAACGATTTAATAGGCTGTGACATTTCACCATGTACATGGTTGATAATTAGTATGCGCACCTGTCTTGTATGGACACCATAAATCTCAAGATGATGGAGTGCTTCATTTCACCTAGATACGTATTTCAGTATAACTTTATTTCATATAAATGACATTTCAGCTAGGTCCATTTCAAGTTAATTTGATACGTATTTCACCATTGTGCCTCTATTTACTATTCAATATTGCAGACTTAAGGTACATCGATCGACATGGGTAAGAGCGTAGATCATATTTCTGTTGTAGTCGATCTACATGATTTTAATACGATGCGTTACAATTACGACTTGTACATGGCATTAAAAGTGTAAGCCCTGGGCGTTAAGCAATCATTTAGGAAGCCATGATTGATTACATGTTTTATATCCATAGTAAACGGGTAAGATGTAGCTAGTGTCCGCAAATGCAGGCAGCGGCTGCGGGAGAATGTTGCGAATGCTGCGAATGTTGTCGGTTAAGTCCATCAACTCGCATAAATCCCGTTAAATAGTAGCGTTTGCTCATGCAAAAAAACACGCATTTGGATTTTGTTGTGAGATTATTTTTTTATTTTCTTTGTTAATATACTGGAAGTCTGCGGCTTGTTACCTGATTGCTTCAAGTGAAATTTAATGCGAGTTTCATTTAAACAATTTAATTTCAGATTTAGTGACTGCATTTTTTTAACGAGAAATGCAAATAAGCGAACCTGATTAGTATGAAATGCAGGTGAAAAGATCTCCGAAATTTAAACAAAAACTATAGTAAATTATTAGTAGCCTTTAAATCCTCGCAAATCTATTAATGCTTAACAGGTGATATCACCAAAGGGCTATTGTGGGGGTGTCTGTAGTTTTATTGTGAAAAATACTGTAGTAAAGTACTCGCTTGTAAAGCTTAATATTCATCGAACAATCGTAATACGCTCAAGGAACAAAGAACAATAGTGATCAATTAGATCAATTTAGCGTTTCTGGTAAAAGCTCAGCGACAATTTGAGTTACGAATGTAGCTTCCAAGCGCACTGCGGGCGGGGCTGTAAAAAAAAAAAATACTCAAAAGTCGAAAATGGCACCACCCCCTACATATTGCTACGACCGAGAAACTTGAAACTTGGCTAAATAGAATGCCGGGTTTAAACTAAAAGTTCCATAACCAAATTACTGGATTGTTTAGTGCTTACGGCCGGTAATAGATGCCCAGTCCATGGCGTTTTCATTGTGAACATCAACCACATCTTAAACCCTGCGATGCGAGGTGCGGTTATCACTACTGTACTATGAGTTACGGGGGGGTTAGTTTTGGATGCGTGATCGTTCACCCAACAGCTTTGGCCAATAAGTCTTCTAGCATGCTGTTGCAATACGAACATATTTTGGTAACTTTGCCCGCCCGTTGTGCAAGTAAAGCGCCTACTATTTAGCCGTCGCACCTGTAAATTTGATGAAGTCACTAACCGTTGTACAGGCAAGCGCGGTTAGTTGACTATGATGGTAGGGGAGATAATTGTTCTGGATCTTCTCCAGCCATGTAGTCTAAATGTCTCATGGCGATATGCTGTACTTTTTTGTTACCGCATTTTTTTTCCGATTTAATTTTCATTTAATATAAGGGGTTTTTATGCACTAGATTTGTCATAGTTAAATGCTCTCTTCCTCCAGTTTGGGCTAAGCGATCTGTACCTACATTTTTCATTTTATATAGCCTGATTAATTATTAAAGGATACACCGCGACGCATTAGTACAGAACCTCAGGTCGGAGGTAAGCTAACGCCCATCTTTTCGCCCTGTAGTCTCTAAAATGATCAGCTGCCTGTGAGTTAAACTTTATGACTTAGTCACCCAATCGATGCATGTTTTATTATGTAGTATTATGGTGTAATAATACTGAGCTAAAAATTATTAGCAGAATTTTATAAGCTAAATTCTTGTAGCTAAATTTATTAGCTAGAATTTGTCTTGATGTGCACCAAAGGTATGCTAGAGCCCCATTTTCATGTGACTCTTAAAATACCTCTCGCGCTTAGCACGGCTTTGTGAACTTAAGGCAAAACTCCCACCACTAGCTCAGCAATACCGCGCTGAATTTAAAGTTATTTGTACCACCATTCTTCAGAATTACCTTCTAAAGCAGAGCGTTTAATACCAAGTGAGTCGGCTATTTAATTTCAGTTTTAGGGCGGGGGTCCTTTTAAGTATTCTTTAGCATTTGCTCCCGCCTAAACTAGGAGTTTTCCAGCTCATAATCTTTAGAAACTTCTAATGTTGTGAAATTTTATTGTTAGCTATCAGCTGGATCTTACACCGCGCGAAGGTGGTGGCGGATCCAGGCCGGGTTTACCGGGCCGGTGCACTAGAACATGCATTAAGTCAAGTCTGCAAGCTGTACTGGCTGATGATAATGTAATCAGGAATTGTTTGGCTTCCAAATGCCGAATCGGAAAGTATCAAGGACCCTTTTAAAAGTCCATTAGAACCACCACATTCATCCCCGACCTCATTAACTCTGATTACCCCCCAATGCTCTAATAACACGTTGTTTTGTTTAGTCCGATCAACTTCAACCTCAGTCTATTTTTTTATTTTCATTTTCGAATTTATTCTTAATTTCATTTTGACCAGGTTTTTTTTTTTTAATATTTATTTTCTCACAAGCTTTATAAAAGAAAATTTATTTTACTTTTGCTTTTCACTTTTATTTTTATTTATATTTTTTTCTATTAAACTTTTAGTACCCTGGCTATCTTCTGCCTTTATATTCACCGCATTGGCACAAGTTTCATATTTGATTGATTTATAAATTATTTTCACATCATCCTCTTTAGATCCTTCTAATAACCTTTTTGGAAAGAAATACATCCTCGACTTCTCGCATCTCAGCGCTATTCCTCACTGACTATCTCACCAATAAATCAATCATCAGTCAAATATCTTCCCAGCGCCATATCATCAATTACGCCGCCAGACGATAAAACTTAATTCATTGTATTCATACATTCATCCATATCAAACAATCGCCTCTTGCAAAGGCGTTAATATGTACGAGCTAGCATGATCAATCATGAAAAACCTCCCCACCCCGACGGCCACGGACATGGCTTGTCTATCCATTCAATACTAAATGATTCAGGTGCTAATAATCCAAATGTCAATAACTCCACCCCATCTCCCAATATCCAGAATCAACACCCAGCTACCCTATTAAAACCAAACCAATTGCAGCCTTCCATCAAAAAAGATTCCAGTTCCTCAAACCTGTTGACTCTGACACCGGAAGCTCCTTCTGATCAAACAACAGCTGCAGGTCCCCATCCAGCAGACATAGATTCAAATGCTTCCAGCGCCTTAGCAACCCCAAAACTGGAAAAGATTAGTGCTCCCGGCTCAACCACAACCCCTGCTTCCACCGCAACTTCGGTGGGCGGAGGCCCAGTGTTTTACGATGACGCTAAACCGAGTCGTAGGTTTCGTCGTCGTTACAATCAAATTGTCAGAAAGTATTCTTGTTCATTCCCTGGTTGTAATAAAAGTTACGGGCTGTTAAATCACCTAAATACTCACATTGTTACCAAAAAACATGGTCAACGTAAAAGTAAAAGTGATTTCCAACACGAAGATGTTTCAAGCCCTCTCGATTATAATGGGAACTATTGGTATGGTTATATGCCTAACGTAGGCGTCGGGTTAAGGTACCCGTATATGTATTATCCATATCAAGTCCCAAGGCAGCATCCATCTCAACCTCTGCCGCATCCTCAAGGCATGCCGGTACAGGTCCCTGTTCCGGTACCACAAGGCCTTGCCCCGCCATGGCCTGGTCCAGTACCTCCACAAGCCCAAGCATTCCCGGTAGCTCCCCCAGGCATGGTTCCTGGTGGCCCACCTCCTCCACAACTGCACTTACAGCAGTCGTTACAACCTCAACCACTTCCACAACAACTCCCTCCTCAACAAATTCCACAACAGGTTCCCCAGCAAATACCCCCACAGCAGCTCCCACAGCAATCACCTCCAGGTCATGGAATGCCACCTGGGTTGGGAATGCTGCCAGGTTTACAAGGTGGACTTCCCGGTATTCCTCAATTGGGAGTACATGGATTCGGACAACAACAAACCCCGAACCAGCACACCCCAAATCAAGCACCAGGCCAACCACAAGCTTCAGCATCATCACCTCCTGCACCATTGCCGGTGCCAGCAGGTTCCAACGATGCTACTGGTAGCTCAAATTCATCTAACATCAGTGGTGGTGGCCCAGCCACTAATTCTACACCTACTGGTACCGAATCAACTAGTGGAACTTCTTCTGCTCCACCATTGAATCCACCCAACCAGTCACCCCGCATAGCTAGACCAAACCTTCCAGCAACCGGCACAGCATCTACTGCCACATCAACTACCTTACCACTGATTTCATACAACCCAAACATCAGCTACCAAACCACTCCACAAACCCCCCGTCACCATATTCTCGCCGCCCCAGGTGCAGGCCATAGTCACACAAGTCACAGCCAACCTCCATCTCTACTCCAAAGTCCTCATGGAAGCCCACACACCATTCCTCCGCCAAGATTCCTGCAACCTTCACAACAGCAGCATCCACAGCAACAGCATCCTAAGCTTCCCTCGATCATTAAGCGAGAGAAATCTTTTGATTGAATTTTGGAGTTGCATGATGATTGTACTATATGAGCTGTAATACTATAGAATTGTAATATACGACGATACGATGTTCACGTCATTCCGCCAATTATTTTCTCTGTTTTTCTCCTAAATGTGTCTCTAGCTTCTTTGGTGTTCTACAACCTTTGTTTCAGGCTCCTTCTTTCAGGCTCCTTCTCTCAGGCCTTCCGCTTCTTCTCAATGCTTCTGTTGCAGCCTAATTGTCGCATTCATTTTCGCATTTTATTTGCAAATGGCAGATTTGGAAATGGCAGATTCAGCCATGTCGTCTGATAACTTCGTAGCGGTAGCCGTAGATGAAGGCGGTGCTACTGTTGATGCACCTACAGACGCGTCACTTGTGCTGCAACCTGATGCTGCTGTGCAACCAGAGTCTCTTCTGGCTGACACCCCTCAATCAGATCGCCAATCGGGCTCTAGATCTCCCGAACCTCAGTCACTCATTGGTACTGAAACAGAATCCCAGTCGCCCGCTGAGCTTCTGCCTAACACTCTGAATACGGAGAAAAGGACGAAGAAGAAGCGTTTGACTTTACAGGAAAGGTTGGCTTTGGCCACTAAAGGAAAAGAAAATAAGAAGGATAAGAAAGTTGAAAACACTGAAGACGAAAAGAAGTCTGAAGAGTCTGACAAGAAGAGTGAAGATGCAAATGCAGATAAAGATGAATCACACGCTGTAGCAAAACTAGAACCAGAAAATCAACCGCCTAAACAGGCTGAAACTGGTTTACTGATTCAAGATAAACAGGAAGTTACATCTCGTTCTGACCATGAGTTAACGGAGAAGTATTCTGCCTCAAGGGCAGAAAATGACAAATTGACTAAAGAAAACCAACAATTGAAAGCACAGATCGAGAGATTGAGTAAAGGGAAAGCTGCTGATGAACTTCGTAAGAAAGATGAAATTATCAATGAATTGATGCAAGAAGGAGAGCAGCTTTCAAAGCGTGAATTGAAGTTGAATGATACCATAAAAAGACTTAAATCGAGTGCCACTGACCATGATACTGTGATTGAGGAGCTCAATACCAAACTAGCTGAAAATGCCACAAAAATTGGAGAAATCGATGGGATAATGCAAAAGGCCAAGCTTCGTTCTCTTGACGAGTTATCTGCTGCTATACGAGAATACCAGCAGCTAAAGACCGACGATGTTGTATCAAAAGTGCAATTATTGACGACACAATTGGAAGAGGAACGAAAGTCCAAATATGAAAAGACTAAAGAGTTCAACGAATTAAAGATCCAGATGGATTTGGTTAAACAGAACCACCAGCTTGAATTGACCAACAAAGATGATTCCATCAGCACGTTGAAAAGCGATTTAAAAAATGCAAAGTCTTCTAACTCCCAGGAAATCATTCGTCTTGAAGGCAGAATAGAGAGTTTGATTTTAGCTAATGAAAGCACAAATAGCCGTAAAGGTGGAAATTCAGATCCAGAAGATTATGAAAAGCTTTTCAAACAATACTCAAATCTCCAGAACGAAATGCTTAATTCAAGATCCAATTGGGATTTGATTGAAGTCAACCTAAACTCTAAAGTCAGCGATTTAACGTCTCGAATTGATAGTTTGAAAAAGGATAAATTGAACCTTATAAACGAAACAAGAAATTTGAAATCTCGTATAGCTGAAGAAGAACAATCGAAGAATGAATTAAGTGACCGACTAGCCGAATGTAAGTCCGAGCTTGTTTCAACAAAACAGCATTTGCACGAATCCAACGAAGAAATCGAAGCTCTCCATGATAAACTCAATAAGATCAATCAATTATACAACAACGAGAAGCTGAATTTGTCTAGTAGGATCGAGGAGTTGCAGTCCCAGGTAGCCGAAATGGACAAAAAGGAGCCGTGCTTGAACAATTCCATCATCAACGAACCACTTGACGAGCCTATAATTCCTCCAATAGACCATGATGTTTCAATGTACCATTCAAACAATGTATCGTCACAATCCCTTGCATCACTTGAGTTTGATGAAAGCTCAGCCCACCCGAACTCTTCTATGCTTACCAACGATCATCCCGGCTCGTTCCAGTTAATCAACAAGATGTCCTCGAGTATCAGGAACTTGAAGGTTGAGCTCGTGAGTCTCAAAGATGAGAACGAGCAGCTTCTGAAAGAGAAAGACGAAGTTGAGCTGAAGTTGCTCAGTATCTCCAAGGACTACCTGAAAATAGAGGAGTGGAAACAGAAAGCCAGCGACTTGGAGGCCGAGTTGAAGAGTAAAATAGATAGAGAGGACAAGTTATTGGTGCTCATTGGAGAGAAGGAAGAAAGAGTCGAGGAGCTTGTTAATGATGTCCAGGACCTCAAAGAGTTATGTCGCTTACAAGTCCAGCAGATGATTGAGATCCAGGAGAGTAAATAGACGAGTATAGATCGATAGACAGTAGTTTGGGTGTATTTGTTTTGGTAGATTCTTGTCATTGTGAACTTCAAGTCCACTGTAACGTGTGCCTATATTTCTACACATCAACTTCGATTTCTCTCTCATTCACAGACTTCGCATAGACTAAATCCTCGACCTCTTCTCTCCTTGTCCCTCTCTTGATACTCCCCCAATGCTCCCTCCGCTC
The DNA here is from genome assembly GCA_030563605.1 of Yamadazyma paraphyllophila. Classification (NCBI taxonomy): domain Eukaryota; kingdom Fungi; phylum Ascomycota; class Pichiomycetes; order Serinales; family Debaryomycetaceae; genus Yamadazyma; species Yamadazyma paraphyllophila. Next base: position 51,766 of record JAJMJO010000005.1, read on the forward strand.
ATTACTAAATTTGCAACCATTCGCGAAAAAACTTTTCCATCTCATCTATTTGCATCATGTCCAAGGAATACTACGTAAACATAATAGAGTCCAGGAATGAGGTCCAAATCTTCGAGACCAATGACTTTACATTGATAAATACCATTTCATTCGAGGATTCGGACATTGTAAAGTTCATCACCGTTGTTAATTCGGAAAATCAAGAAGAGCTCATCGGCCTTATCAGCAACGAAGAGGGCCACGAATTAGTATACATATCCCCAATACTAGGCATAACCGAACGTACACAGATAGATGTGGATGGAATAACAGATATCTGCTACTTTAAGGACACTTTATACGGGTGTTTTGACGGCGGGATTGTCAATATGAGCACACAGAAGATCACCAAATCAAATAAAAAGTACAAGTCTATCGTGGGTGGCGACAAAATCTACTTGAGTGACGGGTCCAAAGTCTACTCCTACGACAAGAGAAAGGTGAGCGAGTTGATGACTGCCGATGGAATCAAAAGCATCAAATATGTCGACGGCCCAGTGGTTTTCACGTCAAGAGGCGCCTATATAAACGATGAATTCTCCGAAGGAGTTGTGAATTACAACCAGGTGAACGGAACCAGTTTCACCTTCTATAAGAACAAGGTAGTAATCAACGAGAATACTGAAATCAAAGTCCAAGGTGGTGCTGTTATTGAAGTGATTTATTCAAACGAAGAGTATAAACTTATCTATAACTCTGGGGTATCGGTCAACGCCTTGACCGTCGACCCAGTGGCACAAACATTGGAGTTAGGCACTTCAGAGGGAACCAAACACACCGAAGACGACTTGGACACTGATTTCGATGCATTGATGCCCAAATCAAACAACATCCCATCCGAACAACTTGTAAAGAAAATCAACAAGCACATAGATACAGATGCCAAACTAATCATTAAAACCATCCAAGGCAACGACGATGAAAAAATAATCAAGGACACTATATCTGCACTTCCATTCGAAACACAAGTGGCTCTTTTAAATGCCATCAGCTCAAAGATTGCCAAGAGCCCCTTACAATCCATGAACTTATCATTATGGTTCAAGAACCTCATCCTCTACGACCACAGATTATTAGCTTCGGTGGACACCAAAAGAGTTGCCAACATGGCCAGAAGTTTGGACCATACCTTGGAATTACTTCCAAGTTTATTATCGATCAAAGGGAAGCTCAATTTGATCAGCACTCAGCACCGGTTCAAGCAGTTGGACTTCGAGCCAGAAGGACAGATTCCGGACCACGAGGATGAGAGTTTGGTGATAGTAAATGGGGAGAACGACGACGATTCGGTGGTGGAGACAATGCATTATGAAGAGGAGGAGGATGACGAGGAGTGACTGTATAGTTAATAGACTTAGTAAGAATCAGAAGACAACAACACAAGTTTCCATAGAGCAATAGATCAAGAAACTACGCCCGAGCCAATGCCACAAGGAAGCTGGACTGCAAGTTATAAAGTATCCTTATCTACGCGCGATGCGATTTTCACTTTTCAATGCCTGAAGACAAGCAGTACATCTCCTACGAGAAGATCCACAAGCTTTGCCAGAAGGCTGCAGTAGAAATCAAGGCCCAAGAAAGGCCTATTGACTTGATCATCGCCATCGGTGGTGGAGGCTTCATTCCCGCCAGGATTTTAAGATCGTTTATTAAAGAACCAACTGGCAAGAACATCCCAATCCAAGCCATTGGGTTGTCGCTTTACGAACAGCTTGGCGACCAGCCAACAGAAACCATTGGAAAGGAAGTCATCAGAACCCAGTGGATCGATTTTGGTAATTTGAGCCAGCACTTTGACTCGTTAATTGGTAAAAATATCATTATTGTAGACGAAGTCGATGACACTAGAACAACCCTACACTACGCTTTGACCGAGTTACAAAAAGATGTGTCAAAAATGCAACAGGAGCTAAACAGAGAAGACGAAGAAACCATCTTTCAGATCTTTGTTTTACACAATAAGTTAAAGGAAAAGAGAGCCGAGTTGCCTAAACAAATGTTTGATAACAATAGGTATATTGTAGGTGAGAATGTTGAGGATAGGTGGATCGCCTATCCATGGGAAGCCACTGATATTGACGAGCATACCGAGAATGCTAGGAAGCAGGGCCATATATAGATTTATAGTTGACGTTTGACATAAGTGATTTTATAACCGTAGACCAGACCCATACACCACTAGGAAGAAGAAACCCAAAGCTAACCAGCAGACGACAATACTGCCCCACCGATTGTCACCAGCCCCAGGCGATGTCACCAGCCCCGGCGATGTCACACGGTCCCTGGCCGGTTCCAAGTCCCTGGCAGGTCCAGACGATCACCACACTAAAGTAAATCGCACCTCACGAAAATTTTACGAGACCATGAATGTCTCTAGCAGTGATGTACTTATACTAGAGAATTTTAAAGGCACGCTCATGCTGGACCCAAAGGTTCGGCTAGAATGTGAGCATCAAATATCGCTCCTCTCTCACCAGCCCGGGTTTCTCCAGTCTTGCATCAAAATAGTCAAGAACCATGACACCTTAATCCCCAAAGAAATTAGAATAGCGACAGCAGTTTATTTCAAGAATATGGTGAACAAATTTTGGCTCACTACAGAGATATCCTCGGAGGATAAACAATACATAAAGGCCAATTTTGTTACGATCCTATTAAACAGTGAATATTTCATAAAGCAGCAGCTTATCCCTACCCTTCGCATATTGATTCAAAGTGAGCTACACAAATGGATCGACTTTCTTCATCGTATTAATGATCTTTTAAGCCTCAGCTTCACCGCATCCGATACAGACGACGACGAGGCGTTGAACAAAATATATACCGGGCTTTTGTGTCTTTGTGAAATCACCAGAAGTTACAGATGGACAAAAAATGATAAAAGACATGATTTGGACCTTATAATTGACGAGTTCTTCCCCAAGATTTTGGCCATAGGTCAAAATCTAGCTAATGCGTCCACCGAGTTGACTGAATTCAAATCAGAGATCTTGAAACTCATTTTGAAGTGCTGTAAGTTCACCACCTATTTCGACCTCCCGCTATACTTTCAGTCCAAGCAGCTGGTAATAGAATGGGGCCAGTTCCACGGCAGTTTGATCAATATGAACCTCCCGGAATACGTGTATAACGACAGACTCAGCGAGTTGGAAAAGAACCAGTTACAGATATCAAAGGTGTTGAAATGGTCTTTGGCCAATATGAACAGAGTGGCTACCAGGTATGCCATTGGAGGAAACTTCAAATATGACGACTTCAGAATAGTTTTCGTCAACGAGTTTCTTCCCTATTTGATCCAGAATCTAATCGGTATCGTGGAAATGTGGTGCTCTGGGAGTAAATGGTTAAATCTTTCCACGTTATACTATATGATAGAGTTGTTACGAGCTTCAATTAATTTAAAGAGCTTGTGGGTGGAAGTGAAGAAAATCTTGCCCAGGTTAATCCAGTACTTCATCTACCCTCTAGTTGTTCCTGACGACAGTAGAATCGAGGTGTTCAATGATGACCCCCATGAGTATATTCAGGTGACGTTCAACTTGCTTCTTGAAAATACAAATGCCCCAGATACGGCCTCCATCAATTTCATAAAACGGTTGTTGGAAAAAAGGAGAAAGTTTTGTTTTCCCATCATCATGAAGTTCATCCACGACGAGTTAATGTCGCTATTATCCTTAGAAGAAACCATTGAGGTGGCTAAAAAGAAGGAAGCATTGTTAAGAATAATAGGGGCAGTTTCTAACAATTTGATCAATGGTAGTGAAAACAGCTATTTCGACCAAATGGAGGATTTCTTGATCAACATGATTCTCCCCAACGTCAGAAGCCAGCATAAATTCTTGGTTGCTAGAACTTATGATGTTTTGAGTAATTTTAGTGACTTACAATTCAAGCAGGAGGAAAACCTAAATATGGTCATTTATGAAATCCTAAAAAGTTTCCTGAATGATGGACAAGCGGAATCGGATTTGGTGATAACATTGGAAATTTCATTATGTATACAAAGTTACTTACATATTGAGCAGTTCAAGGAGAATTTATCCGTCATCATTTTACCAGTTATATCACGGCTCTTGGATATCAGTAATGAAATAGATAACGATGCCATTTCTGTGGTTATCCAGGAATGTGTGGAGAATTTCAGTGAGCAATTGCAGCCGTTTGGTATGGAGTTGGTTTACAAGTTGGTTGATAATTTCATGAGGATTTTGAACGAACAAGAAATCGACGAGTCCAAGGGTGAAGCAGAGGGAGACGAATTGCTGGACCAACTAAATGATGATAAAATCATCACCGGGGTTGGAATCCTAAACACTATTATAACTGTTCTTCTTTCGTTTGAGAATAACAGAAGCATAATTAATCAGCTTACAAGCATATTGGTGCCCATGATCAAGCATATTCTAATCAACAAAAATGATAATTATTTGGGGGAAATCAGTGAAATCATTGAAAGTTTGGTTTACCTCAATAAATACATCTCCAACGACCTTTTCCAGGTGTTGGTTCTCATCAATGAAATCATCGTGGATGGAGTTGGGGCTATGCATTTCGAAGAGCTCATTCCAGCGTTGAAGAATTATATCATCTATTTCAACGAAACAGGCGACAAAAACGATACCCATGAAGTGGACGAAGAAAAGTTCATGCAAATCTTCATTAGCATATTTGTTAAGATCAACTCCCAAGCTGAAAGCATGGGCGATTCAATTTTGAACTTTGAATTAATCCAGTACTTTGTTTTGATACTTAAGCTCAAGCTGATAAACTACTTCCCCATAATAACAGCACAAATAATCACAGCATTCAAGCTCATAGAAACCTCCAATGCCGGAGCTAACAAGCACTTCAGAATATCCTTCTTAAATGTCATTATATGTTTATGCATTTATGAGTCCAACATTGTCATCATAAATTTGAATGAGAATTTGTTCAATTTGTTTTTATCCCACTGGTTTAAAATCATTCCAGAGCTTACTAGATGCTATGATATCAAGTTATCAATACTCGGATTGATTTCCTTGATCAATAACAACAATCTCATCACCAACCAGGATTTCAGTAATAACTTGGTATTTCTTCTGCAGAAATTGCCGGTGGCATCCAAAGAGCTTCAGAGGAAACGGAAGCTTTTCAGCACCGACTTCGTCAAAGACACCCTTGAAGATATCGGGGGCGAAGAAAGCCATGAAACATTACTTGGAAGTGATGATAGCGATGATGATGATATTTCGAGTGAAAACCACCATGAATATCTTGATTTTTTGAACCAGGAGAGTATGAAACTTGTGTCGAATGAAGAGGAAATAGCTGAGGACCCAATGGAGATTACCCCATTGGATAATGTCAACCTCAAAGATATTTTCCAGAATTTCTTCAACCTTTTAAAGTTAAAGAACCAGCTTAAGTACCAAAAGCTTTTCGGTCATATACTGGAAATTGAAATTCAAAACTGTATCAACATCGAATGATTTGCTATCAGTATCGTAATAATTTATTCTACGGGATCCGTAAAGTCGGAACCATCATATCACCCAAAATTTAGGCATATAATTATATAACGAAAGCTGTTATCTATGGATAATAGCATCAATATAGAAACACAATACCTTAAGCTGGAACTCTAGACTTTTGTCCCGAAATCGTGACTTATCCTAATTATAGCTTTTGACAACACACATTAGCCGAAAATACGTGTTCTAGCTTTGACTCCCTCCCTTAGGCACCTTTTCCTCTAAGCCCTCTGCGTAGCTGGATGCACCACCCCTAAAGCTAAAAATACATATACAGTCAAACTACAATAAGAACTACAATAAGAACTACATTAAGAACCTCTTAGAAAGCATTTAAAAGGCAAGAAGCTTAATGCTTTAGCTTGTTCACACTAGTACGTACGAAAAGGACTGTATTATCCAAGAAACCGTTGATATGATAAGCCTAAATATAGCTAATATAACTGCGGCGGCCTCTTCGTAAAGCCTCCAACCGTCTTAAAATATCTCACACGATGTGTGTTTCATCCGCATCGGGCAGCCCATATCCTAAAGAGGAAATATTAGGAAGAACATTTACAGGTTAGCCAAAAGTAAGATGAATCTGCAAGAAATATTACAATTTGAGATATTTTGCAACTAACCACTCGATGAAAAGATTTTCAGGCGACTTTGGCCACCGTTACCAAACCGGCGTCAGTCCATGTACAAATGAGGTAGCATGATGCTCATGTTACATACTCCAAAACAAGAAAGATATCCCCAAACAAATATTCCAAACCAAATGAAGCCGTCGAGTCTAAAAGTCTAATTATTAATTCAAGTAACTATTAAAAATAACATTTTAATCAAGCACCTTCTATCACCGTGAAAAGCATTATTTTTAATCCTACCCCCACAAGCTTCGCTGAGAATGCCAATCGCTTCGCAAACTGCAAAAATATGCTTTAACTGTAATGAGCGCCGCACCCACGTCAAATCAATTGCTGGATATCATCCGATAAGTATCCGGATACAGGCATAAGGTTATATGCAAGTAACTATATAATTTTCAAGGTGGTCGCGTGCGCCTTATTATTAAGATACGGCGTAAAGGGCTAGCCATGGTTATGGTAAATTCTCCTCCCATCAGAAGCCAAAATAATCTAATAATATCACTTCAAAAATGCCTCATTCATTCAGCAGGTTCAGTTCCACCATACTCAGTTGCTCCTCCAACCGTCACGTTCGCTCTTTTGACTCATCACAAGACATGTGGGCCAAGTAACCTTGTTACCGCACCCGTTAATTAGTGCGTGTGAAAACAAAAACGTGTAATCGATTGCAAAAATTATAAGGAGTTTTATGCATTCTGCTTAACCATGTGGCCGCATTTAATATTACAAACCATATTTGTATAAATATCCTGTGATCCCCCGAGCAGTTACTTAATCCTTATTCCACTAAATACCCTCCCCGTATATTTCCAGACCATGAGATTTGTTGTGTTCGCTTTCATCGCCTACGTGTCGGCCATGAATGTGTTGATTTCATCCACCGACTCTTGGGTCACAAAGAACATCCGTTTATTGCAGTCCCATCTTACTGCCTTGAACCATACCGTCATTTTGGTGGCGCCTTTACATCAATCCACCTCGTCAATCGAAAACGATAACATCGATAACAGCCCCATTTCTGATGGCGGTGACTTTGGTCACTTATTACCTTCAAACCAAATGTACTACAAGAACTTGTTAAAGTTGGACAAAATTAATGGCTTGCCTCATAGCCCAAAGCGCTTATTGAAGAAGGAGGATTTGGAACGTATCGAGGATGAAGTCAATGAAGACCACATTGCTCCTGATTATAATACCAACCAAATGGGCAGTGACATTTTGAATAAAGATGCTTGGTATGTTAATTCTAATAGCCCAGTTAATGTTTTATCTGTGGCGGTTAACAATTTACTCCCAAAGCACTACCCCGGCTTGGAAATCGACTTGGCCATCGTCGGTCCTATTGAAGGATACGATGAAGTCACTAAGGCCACTAGTCAGGAAATGGTCAAGTTTTTACTTACAAAGGAGATCCCTACTATTTCTGCCTTTTCAATGGACTCAAGCCATATCTACTACAAGAATGACTTGTTGAGTAAAAAGCTGAACCAGTTTGCAAGAATTGTCAACTACCAAAACAAAAAAATTACCGAGCTTATTGATACCTTACAGGCCAAAGAAGATTTATTACCTAAATTCCACGGTATCAACTTGGTATTTCCTAAGTACCTCAACTCAAACTGTAAGATGTCTTCGGAAGTTCAGGTGTCTCAATACCACAGATTATTTGACTTATCATATCACACGTTTGACGTGGTTACAGATACCCTTAAGCTGAAGAATCTCATCCAGTTGGGATTATCTACAAGAGAAGAATTACAACACCCAACAGGTGTCAGAGGAGAAGAAGAAATCGATGAAGAAGAACGTTTTTTCGTTAACAAAGAGTCAAACTACTACAAAGACAAGGTGATTTCCAAAGGCACCTCCATTCAAAACCAAATCAAGTTGATTTTATCCGATAAGCAGATCACTGGTGACTGCAATATCGCCATGAATGTTAACTACTTGTTTGAGCTTGACTCTTCATTTCATGTATAGAATGTATCATAGATAGATAATGATTTACGAACATATTTTAACTTTTACTCTAACCAGAAACAATTAATAATTTCAATATTTTCCGCTCGTAATTTCGATATTTTTTCCTAGAAACGTGGGGCTTGTCGCCTTGAGTGAAGAATGGGGTGTGTATCGGGTGTATCGTGTGTTTATGTTGGTGTTATGTTAGTGTTATGTTGGTGTTTATGTTGGTGTTTATCGTGTGTTTATGTTGTGTGTTTATGTTATGTTTACGGAAGTGTGTTTGTTGAACATGTGAGGGCAATACCGTACGCGAGTTATTAACCTCAGGAACTCAATGATAGAATACGCTTCATTATGTCAGCAGTTTGAAGAATAGATATACGTGACTAACTTCTAAGCACTGATAATAATTTCGCCGATCGCTCTTCCCCAATACCTATTCAATACCTACAATACTCTACCCAATACCTATCCCATACCTACCCAATACTCTACCCACGTTCTTGTACATATTATCCCAGCTCTCGGCTCTATCCTCACCCGCTGCTAAGGCGTTGTCGCACCCTGGTCCCTCGCATCCGGCTCCTATTGTCTAGCTGTGTATTCGTAATTTTACGTCGCGAATAGGACATGAAATTTGCCCCGTTATTTCTAACCAGTCCGCCCGTGATCGCCTTAATGGCCTCCATGGCCGCCCCATGCCCACCTACACTCTCCCACGCCGTCGCCAGCACCCCCACCGCCGTCTCGCTAATTTGAAAAATGTTGCAACCGTAACCTGTCAAAGTCTTATCGAATTACTGCTAAATCCTGATGCGTGTGTAAAAACTCATCTCGCAGAAAAACAATTATTTGGTCCTCACGTTTCTTGATTGCACACCAAGATGGAAATACCGAGTGAAGAAGTCACGCTTGTCGACAAGGAACACGATATACTATCCCATATATCGCTGTATTTCCACGTGTCTGAAACAAAGTATGGGGGCAAAGGGTGTTTTAGTTATGGCAACATCGCTGCCCACACAGATATTCTCCTGTCAAAGCCTTTAGGATTCACCATATCGAAAGATTTCAAAAAGGAGGTTTGCCATACGTGTTTCAAGTATGAAGATGGTAAGAACTGGAAACACAAATTGAGTCTTCCCGCCTACAAGAACCTATCAATTTATTTCTGCTCTGAGAAATGTAGTGATGAGTTCATATCGGTGGAGGCGTCTGATTTATACCTCTCAAGTCTATTGAACTTGGACAAATTGTATACGTCTTTCAGCACCGACTTTGTGGATGAAGTTGGTGATATCAGCGATAGTGAGTTCGTGCATGTGATCAAACAAAAGTGGGCTGAAGTGGATACATGGGCTTCCGAAACCTCCAAACTAAAACGGTCGAAATGGCATCAGTTGATCCCCAAAATCAACGACTCGGAGTACTTGGAAATCAAATACGTGCTAAGTGTTTTGCACAAGTTTTACATCAACGACCAGCATACTACAGAAGACAGTGGCCAGTTCTTATCTGATTTGCAAGGAAGTGAATCGATAATATTTGAAAACCATTTGTTTGAGTTCTTGCAATCTAACGAGGTGCTGAAGGTATTGAAGTATAAGCATATGCTTTATTCGTATATCCGGATCTTTAAATTCCTCAAACTAACCAGCCCCCCACAGTTGGATAAGTTCATCACTCCAGATAACATAAGAATGATAATTGGTAACAATTTGACCAACGCATTCGGAATTTGGTCGTTGGAAGATGGCGATAAAGAGTTCTTTGGGTTCGGGGTCTATCCGTCTGGCTCATTCTTCAATCATTCTTGCTCTCCTAATATCGTGAAAAAGAGAATTCATAATGAATTACACTATTTCGCCCTAAGAGACATAGACAAGAACGAAGAGTTATGCATTGATTATGGTAATTATCTAGACGAGTCTGTCGATGTTAGAAGGAAACAGCTCAGCGAGTGGTTCTTCATTTGTGGGTGTGAAAGATGTGAAAGAGAGTCCCTTGAATGAACTGACTTCAGCTGAAAAATGTTTTGAACTGTTCACAATCTTGTGCTTCTTTGAACCTCGGCTGCTGGCATTTATCCCAATAAAGCCTCTTGGGGCTCTTTATAATATATGACAAGACTCTTCTTGGAAACTGTAGATCCACCACCTTTCCCTCTTGTTCGATCTTGCTCTGGTATATCACAGGCGTAGAGTCGTTGTACACCTTGAAGCTGACATACTGTGATTCAAGGTCCACCGAATCCACCGTGTCGAATTGAAGCTTGTGATTTCGTTGGTACTTTTCGTTATTGATCTCTGCCTTTTCATGCAACACTTTAGAGAAGTTATCTTCTTCCAAGTACTTCTTATGAATCGGGAGAAATTGGCGATGGTAATGAACGTTCTTGTCCAAGTTTAGATCAAACACTATAAGCACCAAATCGGGGTATGTCTGCTTGAACTTTTCATACAATTTACTTTCAAATTCGTTGATCTCTTTGTCAATAGCAGAACTGTTTCTAGCCGCATGGTCTATAGGGATGATAATTCCGTGGCCTGAAAAGGGCATGCTGGCATTTGATCTTGTTAACGGGCCTTTTGCTACCGTCATATACACCGACTCTCCAATGGTGACTATCATATGGGTCTCCACCTTAGGGTTGGAAAGACAGAAGAAACATTCCATCGGGGTGACTTTTGCCTTTTTAACCGGGCGGTTTTCGTCGTCTTCAACGGCTCTTTTGGAGTTTACGGATTCAACCAAAGGATTCTCTTTCAATTCCGAGTTGTCAACATCGTTGGGTATCAACGGGAGGTTAAATGCATAAAACCATTTACCTTTACCTTGCTTCTCCAAACTGACAAACCTGCAAACAGTCCCGTTTTCCCATTGAAAAGGTCCGTACTCGTTGAAGTCTCCGGGACAAAATATGTACCTTGGTTTGTATTTTGATACGAGTTTATCTATCTTGAAGTCTGTTCTTATATCATCATGAAACTTGTTATACAATTTAGATGGCCAGTCATTAAGGATCAAAATGTCGATTTTTTCAGCTGGGTCGTTTTTCGTGGACTCTTCGCCAGTCTCGAAAGCTATGGTGGCGCCACTGGACGTTTTTAGAACCCCGTTTACTCCGAATAAATTGAGATCGGAAACACTGCTACCACCATTGAAATATGTCGGAGCATCTGACTTAAGGGTGGGACTCTGCAATTCGTTGAGGAGAATCACCAGTTCGAATTGGTTCTTCAGGTGCTGGACGTTGGCCTTCTGAACTATCTCATCTGATTTGTCTGATGGGTTGAGGACAAGAAACTTGGACATGGTTTATCTTATCGAGAACGCGAAGAGATGAGATGAGTGAGGGTGTGAGAAACCATGTCCACAAAAACGTAGAGTCGGAACGGGGAGATATTGATGAACATTTAGAGAGGTAGATAGTTGAGAGTGAGAGTGAGTGTAACCCTATATGGTTCTGAGATTGAGGGATGTTGTTGTCAAATGGTGAACCGTTGGCTGCAAACTCAAAAGAACAGTGCGAAGAAAGGCCTACAACGAAGACGACGCTCTATCTCTGGATGGAATACATGTCACTAGTTGCATCCGCAGTGTGTGTCTACCTCATAACATGTCTACCAGTATCCAACCTAACCCAGTCTCTTCCACTTATACTCTCAGTCCCACTCACCAATATCAGCTTAATCGTGCGCGAACAGTCACCTGACCTCTGTGACTGCTTTTTTCAGGAATGCGCGATCGCCATTTCCATACAGAGAACATTTCCAGGTTGAAAAATTCTTTCAAAAGTTCCTTGAAATTTTTAAGTAATCAACTAACTTTAAAAAATGGGTAAGTCTCACGGTTACAGATCCCGTACTCGTTACGCTTTCCAACGTGACTTCAAGAAGCATGGTGTCATTCCTTTATCTACCTACTTGAAAACCTACAAGGTTGGTGATATCGTCGATATCAAGGTTAATGGTGCTGTCCAAAAGGGTATGCCACACAAGTTCTACCACGGTAAGACCGGTATTGTCTACAACGTCACCAAGTCCTCCGTCGGTATCATCATCAACAAGGTTGTTGGTTACAGATACATCGAAAAGAGAGTTAACATCAGAGTTGAACACATCAAGCACTCTGCTTGTCGTCAAGAATTTTTAAACAGAGTTAAGACCAACGCTGCTTTAAAGAGAGAAGCTAAGGCTAAAGGTGAACAAGTATTCTTAAAGAGACAACCAGCTAAACCAAGAGACTCCAGAGTTGTTTCCACCGAAGGTAACGTTCCTCAAACTTTGGCTCCAGTACCTTATGAAACTTTTATTTAAATTTCATGTATATTTAGTTTACCTAATACTAATATCTTAACGTTGTATATTGTAGAGTTCGAAGTTTGGTAGTGAAGAAAACTGATTTTTTGACTTAAAGCATTCTTGTGCATTTTGAGCTATCATCTGTGATACAAGCAAGCCAATTAGCATCTCTTACCATGAGTCTAAGAGGTGCAGCTTTGCTCTGAAGTCAGCTTTCGATGCGATGAAAATTGTATCATCTTTCAAGGAACGATGGCTTGGATTCTGTTTCAGTGCCAAGCTATGACAAACAGTATCCTACAGGCTGTTAAGATATAGACGGCCAAGAGTGGGAGTTAAGTATTCTAGTAGACTATAGGAGCTAGGTAGTATAATTGGTACAGAATTGGAGTATACCAGTTAAGTATAATAGCCTCCAGCGGACTCTAACAGACTCAACTATAATGTAGGTAAGAATACTAGCCAGTAGATATAAGTACGAGAGATAGGCAAAGTACTCATAGTGAGCAAAAAGCACTGAAGTATTGCAGAGGACCATGGTAGTCAAGAGACGACTACAATGTCCACAAGCCCATGTCCAAGCCGATGTCAAGCCCATGTCAAGCCCATGTCAAGCCCATGTCAAGCCCATGTCAAGCCAATGTCCACAAGACCTACCACAAGGCAAACAGAGATACACATCCATTGCATCGTAGGTCAGCTCGCCGAAACAACTACGCCTAAATAACTACGGTATAACCAACAATTGGATCAGAAGTTCTCTCAGTGTTTGTATAAGTAACAAGAATTGTTGCGCCAAACACCTTCACCAAGTCAACCCCGAAACTTCGTTGAAGCTCCATAGAGGAATCCTTACGTAGTAAGAACTCAACCCCGGGAATAGTACTGACAAAACGCGAGATATCATCATATGTGTAAAACATGGAAGGTCATACAAAGAAGAAAAACTTTTTGTTGGATTGAAAAAATTAATACCGGTAAGAAGAGCGTGCGCACACCAAATATTCATCGCGACTTGTAAAAATTAAGATGAGCATCGAGACTTCACACTTAGAATAGCGTAATGGCCCCTAAAAGAAAGAGCTCAAAGGCAGCCAAGACAGGTGAAAGCCCTTCAAGCAAAAAGATAAAGACTTCAGTACAACTGGATGTTCTTTCTTCTTCAGATATAAAATCCATCGCTCAAAAGATCACTAAATCTGCTAGTTATAATGACATAACCAAATTAATAGATCAGTATGATAAAATAATAAAGGTGTTGATAAAAGACAACAAAGAAGGGGTGGAAGATTCAGGCCGTCAGCTCACTTTAAGTTTATATCATGTTTTCCAGCAGACGTTCTCATCGGGGCTACTCAAACCAAGTAAGAAGTACGATGATAAGAAACTCATCTTGGTGAAGTGGTTAATCAATAAATACAACCTATTCAAATCAAGTCTCACTGGATTGTTATCCACCAATTTAAGCTTCAAGTCGTCGTTACAGTTGGATGTGTTGAGTGTTTATTTCAAATTGTTGAAGTTAGAACACGAATATTTGAAGTCCAAAGATGACCTTTATTTTCCAAATGTATCGTATAAAGACTTGGTTAAAAGCCTTATCAACAGTGAAATCACTCAAGTGTTGGAAGACAAAACCATCGACAATTTCGTTATATTTGAGTTTCAGGAAAAATTCAACAAATACTACGACTTGCAATTCTACTTCTTCCAGAGTTTGAGTGAACTTATAGAAGAGAAACAAGTATCTAATTATGATCAATTATTTGCCACCTACTACACTTTGATCAAGACACCCCTCTTGTTCACCGAGGACCGTGATGAGTTAAAACACGTCAAGACCTTCATCTCGAAACCACCCAAGACGATTTATAAAGCATCCAACTTCAAGAAAGCATTCCAGGCATCACTCTTTTCCATTTGGAATTTCGATTTGTCAGCAGACCAACAGAAATCACTTCTTTTGATCCTCAATAAAAGAGTATTACCATATTTGGCCCAGCCTTCAAGAATGATGGATTTCTTGACTGACAGTTACAGCACATCTGATTTAATCCTTCAGATCTTAGCATTGAACTCGTTGTATGAATTAATGAAGGAATACAACCTCGAGTATCCAGATTTCTACCAAAAGTTGTATTCATTGTTGACGCCTGATTTATTGTACAACAGGTATAGGTCCAGGTTTTTTAGATTGACCGATTTGTTCTTATCTTCCACGCATTTGTCTTCCAATCTTGTGGCATCCTTCATCAAGAAACTCGCCACATTATCCATCACAGGGCCAACTCCAGGGGTGGTTATCATCATCCCGTTCATATACAATTTGTTGAAGAGACATCCAAGTTGTATGATCATGATCCAGAATCCTCAACAAGACCCCGACACTTATGAAGATCCATACGATGACGAGGAGCCGAACCCATTGAAAACAAAAGCCATCAACTCCTCGTTATGGGAATTAGAAGCTCTCATGGAACATTACCACCCTAATATTTCAACGTTGGCCAAATTGTTTAATGAACCATTCAAGAAACCTAGTTATAAATTGGAAGATTTCTTGGATTGGTCATACAAAGGGTTGATTGAATCTGAAAATAACCGTAAATATAAACTGATGGCTGCATTAGAATTTGATTCTTTTGATCATTTATTGCAACCAACTACGTCTGAATCTGATTCAGTGTATTTACCAGGCTGGACTATCTAGATAATTTAACCTAATTAGGAACGGTAATGAAACACGTCTAAAAATCGCGCGCCAAAAAACCATCAATTTTTTATTTCATATCTCTTCTTTTCAAATACATTAGCTGAAATATGGATGCTCCAGATATCGGTCCAGATACCACCATCACAGATGCTCAATTCAAAGAGCGCTCCAAGAAGTTCCAGGAGTTTTTAGACAATATCAGTTCCAATGATGTGCCTTACAAGAGACAAATTAAAGACATGCTTATGAAGGGTAAATACAGATTGACAGTGAGTTTAGATGAAATACGAGACTTCGATAGAACCTTCTGGAGAGGGTTATTAGACCACCCTGCCGAGTTCTTACCCGCCTGTGAAATGGCTTTAAGAGAAACCGTCTACGCCCAGTATATCGATAATGATAGTAGATATCCTACTTTTGATAGGGACCAACAGTTCTACCTTTCATTCAAGGGGGCGTTTGGTGATAATAGTGTAAGCCCAAGATCCATCAACTCCAACCATTTGTCGAAGTTGATCAGTATCGAAGGTATTGTTACAAGAGCTTCATTGATAAGACCAAAAGTTGTTAGATCAGTTCATTATGCTGATAAAACCAGTAGATTCTATGCCAGAGAATACAGAGATCAGAGTACTTCATTTGATCCAATTTCCACCGCAGCAATTTACCCAACCGAGGATTTAGATGGTAATAAGTTGACTACGGAGTATGGCTACTCTACTTACAGAGATCATCAAAAGATTTCGATCCAAGAAATGCCTGAATTAGCACCACCAGGTCAATTGCCCAGATCGGTGGACGTGATTTTGGATGATGATCTAGTTGACTTAACCAAGCCTGGTGATAGAGTTCAAGTTGTTGGTGTCTACAGGGCTTTAGGTGGAGCCAATAATAATAATACCGCTTTTAAAACGGTTATTTTGGCCAACTCTGTTTACGCTCTCCATGCCAGATCTTCTGGTGTTGCATCCCTGGAAGTCTTGACCGATCAAGACATTAAGAACATCAATAAATTGTCTAAAGAGAAAAAGATCTTCGATATGTTATCATACTCCTTAGCCCCTTCTATCTATGGATTTGATTATATTAAAAAGGCAGTGTTGTTGATGTTAATGGGCGGAGTGGAAAAGAATTTGGATAATGGTACTCATTTAAGAGGTGATATAAACGTCTTATTAGTCGGTGATCCTTCTACTGCCAAATCTCAAGTGTTAAGATTCATTTTGAATACAGCTCCTTTAGCGATTGCCACTACTGGTAGGGGTTCTTCAGGTGTTGGTTTAACCGCAGCTGTGACTAGTGATAAAGAAACTGGTGAAAGAAGGTTGGAAGCAGGGGCAATGGTTTTGGGTGATAGAGGTATTGTTTGTATTGACGAATTCGATAAAATGAACGACTCTGATAGAGTGGCTATCCATGAAGTTATGGAACAGCAAACAGTGACCATTGCCAAAGCTGGTATCCATACTACTTTGAACGCCCGTTGTTCTGTTATTGCTGCTGCCAACCCAGTTTACGGACAGTACGATGTTCACAAAGATCCACACCAGAATATCGCCTTGCCTGATTCCTTGTTGTCTCGTTTTGATTTATTGTTTGTGGTAACTGACGATATTAATGATACAAGAGATAGAGTCATCAGTGAGCACGTTTTGAGAATGCATCGTTATATTCCTCAAGGCTTAACGGAAGGAGAGCCAATCAGAGAGAAGAGCAACATTTCATTGGCTATTGGTAACGAAAGTGAAGAGCCTGAATCTGATCAGTCTATTTTCCAAAAATTCAATGCCTTTGTTCCACCAGGCGTGAGTGACAGAAACGCTGCTGTTTTCTCTATTCCCTTCTTGAAGAAGTACATTCAATATGCTAAACAAAGAATCAAACCAGTTTTAACTAAAGCTGCTAGTGATTACATTGTCTCCACTTATTCTAGTTTGAGAAATGATTTGATCGATAGTAACCAAAGAAACACTGCACCTATCACAGCCAGAACGTTGGAAACCTTAATCAGATTGGCAACTGCTCATGCTAAAGTCAGGTTGTCCAGATCTATTGAAGTGAAAGATGCAGTAGTGGCAGAAGAAATGTTAAGATATGCTCTTTTCAAAGAGGTGGCCAGAAAGTCTAACAAGAGGGCCAGAGGTAATAATCAAACTCCAGAAGAGTTTGATGATGATGAATTCCTTGCTGAGAGATATAACGACGAACCCTCCACCGAGACCACCAGAACCTCAGGCAGATATAATACTAGGCTGCAAAGCACTAGAGATGTGGGTGAAGATCTCGGTAATTTACATCTTCAAGAAGATAGCCCTATGGATGATTCTGAAGCTGAAACACCAGACGAAGCCGAACCTGAAGTTGAATCTCAAGCTCAGCTGGATGTCCAACAACCACTTTCAGAGACACGTAATGCTCCTACCAAAGAAAGTGAAAATACCGATACAGCTATTAGTCCACAAAGGTTTGAAGTTATAAGAGGTATCCTTTCTAAGGTTCTTAGTTCTTCCATGTTTGAAAATGCCACTGGACAAGCTAATATCAAGGAAGTATTAGATGAAGTTAACAGTGATATTTCACAAGAAGACCAGTTCCTGCTTGAAGAATTCATGGCTGCATTGTCCTTATTGGAAGATGAAAACATCGTCATGGTGGAAAAGGATAATATATTCGCCATTGCTTAGGTTTGGTTTAATGATATGTATTGTATTTTTAGGTTATTGTTAATGATGATATTTTCGCAGCTATAAATTTCGCAGCTTCATCTCATCGCATGTCTCAAGGTGGAAATAGTAGTAATACCAGTGAAGACGAGTATGAGGAGGATCCCCTTCTCATGCACACGAAACACACACTCCCTGAACACTGCAAGAAATTCTGGGGAAGAAGATACCAATTGTTCAGCAAATATGATGATGGTATATTCATGACATCTGAGCTTTGGTTCTCTGTCACACCTGAAAACACGGCATTTTTAACGGCGAAAATTGCACATGCCTTGTTTCCAGAGGCAGAAAACATATTGGATGTATGCTGTGGTGGTGGCGGGAATGCCATTCAATTCGCAAGCCTATTTCCTCGTGTGGGGGCTGTTGATGTTAAACCTATAAACGTCCAATGCACTGAGCATAACGCAGGAATATACGGCGTAAGAGAAAAGATATTTACTGCCACCGGTGACTGGAATGTGTTGAAGAATACACGGGACTGGATCCCCGAAGACATACGGCATAAGAAGTTCCCATTTGATTTTGCATTCAGTTCACCTCCATGGGGTGGAACGTCATATAGCAAAGAGCTTAATTCATTCAAACTAGAGGAGATGACACCGTTCAGTTTGACACAGCTCTGTGAAAGTCTCAGTAAGGTTTCAGAGAATTTTGGTCTTTTCCTTCCGAAATCGTCCAGATTAGCAGATATATCGAAAGTGACAAGAGAGATGTACGGCGACCAGCAAAAGACCCGAGTTATTACATTGGTTGATGGCGGCTACGTCAAAGGACTCATGGTGTTGTTCGGGCCGAGCGTCGGACAGCCAATTGACTACGATGAGCTCTTGAACGAGCCCGACGACGACGGAGGCTGGAGTTGATCTGGTAGGTCTTGCAAACGGTGGGGTGAAGTATAAGCCTTTTGCTTTGCAAAGTGTAATCTAGCTTGCAAGCCGAAGCATTAGATAACTGCCGTGAAACAAGGCACGTGAACATGGAACTAATAACCAACCGTATCAGTAACTAGTTAAATATATGAATAATGACACATGAACAATAAAATATGTGAGATTCACAAGCATGATTCCACATCCAGATATACTATCGTCTTGAAAGCACCCCAAAAAAACACACTGGCCTCCCACACATATAACCTAAAATCACCCACCCTACAAGCTTGCCACACAATTAGTCAGATTTATTATACCACCATTATCAAACCCTAAGTTGTTCCATTCAACAAGTTGCGTGTATGGGAAAAATGCGACTTTGTCTCCTCAAAACTGCCTTGAGACAAAGTCGTTCTGTTGTCGCTCAATAGACATTCTTATCAACAGCTTCATCGCTATAGTAACCAATCAATCAGCCTATAAGACAAGGCATTTAAGCTCAATACACGCGGCTCCACTTGACCTATAGTACCACGTTATTACGTCCGAGCAACACGTGTTCTCCCGATTTTCACCATGAGCCAGAATTTATCAAAATTAGAAGATCAAGTGAAAGATCTCTCCAATCGACTTGAAGCAGAGAAAGCTTCCAATGAAGACGAAATCTCCACCCTTAAAAAGATCGTCAGCTTCCAAGGAAACCAAATTGAAAAATTGACTTCCATAGTCAACGGCTTGAAAAATGACAACAACAACTTATTATCTTTACTGGCAATTCAAGATAGCGAAGTTCCAGTATCTGTAACTGACAGCGTTGGAGTACTTGATGACCAGAACGGCGCCAGACATTCCCACCATTTGAACCAAGGCCTTAGACCTCACCATGGTGGGAATCATCACTCAAGCAATCACCATCAAAGTAATCACCACGCTGGTCATCCAGGCCATAGCGCTGATTCATTACAATCGCTTGACGGGAACATCCATCCCGAGCTCCAAGTGGTTGCCAACGCCAACGCTCTGGCCAACGCCAACCAATCGCTCAACTCAGCCACTCTTAACAGCGATGACAATGAAGCAATAACTCCTAAAAAACGTATAAGTTCGGGGCATAAGGGCGGTGATAGTGCCATAAAGAGACCAAAAATCATCATCGACTTCATCCATAATCCAATGACTGTGAAGGAGATTTATGACGAATTTTATAATGGGTTTAAAGGCCAGCCACCATTGGCCGAGTTAGATCAAAGGTTTGGTAAGACCGAGTGGAGAGGCGATTCCCGCTCCAAGGAAAGTAAGAGGTTTCAAAGGAGGAAAAGATTATGTGATGCTATTAAAAGGGGCATGATGAAGTATGGTAAAACTGCCGAAGAGATTATTGGCTACATCGAAGAGTTCCGTGGTGATAAATCTTTGACTTGGGTAATGAACGGTAATTTGCCGGATGATTTACTTACCAGCACCCCATAGTGCAGTACACAATGTAAAGTAGGCCGAGGTATGTAGATTTATAGTAAGAATGTAATTGTTAGTGAGTAGACAGAGATGATTATCTCTACAGAGGTTCACGCCGCACTTTAGCAGCTGGCCCCGTAGTTCGGAGTGAAGAATTACCACCTGTCCACCGCGGTAAATAGACCCAAGTTTGTCCCGCCACGGTACCTGCGGTCCACCAAACTGGACCCGTTCTCGAAAATTCCTTCCGGGTAACTCGCAGTCATTCGCAAAAATTTTATGTATAAATCTGAAAATTTTTACCTAATCTCCATTTCATCATCAAAATGTTGTCCGCTAGAAGTTCTGTTAAATCCATTGGAAATAAACTCCCATCTTTGGTCAGAAACAATTCCTCCGTTGCTGGTTCCGGCTCTGTTATCGGTATCGATTTAGGTACCACCAACTCTGCCGTCGCTATCATGGAAGGTAAAGTTCCAAAGATTATCGAAAACTCGGAAGGTGGAAGAACTACCCCTTCTATTGTTGCTTTCACTAAAGACGGTGAAAGATTGGTTGGTATTCCAGCTAAGAGACAAGCCGTTGT
The DNA here is from genome assembly GCA_030563605.1 of Yamadazyma paraphyllophila. Taxonomy (NCBI): domain Eukaryota; kingdom Fungi; phylum Ascomycota; class Pichiomycetes; order Serinales; family Debaryomycetaceae; genus Yamadazyma; species Yamadazyma paraphyllophila. Next base: position 72,577 of record JAJMJO010000005.1, read on the forward strand.
CAACCCAGAAAACACCTTGTTTGCCACCAAAAGATTGATTGGTAGAAGATTTGAAGATCAAGAAGTCCAAAGAGATTTAAACCAAGTCCCATACAAAATCGTTAAGCACGAAAACGGTGATGCTTGGATTGAAGCCAGAGGTGAAAGTTACTCTCCACAACAAATTGGTGGTTTCGTTTTGAACAAAATGAAAGAAACCGCTGAAGGTAACTTGGGTAAGCCAGTTAAGAGTGCTGTCGTTACTTGTCCAGCTTACTTTAACGATGCTCAAAGACAAGCCACCAAGGATGCTGGTAAGATTGTTGGTTTAAACGTTTTAAGAGTTGTTAACGAACCAACTGCTGCTGCTTTAGCTTACGGTTTGGAAAAGAACGATGGTGAAGTCGTTGCTGTTTTCGATTTAGGTGGTGGTACTTTCGATATCTCTATCTTAGATATCGGTGCCGGTGTTTTCGAAGTTAAGTCCACTAACGGTGACACTCACTTGGGTGGTGAAGATTTCGATATTGCTGTTGTCAGAAACATTGTTGATACCTTCAAGAAGGAAACCGGTATTGACTTAGAAAAGGACAGAATGGCCATCCAACGTATTAGAGAAGCCGCTGAAAAGGCCAAGATTGAATTATCTTCCACCGTTTCTACTGAAATCAACTTGCCATTTATTACTGCCGACGCTTCTGGTCCAAAACATATTAACCAAAAGATTAGCAGATCTCAATTCGAATCTTTGGTTGAACCTTTGGTCAAGAGAACTGTTGAACCATGTAAGAAGGCTTTGAAGGATGCTGGATTATCCACTTCTGATATCTCTGAAGTTATCTTGGTCGGTGGTATGTCAAGAATGCCAAAGGTTATCGACACTGTTAAATCTATTTTCGGTAAGGAACCTTCTAAGGCTGTCAACCCAGATGAAGCTGTTGCCATGGGTGCTGCCATTCAAGGTGGTATTTTGGCTGGTGACGTTACCGATGTTGTCTTGTTGGATGTCACCCCATTATCTTTGGGTATTGAAACCATGGGTGGTGTTTTCGCCAGATTAATCAACAGAAACACCACTATCCCAGCTAAGAAGTCTCAAATTTTCTCTACTGCTTCTGCTGGTCAAACTTCTGTTGAAATCAGAGTCTTCCAAGGTGAAAGAGAATTAACTAGAGACAACAAATTAATCGGTAACTTTACTTTATCTGGTATTCCACCAGCTCCAAAGGGTGTTCCACAAATTGAAGTCACCTTCGATATTGACACCGATGGTATCATCAAGGTCTCTGCCAGAGATAAGGCTTCTAACAAGGATGCTTCTATCACTGTTGCTGGTTCTTCAGGTTTAAGTGACTCAGAAATTGAACAAATGGTTCAAGATGCTGAAAAATACGCCGAATCTGATAAGGCCAGAAGAGAATCCATTGAAGCTGCCAACAGAGCTGATCAATTATGTAATGACACTGAAGCTTCTTTGACTGAGTTCAAGGAAAAGATTGACACTGCTGACGCCGATAAATTGAGAGAATCTATTACTACTTTAAGAGAAATTGCTGTTAAGGCTCAAGCTGGTGAAGAAGTCGACCCTGCTGAATTAAAGACCAAGACTGAAGAATTACAAAACGAATCCTTGAAGGTCTTTGAAAAATTATACAAGCAAGACGGCGAACAAAAGTCAGAAGAAAACAAGGAATAATTTAACCATTAATCAATCATTCCCTTCATTCTTGTATATAATGTTATTGTTTATAGTAAAAGTATAACTTTAAGTTACCGTTCATTAATATCTATCCTAACATGCTATTATCCCCATAAACTAATGGGCCATATGTAAATTCATTTGATACCCATTCGATCGGGTCATACTACTGGTGGTGATATAATTTGAAGACATGGAGCTAAGTGATCTCATGCCATTTTTGTTCTTCATGCTGTATTTCTTTCCAATCTCCAAGTTGGATTGAGTCATATTGGTATGGTTTAAACTAGATTGAATGCTCTGTTCAGTCGTAGAAGATACCGTCAGCTCGGTATCTGAAGAATCGTAATCAAGCATCTCACTCAAAACAGATTCACGTTTGAATTTACGTGTGAACCTTTTCGTGGTGGCATCTGGAACATATGATGTAACCCGACGGTCTTGACTAGGAGCCAGAAAACTATCAGATATAGTTTCAAATCCAGAACTTTCTGGGGCAGACTCAATCGTTCCTGATTCAGAAACCGTATCGTCAGTAATAGTGCCATCAGATTCTTGATCTTCTCCGATATTATAAATACTGCTGATTCTTGAACTGACACTCAATTTACCAGAGTGCATTTCTTGCCCAATAAGTAATTGTTGGAAGTATATGATTTCTTGTCTTAACTGGATTCTCTTCAGTACCACATGAGCCAAATAGTGTTTCCATAATTCCAATAAGTCGGAATAAGTCCCAAGAATTGTTTCATTTGCATGTTTAGGAACTGGTGGAGGAATTGAAGAATATTCACTGAGAGGAATTTCTTCGATCTCGTCTTCTCCAAGAGCTGGATCGTTGTTTTCACTAGTGGTCTTCTTACTCACACTATTCAAGTACAAGTCTTGTTGCTGGTCTATGTACAGCGACAAGTGGTTCAATTTCATGTTGCCATGATTAATGCCATCAACATTGACGTTTTCCTTTGGTGCACCGGCCTCGTATTTCAAATCATCGTCCAATCCATTCACCCTGGTGGCATGGGTCTTACCCAATTGAGGATTATTTGTTGGAGCAGAGATGTTCAATAATTTCCTAACAGTTGGATTCTGAGGATTAGCTCTAAGCTTTCTCTTCAAAGTTCTTGATCTTTTAGTGCTTCTTAGAGTACCTGACCTGTTCAAACTTCCGGTTCTCTTGGAAGGAGCAGTTCTCCTAAACTTGAGCTTTCTGAACTTATTCAAAAGCTTCTTTAGCCGTAACTTCATTCTATAGATAAAGCTTCCCTCTTTGGACTTTATGGCCTTGCGACGGGCCAACGAGGAGTTAGAACTATCGGTTCTATAAACATTGCTTTTAGCAGCTCTTGGGGCTTCATCTTGCCTGGTAGAGAAGATAGTAGCCTGGGACTCCATCGAATTGGAAATCTCTCTAATCAAATCACTACCTTTATGGCCTTGAGAGAGCGATGAGGATTTCTTGAACTTGGAGGGGGGAGATCCAGATGACTTGTTTCTCTTGGTAGGAAGAGCGTCTGAATCGGATCCAATGGAAGTGGTGTTTGAAGTCAACTCATCTGGTTGTTTCTGGTGAGTTATGAACTGAGAGAACCGGGTTGGAATATGATTAATAGCATCCTCGCTGATTTCTTTAACTCTTGATTGAGATGAGGGACTCGAGGCTCCCTTAGCTACTGGTATACCACCGACGGTGGCTTTTTCTGGTTTGGGGAGCCCATGCGTAGTGTTTGAGTAAACAGGTGCTTGTCCTTCGGTACTGTGGTTGCCATCATTCAATATGTTGAAAGTTTCAAACGAATTATTCTGATCATCAATGTAATAGTATGGGAATGAAATCGGCACAGAGGTGGTGGAAGTGGTCTCGACTTCCAATCGATTCAATGTATCTGATTTCTCCGAAGGAGGTTTGGAGTTGTTTAATGACATTGGCGTGAAGTAATTAAAGTCTGAAGGCAAAGGAGGCCTACTGAATGGTTGGCTATTGTTGTACATGATTTAGCAGCCAATATTGGATGTGGATCGGGGAGTGGTTCAGGGGGAAGGTGGGAAGAAAGAGGAAGTGTGGTATGGATTTGGGAAACTTTTATGATCTGTGATATGGTGGCCGAATCAGGTTGACGAGCTGAATCAGGGTGATCTGTGGGTTGATGGCTGGTTGGAAAGGCTATTTTTTAACAGCCAGCCATCTGAGAATATGCGACATCACACCCACACGACATTAAACAATTGCCAGTTCAACCGTTCGCGACATTCGTCAATGGCCGGACTTATGGTTGCAAAATATGCTACAGGAGGCAATTCTGGGTCAGTGTTGTGCTGATAGTCATGGAACTCGGTGGCGGGTTTAGTCACGGGTTGGCTTTTAATCACGTGTCGTGGTTGATTCTTAAAGGGTGTAATTGAAGATGTACCACTGCGATGTAACAAAAAGCGTTAACCAATACTAGTCTAGCAGGTAAGAGTGGCTACAAGTATATTCTAGAAAATTCATAAACCGAAAACACTATTAACTTTTAGATTTTTTAAACATCTAAGTGGAACTAAACGTCGTAAGTTCAGACAGCTGGAGCCAAACCAACTGCATCTCTCTTCAAATCGTAAATGGAGTAATACTTTCTCAAGAACGCATCACCGACAATAGACAAGTCACCAATTGGTTCAGGGAAGTCCATTGGGGTAATGGCGGAGATACAAGAACCACTGACTTCAAGAGTATACTCATAAGCATTCAAGGTGAAGTTATAACCGTTGAGGTTGAAAGTCAAGTCAGGTAAGCTGTCTCTCTTTTCACATTCAACTTGGTATTGTCCCGACCAAGATTTAGTAGCACCAATCTTAGAGTTGATGATTTCAGCCAATGAAGATGGCAAAGTGATTAATGAAGTACCGGTATCGATAGCAGCACCAGTGGATTTCAATTCAGCAAATTCATCGCCTAACCCAATACCTTCGAATGACACTTCCCAGTAGGCCTTTCTTCTAACTGGCAACCAGGTGATTTTACCATTTATCTTGGATTCATCATATCCACCAAAAGTGGCAACACCTCCATCGTTTTCATCTTTATTGGTGTCACCCAAGTAGAAGGCAAATTGCTTGTTATCCAATAAGCCTTGATTAATGGCGTTATAGACTGGAGGAACAATCTTGTTGACGGAAATAGTATCATAAGCCAAACCCAAGATACCGTCGAATTTACCGAAGGCAAAAGCTAAACCTGGTTCACTGGTTGCTTCGGCGAAATCTTGACCCTCAATGACCAAGTCTCCCAATCTTAACACATCATTGGAAATGTAACCTTCCATAGCACCGGAACCGTATTGAATCTTAAATTCAGAACCGTTGGCTTTGTAAGAGGAAGATTCATCGTGGTCGTACTTGGTGTGTAAAAAGCAAGCCAACGAGGAGCAATCAGTAGAAGGAATCCACAAGTTCGAGGAGCCAGTATCCAAAATGACCTTGAATACTTGGCCCGGGGTACCAAGCTCAATCTCGGTGAAGTATTGGGCATTTAAGTAGTTGGTGAGCGGGAGGTCATGACCTTCGGTCAAGTCGTCACCCTTTTGCTTACGGTCAACAAAAGGAACCTGGACACCCTTAGCGCCGGAGTAAGCGCCGAAGGAGACCGGGTTGCCCGAAGCAGCATTGAAGGTATCAACATACTTATTTTGTAAGGAATTAATGTATTCGCTAAACACTTCAGGGTTTAAAGCAACGTCATTTGGAACCTTGCTCAACTTAGCAGAGTGAACAGCAGCAGAAGCAGGCGACGCCATTGCCAACATGGTGACGGCAATGGTCGATAAGATAGAGAATGAAAATTGCATGGTATCAAGTAATGGGAAAAAAGAATGAGTACAATCCCCTAACTTTTTAAATGTGTGAGCATAGGCTTTGTGGCAACCAGCTGATATGCGAGGGCCAGCTTTTTTTGAGAGTCCCGGGGTTATGTACAGGAGCGCTAGCAGGCTTAATCCATCGTGAAAACGCTTTTATTGAGAAATTTAGCAGCTGATTTGATGTCGTACTTTAAAAGCCATGTTGAAAGCTACCACCCGAAGAACCCGTTGATGTACCGGGACGACACCGGAAAGCAGGCTACGATGGCAGACCTTATTGCCAAGTCGGCTCCCGAAATGGTCCAGGGTTATTCCTACTGGGTCAACCCATTGTTAAGATCCGGCCATTTACAGACTGCTTATACAGCCCTTAATAAGTTTGAAAACACCGACCAAATTTGGTATAAGAGAGAAATTGTCCAGGTTGAAAAGGACAGGTTCTATTTTGTTGGCAAAGATAAGCTCAAGTATGACTCTTGGGAAGGAAGGAGTACTTTTGCAGTTGATTATGTTTCAACGCCTGAGCTTTCAGACCCCGACCATTTGAAGTTTAAGCCAAGCTCCCAGATCGATGATTTGCCACCGAGAACGGAGTACAAGGATCCCAATCAAGAGATCATTGCTGACGATGACCGCCCGTTATTGATCGCATTGCATGGGCTTAGCGGTGGATCGTTTGAATCATATGTCAGAGCGGTGTTATCGAAGCTACAAACACAGGATGTGGGCATAGATGCGTTGGTCATCAACAGCCGTGGATGTGCCCATCACACCATCACCAGTCCCCAGCTCTTTTGTGGGATATGGACCAATGATTTGAGGTACTTCATCAATGAGCATGTCAAGGCTAGATGGCCCAACAAGAAGATCTTTTTGATGGGGTTTTCTCTTGGAGGTGCCATCACTGCCAACTACGTGGGCCAGGAAAAGGACGATGTTTATAAGCAGATCAAGGGAGCGTTTATCATGGGATCCCCATGGGACTTTTCTGACTGTTCTCATGTATTAAGAGAGAGCTATTTGGGTGATAGGATTTATTCGCCTGTGATGTCCCAGAACCTATTAAAGCTTCTTAATAAGCACTATGAAGGACAACTACAATCCGAACAGGTTGTGGAAGCATATAAGAAAGACCCCAAAAGTTTTACTGTGGCACATCTTAGAGACTTTGATGAGAACTTTACTTGTAAGTTTTTTGGATTCAACACTTCGTTTGAGTACTATCGTCACGCTTCTCCAGTCCAGAGACTCTTCAAGTTCAGAGTTCCGACCTTGATTATTAGTTCAAAAGATGATCCTGTTTGTGGGTTCAGATCGTTGCCTGTTACCGAGTCTTCTATCAATCCATATGTGACCATAATTACCACCAGTATTGGTGGCCATTTGGGATGGTTTACTTATAATAACGACAGATGGTACACTTCTCCTGTTGCCAAGTTGATGAAGGAGTTAAGCAAGCATGAACCTGTTATTGACGATTCGGTAGTTTTACCGATGGACGTTGATAAAGTGTGGAAACATGACCGTCTTGTTGCCCCATAGATTTGTAGATAAAGTGTGGAAACATGACCGTCTTGTTGCCCCATAGATTTGTAGATATTCATATATACCCTTATTTGATACTGTAGTCCGTACGATTCTGATCAATAAATAAACGTGCATTCGTAATGTAATTAGTATTAGAAACTTAACTGCTCTAATGTTTTAGTCATTTTAGCTGCTCCATCCACGGCAGCATTATTATCTATAGAAACCTTTGCCCTATTTGCTTCTAATCCATTCAATAAGAAACATGCCTTACAAATCTTGTTCGATGATAAGTATCCACACTGTTCACACTTGCGAGCTTCACCAACAATCTTGGGCTTATTGAGCGTAACAGATCCATCTTTATTCACTTCATGCTCTTTTCCAGCATCCTGTGAGGTTGCCTTTTTCTTGTTTTTAAAGTTGGGTGTTAATGCTTTCTTCTTTAGCTCCATGTGCTCTCCACTATAGATAAGATCCATTATGCATGAGGGTCTAATGGACTCTAATGCCTTTAATAATTCTCTGGTAGTACCCCTAAAAGCTTCAGGGGCATACGTGCATTCAGTCGAGAAGTAATCCAACTTCTTGTAGTGAGCGTATAGCACAATCTCCTTTTGGTATGAATATTTAAATGGCTTAGATCTCTTGATGGGCGAGTCTGAAGATTCGGTCTTAACAGAGCAAGAATTCTCTAGTCTTTTGGTATCACCTCTAAGGATATTCATTAGAACCGTTTCGGCCATATCATCTGCGTTGTGGCCAGTTAATACATGGTTGATGCCGAGCTTTGCAGCTCCTCTATCTAATGCTTGACGTCTCAACACCCCACAGTACGTACACGAGTTTCTCATTCCCGAACACGAAACAATCTCGTCCATTGTCCAATCATATAGCTCCTTATACGAAACGATTTCTAACGGCATTTCATATTGAACCTGGTTTCTCTTTACCGTGGCCAAAGAGTCATCTCTATACCCTTTGATACCTTCGTCGATCGAAAGTAGCACAAGCTTGAGACCGTACTCGTACCTTTCGTTCAACGTCTTCATGATACTTGCCAATACCGTAGAGTCCTTGCCACCAGAAGCTCCTATAGCCACTGTTTCACCTTTATAGAAAAGGTTTGCATCCGTTATCGTGTTGTGGATTTCTGTTTCAAACACGTTGAAAAAACACTCTTTGCAAAGCTTCTGTAAGTTCTTGGGCCTCTTCATCACAGCCTTACGCCCATGGCACAACTCACACAACTGCGACGTCTTTAACTTCTTGTCTTTTTTAGGTTCAAGTGTCATAATGAATTTTTCTCATCTCATAAAATCGCGATATCAAAAAGAAATAGAACTGAATCACATTGGATGCTAAAATATGTGCGAATAGACCCGTCGTTCAGGGCTTGAGCGCGTAATGTCTTCGTCAACAAGCACTGCCTGGCTGTTGGTGCCTGCTTGGCTGTTGGTGCCTGCTTGGCTGTTGGTGCCTGCTTGGCTGTTGGTGCCTGTTGTGCTACAGCTCATTTCACGCAACAACGTAACCGCTTCTCTTCTACCATTAAATCCTCTATAACGATAAATCACTGCTCAATGAAATACCCAGCGCCGAAGACGGATACCAAACAGAAACCTTATTCAGGAATATACCTCACACACTGTCTAGGAGTTGATCGCAACATGAATATCCATGTGATTCACCACAAAAGCCGTCGAGCGTTTACTATAATCCCAAATAGCCACAACTGAATAGGCATGGAAACGGATGCGGCATAAACCCACCAATTCCGGTATACACCGCTTATCTGATCAGTAATGTGAATCACGAATAGCCAAAGAACTTGATGGATCCGCGGCCGTAAAATTATCTCGATTTGTAATGTGAATCACCGCTCGCTTATTTGGGGTGAATTGTGCTTGCGTAAGCAATGATTACCAATTTCAATTATGGTTGATCAACCAGGAACCTTTTGCATCCTTGTTACTAAGATGACAAATAGCAATGTGGGACTCAATATAAATAGGCTAGTATTATCCTGACAGTCAAACGATATCAAGAAAAATGTCTACTTATTTAATTACCGGAGTCAACAGAGGAATTGGCTTGTCCTTACTCAAAAATGTCGCTGCTAAACCTGAAAACACCGTCATTGGTACTGTTAGAGATGCTTCAAAGGTCAAGGACCTCGAAAAATTGGGCTTCACCAACGTTAAGATTATTGTCATCGATTTCAATGCTCCTGAATCTGACTTCACCGCTGCTTTCAAGGATCTTGAACTGTTAACTCCAAATGGAATTGATGTTGTTATCCATAATGCTGGAGTTGCCACTTCAGTTTTGGGAAAAACCACCTTTAATGAACCTGTTGAAGAGTACCAAAGAGTATTTAACGTCAACTATTTTGGTTCTCTTAAGTTCTACAAGTCTATTTTCCAAAGATTGGAAAAAAATGGTAAACAAGTTAAGCTTGTATTCATTTCCACTTTATTAGCCTCTCTTAGTGGCACTCCATTTTTTGTTCCTGTCTACTCCGATAGTAAAATCGCTCTTAACGGGTTGGTTAAGGTTATTGCAGGCGAGAGACCAAACGATATTGTGATTCCAATTCACCCAGGAGCTGTCAAAACTGATATGATGCCAAAAGATATCGAGTTGCCTTCTGACATCGAAGTTTTGGAGCCAGAAGAGAGTGCTGCCAAAATCTTGAACACAGTCCATGGATTGACTTTGAAGGACTCTGCTAAGTTCTGGAGCTATGACGGAACCGAACTCCCATTCTAAGTTTATACTCGAATATATGGTATCTTTCATAAAATACAATGTTTTCCCAATATCTATAATTCAAACTAACTCTAAATACATATGGCTTATATGTTTAATTTCACGGGAGGATCTCTTGTTGAATTTAAATCTTCATCTTCGTCTCCTATAATAAAATCTTGTAACTGTATATCAGTAGGTTTATAACCATCCTCTTCATCTCCAGGAATACGAACGTGTGTGCCCCTTTCTAAATCATCCGACTCAGGTGCCTCCGGCTTATACTTGACCACTAAAAGAGTACAAGAAATAATGATGATAATACCTAGCACACTCAAGAAGCCAGGAAAGTGATGCCAGATCACCACGTCGAAAACAAGAGCAAAAATCATTTGAATATAAACCGCCAATGATGCCTTGGATGCCTTGACTCTTTGGATTCCCGCCGTCAAAGCAAACTGGTATAAGAAACCCGAAAAGCCAATAATAATGAATAATACCCATTGATAAGAGTCTTGGGGAATAGCAAAAGAAATCGATGGAATGACAACAATACAGACCGAGGACACCACCACGGTAGATAAAGCAAAGAAACTAACCGAGATCAATGGGTGTGCCGAATGGCCTATTTTCCTCAACACAATGTACACACACGAAGCACCCATAACTCCAAACAATCCCACGGTAGTAGCCAAGACCCGTTTTTCAGTGGAAGACGATTCAACAGAATCCGACTCGCTCGATTCTTTATCAGCTTCATGTCCGAATATAAAATTAGGTTTTGCTATCAAAACAACTCCCAACAAAGATAGCAAGGAACAGATTCCCTCAAAGAGAGAGTACCGTTCTCTCAACAAGATCCATGCCAAAAATGCCGTCACCAACGGGACCAAGAAGGTAATGGCCACTGCATCACTAACACTTAAATAAAGCAATGAAAAGTACATTCCAAACACCCCAATGAACCCGAATATCCCTCTTAGCACCAACCACTTTCTCATAGAAGGTTCACCGAAAGGGGCGTTGGGCACCGACTTGGTGATGTACATATAGAGCACACAGCATATATAAGTGATGGCCATTCTAACAAAAAGAATCTGGATGGGGTGAATGGACGTTTCGCCAGTGATCAATAGCTTACAGCATGCAATCATTATAGCATTGAACATCTGTGAAATCACCAATAAAGCAAACCCGGTAGCTTCACCATCACTTGCAATACTGGAGATTAATGATCTACCACCACTGATAAGAGACTTCAATGTGTTCCAACCAGTACCCAAAGACGACGAGTGTCTCGAGGGATCTGTAGCTCGTGGTGAAGATAGGCTTGGTTCCTCAGGAGCCTCCGGAAGCGGCGAGGCTTGTGTTTCTATGTTTTGGGATGCCATTACTTGACCCTTTCTCAATATCCGGAATGGTTTTATCAAAGTGCGAACTGAGGCATCTAATTATGTGCATAATTCCAATTCGGTATCAAGGCGCGGTACAGGAAAATACTATATTGAAAATTATACACTTAAAGTACGGCCCCAAAACCAAACGTCACCTTGATGGTACGGATATAGTAGTCTTCGAAGTTGCCTCTAACACGGTCCTCTTCGCCTACAGGGATTCCGTCGAACTTCACGATCATCTTGGTTTCGTCTGAGCCTTGGTTTAACGTAATTGAAAGTTTGGCGTTGTGGCCCAGCTTCCAATCCTCTAATCTCCAATCTTGTACGATTTGTTCGTTAGGCACAAGTTTGGTGATTCTACTTGTAATTGATCCGCCAAAGAGCTTCAACACACTTCCTTCTTGGGCAGGGGACGGCTCGATCTGTGGTGGTGAGCGAGTCCATGCGGCAATCCTTTGTGGGTCTAGTAATGTGATGTAGAGCTGTTCTGCACTAGTGTTGAACGAAGGCTCGAGGTGTAAAGTGCTGGTATTGTATTTTGGTACACTCTTAGACCCCGTGCCAGAGGCTGTGCTACTCTTGGCAGCGGCTGGAGCAGCGGCTGGGGCAGGAGTAGTACCAGCGGCAGGGCTTGGCGACTGCTTAGCGGTAGAGTGGGCCTGTTGGTTGGCCTTGGTGAAAACACTATTAACTTTATCGCTCTCTAATTGGATATCTGAGCTGTGGGTTTTGATCAATACAGACCCAAACTCTCCCAAAACATCACGTAATTTAGGAATCAAGTTGGCCTTGACGAAAGGGCGAATGGCGTCTTTAGCAGCGTCTTCATTGTAGATGCTGACATTGAAATTGATCTCGTCATGTTCGGTATCGTATGCCAATTCGGGAATGGTGATGGACCCGTCAACTGACGATGAAGTGTCGGAAGTATCGGTGAGACCTTTGAATTCAAGGACTAGTTTCATATCAAAGAGAGAAATCACCTTCCCTTTACGTTGGCTGACTTCACAGTCACCTTCTACCGATGAAACAGAAGAAATAGCGGCTTTTTTGCTATCCTTTTCAACCGAAATATCAACGAGGTTCTTGGTGAAGTACTCTTTGGCCCATGCAAGGCAGTTTTTATCGACCCAGTGCCAATTATTAGGATTATTAACAACCATTTTGAATTTTTCACTATCAAAATTTCAGCCCGCGAAATACTCAAGTAGAATATGATAGAATTCTATGTGACATAATTTCTATTCCATTCTTACACTAATCTGTATTAACTACATAATTCATTACTAAGCATCCACTTCCATTGCTTCACCAAAACTAACAACTGTTTCTTCCACATCGAGAATATCACGCACGCTTGTCAGTAATACTCCAGTGGTACCTCTAGCGAATTTATAAGATTTAGCCTTTTGAGATCTAGTATTTGGGGTCAAATAGTTTCTGTGCAATTGGGCATCTTTACCAACTTCCATAACACATAAATCAACATTCGAACCGGATCCCAAATCATTCCAAATACCAGATTCAATTGCATCTGCACATAATTTCATTGCCTCTTCTTTAGTCATACCAGGTTTCCAATTAGTTTCCAAAACTGCCATGGCTGCTAAAGAACCAGATCCTAACGATTGGTATTCCCCAATATCGGTCGAACCATGGGCTTGAACAGATAACAAATGAGCGCCGGTTGGATCGGTTCCAGCAACAATAAGGTATGCCCCTAAATGACCTTGGTATTTAAATAAGTGTTGTTTTAATAATGTTAAAGCAGTAATAACTCTTGGAGGTCTATTTTGACCCAATGAATGTAATTCCAAGTTGGATGAAATCAATTGGGTCACCATCTCTGTATCAGCAGCGGTACCTGCACCGGCACACCAAATCTTAGGGGCCAATCTATGTAATTTCTCACAATTCTTATCCGCCACGATACTACCAGTGGTGGCTCTGGTATCAGCGGCAATGATCACACCACCGTCGAACTTGCATCCAACAATAGTGGTACCTGTAGACGTGGCAGTAGGCTGTGCATGTCCTTTAGCCACCAAAGTCTGATTCCTCTGGAAATTATCAAAACTTAACCCAGGCATTCTAAATGATTAAGTATGTTCAATTTTTTGCCTCCATGGTTTTAGTGCTAGTGCGATTTTAGCGCGCACGGTATTTTCGCGAATATCAAAATATTGGTGAGATGCACATATTTTCGATTCTTGACTTGTTTGTTTAATGATGTCGCTGCCTCCACCAGTGCAGCCGACAAACTCAAACCTACTGGCGAGATACAGCTACGTGCTGCCAGCACGAGTAAAGGTTCAGGTGGTGCCGGCGCATGGCATATCGGCCGCTCAATTCAATAAATATCTATCCATATTAAGGTCCGTCAACGAGATCAGACTATTGGATATAACTCCAATGCCAGAGCTAAAATTCTTTAATCCACAATCGGCTCCTACAGGCAAAATTCTATATGACTATAGAGACTCGGCGCCAGACGGTGAGTCAATTTTTTTACATGATTTTGAACCATCTAGAAAGACTTTCATTGTTTTAGCTATTGGGGAATATCAAAAGGATCGAGATTACCAACAAATTGCCGATAACTTGAAGCATGAACATCCAACCACTATAGTGCAGAATGTTATATTGTTTGATACCCCCAATGAAGAATTGAAAGTTCTCAACCCTCCAAATCTGCATTCGATGAAGTCTGTTTTCTATTACAACAATGATAATTTAACGCTTTTAGAGACGGTGATGTGTGAAGTGTCGAGGAACTTTTTATTCAAATTGGATGACTATGCATCTTCCTACGAAAACATTACTCTAAGGTCTCCTGTTCTGATCTCAGATAGCCAATTACTTGCCAAGACAATTAACAAAGCCCAGAAACGGTTGTCTTCTGGCTCAGGCTCTCTTAAGGTGCTGTTCAATAATAATGGACCTGTAACCGGTCAGATAGATACCAAGAATAAGTCTAAGTTCAGAAACAATGGCCGCCAGTCTAAGTTGATGGCATCATTTTTCCTTTTGGCAGGTAAGTATAATGATGCTCTTACAAACTTTACAGATGCACTTCTTTACTTGAGGAAGTCTGATGATTCTATGTGGTTGGCCAGTGCCCTAGAGGGAATTGGAGTAGTGGTGATTTTGATGAACTATGTCAATATGACTTACCAATTACCCAACGCCGTATTAGCAACCGTTCTACTGTTATCCAAAGGGAAGATACGAGACTTGAGCATCGACAATGTGGCTAGAAAACTATCTAGTGAATCCCTATCAAATCCAGTTTCATCTCCCAACCAGAATGGTATAAAAACTTCAATGACTTCTCCACGTAACTCGAGTAGTAGCTTTACTTCAGGAGTGATTGGTTCAGGACCAGATTTGGGTTTGGTGGCCATACCAGAATTAATGAAGCAAATAACGTCTAAAGTGAATCAGTTTTTTCAAAGTAGCACGGATGATTTTGACAACACAGTCCCTGATATTGTTTATATTGAGTCTTTGTTACGACAAATAAACTTCATGATTAGCACAGCAAAAAATGGAACTAGCCTAAACCAAAAATTTTTCGATGCAGTAGTCTCAGGTTCTTATTCACCTGAAGACAGGTTTACCTCGAACTCGTGGTTCACCAAGGCTGACATTTTGGGCGAAATAGAGAAAATCTTTTCCCTCCAACTTGTTCAATTGAGCTTGGTTGATCAATGTAGAATTTACTGTTCAATTGCATCCACATACAACGAACTACAAATGCACAGAAAGAAGGCATTCATGTTGAGAACATTAATCGTCGGCATCTTGACAAAGTTGGACACAAAGTCGAGTAGTGTTAATTCTCATGATCATAGCCAAAACATCAATAACTCAGAGATAGTCGATCATTATATAAATGAGGTACAATTAGGACCGCCAAGCACAGATATCAAAGAGATCCTAAAGCTTCTATTCATGGAATACGGTATGAATTTACAACCTGAGCTATCAATAGCAGATTCACAAAGCAATGCCAGCCTGAACTGGAACACTATACACCTTCAATTGATGCGGATTTCTATCACCATATTTGAGTCTTTGAAGGATCACGATTTCTTAGTCAAATTGTACTGTGTGGCTTTGACAAGGTATCTGCATTGTTTGCCAACCAAGGAGCAAATAAGTGTGAGGAATAAACTCGAGAAGGTAAAGTTGTCAGCTCCACATTTAAAGGTTCCTTATTGGGACCCTTTTATTGTAAGGTCGGTAGAATTTATCCCGGCAAACTTGAAGGAGGAACTATTACCGTTCCCAGTTGAAGATGATAAAGCAAAGAAACACGACGAGAAAACAGATCTGTTACTCTTCAATCCTTTCAACAAAAACGTCACCCAATCGTTTAATAACGACAAACTTTTGATCAAAGATAGAGTATATCACTTGAAGGTTAAGCTACAAAACCCTTTCAAATTCGAACTTGACCTCAATGATGTCAATATATCTTGTGACGAGAAAGTATCGGTCGAGACCATTAAGACTGGCATAAGATCCTTGAATGAAGGCAATACTCAAAAGAATGACTATTCACCTTCACTTCCAAGGTCAAGTACAATGAATAAACTTGTTGTTAATAACCCAAAGTCGAGGACGGAAAAATCTTTGACCGATCCCAAATCTTTTTCGTCTCCAAGGTTGGCTGGTGATGTCGATTATTCTTTTGGTCCTGCAGCAGCTTATTCCAATTTTAGTGTGGCACAAGCAACAACTTTATCGATTTCCCCTATGTCTATAGAGACATTAATTATTCCATTTCGAGCCTTAGAGCCTGGGAAATTATCAATTAACGGCCTAAAGCTTTCTATAGGAAAATGTGATTCCCAAGAGTTCGCTATAATAGGAGAAGAGATGGCTAATGAAAGTGTGAAAACGAAGGTGTCCAGGATATCAACGCTTACTAATACGGTTGAATCCATCATAGGGAATCTCATACAATTTGAGACGTCTAATAGAGCAAGTTTCAAAACGTTAGATCTCGATGTTATCGATCCACAACCGGTGTTATCATTAGTCGAATCGCTGGTGGTGAATGGATGGTTGATGTTGTTAGAAGGGGAAAAGAGTAAATTCCTGATTCGCCTAGAAAACCAATCACCACAGCTAATCAATTATTTATCGTTCTCCTTTTGGGACTCAACTTTGCAATCCTTGAGTAATAGATTGGGAAGTAGTGTGGTTGGAAACCAGCTCTCTGCCCTCGAACTTTATGAGCTTGAATGGTACTTGATCAAGTTCAAATCTTTCAAAATTCTCAACAAGAGAGAAATAAATGAGAAGTATAATACCATAAAGCCTCACGACGAAATCAAGATTGATTATGAAATAACTGGGAAAAAGCATATGACGGACCTGAAAATAATTCTTGAATATGCCAATAAATTGGAAGATACACCCTCCCGAAGTTTCCTCAAAACTATTGAGATTCCTTTGAGTTTGACAGTGGTGCCTTCACTTGAGCTCATTTATTGTGACATTTTACCACTCTTTTTATCTACACTCAATGGATTCAAATATTCCTCAGCATCAGACACACAAGTGGGCAATTTGAAAGACTTGAAGGACTTTGTGAGGGAGGTTATAGAAGTTCAAAAACGTAACATATCAGATTATTGTTTGATTATCATAGACTTGAAGAACTCATGGACAGAAGAATTGAACGTCAACATTAATTTCAAATCAGACCCCAATACCACATTCAGGATCAAAGACACGTTGAAGGTGCGTAAAGCAACCAGATATTTGATACCTACCAAAAGAGTTGCCAGCAGAGAGCTTAATCTCAAAGACCGTATTCCATCGTTGAGGAACAAGCAATATGTCAAAGACTATCTGATTTCAGAGACACAAGATATGGAAATGAGACAAGCATTTTGGTTAAGGGAAAACCTACTTGGAAGGATACATGGTAGTTGGAGCAGTAACTCCAGAACTGGGTCTATAAACTTCAGGAACATCAAACTCACCAACAAAATGGTTAATTCGCTCTTATATCCTAAAATCAAAGTGATCCATAACATTCTCAGGGATATAGACTTGGAGTCGATCGAACGGTCAGGGTTTTTCCATCAACTTGATACGGAAGAGTTCTACGTTATGAGGACCACTGTTACCAATTACTCGGATAACTCCATATCGGGGATATTAAGGCACATCCCATACCCAATGGTTAACAGCAACCACAATAATCATGTTGCCAATAAAGAGCAGTTGAATATCGATAAGAGAATTCTCTATAATGGATTGCTTCAAACCAAGCTACCTAATAGCGTTGACGCTGGAGAATCACTCACAATAGATTTAAGCTTCACAATATTAGAAAGAGGAGAATACGAATGGGGCACTCTTTTGGATGCGGTCAGTGATTCTGGAGAGTCTTATAAAATCACCAGCCGAGAACCCATGTATATAATGACCACATAACGCACTCTAGAGCATAGCATTGAATTTATAGAAACAATTTATTCTAGTATTTACAAGGGTATAGACTCTATTTTTTTCCTGGGGCCAACTTGAATGGCAATTCTTGAGCCCCTTCAGCTTGAAGCTTATTTATGTACCTCTCTCTGGTGATGTCGTTGTATCTCTTCTCTTGGAAGTATTTGAACCAGCTGGCAACACAGTTGTTCTGAAACTCATTTCTTAATGCCCCACAATTAGAGTCGACGTTCGCCTTTTCTTTAGGATCAAGCGAGTTATCGATGTTGTTAGCAGATAAACAAGCAAAGAACTTATCTCTACTGTCCCAGCATATTTTCCTCTTGTTTTTATCTGGAGGATCTTGTGTAGTGCTAGAGAACCAACCCATAGTGATGAAAAGTGCGAAGAATTAATCAAATTTTTTGAAGAGGTTGTACAGGGAAAGAGAAGCTTTGGATAAGTAGCTATGTCAGCACATGCTTTGATCAACTAGCCATACAAGAATCTATATAATCTCTTGACATAAGCTTCTCACCAAATCCATGTAGACTTTGAGCTATAAACTCTACTGTCAAATCAAAACTTGATGCCGGCAAAACCACTCTTATATGCATCTCTGAACCCCTGTCATTAAAACTCTCCCGTGATCAAAACTATCCACAAACAGGTACCAAATATACCTACTCATCATTCACGGCATTTGGCAAATGTGGAGAGCCGATATTCTCCGGCGTTGACAGCGATTCAGGCGCGATGAGACCTCATTTAAGCATCTCAACAGCCACTTTTCATAATTTCAAAACCATGTCTGATATTGAAGTCGACTACCACAACGACCCGAACGATTTTGAACATCTCAACTTCGCTATTCGTTACCGGTCAAACTCGAACCTCTCAGGAATAAGTTCTCTGCTTCCCCGGATTAAGATCTTAGGTACAGGAGGAACGATTGCATCCAAAGGGACCTCAGGATACCAAACTGCTGGATACAAAGTTGATCTCACGATTGAAGAAATCGTTAAAACCATTCCTGATTTGAGTGGCACTTGTGAATTGTCATATGAGCAGATCTTAAACGTCGACTCGAAAGAGATTGGGGCGGTTGAGCTTGGGGTAATCTACAATGCGGTGGTGAGTAATTTAGATGAATATGACGGGATTGTTATTACTCATGGAACGGATACCATGGAGGAAACCAGTTTTTTCTTGCAGTTCACCATAAAGACCAGCAAGCCAATTGTGTTGTGTGGATCAATGAGACCTTCAACTGCTATTTCTTCAGACGGCCCCATGAATTTATACCAAGCTATTGCTATTGCCGCAAGCAGTGAGTCCCAAGATAGAGGTATTTTGGTGGCATTCAACGATAGAGTCATCAGTGGCTATTTCTTGAAAAAGGGCAATGCCAATTCCTTAGACACTTTCAATGCCATAGGTCAAGGATACTTGGGGAATTTTGTTAATAATAAGATATACTATTACTTCCCACCTTCAAAACCAGTGGGTGTGTCTTATTTGCCTTTACCCCATGGGTTTAGCTTTGAAAACAAGTCACCCGAAATCCCTGTTTTGTTTGCACATCAAGGATTCAATAATGATATTTTGCCGTTGGTGTTTGAAAACTTGGAAATCCAAGGGTTGGTGTTGGCTACTATGGGTGCTGGTTCCATGAGTGATAGCACCAACAAAAAGGTGTTTGAATTGAGTAATAAGTATAATGTTCCTATTGTTTACTCCAAGAGATCACTGGATGGAATGGTAACGATTGGATCATTACCCAAATATGAAGATATCGAATGTGATAATATAATTGCAAGTGGAGGATTAAGTCCACAAAAGGCAAGGATTTTATTACAACTTTGTTTAATTAATCACTTTGAAGTTGATGATATTCGTAAGTATTTCAAAAAGGTTAATAGTATTTAGAGAAGCGAGTTGAAATTACTTGATAATAGATATATTTAAGAAACATAATTGGTAAATATTAGAGATACAAAACATTCTTTCATTCATGAGATACTTAGGACTTGTAAGCTTCTTCAACCTTATCTTTACAGGATTCCAAAATCTTCTTTCTCTGTAATTTTTGGGCAGAAGTAACAAATCCATTTTGGGGAGTCCATTCCTCATCTAACAAAACAATATTTTGTAATAATTCGATGCCCTTTAAACCTTGAGATTTACCAGTAGCAGATAAGGACTTCAAAACAGAGTTTACAACCTTCTTGTCATTGACCAAATCTGCTAATTCCTTACTCTTTAATTGACTTTCAGAGTAGACACCAGTTTCTTTCAAATGCAGTCTCAAATGGTTCTCATTTGGTAAAATAATGGCTATTGGCTTGACCTTGCTTTGGTCAGCGTAAACACAAAGGTTCAAAACAGTTGGGTTAGATCTGTAAACAGATTCCAACTTTTCCAATGCAATATATTCACCATTCAAAGTCTTGACCAAGTTCTTTCTACGGTCGATGATCTTTAAGTAACCATTGGAGGTCCACTCACAGATATCACCAGTCTTAAACCAACCATCTTCAGTGAAGGCAGCAGCAGTTTCCTTCTCATTCTTGTAATATTCTTTGGTAACCACAGGACCCTTGATCAATAATTCACCTTGGTTGTTCTTGGCAAAGTAACCAGCATCAGCAACATCAATTAATTTAGCAGTAACTGAACCCAAAAGACAACCAGCAACTTCATATTCAAAATGATCTGGGTCAACAATAGAAGTGTTAGCTACTGTTTCAGTTAACCCGTAACCCAATAACATCGGACAAATCAAGGTAGAAATAAAGATTTGAGCATCCTTAGAAATTGGAGAACCACCATTAAGACAAAGTCTTAATTGACCACCAGTTGCTTGTTTAACCTTCTTAAATATCACATCAAACAAAGAAGAACCTGGGATATTGTAATCTTTGAATGCAAGTTTAGCCTTGAAAGCACCCCAGAAGAGCTTTTGAGTAAGTGGAGGTAACTCTTTAACCTTAGCTAAAACCCCTTTTCTAACACTTTCCCAAACAGCAGCCACACCAACCATAATAGTCGGCTTGAATTCAACTAAATCAGAATTACAGTTTTTACAGGAAGCATCGGTCAAAGTTTTAACATTGGCATATCCCAAACAACCATTCCACCATAAAGTAATTAATTCGAAAGCCAATTCGAAAATATGGGCAAGTGGTAAGAATGCAACCACCCTATCGGTGTTTTTAACCATGTTTCTACCGGCAACAGTTGAGATACCACCCAAACCGGCCAACACATTTTCGTTGGTTAAAACAACCCCCTTTGGATCACCGGTGGAACCTGAAGTATACATGATACAAGATAAGTCATCCGGAGTTGCAGATTTTGGATCATATTCCTTATCTTTAGCAACCAGCTTACCCAACTCAAGTACTTCATCATAACTTATGAATTTGATATCCGGACGGATTTCTTGAATCTTCTTTTGGGCATCATGAGCATCTTTGTAAAACTTACCACCAAAACGTTTATCACCTTCATCAAGCTTGTCATGATGGATTATGAATTTAACATTTTTAGCTTGTTTCAAAGGATTGATTAAATTAGCCAAAAGAGCATTATCGGTAAAGATAGCATTACTTTCAGTTTGAACCAAAGAATGGGTTAAACCTTTTTCTCCCAAAGTATCATAAGCAGTTACAATTGGGATATTTTGGGAACTACATGCCAAATAAGTTTGTAACCAACGAGCAGAAGTGGAAGCAAAAATATGAAGCTTGTTACCTTGGTTTGTTTCAATTCCCAATTTTGCTAACCCCCGTCCATAATTGTTAACCAACTCAAATAAATCCTTAAAGGTAAGATATTGATAAGGAGAATTCTCGTAAAACAACCATTCTTTTTCAACCGACTTTTCCTGGCCATCAATGACCTTCTTGACTGTTTTAGTTTCAGCGTGAACCTCAATTAAATTTCTCCAACCCATGGCTCTTCTGTTGCCACCTCTTTGACAGCACTCTCTAAGAAACTCATAAATGTTCTT
Source organism: Yamadazyma paraphyllophila (assembly GCA_030563605.1). Taxonomy (NCBI): domain Eukaryota; kingdom Fungi; phylum Ascomycota; class Pichiomycetes; order Serinales; family Debaryomycetaceae; genus Yamadazyma; species Yamadazyma paraphyllophila. Next base: position 94,234 of record JAJMJO010000005.1, read on the forward strand.
AGCGCTGGAATCAGCAGGTCTATAGAGAACCCCCGACTTGTGGGTGACTTTTCTGATCTCTGGAGTCTCACCAGGTTTAGCTTCGGATACTGGAACTGTTAATTGATAACCCATGATAATCAAAAGGGATGAATGGTGGGAAAAAGAAAAATTTAAATGCTGCCAAACTTGAGTGAGTATGCGCACACCAACAAAAAGTAGTTTAGTTAGGCTGTGAAATTTGCGAGAGATGAATAAGGTTAGAGTAAAGGGTTTAGGAGTGCGGCGGACGGGGTGACGGGGTGACGGCGGGAGGAGTGGCGGTGGTACATCGACCTTCACCCCTACAAACAATCACTATCAAGGGGCGACGGTCATTGACATTTTAATTCTGCTCCGTTCTCCATCTGCTTCTCCTCTATTACTACAAATGGAAATGTAATTCTCCTCTGCCAAGTCAAATAATTGAGGTAATTGCTAGATACAATGGTACGAATAGATTCAGAAGTACACCACCGAGGCGTCTGTGACAACCAGTGATGCCTCGGCTTTATCGATGAGGTTATGTAGTCTATTTTTGGTTTTACTGTGTTGGGCAGTCGCATTAGGCGAGGATGAATTCATTGCTCGGGCAAGCGATATGAGCTCGCTCTGATATTTTCTGGGGGTGCGTTGCGGTGCAAGGCAAATAATTGGCTGCAAATTATCGTTGGTGGTGCAATCAATATTTTGCTGTTGACTAATCGCACAAGTGGGTAAATTCCGGGTGCACATGAGCCAAATTGGCATAATGTTTTGTCGCTAAACTCTAACTTATCTACCCCACCGACTTTTGTTGGGGCTGTCATCCCAACATCTGCGCGGCTGCACGTGACGGCACCTGACTTGCACATGATGTCTCACTCCAGCCGCGACTACACTCATAAACGCGACTACATACACTCTACCTCTGCCCTCATGCCTACACTCATCTCTAACACTCTATATTATTAAACTAATCTCTCTTCAAAACGTAACTCGTTGTTGACTGGCAATCCAACCAATAACCTTAAGAGATTTTCTACTGCTAAACGCTGTTTGTTCAAACCGTTGATGGCCTTGAAACCTGGCTTGGCTAATGGGGCCTTTAACCAATAACTTAATAAAGTTAAAACGGCATAGAAGTTGTCGTACGAGTCGTCTGAAGCACCAACTTTCTTGTAGCTCACTCTTGAGAAGAATTCGGCCATAACAACCAAATCAATGATCAATGGGGTGGCCAACAAAGAGTCTTCACAAACGTTGTGAATACTGATTTTGTTGTGTCCACCCAACATCAACTCACTGTAGTATTCATCCATGGCCACCTTACTGTCCTTGACAGCTGGGACATATTTGATAACAATACAGTGGTCAACCTTACGGCCGTTTTCATCATTGTACAAGATTTCGTTACTTTCAATGATATCATCCACAACCGAAGCCTTGGAGATTTCCTTGGATCTGAATTGTTTTGGTGCTGATAAATTGTATCCATCATTATTACCTAAATGGTTGTAAGAGGCAATGGACACTGGACGAATACCGGCGTCGACCAAGAATTGAGCTAAAACACTCTTAACCTTGGTTTGACCAGACTTGAAATCATCACCAGCAACAAACGATTTGTTCTTCTCGGCCAATTCGATAACACCAGGAACGAAGGTATTTTGTGGAGATCCATTAATGTATGGAACACCTTCCAAGATAGAAGCAACAGCGAAAATAGTAGATGGACTGACTTCTTCATGGTTATTCTTAATACTGTTAAGTAAGTTATCAGCAGTGTCATTGACACCGTCAATGATGTCACTGTATCTTTCAGTATTGGCGGTCCATAACACAATCACTTTATCCAATTGATTCTTAGCCTTGAATTCTTGAATATCTTTTCTGACCTTTTCAACATCCTTCCATTTATTTTTCAAGTCAACTTCACCTTTACTGTCGACGTTAGAAACGTTGTCAGCTCTTTCCTTTTGGTTTAAAGCAATGAAGTCTGGGTAGTACACAGATGGTAATGGCTCAATATCTTCAACGTATGGGTATAACTTCTTTTGCAAATCGATATCCAATACTTGAGCTCTCTTCATGGCCTTGTCTAGCTTAGCTTTACTGATGTCCCAGCCACCAACAACAAAGTCATTAGGATTGACCATTGGTAAAATGGAATTGAATGGAGCATAAATATCGTTACCTTCAGCATCGACTCCCAACTTGATGGTTGACAGTTGAGTGACGGATCCGAAATAGTTTGGCTTGACGACTCTCTCTTTGGTTTCAAAAGAGATGTTATGCTTGTTAGCTAAAACAGCCCCAACTAAAGTGGTACCGTTGTTACCACCTAAACCAACTAACATAAGACCCAACTTAGGAACCTTCAATTCGGTCTTGAATTCGTAGTCAACCTTGGTAGGGGTGACGTTTAAAGCACCCGCTTCACCCTTTTCAACAGTGGCGTTTTCGTAAGTGAAGGTGGTTCTTAAGACATCATCAGTCTTGGTGGCTTTGGCGCTGTTAAAAGTAACGTTAACCATTTTTGTTTGATGGTATTTTTTAGGAAACTTCACCTGTATTTATACTTTTCCAATTGACAACAGGTCTCGGAATGTGCTGGGAGATTTTGTCCCGATCTATTGTGTATCCCCACTTGAGGTTACACAAAAGTCCACGTTCGCCGAAATTACGGCGAGTTTTCGCCGAGTGCACGCTTTTATCCTCCGCCTGGGTTTTAATTGGCGGATCGGTTCTGGATTAGGAGTCAACCAAATAGGCATGTGTAACAAAGGTATTCGGCGGGCTGTGGTTTATTGGCTTTTTGGGTCAATTATTTTATCGGTGATTGGTAGTAGACGGTAGAGCTATCACTGGGCCCACCCGCCTGTGTTTACCCAAATACCAGCGTCTATAAGAGTTTAATACTTCGACTACTTCTCTGTATTTACGTGTTTCCCATTTCGCCGAATGTTTACGGCCACATTTGCCTGTGATTTAACGCGGATACCGACAGTAAATAGGGGGCCGGGAGTGTATATGAGAAACAGCTGTTTAGGAAATTCCGTTGGGTGTTAGTTGTGGCGAACAAGTGCCGTCGTTACCGTAGCGTTGGCTAGTGGCGAGCAGGCTGCCGCGATTAAGGCGACTAGCTATAATTGTAGGACGGGGCGGACTTTCCTGAGACATGAAAAGATATGAAATGAGACATGAAATGAGACATGAAAAGATGAGACATGAAGAGATGAGACATGAAGAGATGAGACATGAAATGAGGCATGAAAAGATGAAGAGGAAAGAATATATCATAGCGATAAGCACGACGGTGATGCCTGCTAATGACAGCTTGATGATGCCTGCTAACGACAGCTTGATGATGGCTGCTAATGACAGCTTGATGATGGCTGCTAATGACAGCTTGATGATGGCTGCTAATGACAGCTTGATGATGGCTGCTAATGACAGCTTGATGATGGCTGCTAATGACAGCTTGATGATGGCTGCTAATGACAGCTTGCATGGTGATCCTGATGCTCCAGGTAGATGCAGAGTTGTCCACGTCTTCACACCCACTATGTTGGCTGACTTGTGTAGTCCCATCTTGTACAGTGTACGCTGCTTATCCAAGAGTGATGTATGGGCTAATCATTTATTGAAGTTTGACTTACGCCTGAGATTGTAAATATTTCAGGTCTAACTGCTTGGAAACAATCTCAGCACAAGTCAGGTCTCCCAGAGAACAGCATGCATGGTTGCAGAATACTTGCAGAAGTACCGAATGGTGCATAATCGCAGAAGCAGAATAACCATATACTTACAGTATACTGCATGCTTACAGTGACAAGAACCACACGCTACCCATAGAAGCAACCATGCCATTTACCCACCCACCATTCCATCTACCCATCCACCGTGCAATTTACCCACCCACCATGCCATCTACCCATCCCCATGCCTTGCCAGAAAATACATCTCTTTGAAAGTAAATTCACCAGCAAGGGAAATAATAAGCAGTCAAGCTACTAACCACATCACCTCAATTAACCTCTTACGGCTAATGACAAACGTACCCGCCCAGCCTCTGTATATGATTGGATGACTGCTGTAGGCCTCTAATATTTTCTAACGCCTGTATTAATGCCCTCAACAACTCACTGGTACATATTTGTATTTAAGCTGAAACTCCCATAATATCCCCATCATTAGTCGAATTTAGGGCCGGTTGCACAGAAAATATAATTTTCTACTAGTGGCCCGATTGACTGCAAAGATGTCTCGGCAATGGCTAATCAGCCAGCCATATTTACATATTTACAAGTGGACCCTACGTTGAATCAAGCTGGTTTCACACTGCTAGCATCATTGTATAAATATCGAGTAACAATCACCATTCTCCATATCCATACCATTGTATTTTGATCCCTCGCATATAATCAACACCCCTACATGCCGCCAGCGATCTTGATAATACAATATTATCCAATAAACCCTATATCTGTTGCTCGTGGCATTATTTACGCGAATGTCTGCAGGAATGGGTGCAAAAAATATCGCGAAAGTGCTGGACACATAGACGGATTAGGCCCGCGATGCTCTGGATAAGGAGTAGGTAGCCAGCACTGATGAGCACTAAAGCCTGACTAAAGAAGGCAAGATAGAAGATAATTATGCCTAATGAAGATTAACGCATTGCTTCAGATGACGCAATGACGTTTCTCGGCAATTTAGCCTACCATTAAAACACACATCCACAACAGGAGTCGCATTGTCCTCCACTATATAATCCATCAACGACCCCATGGTTTCAAAAACATTTCAATATTAATTCCCTCCTTACGTTCCTTACCAACTGAAGTCACTCCTTATGTTGCCTCTTGTTTTATTATCGCTAGTCTCAGTCATATGGGCGTTTGATATCGACCTGACATCTAATGTCGCTGTTTATTGGGGCCAAAACTCCTATGGCCTGCAAACTAGATTGAAAAACTACTGTACTGACGATGTGGATATTGTTCTTTTATCGTTCTTGTATTCCTTCCCAAGTAACTTACAGCTTGACTTTGCCAACCAGTGTTATGATTCATTTTCGGATGGATTAAAGAAGTGTGATACCATTGCCGAAGACATTCAATATTGTCAGAAGCAGGGCAAAATCGTCTTGTTGTCTATGGGTGGTGCTGTTGGAAACTATGGCTTTTCAAGTGATGATCAAGCCACCGAATTTGCTGACACTTTATGGAATAAGTTTGGAGGTGGGTCAGATGATGAAAGACCTTTTGGTGATGCAGTTATCGACGGTTTTGACTTCGATTTTGAACAAAACCAGCAAACCGGTACCGTTGCTTTAGGTAAGGCATTGAGAAAGAATTACAAGAAAGATACTTCAAAGACTTATTACTTGGCTGCTGCTCCTCAATGTCCTTACCCTGATGCTTCTGTTGGTGCCCTGTTGGCTGGTGTTGAATTTGATTTTGCTTTCATCCAGTTCTACAACAACTACTGTAACTTGGGTGCTAATTTCAACTGGGATACCTGGCAAGATTATGCCGATAACACGTCTCCTAATAAGGATATCAAGTTGTTTTTGGGGCAACCTGGTGGGCCAACTGGGGCAGGTTCTGGTTACAACACTGTTTCCACTATCAAGAAGTACGTTGATGAAATCAAAGACTCTGGGAACTTTGGAGGTATATCTTTGTGGGATGCCTCTCAAGGTTTCAGTAACACTGATGGTGATAGTTCTTATGTCCATCTGTTGAAGTCTTTGTTGGAGAAGAGCAGCAGTGGAGTTGTCAAGGTTCCAACTACCAGTTCATCTAGTACCACCAGTTCAACTAGTACCTCCAGTTCAACTAGTACCACCAGTTCATCTAGTACCACCAGTTCTTCATCTAGTACCTCCAGTTCTTCTACCAAGACATCAACTTCTAGTTCCTCCACGAAAGCTTCAACTTCCAGCACAACTTCTAGCTCAACCTCCAGCAGTAGCTCCACTAAAGCTACCTCCACCGTTGCTGCTGAAGCTACTACCGAATCCACTGAGTCCTCAACCAAATCCTCCACCGAATCTACCACCGAATCTACTGAAGCCCCTGAAGAGTCCAGCACCCAAACTGAATCTCCACGGGAAACCAGCTTCGAAACCAGCTCTATTGATACCCCCGCTTCATCAGATTACACAGTATCCGATGCTGAAACGTCTGCTGAAGCTGAGTCCGAGTCAGAATCGGACCCAACTGATACCCCAGCCCAAATCGTTTCAAGTGTAGCCTCTACAACCGTTGCAACCGTTAGCAGTACCGAGATCGTGGAAACCACCGCAGTGCCTACCACATCTACTCAAGTCACCACATCGACCAAAAATGGTAAGCCTGTGGTCAAGACTCTTACAGTCACCAGAACCAACTCAAAGGCAGTTACTCGTACTGAAACCGTTGCTCCACACATCATAACTGTCACCAACCACAAACCTACCACTGTTACTACTGTCAGAATTACCGGAACAGTTATGGCTACACAGTACGTAAACCCACCAGATATGTAATATGTATTTATCGTTAATAGTTAATTCATGATGCTAAAATAAACAGTTTTAATTTTTGGAGTTCAAGTTCGATGTTCAAATACTTCAATAGAATTCGGGAATACTTATTAAGGTATATGGAATCTATGACTCCGCCCTGCCAGTTCTTTAAAGTATATGGCCTGATATTTGGCTTGTCACTGAGCTGTAAAGGCGATAAAATAAGGTGAATTAATGGGATACTCGTTTGATCTATTATAGATTGTGCTTGCTTGGTGAGAGGCGAAGGGCTTATTAGGATCATGAACGTCAGATTCGTGCCTTCTTCGGTCTTAATCTGCTGTAAGTAAATCCCGACCAATTCACGTATGATACTAGCCTTAATTTTCGTATTATAGTTCTTACATTGAACCAAGATATTAATATCACTCTCTATTGAAATTGATTTCCTATTGATCTTGGTCTTTTTCAATGCGTGGAATTCTTTTGAGTTCTTTATTAAAGGAGCAATTTTGGCTGTTCCCTTCACTGTTTCCGAAGCTTTTATACCTTCCTGATTTAATTTGAAAAAATGGTTCAAGTCCCATTTCCCCACCAAATCTATGCCGTTATCAAAGGCTCCTCCTTTACGGATGATATCGAAACATTTGAGTTTTTGTTCTAGAAATTCTTTGGCAGTGTATTCGTAAAGTGTACCTCTAAACACGGTACTGGAAATATTTGTATCTTTAAGTTTACAATGTTTGAGATACAGCTTGCAGTCTAGCACTTTGGACAAGGGGGTTTCCTTGGTTGGTCTTATAGAAGCCGAGGATGCATGCCTGAATAACCATTCATTTCCTTGAGTCACTATCCCTCTACTGCCCGGTGGCAATGCAATGCCTCTAAACATAAATATAATACACGGTTGATTTACAGTCAATACCGCGCGCGTTTTTCATCAATGATAGTATTACCGGTGATAGCTGTGTGCTTGCAGGTGATTACTGTATTGGCAGAGGATGACTTAAGATTCAGCGTATATGCCAAGGGGCTTGAGAGCAAGAACGTATTGGACTTTGGCGAAGTCACTGGTAGTACCTTCAGCATCAATGACTTTGAAGTGCTGGATGAAATGTATTGCGTGGGAACCAAGGATATAGCCAACCATGAATGTTTTGCTGTGACTAGTGACTTACAGCACTCCCAATTGGTTGCACAGTTGGGCCAAGACGGAGGCGTGAAACAGCTCTCTATTGTCAAGAGCGAAGAGAAAAACCCTTCGAAGGTTGTTATCAAACCAGCAAACGTCGTACCATCACCTAACCTTAAGCCTAGTAACGTTGCAAAACAGCAGCAGCCTGAAGTGAAGAAGATCAAGCAGACCAGAAAGGATAGTACAGGAGCCACGGTCGAGGTTGAGGTTGAGGTGGAAGAGGAGCAGAAGCTGTGGGTTCAGAAGAACTGGATGTATATTGTTCCACCATTATTAATATTATTTGTAATGGCAGGGGACGATGGGAAGAAATAGGGCCGATATTATATGAATAAGTAGAGAATGAACGAGATAGATAAGATGCGATATAGATCAGTTTAAGCCAGACGTAGAAAATGAAATAAATCACCAAATGAGAAGGTGTTTTACCATTCCATAACTGAGTTGGTCGTAAGTAGCAACAAGAGAGTGTCCTGCACTTCGACATGTTCCATATCATCATGATCTAGTGGACCAAAGGGTCACAGGAACGAAAGGTACCGTGCAAAAGGCCATAGGAAAGGCAGGAATGAAAGGTGCAGGGAAAAAGGCTATAGGAAAGGTAGGAACGGATATGAACACAAGAGATACAAAAATACAAAAATACAATACAAGGGACGAAGATGAGGAATCACTCGAGACTACTCATTACAAAAGTCATACAAGCTACATATCATTGGCGATTTGTGATTTTCACTCCTAAAGAGCTTCTAATGACGTCAAGTTTGAATTGTGTCCATTCGCCTTTGGCGTCATAAAGTAAAACACCTCCTGCTCCCCCCATCTCACTCTGCAACACACCAGCCTGCCGCTGCCACACAATCCCAGTATCACCCGTCTCGACCCGACTCAAACAGTCTCACTACCGCACTGTCTCAGCAGCTTCTCTCCGACCCAAAACTCCGCGAAATTCCTATCCACTCACAAACAGCCAATTTCCAACTTTTCAACCTCGACACGCAAAAATCAATCAACGAATCAAATTTAAAACATTTTCTCATTAGTAAAGAGTTTACAGCCAAACAAAAGTTTTCGCTTCAACTATTGAATAGTTAATAAAATTTATTAGCATTTTGTATTAAAAGTTTCAAATCACCGGTTAGTGATAATAAAGAAACATCATTCCATATTACAATATGTTAAGCTCTAGATTAAATATACTTCGAACCGCTAATAGATTTTTCCAATCATCAGCAAAATCTTTAGCTGAAGTACTGGTGACTGTTGATGGTAAAACCGTTAATATTGAAGCTGGTGCTTCCATTATCCAGGCCGCCGACAAGGCAGGCGTAACTATTCCTCGTTATTGTTACCACGACAAATTGGCCATTGCCGGTAATTGTCGTATGTGTTTAGTCGATGTTGAAAGAATGCCCAAATTGATTGCCTCTTGTGCTATGCCGGTTCAAAATGGTATGGTAGTTCATACCACAAGTGAAAGAATCACCAAGGCCAGAGAAGGGGTAACAGAAATGTTATTAGAAAACCATCCTTTAGATTGTCCAGTTTGTGATCAAGGTGGTGAATGTGACTTACAAGATCAATCTCAAAGATATGGTAGTGACAGAGGTAGATTCAAAGAATTGGTTGGTAAGAGAGCAGTGGAAAATAAAGCCATTGGTCCTTTGGTTAAAACCTCCATGAATAGATGTATCCACTGTACCAGATGTGTTAGATTTATGAATGATGTTGCGGGATCTCCTGAATTAGGAACTGCCGGTAGAGGTAATGACATGCAAATTGGTACTTATATCGAAAGAAATATCAATTCTGAAATGTCCGGTAATATCATCGATTTATGCCCGGTTGGTGCTTTGACTTCGAAGCCTTATGCTTTTAGAGCAAGACCTTGGGAATTAAAAAGAACCGAAACAATCGACGTGATGGATGCTATTGGTTCAAACGTTAGGGTTGATGCAAGAGGTATTGAAGTCATGAGAGTATTGCCAAGATTAAACGATGAAGTCAATGAGGAATGGATCTCAGATAAGTCCAGATTTGCTTGTGATGGGTTGAAAACTCAAAGATTAACTACTCCTTTAATAAGAAATGGTAACTCTTTTGATGTTTCAACTTGGGATGAAGCTTTAGCTAAGATTACCGAAGCTTTCAAGACCATCCAACCAAAGGCCAATGAAATCAAGGCTATTGCTGGTGCTTTAACTGATGCTGAATCAATGGTTGCATTAAAAGATTTACTTAATAGACTCGATTCAGAGCATTTAACCACCGATGTTAAATTATCAACCGAAGCAACTGGGGTTGATATCAGATCAAACTATACGTTTAACTCTACCATTGATGGTATTGAAGATGCCGATCAAATCTTATTGATTGGTACTAATCCAAGACATGAAGCTGCTGTATTAAACTCTAGAATTAGAAAAGTTTGGTTAAGAAGTGAATTGGAAATTAGCCACATTGGGGAAGAGTTCCAATCCACTTTCGGCTTGGACCATTTAGGTGCTGATGCCAATGCTTTAAAGAAGGCCTTAGATGGTGGTTATGGTAAGAAATTGGCTCAAGCCAAGAAGCCTTTAATCATTATCGGTTCTGGAGTTGCTGACTCCCAAGATTTAAGTTCCATCTATAAGATTGTTGGTGAATACGTATCTAAATCTTCAAACTTTAATACTCCAGAATGGAATGGTGTTAATTTATTACACCGTGAAGCTTCTAGAGCTGCTGCTTTAGATTTAGGTTTCCAAACTTTATCAAAGGAAGTGGCTGAAACCAAGCCAAAAATCATTTATTTATTAGGAGCCGATGAAATCGCCAATAAGGATGTTCCAAAAGACGCTTTTGTGATTTATCAAGGTCACCATGGTGACTTAGGTGCTTCATTTGCTGATGTTATTTTACCTGGTTCTGCTTACACCGAAAAGTCTGCCACTTATGTTAATACCGAAGGTAGAACTCAAACCACAAGAGCTGCCACCAACCCTCCAGGTGTTGCCAGAGAAGATTGGAAAATCATCAGAGCCTTATCTGAGTATTTAGGTGAAGCTTTACCATATGATGACATTTATGCTATCAGATCAAGATTAGGACAAGTTGCTCCTCATTTAGTAAGACATGATGTTATTGAACCAACCAGCAGTGATGTTGCATCCATTGGTATCAATGACATAACTACAAGAACCAAATCTATAACAACCGTTGGTATTCCATTAAAGAACCCAATCGAGAATTTCTACTTTACTGATGTTATTTCAAGATCTTCTCCAACCATGGCTAAGTGTATTGCAAGTTTTGGAGCCCAAATCGAAAAGACTGTTGATGAGAAGCCACAAATCGATATGGCTTAAACATTCAATTTGTACGATAAACGCCCCTATTTAATAACATCTCCATAAATCACTTACCATATCACAACTGCATTATTTTTCATATATATGTATTCTACATAGACAAAATAGTTCTTATACATGTTAGACAGAAGCATTTCGTAAATATTCGCGTTTTGTATCTACAAGATTAAAATAAGATTAAGGTATATTAATGTCTGAAAGCCCTCCTAGAAACCGTTCAAAAGAGAGATCTCTTTCTCCTAATGATCCTTCTGCGTTTGTAAACAAATGGAGACAGACTCGTGCATGTGCCAGATGTCGAAGACTCAAGATGAAGTGTGCGTTTGAAAACCCTAACTATGGTGCCTGTAAGAGATGTTTTAGAAGTGGTGTGGAATGCTCTGTTGATAATGATCCTACAGCAAAGTTTGCTAGAAAAAATAGAAAGCCTCATGCCAACTTGGCAGAGAACATTAGTCCTGGGATCACCTCCGAAGCTATTGTAGGGACAAGCAATACAGATCAAATATCTCAGTTGCAAAATTTGGTTAAGCTAGTTTCAACTTCTTTAAGCTCTTTAGAGAATAACATGGCAATTGCTCCTACAAATGATGCGAGTGATAAAGCACGAATAGAAGAGTTGAGTTTCAATTTAAAGCGTATCAACACAAAATTAGACAAGGTTTTAAATTCTACTAAATCAAATAATCTTCGTCAGTTTCAAGACTTTCATAAATCTCCTTCATTACAACAGTGTCCGTACATTCCTTTTGATTCTAATATCGTCAAGGAGCTTACTCAAACCCATAAGCTTGTGAACATTGAAGAATTTAAAATAAGACACCAGTTCTTTTTGAATGAAATGTTACCTTATTATCCTATTATATCGTTCTCAAAGAACCTTCAAGACTTTGATTACCTTTACGAAAATGACCCATTGCTCTTGACAGGTTGCGTGTATGTCACCACAATTAATGATAACGGACTTTATTCAAAGATCCATAACAAATCAAGCGCATTAAACGAAGCACTCAATCAGATGTTGAATTACTACTTGGAAAGTTTTATTTCCTACCATGTATACATCAAGTCAAGTGACTTCAGCTACACACTTGTAGAGCTTTGCTTAATCCTTTCGTTATGGTGTTTACCTACCACCACCTCGGGTCATTTCAAGAACCAGTTCCATCTATTGATCGGGCATAATGTTTCTTTATGTATAGATCTAGGAGACATCCCCAAGAGTTTGATAAGTAAAATGGGATCTTCTATACCCGTTTTGCCTGATGATTCCGTTCAAAGAAACCACCTAAGAACCTTCCTAAGTGTCTACGTATCGTGTGGCTCGCTAGGATTATCTTTACCTAGATTCAAATTAGTCTCATGGACCAAGCAGCATTCTTATGCGGTTGAATTATTACTGAAGGAAGGAGAAGTAAATGGCGTACATCTACCTTCAAGACACGATAATTATTTGTGTCAGTTTGCTAAAGTTATCAGGCTAGGGCAAGAGATATTTGACTATTTCAGTCCAAGCTTATTTGTAGAGTCCAGCTCACTTAAAAAGAAAGATGTTCTTTTCAATAACGTCCAAGACCCATTGACCTATTCATTGCCTCATATGAAATATATGCTTGATAACTATGAGCAAAAGATATATACCTTGTTAACCGAAGGTGGGTTTATGGATAGCCCAGAGCCAGGATCAGGGAAGAATGAACCCAAAGAAAAATATCTTCTTTCAGTGATATATTACCAGTTATTAATGATCATTTATGATAATATTGTCAGCAGATATTTTGTATCCGAATCAGCTCAAACGTCTCCACATGCATCTCAAGCATCACCAAGCCAAAATGGGGGTTCTTTCACCCAATCAGCCTACCACCTTGAAAGCTTGACATATATTCAGTACATTATCAAGTTGATCAAGCTTTGTGAAAATCTATTGAAGTCTTTTATCATCCTCGGAGAAGAACGTACAATTAACTTACCAACATTTTTCTTCTACCGTCCTATGCACTCGCTTATCTTATTAGTGAAGCTCAGAATATTGATCAATACGCTGAACTTGGCTAACAAGTCCGAATTTGTTAACCCAGACGATTTGCAAATTAACACCGAAGAGCTCTTTGCTGGTGTTAGTAAACTCATCCACGAGAGCCAACACAAATACAGTTCTATTGTTTGCCTGAGAATGTCGATTATCTTATCACGGATAGAGAAATGGATGACTTTATCGAACGTGAACACAAAGGCTCCATTTCAAAGTCATATAGCAGAAGAAAGTTCTAATTTGGTCAACTTGATTGATACAAGCAAAGAGATTGAAAACTTGAGAGCTCCCAAGGAACAGACATATTCGAAGAATAAGAAAAAGAATACCCTGCCACAGGAAAACCGGCCTGAAAATGCTAGTACCCAAGAATCAGATTTATATTCCAACTCTATTCAGCAGATTTTCTATAATATCGATTCAGATCTTTTCAACTTCATGAATCCTTTGGATGCCAATTTAGAGTTTGATTTGAATTTCCCAATTTACAATAATACACCCAAATCTGATGGGTATGTGAATCCACAAATGGGTGGAGAGTATATGGAATTGAATCAAGACGTGAATAATGCCAATTGGTCGTAGCCTATTTATTAATGTACACTAGAAGACAATAAACTGTACGTGCTAGAATTTGAACTTTCTCACCTCTTCTTCCTCTACAACCTTCGTTTCAGCCTCCACCGCCTCGGGTGTCTCCTCAAACTTATACCTCTTTTCCGGCTTGAGTAGACCTTGGTCATCTTTGGAGTCCTCATCTTGTAAGACAGTATATAATCTCTTTTTTTGTGCTGGTTCCTGCTTCTGTTGTATCACCACATTATCTTCTATATCCTCTACTCCCTCCTCCTCGAAGTACGTTGGATCTACGGTTGGATCGGGTTTCTCAGCTTCTTCATCATCTTCTTCACTGTCCTCTTCTTCTTCTTCGTCTTCGCTTTCCTCTGCAATTACCTCACCCCAGTGGCCCTCCTTTTCTTCTTTGTGTTTAGTCACATATATCTCTTCCTGGTCGACAAGATACCCGACGTTGGCATAAGTTATATCCAAACCAGGCACTATCAAATGGGCATACGAAGGGGGTTTGCCTATTTGTTTCATCATAGAGATCCAGGGCGGAGGCGTCTTACCATTCTCTGGAAGACCTATGGCCTTGAGAAGATCCACCGAAAGCTCACCCGGCTTAACATCTATAAGCTTATTTTCACTCTCATCTGTTGTCTCTCTGCCTTCATAATATACATCACCAAACTCAAATAGACGAGGTTTGGTCTGATGCTTGAAAAACGCATCATGAAGCTTTTGATAGTCGATATCCAACTTCCCCATTTTGGGCTGCACTTTCTCTCGTTGTTGTTGTCTTAGCGTCAGCTCATCAACATTATTCCGCATGTCTTGAATACCGGTTTCAAGAATGTATGCTGGGAGCTGGAAGGGCGGTCTTTCAACACCTCTTTTTCCCGCCAAGTAGTCTCGTTTATCGGACCAGTTAACAGGGACAGGCACAGCGTTTATGTCCAGTTTAATGGCGATGTGAATGTATGGGTCTTTAGCATCAACATCCACCCATTCCACGACCAGCGGGTTCTTTGCAATGGTCTTCAACTGAGCCATAGGTACTTTGGCGCGTTTCGTGGGTGCCGGTTCTTCGTGTTCTTCCTCGTATTCGAATTCAGAATCCGAGTCTTGTGTTGTCACCACTTGTGTTTGGGGTTCATGTTTAGCACCTTCGAATTTATCGAAGATTTGCTGGTACTCAGAAAGAAGGGACGTTTCTGGGAGAGTGATTTCTGTATGGTTATGTTGTGTGTGGTCTTGTTGTGTATCTTCTTGTTTAGTGTCGTGTTCTGTAACCTGTTCATTCTCAGACAGTTCATGTATCTCATCTGCCTTAGCCTCATCTCTGTTCACAGGCTCATTCACGTCGTTACTCTTCGAGTCTTCGGCTCCCTCAACAGCCGTTCCTACATCTTTCCCATCAGAGTATGTATCCTGCTTTTCGATATTCCGGCGCTTGGCCTTTTCTCTTCGGAGCTGGTTCTTCAGAAGCCTCTTAGCCATTAGAGATAATTTGTGGGTGCGAAAAGCTCAAGATGAGAAGGAGTCAGAAAGAGGTGAAAAGGGAAGCGATTGAACAGAAGTTGAGAGAGGAATTGTGGGGAGGATGTGAGGAAAGAAGGATTTGATACAAGAGGCACCCACAGAATCCATGGACGCCAAGACTCAATACAAGATATCTATTATACATACTCTATACACTAATTAGTTTCTAGATCATCTAGTTGACTCTTAACACTCCTGATCTTCACACTGATCTTCTCCAACCGGTCACGGATTTCGTCGTCGTTTGCCTCCAAACTCTCTAGGAGCTTTTTGGCGCTTTCGTCAATACTCAGAGCCACTTCAAACACCGTATTGGTATCCTTTTTATCTGTGAGGGTCGTATTGGACTCAGAGCCCGACTCTTTGTCTACCAGGCCAGGTAGTTCTTCGCCAGCACGAAGAGTCGTGGTGGTGAGCCCCACCGTCGACTTAGTATCACTCAAATCACTTGAACTACTCACGGTTGACATGATAAAGATTCGCGAATTCAATCTGTGAGCTGTTCCAATGGTTTTCTTTAAACGGGTTCTAAGTGTATTTTGTATACTTCAAAGGGCTTATGCTGACACAGAAGGGCTCGTGGACCCCAAGTTTCGAATCAAATATAACTACAAAGCCACAAACTTCGAGTTTGTTTCGAATTTTATCAACAATCAATCAAACTCTTCATACGACGTTTTGAACATAAATAATATTGATACAAACCTCGTTTGTTTTCTACCTAATTTGACTGATCCTACTGTTCTTAGTCGATTCAATGGAGACACAGAAGAGCCTGACTCCCCCCACCGCTCAGATGCGGCACTTTTACATGACGTGTTACTGAACTTCTCCAAGCTTGTACCAATAAATGACTGTATTTTCACTACCGGATTGAACGATGGGTACTGGACTTATGGTTACTGCTTCGGTGACAAGATCATTCAATTCCATGAGAACATCGGCCATTATAGAAAGACTGGTGAACACAAGCCCGAATTTCCTGATTTTGTGTATGTTCTTGGAAGGTTTGAAGGCACCAATTCCGCTGATCCAATGATTTCGAATCAAGCAACGGAGAAGTCTAAGCGGTTGAAGTTCAGTGATTTTGAAATCATCAACGATCCGTTAGCAGCCTCCGAAGGTTCAATTAAAGTTTCTAAAGCCGCTAAGGCAGTGAAACATACGCTCTTTAACGGAGAGTTTTGTGATTTAACTCAAGAACCTAGAACCACAGAAGTGATTTATAGATGTGATCCAACCAACAATTTCGGGGCTAGTATCGTCTATGTCTCTGAGATCAGGACTTGTGAGTACCGGGTGATAATAAACTTAAAAGGACTTTGTGGAATTGAAGAATTTTCACCCGTTTCAGATGAGAAAGTGGTGGATATTGTCTGTAACAAAATCGACCACCGTAAAGACTTGCTTGAAAGTACCGAAGATTTGAACGAGTTGGTGGAATTCAATCATAAAAGCAGCGAGGATCTAACCTTTCCTCAGCCAAAATACAGACAGGTTGACATACAGGATTTCAGTCTAACCCCAGCAGGTATGGGATACTTTTGGGGAAAGCCTAAGGTGTTCGATGAATCGAAAGATTTGTATGACAAAAGACATGTAATATTCTCGAATCTTAATGCTGATGAATTTATCGCTACATTTCCTCGGGCATTTTCCAATTCTATGGAATTCAAAGTATTCACGCCGTTTCCTGATGAAAACGACATTCTAGTTACCTGGGATGACTCGTTCACGGTATGGTATGAAGTTTATGACCACATAGGTACGTTTAGGTACATCACCAAAATACGCCGCACAGCTGACAACACCAAGAGTATTAATATCCAAGTTGTGGATCCTTATAATATGGTTGATCACGACGGAGATTTGGTAAAGGAGCCTACGCCTGTTGAGTTCCGGCTGCTCTATCAGTACGAGTCGTTCTCCCGTGGGCCTAGAGGAGATATAGAAACCAAGCATGTCACTGTAACAATGGAAAGAGCCAATGAAAACGAAGAGCACCAGACGGAGACAGAAACAGCAAGTGACAACCAAGCCGATACCGAAGCAGACAGTGTTTATTCCAGATTGAGCAAAAAGCTACAACTATACGAAGACAATCCTGACGTTTATCAATATCTCCTTGACACGCTTGAAGGATTAGAGGGTAATCAGGAACGCGACGAACTATGAGAGGCTGGCTAGAAACCGTGAAGTGAACACTTGGAATGTATGTGAATGACTTATGAATATATAATTAAAGTATTGGCGTAATTTATGTATTTGACTATCACCAGAGAACACAGTATATTATTTACGCGGGCCGCTACGTGGGCGTGGATTCTTTGCGTAAACTACAGGCTGAAAAATTATGCGCATCAAATAATTAATAGAACCATCCAATGCCAGTGGCCTTATCAGTTGTACGTTCTACAACACGCACGTGTCTGCATATATCCACAAGAAACGTATCGTTTTTCAAGCGGATTCTTGGTTTAAACGACAAGTCAGATTCCGGCCCGGAAAAAGTATACCCATGGGATGAATCTCCTTATGAAGATATAAGAACCAGAGCTGCATATATAAGAGCAAAAGCTTTATGTCCAGTAACACAAAAACCCGTCAACTTTGTTTGTCCTATCTCCGGAATTCCAACTCACCACAACCAAGAAGCCTGGGAAAATGATACAGAGTATCATGCAAAGAAAAAATATGAGCTTTTAAAGAAAGTTAACCTCTATGAACACGATCTTCGTTCAGGCCGTACGTTTGATGAATTTGAATTCCCTGGTGAACAAGAGAATGATTTCCAGACCAGTTTGAGTAATTGGGATTCATTTTTCTACACCAGGGATTTCAATCCGATGAATACCGACTATAATTTAGCAGCTTCAACTAAGGTGTTGACTTATCCATTAACTATTGCTTCAACATTACACAAATTATCCCCATATTTCTTGGAACCGAAGGGCCCTTTAACCATCGAAGGGTTGAAATCGCTTGCTGCGTTAAGATATACGTTATATCCTCCATATGTTAAAGAAGAAGGAGTTAATACTTTCAAAGAAAGACCAATGAGAATCTTTATTGTTGGTGCTAAAATGGAGGCCATGCTTCCTGGATATGTCTGGAAACAGTTTGGATACTTATTCCCAAGAAACAAGTTCGAGATCCACTTCATTGGGCCTGAATGTTACTTTGATCGTAATACCAAATCGTTTGCTTCTTCTCCAGAACCAAATGGTAGAGCTATAGTTGAAAGATATGATGATCAAATCACCTTGCATTACCATACGTTATACTTTAATGAGTTATATAACTATGGAGATTTATTCCCATTTGATCCATACTTGGATGTGTTTTATCTTTTCCATCCAGGTTTCCAAACAACAGATAAAAGCCATTGGGACAAGTCTTTGAAGGGATTGTTAGAATCAAAGTGTGCTGTATACGTCACTGGATATCATGACGTTGATGCATTGAGAGAATTATCATGGCTTTTAAACCATCCATTGGCTGAAGAAATGGACATTTTAATGAACCAAACTAAAAATATATTTGGATCCACCAAGATTGATTTGGTCGATTCGAATCCTACTGAAACGTTCCAAGCTAATTCTGAAATCTTTGCTTTCAGAGGAAAGAGGTATCATGCCATTAGAAAGTAGACTGTAAATAGTTATAGATGGGTTGAGAATTGCCGTAGTCAGTGTTTGCTGTATCTCATATAACTTGGATGCTCTACATATCACTCCATCCGATTCGCGAAACTTGTCATCATGAATACACCTTTCAAGTTAATATTAGCGGTAGAGGAAAAGAACTATACGGACGAAGTGCCACTTCTAGGCCCAGAAGTGACCGTGCGTGTGACCTTGAGGCACTATGTTCATGACGTTATACATCTGATATGGTTTGACAACCCCTCCATCAAGCCAGCGTTCTTTCGCATAACTGATTTGAATGGTGAGACGGTTCCAGATCGAGAATTCCACAGGCTTTTAGACACAGAAACGGTGCCAGACTCTCCGGTGACTCAATTCAAAATAATGGCAGACTACACGCTCTTCAACAACCCAAGCATCCCCAATAGAGACCCCCATGAAGAGCTCTTCGATATACGTCTTGTGTGGAGTAACGCTGAAGGCGCAACATTCAGAATAACTATAAGTGAGGGAATCACGTGTAGCCTCAACCTATTGAAGAGTTATACGGCGGAGTACCTAAACAGAAGAATCGAACAGTCGAACGTGGACGGCAATTGCATCAGTCTACGGTATGCGGACAATTCTGAGGATGAACCCGATGGAGAAAGGAAATTGAGAGATGTAATAGGGTTAGATGTGAAGCCAAATTTTCCTGTGGTATTCCACGTGCTGTACAATGATGAAGACTTACACCGTGAAAGTGAATCAGCTGAAAGTAACTCAAGAGACGCTACTCGGGGTGACAGAGTGCTTGTGAAGATTAGATCGGACGTGGCAGCATTGGCAAACCACATGTCGTTGATAGAAATCACCACAAAAACAACCGTGAGACAGTTTGTCAACATTGTCATTGAAAGGATAGATAGCACTGAAGTCCGAAGGACATTCTTTGACCAAGTGAAGGTCAAAGTTTGTGGTGAGTTGGTCACGATTCCTGGATTCTACGACACAGCTTTATACGACTTCGAGGATCCAGAACATCGTCCGCCGCTCATGATTGTTGATTTGGCTATTCATAGCCATTTGAGTGGTGTTGAAGGAGGCATGTTGAGTAGAGAGTTTTGGAATGATCTAACATCTTCAAATAGGTTTGAATTTTTACCTTCCACAGGAGACGACTTGCCTCTGGACTCGCAACTGCAACCTCCACCTCCACCTCCACATCCTCATATGGAGCCTCTCCGGCCTACAAGGCTAGTACTTGAAGGCGGAGCCGAATGGACATTTACTGGAGAAACATTCGAGATGATTGAATCTGAACCTATGAATAGAGGTCTACGCCGACAGCTATTGGTCAATCAAAGCGATATACCATCAGAAGAGTATGAGCTCACTTTGAATAGGGATGGTCAGGAACCAGTCAAAGTGGCTCTAAATACTTCTCAGTGTCTCATAGTAGATAACGGGCTCCATGATCCGTATATCCTTATAAACCAAGCAGGTGCAGCCAAGCTAAACAGCATATTTCGAACACCAAGCGGAGACCCGCTTGTGCAACATGTGGTAGTTGATGTTTATGACAGTAGCAGTGGTAACCAGGGCAATACACCAGGCAATGCCCCCGGTGGCCCAAATAACGCTACAGAAACTGGCCCCACCCCTACACCCACACACCAAGCACATCCACCAGCACGAGAGTTTGGACTTGATTCAATATTCCAGGGACTTACTGCAGTTGTGAATTTCCTAAGGTCTCGTAGCCGTGGCTTCTATTTCAACATCTTTAAAGTATTTATGGTTTGCTACATCTTCAATGTTGCCCTTCTACTCAATTTTTACTGGAAGGGAATGTCGGTAGTGTTTTTGTTGATAGGAGTCTACTTGACGGTATCATACCGCCGTGAAATCCACGGTTGGATCCTGAATAGGTATAATAACGATGAAGCAGTTCAACCCAGGCATGTTTCTTTTCTTCTCAGGTTTGCCGAAGGTTTAAGTAGAATCGATAACAAGATAACAACCGTGAGTGAAACGGCAAGGAGGAGGATCGTGAACTTTGTGGTGGTAAGGACAAGAGATTATGAGTATCTATTTGCAAAGTTTAATGGAACAGATACCTTCCAGTTCTATTTCAAACAAAGCATAACCAACGTTTTGAAGGATACTGTAATGTTATTTGTAACTATGTCACTGACATACGAGGCGTTGATTAAGGAGGAACATGAGGCGTTCAGAGCAAGGGAAGCAGATGATCTTTTAGGCATGATTAATGACCTTTATGCCAAGTCAAGGCACACTATGAGTATGTATAAGTCAAAGTTTGGCAATGAACCTGGGTATGATATAGCAGAGGTGAACGAGATTTTATCGTGGGAGGATCTGGGAAATGGCCTGGGAAGTGACCTGAATAATGGCCTGGATAATGAACTAGGAAATGACCTCGATAATGAACTAGGAAGTGATCAAGACACTGAAGACGACCAAGCAGAGCAAAGATCAGTTGAACCCGAAATGCTGGATGAAGATCCTGGTGCAGAAAACGGAAACGGCGAAGACACGGCCGTTGAAACAACAGAACTAGATCCCGAGAACCCAGAAGAGAAACGTGAAATACAATACCAGATCTTACTTGATAAGCTTTATGAATTGCAAGCGATGGTGAACCAATGTAAGCATGCTCTTAAAACAGGCGTCCCGATTCAGACATAAGCTAGCATGCACCGGTGGAGGCAGCATTATCTAGCATGATTTGCAAGCCTGATTCACTGGAATCGAACAAATGCTGGTTTAAGAACAATGCCAATCTATAGGTACGGGGATAGCCAGCGGTGAATTATTGCCGGCCTGCACTGAAATAGCCAGAAATCGCACTAAATTGGGCCCTGGCTGGTGAATTAAACGAGCCAGAAATTTTAAGAATAGGAGCCAGAAACAAGCACTGAAATGAAACTAGCCGTAGTGGTGTAAGCAAGAGCACAAAACTAAATAGTAAATCCAAACAAACCAATTAATCTACACGTGTATCATTTGCAGTGCTGCATTCATAGACTGACTACTCGAGATGGGCTCAGATACACGAGATTTTAAATGATACTGCAAGCACAAACGAAACAAGCGAGCGTTGGCAATACAAACACATGGCGGCTGACGACGTGACAAGAAGTTCTGGTGGAAATGGGTAAAACTTGTCCCATTTATCGATTAGCCGATGAGTTTTATGCAGCGCAATGGCATATTTAGAAACTAGACGAAGCTGGACGGAATGCTTCCTAATTGGGCGGGGTCGCGGTGGTTGTATGCAAGAAACATTTAAAATAATCCAAATGAGACAATAAATATTGGTTCACGAGCGTTACATTTTCACTAATTGAATCAAGTTTGTTCAAATGCTTAACAATGTCATGTATAATAGAACTCGGCTGGCTTTTATTTTTGGAATCCAGCCAGAATTTTTTGCAAGTTTTTTTTATTAAAAAAATTATTTCTGATGAAAACCTTTTCTGCCTTATCAGAAAGCCTTGTCGTCTAACAATTATAAAAGGCAATCCAAATCCCCAAACTAACTTTTTCTTCTCTATCATCTTTTGATTCTCACTTTTGTCTATCGTTAAATTTCAAAATGCAATTCTCCACCGTCGCCTTATTGTTCACCGCTGTTGTTTCTGCTGCCACTGTCACTGAAACTGACCTTGAATCTACCTTGGTCACCATCACTTCTTGTGAAGATGCCGTCACTGACTGCCCAGCCCACTCTGTCCCAGTCAACGCTTCTTCTGCTGTCAACACCACCGCCAACGTTTCTACTTGGGAAGGTGCTGCTAACAGACAATACGCTGTTGGTGCTGCTGCTTTAGCTGCCGGTGCTTTGTTAGCTTTGTAAGTTAACTTTTTTTAAACCTTGGGTTTTCTTGCATCGGGATCTTGTATAGTGTAGGGTAGGTTAAATACATCAAAGCTAATTAAGTGAATGTAGGTTTATTCCAATCTTGTAGTTTTATCGCTTAAATATTGACACATTTTTTGTTTTTTTGGGGTTTTTCGCAGTAAAATATCAGCCGAGCAAAGTAAATGAAGCTCACAGAAGAGAGTAGGGCTTTCCATTATGCGGTGTATGCGGTGGTCAAGCAGATCCCGTATGGGTCTGCAACAAGCTACGGCCACATAGCCTACTTGGTGGGGAAACCCCTGAACTCGAGACAAGTGGGGGTTTCTCTAAAGCACTATAAAGAAATAGTCCGACAGTTAAATGCAGAAGCTGAAGCGGTGGATGTGATTGACTTGACGAATTTTCCCTGGTGGAGAGTTCTTGGGTCTTCGGGGGCCATTTCTCCCAGAGGCAACACAGAGGGAGAAATCCAGCAGAAAAGACACTTGGTGAGCGAAGGGGTGAATGTAGTTGGCACCAAGATAGATTTAGACGAGTACGGCTGGTTTCCTGACGACGTAGATATATGATGGACGTAAATTAATAAATATGTACATAGCGTGTTTCTAGTGAACTTTTTGTGTCTTGATTGTGAGTGGATATCCTGAGATCATCTCTTTCGTCTATGCTTTCCTCGACCGGTTTACTTCTTGGAGGAATCATTTCGTTTAGGGTCCTTTGACTGTGACGAGTGTCTTCTGTTTCTGCGTTTAGGCTTGGGGTTTGAATTCAGTCCATTCTGTCCAATAGGTTGCATCTGCTGTTGGACCCGCTTGGCTTCTTCTTCCCACCATTTAGCAAATTCCTGCTCCTGTTGGATTTCTTGCAAGGTTTTCCTTTGGTTCTCCACAAATTTTGCATCTTCTATCTTCAATGATTCTTCCAAGATTATATCAGTGAGTGAAAGGTTGGCCATATCCTTCTCCATTGAATTGTTCTCTGGTGACACCAAAGGCTTCTTTGGCTCTGTAGTTTTAGCTTCATCTGCCAGGGGAGACAATGGCAGAGGAGACTTGGACTTAGACTTTCTCCTTGCTCCGAGAGCTGGGAAACTTCCTCCTTCTGAAGAAGCGGATGTTGTCCCGTTACCGTTGTTGGTGCTAGATGTTCCCCAAGAGAAAGATCTTGGAGTTGTTGGAGAAGTAAGGTCTTGTGAGTTCTGGTATGCCAACTTCTTTCTCTCTTTCTGAGAAAGCTTCACGCTGGGCACAATCTTTGCTTTGGGTTTCTTCGTGCCAGCCTCAGGAGCCGATAAGGGGGTTTGTTTTAATATTGGCACTTTTGAGCCAGAAGTGCCACCGGGATTAGACGCCCAGTTGGAATGAGGGCTTAGGCCTGATACGAAAGAAGGTGAGGGCGTGGAGCTCATAGGCTTTGTATTGACTTTAGGGATGGTTTGTCCAAGAACAGGGAACCCACCACTATTCAGTGGAACTCTTGTTCCCTGAGCCAGTGGCTTGGTATCGTTTCTACTAACGTCCGACGTTGATGAATTGTTAGAAGACAAATATGACACAGGAGTGGATGAAGGGCTAATGGGTTTCTCACTTTTGAAACTGAAATCTACCGTCTTTTTGGCATTACTCTTCTTTCTCGAAGAACCGACAACCTCAAAATCATCATCTGCTTCTATAGCACTTTCGTTCTTTTCTTGATTAGCTTCTGCTTCTATGATGGCCGTTTTCCTTATATCCGCTAGAGCATCCTTTGAGTCCATCCGTGATGAACTCTTCCGCGAGCTTCTCCTGTGTCTTTTGGAATCAGTCTTGATAGCATCTAGTTTAACATCGAATAATGGCTCAAAAGACATGAAGCCCTTTCTATCGCTCATAAATACCTCCTTGTGCTCATTACCATCTTTGAGAAACTTAGTTATAAACGAATTTGATTCACTGACCGTCCAATCCTTGGACAGATTGCTCTGAGTTTCTGGGTCTTCTGACTTCTCCTGGTCTTTCTTGAAGCAGTCGTTGAATTTATCTATTTGTTTTTCCAACTTTGTCAATACTTCAATTGGTATGGCCAAAAAAGATGGGTCCAACAAGATGATCTCTAAGTTATTGAATATGTACCAGCTGCAGTTGATGAACAACTTACTGGCATTCAAATCGTCTGCTTGTAATAAAAGGAACACGACATTCTCAAGACCAATCAAATCCTTGATCGCTAGCTGGCATAAATTCTTTAGTTGGAACAATAACAATTCATCGGAGATCCGAATCATCTCTAGGAGTGCTTCAATAAATTGTTCACGACTGTCACAACTGGATTTCAATTCATCAAAAATCACAAAGTCGCTGTATCCATAAATGTGCTTCAATACAAGATCAAACTGGCTCGTCAGGACACCATCAAATTCCATCATTGTCAACTCAGGATTCCATCTTGAAGCCAATGTTGTTTCGAAAAATGCACAACGGCTAGCCAATATGAAAGACGAGCACCTTAAATCACCATCCGCTAACCTTAACGTCAAATCCCCTTCTTGCTGGTCAAACTCATACAATGATCTCATGTCTTTCAAAAACCTATCAACTTTTGGAAACACCCCAAATTTTCCAATTACTTGGAATAAGGTACCCAAGAATCGGAAATGGTCTTGGATCTTACTGATATCAGGTGGACGATGCGTTCCACCGGGATAATCTTCCCAGATCGGAATCACTTGGTTGGTGTAGATGAAATGGACCAAGATCAAAACAGCCCTGACATTAACTCCATTTTCAAAGACCAAATTCCCGTTGTCGAATCTTCCCTTTAATCCATTGTGAATGAAGTATTCATCTTCCGTGGAACTGAAGAGTTTCTTACAAAACGGTGATCTCACTTCGAACACTCTTCTGTGGAACCCGATTTTTAATTCGGGGAACTCTTCAAATTCGATGAATGCGTCGTAGTTCTTATCTTCGTTATACTCTCTGTCACAGATTTGTTTTATGAGCAAGTCATCCGGTGAAGTCTTCAAAAACTGTTTCATCGACTCGAGTCCGTCATCCGTGAGTTGTTCATAAGTGAACCTTGTTTTAATTCGTTTGTTTTGGCTCGAATCGAACTTGTTAACATGATTATTGAATAAATAGTCAAGCTCTTTATCTTCCTCCAGGGCCTCTAAGAATTCCTCGTCTTCACTGTCATACTCATCTTCATCATAAACAGGATAAATAAAGTCGGTGTTATAAGTGGAGACATAATCCTTATGCAGAAAGAGTTCATTCTGTTTCCTATAAAGGTCTGGCTCGGATAATATACTGAGTGCCATTATGTCCGGTAAGTAAGTATTTGCTTGGAGTTGAAGCGGTATTTGATCCACGTCATCTCTGATGAAGCTGAACGAAGTGAAGTTATCATCGCAAGAAACTTGCACGATTTTGTTCACGTAGTCAATACGCCTGAATTTGTTCTTGACAGGAACAGGTAATGCAGTCTCAGACATAGACCCTTTTCTGGACTTGTAGCTAGAGTGTTTCATGAACACCAAGCCTGTTGTTGTTGCAAGTACAATAGACCCATCCTTTGAGACATCACAATCACTAACTCTTAAGTCACGATCATGAGACTTCCAAATAGTACTGTACCTCAAATTCTTGGAGAGTTTGGTCAAGTTTGTGTTTAAGTCAATGGAGAAGCCAATCACATCACCTGAGTCCAATAGCATGGTGATATTTTCATGAGATTTCATACATACTTTGATGATACTGGCAGGCTTGGTCAACTTATTGGGACTGAAAATATGAAAGTCTCTCTCCAGGGATCCTTTGGTTGGAATCTTTGGGAGTTTGACATGCTGATTTTGGAAATAAAGGTGTAAATCATTATTGGTAGTCACAACAAAAGTACAGGTTTCACATGACTCGACGATGCTGATTTCGTCTCTCAAGCTAACACATTTGGGTTGGTGTAAAATAGACCCTTTGAAGGTCGTTCCATGTGTCTTATATTCAGTGTCCTCAGTAACTATTGGAATTCCCATCTGGCCCAAATTCAAACCCCAAAAGAATATTTCGAATTTGGTATATACTAAGGAATGGACTTTTGAAACGGCACAGCCAATGATATGTGAAGAAATCTTTCTTAAATCTCCTGAGAACACCAATCTGGGTTCAGCAGTAAACGATTCAGAATACTCTTTTGAATTCATATTTGCATTAGATCCGCTAGCCATTTTATGTCCTAGTTGACCGTAAGTGTTCAACCCCCAAGTATATATTTCATTTGAAGACGTGAGCACTAACGAGTGGTCGTTAGAAATAGAAAAGTCTCTCACGATTCTTCTCTCCAACGGGTCAGCAAAGTAATCGATCCTTTTGAATCTGAAATGACTATTTGTATCCAGCCCGTGTCCCAATCTTCCTCTTGATGCAACTCCGCAAGAAAAAAGAGACCCATCTTTAGTCAATAAAATAGAGTGATTCTTAGATATCTTGACTGATTTATATCTAGGAACACAGAAAATGTCATCCACTTTACTTCTAGGCTTGAAGGTTATCTCAGGCAACTTACAAGGCGTTTGGCGATCAGTAGAATCGCCTAAACCTAAATTATTGTTCATATTGGATCCTAACATGTAGACATCAGATCCTGAACGTTTAGGATCCCACCAGTTATGGCGATCTACCAAAGATCGTATTTTCTTCTTTTTGCCATTTTCCTTTACACTATCGACCGATTTATCGGCGTCAACCGGGTCAGTCATGAATCTATATTTCAAATGAATCTGATCATTCTGGTCAATATAATCAGGGAACCAAATGATATCTTTGGTGTCGTTATTCAAAAGCTGAAGTGGGGTGATTCTTGCTCTGTCCTTACACCGGATCAAGTCGAAGAAACACGTATTATTAACCAAGAGTAAGGTATTGGAAGCAGGATTAGTGGTCTTCAAGTAGTCCAATAATACCTTATAACAGGCAAACCGCTTGTAGAAAATAACATAGTGGAGACAGTTCCATCCATTCTCGTAGTCTTGCTTGTTTAAGATCGTCTTGATCTCGGGATTTTTAACAAGGAATCGAAGTAAGTCACTTCTGTTACATAGAATTATCAAGTGCAATAGCGTGCGTCCAAACACGTCTCTTTTTTGTAGACTATCCTTAGAAAGCTTGGAGAGCGAAGATGCCTGGAGGTTAGGCGACTTGGGCGTATTCGGTTTCACAAGATCATTTTCTAATACCATATTGTTCACCACATTTGCAGACACTATCTTGTAAGGTTTAAACCACGAAGTAATTTGCGCGAACGTTGGATGTTTGATTTGCGTGGGTATCAATGGGCTGGTTATTAAGAGACGGGGTATTGGAGGTTCTCTAAGAGCTCGATCTGTTACTGTTGTGTATTACATATAGGCATGCGTGTCGGATGGCCATGCGGTTTCCTAAAGGATGGTCCGTAGTTCTTTGCATAAACAGGGTCTAATAATCACCCCCAAGCAGCATCAATGGCAGCCGAAAAGTAACAACACAATGCATAAACACTACAACCCATAAACACCATGAACCCACCTCCTCAAAACTCCCTACACCCGCACTGTGTTGTTTCTTATCTCGATACAACGGTATCGATACCAAGAACAACTGGCGGTGCACGTTGTAATTTGCAGCCGTTGCGACCCCTAAGCCAATTGTCTGGGCGAAGAAACCCCGCCCTTTATAATGTGCCTAACTGCAATACCAGACCCTGGGTCCCACCCCCGATCCCACCTACGTGTCGACGTATCTCGGAGGTGAATCCCGGAGCCCACCTGTCTGGCGTGGAAGCTACCGCGATCGGCTGCGATTTCATCTCATCTCAACAATGGCAGAAGCGGTATGGCAATCGTGGAATCCCCACACCAGTCTCCACTCGTATGCCCAACCTATAGACACTCCCGACCTTGGTAATGCACCATCTGTAAACACAGACTATAGTCAGCCACTACCAAAAAGACGTAAAATAAACACCCTGCAAACTTCAGCTGGTCAGACATTGCAAGCATCGCAAACAGAGGCAGCCTGTTTTTATCAAAACACACAAATAAACACACAAACCACACAAAACACACAAACAAACACACACATAAACACACATACAAACACAGGAAACACACAAAACACATATCTACGAATGCCGGCCCCCAATACGTTAATGGAGCACCCAACAGCAGACCGCAGAGACAGCCCGTTCCGTGCCTCATCGGCCGGTGTGCCTGAAGATATGGCCGTGGACGTGGCCGTGTGTCCATGCGGATACCTTCATGGACCAGGACAGGGCGACCATCATGACGTGAAGGCGGTTGGGCTTTCTTCCCAGCCGTTGCTAAGAGGACCCGAATGAGTATTACGATTGAGCTGACCGTCTGACCGTATCAGAGACTAAGCAGAGAAGGACACAGGCGCCAGAGTTATGGAGGGAGGATTCAGACAGTGATGGAGCAGAGTCGCAATATCAACCCCACGATCACCATAAATACTGAGACAAAGAGCCGTGTATCACCATAAATACTGAGACAAAGAGCCGTGTATCACCATCAACACTGCTAATCCATGAACACACAAACTCCTACTCCATCGCCAACCCCAACTGCTGAACACACCACCTATAAGTCCAACTCCAACTGAACACACCAATACATACAAACTGTATACTTACATCAATATCGTGCCCTCCACAACTTTAAATGTTTCTAGACATCTTTATTTCCTAAAACAACTATCGCGTACCTCCAAGCATCTCTTCTCTTACTCTCCATTGCGTTCCGTTTCTCCATGGCTTCTTCGTAGTCCATGGCCCACCAGCTGCCCACCAGTCGCCGTGGCTTCTCGGTCTATCCCGTCCTGTCTCTCGGTCCTCTCCATCCTCCACCTCTCCATCTTCGCATTCAATGCGAATTTATTTTCTTCACCAAGGCATACCCACTGAATAGCCTGCGCAATGAGCAGCTTAAATGATAAACGGCCGAAGTCAGGCTACATCCAGCAAGCCGTGCCTCGTGCTCCCTTGACGGACTCCGAGCCGTTCAGCGCCCAGGACGGTGCAGCCAATCGATTTTCCTTAAATATTCACTCCTTCGACTCAGAAGCAAATCCCCCTGTGTCAACCACCAGACAGTCTTCAAGGTTACGCAAAAAGCCTCCGCCACCACTCAACTTCGAACCGCCCCGGCCGCCAATCAGCGAAGCTTCCTCCGATAGAGTCTCTACTCCCACTGAGCCGTTAGGATCGCCTGCGTTTGGCGGTGTCGGAATCTCGAATTCGGCTGGAACCTCGGGCCTGGGCGCCGGTGAGAATGCCCACAGCGGCAACAAGTATTACAACAACCACCCCAGAGCGCCCCTAAGCTCCAGCCCGGTTCAAAAAAGCGTGCAAGAGCAGGACGACTTTAATCAAATAATCAACGACCTTGAATCCGAAATTAATCTGATGAACGTGCATCCAGAACAAGGCCAATACACCAACAATGGCACGTTTGAGCTCCCTGATACAGACAGTGAGCTTGAAACCGAAAACTTGGACAGCGAAAGTGGCAATTCGTCCCCTTACTTGAATAACGCCCTGTCTCGGTACAGTTTCAAATCCGAATACTCTAATTCTTCTCCATCAATTCTGGCTGGTAATACCCAAACCCAAATCCCATATCCGTTGGATTCTCCTATTGCTCCATCGCCAACCAACCTTTCCTACCCCGACTCATTTGCATCTAATACCTCGCTTAATAATCTGCCTAATCTATCCGGTATACCTATACTGCCTAATAAATTCAACAGGACTGGCTCACAAACAACAACAAGTACTGGCATATCCAATGTGCTAAAGCCAACAATTTCAACCCCAATTACCAACTTGGCAGGTGAGTCCTTGAGAAATGTGAACACTACAAGTAGCTCAACCAGTATTCCCCATGCTGGTGGCTCCATGAACAGTATGCGTAACCATAGAAAACTGAGTAGTTTGAGCTCAATTCTATCAACAAATTCCTCAAAGAATGTCAACTTGGCTACTCTTAAGAAGACATTGAATTTACGTCCTGGTGAGGGTGAAAGATCAAACTATGTTTTGACGTTACGGAAAAGTGCTGGTACCGCATATAATGATACAGGGCCCGGTAAATGGAAGCTTCCAAGTGGAATAGCTCCTGTTACTAAAGGTAGGAATTATACCAATAGTAACAGTAAGTATATGCGTTATGTGGGTGGAGTATCACAAAGTAAAATTAAAAAAGGTACGGGTGTAGAGTTGAAACATGGACATTTGGCACCAAGATTATTAGCAGCCGAAGTCGATGACAGAGATGATATCTCATTGAATTTTGGAAGAAGAAAATCCACCATCAAAAGATCTGCTTCGGTCAAACCAAGTACACCACTCATTCCAGAAGCAGCTCCCTTAAGTACCGTGACTTCCAACACATTAACTGACGGGTCAGCAACACCAAATAACAAGTCTAGTCTGTCTTCAATTCTTATGACGGGAGCAGAATCAGTTGATAGTAAGAATCCGATTTCCCAAACCATTACAGAAGGAACAGAGGCTTCACACATTTCTCCAGTATCTAGAATCTCGAGACGTTCGTCTGTGTCATCTGACTCTTCTGGAAGTATATCTGATGTGGGTGGGGGATTCTATCAACACCCCGTCTATAAATACAGTGATGCCTACGATAACGAAGAGTATGATGATGATATTACAGAGGAGTTGGATGACGACGAGGACGGGCCTAAATTGGTGCTTGCCAATCCAGATAGCGATAGTGATTAGATGATTATAGATACACGATTAATGATAGAGTAATGGCTGTAGTTATGGCGATGTAAGCGTCCAGTAGCGTCCGTCCTAATCAGTTCCACCTGAGCCCGTCTCGATCCAGTCGTGCGCCGCCGATTCGCACTCGCTCAATCAACACGTCGAAATAAACATTTCAGCCAGAAGACAACTGTAACAAGTACGTATACACGTTCCGCCTCCAATCTATTGCCATTCCGTGGTACCCACACTGTGTGTGCACGTATAATTGTATTTCCATGCACATAAAAGCCCTCGCCCAAATCCATAATTGCCGCACCATTGCCCACTAGATTAACAATTTTCCAGATCATACTAACCTCCAGCCATGTCGGACGCAAGTTATACCCTAATCTATGACCCTAATGCGGCGGCCACTAAAACGTCTGTCAACGAATTCAGAACCTTGTTGGAAAAGGGGAAAGATGAAGATAAGGTTGATGCCATGAAGAGGATTTTAATCACCATCTTGAATGGTGATCCAATGCCAGATTTATTGATGCACATAATTAGATTCATCATGCCTTCCAGAAATAAGGAATTGAAGAAGCTCTTGTATTTCTACTGGGAAATTTGCCCCAAACTTGATGACCACGGGAAATTAAGACAGGAGATGATTTTGGTGTGTAATGCCATTCAAAGAGATTTAAAACATCCAAATGAATATATTAGAGGTAATACTTTGAGATTCTTAAGTAAATTAAAGGAACCTGAATTGTTGGAAACCTTGGTACCAAATGTTAGACAATGTCTTACTCATAGACACGCTTATGTGAGAAAGAATGCTGTATTTGCATTATATTCTATTTATAAAGTATCTGACCATTTGGCTCCAGATGCTGATAATGAAATTTTCAGCTTCTTATTGAACGAGAATGACTCGGTTTGTAAAAGGAATGCATTTGTTTGTATTGGAGATTTGAACCGTGAAAGTGCATTGAGTTATATTCAGGAGAATATAACTTTGATTGATACTTTGGATCCTTTATTACAATTATCATTTATTGAATTCATCAGAAAGGATTCGGTTAAAAATTCTGCCTTAAGATCTCAATATACTACTTTAGTATCTGAATTAATTGAGAGTAGCAGCAACATTGTTGTGTATGAAGCAGCTACCACTTTAACTGTTTTATCTGCTAACTCTCTGTCTATCTTATTGGCAGGTTCTAAATTTGTTGAGTTGGCTAACAAGGAAACGGATAACAACGTCAAGATTATTACTTTAGAAAGAATCAGTGAATTACACAGGGAACATCCAGGTGTATTGCAAGAATTGTCCTTGGAAATTTTAAGAATCTTATCTTCCCAAGATATCGACGTTCGTAAAAAAGCTTTGGGTGTGACATTGAAGTTTGTCACCAGCAGAAATGTTGAGGATGTGGTGAAATTATTGAAGAAAGAATTGCAAAAAACCAGCTCTTCTGATGAAGATAAATCTGCTGAATATAGACAATCCTTGATCAATGCAATCCACCAATTGGCCATCAAGTTTGCTGAAGTAGCTGCTAATGTGGTTGATTTATTATTGGACACCATGAAAGAATTGAACACTTCTGCTGCCTATGAGGTGATTACTTTTGTTAAAGAAGTGGTTGAAAAGTTTCCAGATTTGAGAGCTAACATCATCAAGGGGTTAATCAAAGCTTTACCTGATACCAAGAGTGGTAAAGTCCTTCGTGGTGCTTTATGGATCATTGGTGAATATTGCTTGGAAGAAGCATTGATTCAAGATGCTTGGAAGTATATTAGGTTCGGGGTTGGTGAAGTCCCAATTTTAGCCAGTGAAAAGAGAGCTAAAGACCCAAAACAAGATGAAGAGAAAGACGATGAGGAAACAAAAGTACATAAAAAGGGCCCAGTTGTTTTGCCAGATGGTACATATGCCACTGAAAATGCTTTTACTGCTGAGCCAGAAGCTGAAACAGATGGTGAAGAAAAGCCAGCTATCCGTAAACTTATATTAGAGGGTGACTTCTATTTAGCGGCTGTATTGGCATCAACCTTAGTTAAGTTAGTATTGAGGTTACAAAGATTAAAGGCACCAGCAAATGTCTTGAATGCTCTGAAGGCAGAAGCTTTATTGATTATGGTTTCTATTTTAAGAGTCGGTGAATCTAAATACGTTGAAAAGAAAATCGATGAAGATTCTGCTGATAGAATCTTTTCTTACATTAAATACTTGAATGACGAAAAGGATATCAAGGTGATTGAAAGAGGTTTCTTGGAAGATACTAGGGAAGCATTCAAGTCTCAAATCAAGAGTTCGGAATTAAAGAAACAAGAAGAAATTGCTAAGGATCTTCATGCCAACGCTGAACAAGTTGATGAATCTATTGTATTCAGACAATTTGAAAAAGATGGCGGAGTTCTGTCTAAGAATGTTGATGACGAAGTGAACGTTATCTCCAACAGCGACGTAAAGAAGGAATTGTTATCTTCTAGATTGGATAAGATCATCCAATTGACTGGTTTCAGTGATCCGGTGTATGCCGAAGCTTTTGTTAAGGTCCATCAATATGACGTTGTTTTGGACGTATTATTGGTTAACCAGACCACCACCACCTTACGTAACGTATCGGTCGAATTTGCTACTCTTGGTGACTTAAAGGTTGTCGATAAGCCAGCCACTGCGGATATCGCTCCTCATGGGTTCTACAAGGTTCAAAACACCATCAAGGTCACTTCGGCAGATACCGGGGTCATCTTTGGTAATATTGTCTATGATGGTGTTCATTCAGATGAGTCTACCATTGTTATATTCAACGATGTCCACATCGATATCTTGGACTACATCAAGCCAGCCACCTGTTCTGAAGCCGTATTCCGTAAGATGTGGAACGAATTTGAATGGGAAAATAAAATCACCATCAAATCAGAAATGGGTTCATTAAAGGAATACTTGGACGAACTTATGAAGGGTACGAATATGAATTGTTTAACTCCGGGTGCTGTTATTGGAGAAGAATGTCAATTTTTGTCTGCCAATTTATACTCTAAATCATCCTTTGGTGAAGATGCTTTGGCTAACTTGTGTATTGAACAATCTGCTAATCAAATCATAGGACATGTTAGAATTAGATCTAAGGGCCAAGGATTAGCATTATCCTTGGGTGATAAGGTTGCTACTATTTCACGTAAGAGAAAGACGGTGGCAGTTGCACGTGTCTAGGTACCTGACATAAATTCATAAGCTAAAATACATTAATTGTTTGAATAGAACCGGTGTTCTTATTTTTCGTTGTAGATAAACTGAAGATTTTTCTTCAAATTGGCTTCTAGGACTCCCTTATTGGCTCCTTGTTGTTGGAATAAGTTCGATATGTTGCCTTGGATTACAGGATACTGGTGTATATGACTCTCATCCAAATAGGTATGCTTCGATGGGGATGTCTCGAGGATGTACGATATAAACTCATAAGTACTCTTAAAGCTCCCTTCTGCAGCAACTTTCCAAATATTTCTATCACTTTGAAAAGGCCCTTGGATAATATCGTGATAATATAAGCCTGTAAACTTTGCCTTTTGGTCAATTTGACGGCGTCTATCAAAAGTGAGTTTGTCCTGTAATATCACCACCAACCTATAATGAGACTTGAGCGTAAGCATTTCTTTGGTCACGTTGTTCAATTCTGCTCTGATGATATAGCTTATGAATATGGCTGCCTTTACCACCAGGTCCAATTTCCCCTGGAGTGACAAGTACCTCTCGATGGCCCCAGGAGCTGGAGAAGATAACGACATGTTACTCAATTGGAAGTTCAGCTTTAATTTCTGCAAGAGGTCTTCGGACTGCTCTTCAAAGAACCGTGAATCTGGAAGTCCAATTTCAATGATCAAATAGACATCCTCTGTAGATTTAGTAGATATACCTTTAAGCAGACTGATGGTGGATAGCACTGTAGACTCATCAATTGACGGTTGTGAGGCGGCCGAAGCTGCTGGGGGATTTTCGACGTCACTTGTCTCGGTCTCGAGAACAATCTTCGTGTCGTCAGCTTCCCCTACACCTTGAGGACGTAACCTTTTACGACCCTTATACAGCATTGGTAAATAAAAATCTCACTATATCAGCGTGCGACATCCATTTTTCTGCGAGCATCGCAAAGAAATTTTTTTCAGTGCATCTCAAATCTACCACTAATCTATTATAATGGCTAAGAAGGATAAGAAAGTTGAAGCTGAAGACGAAGTCGATAACTACGACAAAAGAATGCCTGCTGTTTTGTCATTTGCCAAGCCATTAGCCCCTAAGAAGGTCAACAAAAAGGTGTTGAAAACCGTCAAAAAAGCCTCAAAAGCTAAGCATGTTAAAAGAGGTGTTAAAGAAGTGGTTAAAGCTTTAAGAAAAGGTGAAAAGGGTTTAGTCGTCATAGCCGGAGACATTTCTCCTCCAGATGTGATTTCCCACATCCCAGTATTGTGTGAAGATTCTTCTGTACCATTTGTGTTCATTCCATCCAAAGAAGATTTGGGATCTGCTGGTTCAACCAAGAGACCAACCTCTTGTGTGATGATTGTGCCAGGTGGCGGAAAAGTTAAGAAGAACGCCGACAAGGTGAGTGAATATAAGGAGAACTTTGACGAAATCGTTAAGGAAATCAGTTCATTGAACTAGCATGTATATTTAGATAGGATGTAAAAAACATATAAAGGATCTCAGGCGTAGGTTGTGTTTGGTGGGGTGTTTTTGTCGGGTTTATGACGGTATGATTTCTTTATTAAGACTTTATTAAGTTTTGGTCTAGTTTGGCTGATATTTTAAGCTTAATCTGCAAAAATGGCAAGTTGTAGGGAATCTGAGATACAAAACACACATAAAAACACACAGAGTTTCACCACGCAAAGAAAATAGACTCCATGCTGTCCCCAAAGCTATACCGCCGCCAAACCATCTCATGCCGCCATTTTTAATTTATCATTGTTAATCCCCTTCAAAATGTTCACAAACACATCGACTATAAAAGCTCGCGATATTTTGCAGCCAATTCACAAACCTATTGCTTAACATGTCTGGTCAAAATACTGCTGAAGAAGCAGCTGTGATCCCTGAAACAGAACAAGCCGTTGAGAATCCTGTTACGGTTCAAGCAGCAGATAGCGAACCAACTGAGTCCAAGCTCATTGCCCACTTGAAACAGTATCCTCTCGCTAGAGCTGCAAAGACTCAAGCCTTCCGAATCCCCTTGGTCCAGCCTTTGGCAAACACCTTGACTCCATTTGCTAGAACCATCAGTGGTACTATTGGATTCAACTTTGTGTGCAACACTGTTGACACGATTGGTGACGCTGTTTTGACCCAAGTCGATAGATGGGTTCCAGTTTTACAAACTTTGGAAGCTGGCGCATTAACTGATCCTGTTGTTCAGCCAATCACTAACGCCTATGCCTGTGGGCAAAGAGCCACTGCCGTTGCCGAAGAAAACATCAATTCCCACATCACCGAACCCACCAAGAAAGTTGTTAACGAAGTCGAAGACTATGTCCACAAAGCAGTCTATACTGAGGACGGGAAGAACAAGATTTTATCCCCTGCTGACGACTTGATTGGGCCCGTCAACAACAAGCTCGCTGAGGTAGTTGAAAACTTCCAACCTGACACCAAGAAGGTTTCATCCAACGAAACCAGCAGTGAAATCGACCGCTCCAAAAAGATCATGTGGAACTTTGTTACTGGTAAAAAGACTGAGTCTTCAGAAACCAAGAAATAATCTCCAGCCCCCTTCTACACTTGATCTCTTGTGTAGTTATCTGTGAGCAATTAAATCCACAAATGTAGCTGGAAAGACGTACGAAAAAACCGTCCAAGTTACTTTATATTAAACATGCTAAATTTATTCTACAGTTACATTGCATTTAATCCTTTGACTTTTTCTTCTTCTTCTTTGGAGATTCATCATCGTCAGCCTTACGCTTCTTTTCCTTTTTATCTTTTTTGTCTTTCTTATCCTTCTTTTCCTTCTTTTCTTTCTTTTCTTTCTTATCCTTCTTTTCCTTCTTCTTTGGAGTTTCTTCTTCAACATCAACCTCGATAGAATCAACCAAATCACCACCGGTTAAAGCTATAGCTTCCTTAATGGCGTCGGAGTTCTTCATTGGTGGGGCACCAGTGTTATAGAAATTTAATCTTTCTTCGACTTGCTTCTTTAAAATAACACCAAAAGCAGTGGATGGTTCGTCGGAGTAGTTATCAATTCTTGAAGCAATCGAACATTTGTTGGCCAAATATCTGGAGATTCTTCCTTTGTTCTTTGTAGAAGCCTTACCAATAAAAGAAGAGTGGTAGATTAAACCATACTTTGGGGTGTTACCTTTTGTCTTCAAAGCTCTGAACAAAGCCTTTTCAGCTCCCAAGATTTGAACGGTAGAAGCAGCTTGTTTGGATAAATTGGTTAAAGAACCAGCATGAGAAATTAATCTGGCACCAACAACTTCACCAATCAAGGTAGCCAAATTTGGTGCAACAGTGTTCATCTTTTCGGTCAAATACTTGTATAAGGTGGCTCTGTATTCAGTGATAGAAACCACTCTCTTGGCAAATGTACTGACATTCAACATATCAAATTCACTGATGTCTTGACCCATAGAAATTTTGGCGTTGTTAATGATTTTTTCAGCTAAACCGGAATCGTCATTGACAATAGCAGCAATTTCATGTAACGAATCATCGGTTAAAGAGCTTTTGTTTTGAATGTGTAAAGCTAATTTGGCAAAGCTGTAGTTGTCTGGAACAATCTTTGCTAATTCAGGGAAATGCCATCCGTACCATTCCTTGACTCTCATACTGAAGGTATTTATATCTTTGTCTAATTGATCTAATAAAGCAATGGCTTGAATGATATGGTTGTCATTCTTTTGAACTGAAAACTTAACCTTGGCTCTAGAGAAAGCATGTCCCAAACCTAATTGGGCTCTTTCTAAGTCACCTTCTTGCAATTCCTTAAACAATTTGACCCCATGAGTTCTGATACCTCTTAAGAAATCTTGAACAATTTCATTTGAGAAACAATCAATGAATGGGAAAGCTTCTTTGATGGAAGGACCCAAATTTTTATCACTTACACCAAGGGAGATTTTATTTTTAGAGGATCCCTTTGGGATATTCAATTCCAAAATGGACTTTAAGTAGTCACTGACTAATCCTTCAGAGATATCGTTGGCATTTTCCAAGGCTTGAGCGGCACCTTTAAATGGAGCAAAAGATACCAATTCAATCATTTTGGAGAATCTGGATAAATCGTCAGCGGATTCTTGGACTTCCTTCAGTTTGGACGACACTTCATCTTGTTGGATCAACACCTTGAAGATGGCATACCCAGCAGCTTCTTCAAAAAGAAGGTAATCTAATCCTGCCATGGTTAATAGTTGAGATTATTTCTAAAATTTTTCAGTGATGAGGATGAGAAAAAATTTATTCGATTTCCGCACGCATCAAACATTGCAAAATGTAGGTTATAAATTATCCATATATAAATAGAGGCTGTTTTACACCTTTCAGGCAAAGTTGATATCCCACCCGAACTGTTTCAACACGGCGTGCCAATCAACAAACTTATCACCGTCTGGGTTGAGTTCCCATATCTTCTCTATCACTGTTTTGATCCTTGTAATACTCCATGGCCCGTAGGTCGATATAAACTTATCAATTCTTGCCCCCATTATCAGCCGATCGTAGGGAGTCAGGCAGTGTATTCCCGCCATGAAAACAGGGAACACTAGTGATGTTTCTACCGGTGAGCCAAGAATGATATCGAGACATTTAATAAGATCATTGGTTAGAATCTGTGACTCTAACGATGAAGGGTTAAGCCTATAGATAGCTTGTCTCAAATAAAGCTTTGCACTCAACTTGAACGTTTCAAAAAGCGTGATTTGCCATTCGAACTCCTGTTCTGTTAAATCCAACAATTCTTCCGGATTAGGCTTGGCTCTATCTATTTTAATATCCAACTCTCTAGCCTCTTCTTTCACAGAAAGAAGTATTTCACTGATTCTTCCGTGATTGCTTATGTCACTGTCTCTTTCAAAAGTATTGGGGCTGGTGACAGTCGACTTCTCTGGGGGCGATTCACTGACGTTGTGCTCGTTCAACTCTCTTCCAAGTTTAGCTAGCTTTTGGTTGGTTTGGAATGCTAAGCTCGAGATATACCCTATAAGAGAGTAAAGCTCTTTAGCTATCCCAACCAAGGGATGCAGAATCCCACTAGATAGGTTGTGGGTAAATACTTCATTATATTGTTTGATGGAAAAGTATAGTCCTTTATCGGCCTTATTACTGGAAAGAACATCATGGTAGGCAAAGTTAGAAACAAGCCATAATTCTTCTTTGCTGTTATTGAAATTCGAAATGCCTCCGTCTAGGCTTAAAAGCTTGGACCCCAAATCCATATACTTCGTCCAATTTTTCACGTCTCCTCCACAAATCTCGGCTCCTAGCATAAGCAAGAGAGAGGCAAACTTGGTGGTGAGAGCAGCCTTATCTTTGTTTGTGGACGAATGGAAATGTTTAAGAGCCTTTTTGATGTACTCTTTTCCTTCTTTTATATCATCCTTTTGTCCCAAATGGAAACATGCCCAGGCCAAGACTCCATACATCACCCCTATATCATTTTGTGCTAGTGGGAGAAACACCTGCTCGTAATGGTTATCCTTATTCTTTGCCAGAACAGGTGCCACAGACACTCTAGGGCATATAACATGCACGTAGTAATCATAGAGGTAATTGGCTCTATACGATAGATCCGATAGCACGTTAGGTGTGATTCGAGGAGATGGGTGGTTTAGGGATGATAGAAGCAGGTTGAAGTCGAGATTAGTGCCCGGAGATTGAGGACTATTTGGGTATCCCAACGAGGTGCCCAACAGCTGAAGAAACGGCTGAGGACTAGTGTTATCACCAGCCAAGTAGTCTGCGTTGACTTCTTTAAAGAAAGACACAAGGTCTGAAACAGACGAGAACTCAGGAGGTGTTTTTGATTTCCCAGGCTGGTTATTTTCATCGAGTTCCACGATTTTCTCCTCCGAGTGCTTGGGGGGAATATGGTAACTGAGCTCCGACTTGTGTGTGGTGGGCGAATGCTGGGGAGCGTGGGGGTACTGGTCTGGAGATCCCCGAGACTCATGAGACTCCACAGGGTCTATTCGTACGCCCATGGGAAGCTCGTTCAACAAGTTCATTAGCCCTGGAGACCCAAACAATTTATCGAGCTTGGGACTGTCTGCGTGGCTGGACTTGTGGGATTCCACGCCCACATCCACCTCCACAAACGACTCCAGCTCGGGCGTTGCACTGTCACTCAAATGGGCTCTTTTGACATGATTCGGCTGAGGTTTTTTACGTTTTCGGAGCTTTTTGGTGTTTTCGTTCAGCTCCACCAACTGTTTCAACCGCACGATTTCTTCGGGGTCCATTCCTTCATCGATGTAGACACATGACTTCTTGAGTCGAGTACAATCGGAGCATATAGGTCTTAATTCATCACACTTCTTCTTCCTTATTTTGCATGTCAAGCATCCCTTCTTAGATCTGCCGGTATTCTTTAGGGAGAAAACCCCGTTCTCTCCGGATACCTTGAACGAACTTGTTTCCGTCATGGTGGAATGGGGGATCGGTGATCGAGGGGGTTTTTCCGGTTTCTTTGCATCAAACGTGAAGATCATGGTGTTGGGCAGCGAAGGCGTGGAGAAGTATATTGAGTGTGTGGTTGGTTCTGGAACGGAGGTTACGGAGGGTGTAATTGCGGCTAGACAGGCTAGGGGTGGGTTATGGCCAGGGTGGGCTGGGCTGAATATCTGGCTCTTGAGGTGAAGAGCTTAAATGTTATCTTAGCGGATTACCTTTTTGAGAGTGCGATTTGGCTGCGAAAGGGTGGTGAGAGTATGAGGAGAGTATGGGGAGCGGGTGGAGGAGAGTATGAGAAGAGTATGGAGAGTATGGGGAGTATGAGGAACGAGTGAGTGAGGGATAAAGAGGTCGAGCCTAGGAATAGCAAGTAGCAGGTCATATCAAATAGAAGGGGAGAAATAGATAAGTGCTTGTCCACTCGTTGATGACACGAACTTGACAACGCGCGACTGGTCACAAGAGATCACATGATTTTGGGCACGCTCTACCGCAGCATCCAACAGCAACTGACCCGAGACATAACCGTTTCAGTTAAATGTCGTAAGCTTTTGCAGTCATGTACATGGACTGCTAGATGGGCAGCTGGATTAGAGCTTTAGTAGCATTTGTTGTCGCTGGAGTAGCATTCTGTAGCCACTGATATAGCTTTCTGTTAGCAGGAGTAGCATTTTAAAGTCACTGGATAGCATTCGTACCTTTGGTCACCCTGTGGCTAGTAGTCTTAACTCCAGTTCCAATGCTGGGTTAGCAAAAGACAGGGAGTGCGGATGTAGTTCCTAGTACGGGGCCAGCATTAGGGATCCAGTTTGCAGCCACAGCAATGGTACTGTGGGATCTGATTCGTGCTCGATTGGTATATATTTAGCATCGGCAAGAATAAGCTTTCGGGTTTAATAGCGTTTGGTTGCCGGGGTTGCTTATGCGATACGAAGATTGTGCCTGACGTAACTTCATAATGCTGATTCTAACATACTGGCAGATGCTGTCCCGTGGCTTGACTTACCGATCGGAAGGCCGATAGACAAAACTTGCTGGAAACACCAAAGGTGATACTGCGTAAGCTTCTTTGCTGCCTCTTACTACACTTTACTGCCTCACTCTTACTACACATTACTGCCTCTCACTTTTACTACACTTGTTCTATTCGCAATAACTTAACTCCACGACATCTACACAGGTCTACGCTTCTGAAATAGGAGACACAGTATTCGTCGATACTCACCCCACCACTTTCGTCGACCCATCCCACCACCAGCACACACCGCTCTGTGGTGCCATGGCCCATGGCTGCCACCCTTCTGGCTACACCACCAATCGGTTGGCGCGCACCTTTCCATTTCGTTCTAAAGTGCGTCAGCGACTTGTGACAAAATTCTCAAGTCTCATTTATATTCATACCGATTTTCCCAGAACAAAATTCAAAAAAAAATCTTTAGAAACGAGTTTTTTTTTTGAATCAATTTAATTATAAAACTTGTATAGAGTAAAATGTCGTCCAAGCGTATTAATAAAGAGTTAGCAGACTTGGGAAGGTATGTATACTAGACGATATCCCCGTTTCGGAAGGTTTTGTGTGGACCTTGACTGGCTAAACCCCTTTGCCGCTGACAGATCAGGCGGCTGACGATCGGGTTCACAGTGGCCAGAGCTTGCTGCCGAAGCCGACGCCTGGCGTGTGTTGTGTTTTGGGACGCTGCAGATGCTGGTCTGGGCAGCTGCTGGTCTGGGCAAGGGTGGGCAGCAGCGTGGTCGACGCTGGCCGTCTGCGTGTGACCTTACACCGTTAACGGTATCGATAAATCAGTACTAACAAGAATAGAGACCCCCCATCCTCATGTTCCGCCGGTCCAGTGGGTGATGACTTATACCACTGGCAAGCATCTATTATGGGCCCAGCCGATTCTCCATACGCTGGAGGTGTGTTCTTTTTATCCATCCATTTCCCAACCGACTACCCATTTAAGCCACCAAAGATTGCTTTCACCACAAAGATTTATCACCCTAATATCAACCACAACGGTAATATCTGTTTGGATATATTAAAGGACCAATGGTCACCTGCTTTAACCATCTCTAAAGTGTTATTATCTATTTGCTCTTTATTGACCGATGCTAATCCAGATGATCCATTAGTGCCTGAAATTGCCCATGTCTACAAGAATGATAGACCGAAATATGAAGCCACTGCTAAAGAATGGACTAAAAAGTATGCTGTATAAACCGCTGATGTATAAGCTGGTAAGGTACAATTATAACTCTGGGTCTGTTCTCGATGACAGCATTATAAAGGATTCGGGGAAATTCTCCTAATATCTTTATGTAGTAATATATACATAGGGTAAAAGTTGTAGAGCCATGTCTTACCATAGATACAATGGTAGGTGTTTATACGCTTAGGTGATTGTAACAGGTACATCAGAGAGAATGTTGCCATTCAGCGGCATATGCAAACACTATATAACACATCATGCAAACACGACAACTCGCCATCTCTGTTCATTCTCCCACCATAACTCACCATAACCCACTCATATCCATCCTACAACACTCTACTTCTAGCGCGCGCTGAAAACTATCAACATCACAGCATGG
Organism: Yamadazyma paraphyllophila; assembly: GCA_030563605.1. Taxonomy (NCBI): domain Eukaryota; kingdom Fungi; phylum Ascomycota; class Pichiomycetes; order Serinales; family Debaryomycetaceae; genus Yamadazyma; species Yamadazyma paraphyllophila. The sequence goes on from JAJMJO010000005.1 coordinate 137,956, forward strand.
ATAAACTAGCATCGTTCCAGGCTAACGATACCAGGAAACTATTCGAGCTAGCGAAACGACTCAATGCCACTCGGTTCTTCAAAAACTTTTTAAATGAAAACCAGTTCAAGCTTCTAGACTTTCTTATAGGCTTAGATAGCTACACTCTATGGCTGAATTTTTTAGAAGGTAATTTATTTATCCAAGTTGTACGAGACCTGCCAAGCACCGATGAAGCAGTTGAAAGCAACAAGGCAGAAGTGACCGAATCAAATGGAGAGAGTGGCGCCGGCGAAGCTGGTTCTGGCGCTGGTGAAGCAGATAGCGGTGCTAATGAATCTGGTGAAGAAATCGATGTGGAAGATGGAGTCAAAGCCTCTAAACGGTTGGCGCTTCACATTCGGTATCTCCTTTACGAAAAGGCTATTGACTTCTACTACGTGACCAAAAACCTTGATGAGTCTGTCAACTCTATTGATGAAGTGAACGATGACTATGAGTTACTTGATGGAATAAATACTGAAGAAAAGAAGGAAGTAGTGGTTGAAAATAAGGTCAGAGAAGAAGATGACGACTATGATGACGACGAGTCGGATGAAGAAATGGAAGCCGAACCGATCAAGGAAGATCTTGTTGTATATAACGATGAAAAGCAAGCAATTCTACATGTCCCGGTATCGATATTTGCTAAAGCAGAAGACACCACAGCGTCTTCGGAAGAGCAAGAAAGCAATGGTGAGAACCTCGAAGATCAAGAGAATCTTATAAAGGAGTTCAATAAGGTTTACCATAATTTTGAGTATGATAGAGAGACATTGATCAAAAGGAGAAAGCTAGAGAAGTCTGATTTGAGACTAGAAAAGAACGCAGAGGCAGAATCTCCTAGTAAAACAGATTCCAGTACCGCAGCCAATTCCACCGCCAATAATAGCCTGGGTAATAATATCGAGTTTGCATTTGCTACCGGTTCTTCATTGAAGCATTTATTGAGCACCATTCAAAGCAAACGTAGCAACATCCCGTTGAATGATTACGAGTTGAGAACGTTGTTTATGGACGTGAAAAAGAACCGTGGGAAATGGGCCAACGATGAGCGTGTGGGACAGGAAGAGTTATATGATGCTTGTGAAAAGGTTGTATTGGAGTTGAGAAGCCACACCGAACATTCGACGCCGTTTTTGAACAAGGTCAGCAAGCGAGAAGCCCCTAATTATGGGTTGATAATCAAGAAACCGATGGATTTAAACACCGTGATGAAGAAACTCAAGAATCTTCAGTACAATTCGAAACAAGAATTTGTCGATGATATCATGTTGATATGGTCGAACTGTTTAATGTATAATTCAGACCCCAAGCACTTTTTAAGGGTCCATGCCACGGCCATGCAGAAGAAATCATTGAAGCTAATACCACATATTCCTAATATCGTCATTAAAAATAGATCGGAAATAGAAAAAGACGACGATAAAGATGATACTAATAACGACACCAATAAGGGTAAATCATCCAAGAAGGGAAGAAAGAGAACCAGGAACAACGATATCAAATTAGAGCATGAATCTGCCGTGGCGTCTCCGGACAGTATAGCCACTCCTATGGAGGAAGATAAGCCTGAGCTTGATCCAACGCCTGTGCCAGAGGAAGTTGAATCGAGTGCTTCTGCTGCCCCCACGTCAGCCCCAGCTTCTGCTGCCCCCGCCCCTGCCGGTTTGGACGAAGAAGAAGAGGAAGAAGAAAATGATGATTTAAACGACGATAATCAAAATGCAACTAACCAAAACGAAGAAGACGAAATAGAACCTGAACTTCAAGCCTGGAGAACGTATACGGCCAAATCCAGGGCCCATTATTGTTCTGCCAGAGCACAGCTTTTTGATGAGAACAACTCCTATAAGTTGAACTTTGACGCTCCAGCCATCGTTAGGGAATCCACCGAAATGCGTAACTTCAACGATTATATTTCCAACAGACTGGTTGTTTCCAAAGGGAATTTACTCGAAAACGACGAGCCTTATCTTTTGGAGTATGATATTATAGGAGGAATCCCAGGTATAGAATACCGTGGTATTGATAACCAAGAACAAGAGAAACGGGAACGGGAAACTGTCGACTCGTTGATTGCCAATAAAATCGAACAACCAAACTCAAGGTTTGTGCTTGGAACAGATGGTGGATTAAACTCTGTGTACCATAAAAATATCACCGAGATGCAAGAGATCAGAAAGATCTGTTTCAAGATCTCCTTGATCAGACAGATGCAAACCCAACAGTTTGTTCATCACACTCAAATGAGACAGCCTGAGATCGACAGGATCAAAGAAGTAGATTTGGACCCCGTCTCAAGACTTGAAAACCACGAATCTTTCAGTAAGGATGTACAGTTTTCTGTATTGAGAAAAGGGGTTGGGAAGATTGCAATGCAAACTGGATTTGAAAGTATTGAGCCTTTTGCTGTGAATACGTTAACGCAATTGGCAGAGAAGTATTTGAGTAACCTTGTCAAGTCAGTCAAAATACACCTGGAAACCCCATCAAAAAACAGGCTTTCCTTGTCTGAAATTCTCCATGTCTCGTTGATTGAAAACGGGGTTAATAAGCCAGATGATTTGTACACCTTTGTCAACGAAAGGCTTTTAACTCAGTACAATAAACTTGTCGATTTGAGGAGTAAGTTATCCAACTTCCTTAAAGAGTTGTTGAGGCCCGGGTTAGAGAACTTCAACGAAAAGTCGTTTACCGATAACAGTGAACAGTTTATGACCGGAGACTTCTCGAATGATTTGGGAGATGACTTCTTTGGGTTCAAGGAGCTTGGGCTTGACAAAGAATTCAACATGTTGAGTTCGTCTATCCCGATTTATCTATTACATTCGAGGCTTCACACATCGTACACGTCTGAGGGAGGTCCAGATAAAACACATAAGTATGATGACTTAAAGGACTTCAAGGTACATAAATTGTATGCTGCCGACGCCGATACACAGATCGGATTACTTCAACCGTTCTACAAGAAGTTGGTCGAGACATCTAAAGCCCATTACATCAAAACACAAAAGAAAAACGGCTTATCCACCGAGTTGCCGGACAGTCATAAGTTGGCATTAATTGATGACGAAGAGTTGCCTCAAAAGCAAAGGAATATCAGGCCAAGGCTTCCGCCTACGGGGAAGATCACCTCGGTGAAGAAGAGACCTGTAGCGTCGTCGTTTTTCTTGCCAGAGCCGGAAGATGATGCTGCTGCTGTGCCGATTAAGGCCGATTCCCCAGAGTATGGGGAAGAGATTGATGCGAAGGAGATCGAACTAATGATGAACGATATGGGGAGTTAAATAAAGTTAAATAGAGATGGTGGGGAGGTAGTGTAGTAGTAGGGGAATGAGTGATATGAATAGTATACGCTAGATATTGTAGTTAGTAGGCTGTCGTGGCGTGGGCTCGTCTGGTTGCATCGGACTGTGTGGTTCATAGCCGCGCGCGCAATCACTCAAATTTATTTGACGTTTAACTCAGTATGGGAATCAAGAACGTATTTAAAAAGAAGGAGCCGACCGAGGAAGAGATCAAGGAGCACTTATCCACACGGGGAATCGCTTCCAAGGGCACCAACGGGAACTTTGGCGGAAGAGAAGAAAAGTTCGGCGCGTTCAGACAGTATGCCAAAGAGAGAGCTCAACAGAAACCAGGCTTAGCGCCCACTAATCCCTACGCTAATTTACAAAACAACGGTGGAAATCCATACGCAGATGGTGGAGGGAATGGAAACCCGTACGGTGGGAGTGGCAGTGGTGGAAATAGTGCAAATAGTTTGAACAGTTCCAGCAGTAATCCATACGGCAACTCCCAGGCCAGCTCCTCCCAGGCCAACTCCTCTCAGGCCAACCCCTACGCCGGGAACTCTGGCGGGAATGCTGCCAGTCCATACAGTCGTCCTGCCCAATCAAATGATCCGTACGCTAGGCCTCTGCGGGACTCACAGTCCAGGCCAAGCACTGACTCTCCGTACGGCGGCAGAACCAGTAGAGACTCAATACAATCCAGTCGCCAAACTCGTGCTCCTGCCCGTGCTCCGGCCCGTGATTTTGATACCGAATCGCTTGATTTGAATGCCATTCCTAGTAACACCATGTACCAGGGACGTAGACCAAATCGGAAACAATTTGAAGAAGAGTCATTAGATTTGAACGATATGCCAGAAGAGGATGATTTGAATGTCATTATAGACGAGGACCTCCCAGAACAAGAACAAGTGAATTCAGAGGACGAAGAAGTTGAAGGAATCAAACAGGACATAAGATTTGTCAAGCAGGAATCGGTGGCTCTGACAAGGAACACGTTACGAATGGCTCAGGAAGCCGATGCTTCAGGGTCCAATACGTTAGGTGTTTTAGGGTCTCAGAGTGAAAGATTATACAATGCCGAACAGAACTTAAATCTAGCAGATACGCAGAGCAAAATAGCACAAGAAAAGGTCAAACAAATCGAACGGTATAACCGGTCTATTTTCATTCCTGCTGGAGGCAATCCGTTCAATAAAAAGAGTAGGCTAAGAATGCAAGAGCTGAAATTAAAGACCGAAAAGGCTCAAGAAAAGTATCTTAGAGAAACCAATCGTAAGAATCTTTATGAGAGTGAACAAAGAATCAAAAGTGGGATCACCCAAAATGCTACCTCATCAGATGTTCACCAGAAGTATAAGGGAGAACAGAGTCTTTCTAATGCTCAAAGGTACCAGTTTGAAAATGACTCGGAAGACGACGAGATGGAAAAGGAGCTTGCTGGAAACTTGGATCAGATTGCATTATATTCGAAGAAATTGAAAAACACAGCCCAAACAATGGGACAAGAAGTTGATAGTCAAAACGAAAGATTAAGAAAGATTGAAGACAATGCTGATAGATTGGATATCAATGTCCATTTGAACAATACTCGGTTGAGCAACATTAGGTGAAGTGTTTCATAGTTGATCAACTCATCACCATCACCACCATCACCACCCATCACCATCACCACGCGTTACCACCCATCTATTCACAACCCTCTCCGCAATTAAACGTGTATGACGTAATAATATAAATAAACCAAATCCTATAAAGTCACATAAATCCGCATTCGCGATCTCGATCCTTGATGCTTAAAAGCTAAATAGTTAATACAATGGAACATCACCACATTCAAATCAAGGACTCGTTCCTTGTGGGTAGAGCGCTTCTTAACTTCACGTCGATCTTTGTGTCCCTAGGAGTGTTTTTATTTGGTTTCGAGCAGGGATTGATGCTGTCGCTTTTGACCAACGAGTATTTCCAGCTGTATTTCAACCACCCATCTCCTGCCGCCATTGGAACCATGATAGCAATCTTGGAAATCGGGGCCTTGTTCTCATCTCTCGTGGCAGGCAAAGTCGGTGACAAAATTGGAAGAAGAAAAACTATAAGGTATGGAGCCTTTATATTTGTTGTTGGAGGGTTGATCCAAACCACCAGTGTTACAATCTTGAATCTTTCCGCTGGTAGATTAATTGGCGGTGTGGCCATTGGGTTTTTGACCACCATTATCCCATGCTATCAATCTGAAATATCGCCGCCAGATGACCGGGGGTTCTATGCATGTTTAGAATTCACTGGCAACATTGTTGGATACGCAAGCAGTATTTGGGTGGATTATGGATTCAGTTTTATCGAAAGCGACTACTCATGGAGATCTCCTCTTTTCGTTCAGTGTGTGGTTGGGTTTCTTTTATTCTTGGGAACGTATGTGATTGTTGAAACACCTAGATGGTTACTCGACAAGAACCATGATCTTGAAGGAATGATTGTGATAGCTGATTTGTATGCTGATGGAGACGTAGAGGACGAAAAGGCAAGGGATGAGTATAGAAGTATTAAGGAGAATATTCTTCTTGCAAGAATCGAAGGAGGTGAACGGTCTTATAGATATATGTTGAATCGGTATGCTAAGAGAGTTTCGGTGGCATGCTTTTCCCAGATGTTTGCCCAATTGAACGGGATCAATGTCGTGAGTTATTATGCTCCAATGATCTTTGAGTCTGCTGGCTGGATAGGTAGACTGGCAATCTTGATGACAGGATTTAATGCCATCATATATGTACTTTCGACGCTTCCTCCCTGGTGGTTAGTTGATGGTTGGGGTAGAAAGCCGTTGCTTTTAAGTGGGGCCGTGTTGATGTCTATCCCGCTATTTCTTATCTCGTTGTCGTTGTTATTGAATGATGATTGGACTCCTACGGTGGTGGTGGTATGTGTGTTTGTGTATAACGCTGCATTCGGTGCTAGTTGGGGCCCCATTCCATGGATGATGAACGAGGTATTACCCAACTCAGTGAGGTCCAAAGGAGCAGCTCTTTCGACTGCCACCAATTGGTTCTTCAACTTTGTGGTGGGTGAAATGACCCCAATCTTGTTGGATTTGATCAAATGGAAGACTTACTTGATTCCTGCCACTTCATGTATTTTATCATTCTTTTGTGTTTACCTTTTATTCCCTGAAACAAAGGGATTGACCTTGGAAGATATGGGGTCTGTGTTTGACGATAGCTCATCCATATTCTCGTTCCATTCTAGTGGTAATTATGGGGCTACAGACTCTCGTAGACCTAGTGTGGTGGATAGCCAATTTTCGGATTCTCTTCGCCATAACGCTGCTGCCATCGCAAGAAATCCCGCTTTGGCAAAACATGATCTTGATGGGATCATCACCGGTACTCCACCACCACCTGCACCACCAGCCTCATCGCCAGCTCCAGCAGGTCAAATTGTGCCTCCCAAACCTCCTAAACCAGACAACGCCTCTGCCACTTCCTTCGATGCTATAGCACCACTCGACTCCAATTTCTCTCCTCAAGAAATCGAGCCTCCATCCTTCGACCAGGTCTATCAGTATAAGGTGGATGAGGTAATGGCTTCGGGTTTCGTTTCTAAGGCATTGACCAAATGTTTTGGCAATGGGAAGAAGACTCCAGATGAAGAGACCAGGTTATTAGAAAATTGATTAGATTATTAAATTTACACAAATGAAATTCTGTATGCACTTTAGTACTTACTTCTGTTCGGATTGATAACAGGCATAATGAACTACCTGCTTGTTCACAACAGTAAACACACTATATCCCAATCTCTTCTTACAAATAGGACACAACTTCTTGCTGCTCTCAATAAGATAACTTTGGTTCAGACGGATCAATAGCTCATGTTGGAGCTTGATACTGCCGACCTTATATAGTTGACTGGCTAGTCTACTATCTGTCAACGATTGTTTTGTGTGCTTGAGCTGGTCACTCAAGAAACTCTTGACCTCATTGATAGGGAAATCTCCAGGTAAACTAAGGAGAATGCTGACGGTATCCATTTTGCTGCCTTGAGTACACAAGAGCCTGGAAATCGAACCGATATTCTCTTTGTAGTGCATCAACAAGTCTTCGAGTAGTTTATGAAGTAGCTTAGACCCATACTCTTGGTTATCTTCATCATAGATATCTGAGCAGTACTCTATGGCCGAATCAAGGTCGTCTAGTTGGTTATACAACACGTCTATAGCCTTTTCGTGTTCGCCTAATCGTTTGTATACGAAAATGGTGAACCGTAATAACTTCAGTTCGTTGGTTGGAATGTTCTTGAGAACTGTCCATGGCTCGTAGATGGAGGTGGTTTGCAAGAAGTTGAATAGCTTGGTGTATGTTTCTGTTGACTCTAGATTAGCGTTGGTTATATCTCCTTTGAGAATTTCTAGATACATCAAGCATAGCTTGGTGTGGAACTTGGGCATTATATGCTGCTTATACGGTTGATCGTTGAAGTCACTCTCAAATATTATCCACTCGAGGTATTCAACGGCTAGCTCTTCGTTGCATATAGACTCAAGTAAGAACTCTAGCACCTTGGTATTATCATAACTTTCACATTCATACGTATCGTTCATAAAGATTAATTTCCCATTTTCCACGGGGTTTTCGTCCGGATCGATAAGGAGCCATTTAGAATATTTGAATATGAGATCAATGTCTGTATTTCCAAGTTTCTGGAGGTACTGGATGGTCAAGTCTGAGCCCTTGATTAGGTCGTCCAACTCGTTGGTTTCGTCGTGTTCATGCTCTTTATGGCTCAAGTCATAAAGCATTTCTAATGCTTCCTTATGCAATTTTCTTCCGAAATAAAAATCAAGTAACTCTTTAAGGAAGTTATGTTCATGTTCAAAGCTGGAAAGTAAACACTTGTTCACCACTTTGGAATCACATTTGTTATTAGGCAACCTCAATAATGGACCCAAAAGCATTGGCTTACAATAATAGTAGCATAAGAATAATGATGTGTCGATTTCTACTGCCACTTGATTCAATCCCTCCGTTATCAACTCAGAACTGATAAAGTCGTATAAATCCATAGGAGTGATATCTATACCTTTCCACATGAAGCTATCGTCGTTCAAAAAGTTTAGGTGGATACGACGCTGGTCAGTCAAGTATATGATGAGATTATTGATGGCCTTGCTGAATTTCCGAAGGTTCTGAGACTTGGTTTGACCAAAAATTGTGGTTGGCATTCGACTGGCAAGCGTATTTTTGGACTGTCTATCGTCAGCTTCGGTGGCAGAATCTGCCGTGGTGGCTCCGTTAAACTTATTGTGCTGGAGCTCTTCTATGGTGATTTTCTTGATAATATTAGTAGATTTAAGTATATCATCAGCTACTCTTGAATCCAGCTCATAGTAGTCTATCTTTAAAAAATCCGGGAAAAGATCAAGCACGTCTTTATACGAAACCAACCACTCACTTCCTATTTCTATGAGAGACTCGTGATACTTGCTATACCGTTCGAATAGTATCACTGCTTTTTGCTTATAGAAATCACGTAACATCAACTGTTTCTTCTTCTCTTTCCCTACCCTTGAACCACCGAAGAACTCATCTTCTTCGTCTATATTGTTCACCAAGTTAATTGCCTTTTGTAGCCCTATAAGAGACAAATCTAATTTTGAATCCTTCTTTGTGTTCCTCTTCTCGTCACTAAACCTTAAACATTGGTCAATTTGTTGTTGGAACGTCAAGATATTGAACTGAAGAAGATCAGTATTTGCCCCAAGGAACACAAACGAGTCATCAACAAATACAGGTATGGTGCTTGTATTTATCTGATGGTTAATTACCTGGACTAATGATCCCAGGTAAACTTCTAGGATCTCTACCTTTTTAGGGTACACCACCAATAAGTAGGACGGATACACGAACGATACAAACACCGGCGAAGCAGAAAGCTTGACGTTGCATGGTTTGACCAGGATCTTGGCCTCCTTATATGATAAAAGAATGATCTGGGTATCCTTTATGAGACAATACTCATCGTCGTTCAATCTGATGATGTTGATGGACGGCCCGCTACTGCCGATTCCAAAGTAGTTGAATGTGCTGTGGTTGAAGTAATAATAAACCTCATCGTTTTCACTGTTATCAGGGAACAACAGACGGATGTTAAACCCATCATTAATATCCATCAACAAAAAGTCGTTCGAAAGCCCCACCACCAAATGGGTGCCCACTTCGAGGCTGATGGAGTCTATGGCTTTGACACGCTCCTTCAAGTTTGCCTCGTGGATCTTTTTGAATTGAAACAAGTTCCTTGTTTTATACACCATCTCAAATATAAGCAATTTCTTCTTGACCCCCACCGCCATATACTTTTTGCCATTGGCGTCATAAAGGAACAACTGGCGGTACGTCTTGGACTCGTCGATGGTCTGGATGAGGTTCAAGTGGTTCCCAGTTTTTTCAAACACCCTGATGACATCGTTATTGGGTATGGCGAAAATGATTCTATTTGAAGATGGGTTGGTGGAAATGATTTCAATGGCGCTGACGGGGGTACCATCGCCGTTGATGTTCGGAAACGTCATTTCATGGTGCAAGCTGGAGCTCTTAGTATCCATGAAGAAGGATCGTAGGTCATTCAAAGACTTGAAGGAAGTTATCAGAGGAGCCACTCGGGACGTGGGCTCGATGGTGATGTCGACATCGTAGATGCTGAAGTCGCCAGATTGGAAGCCAACATAGAGCTTCTCGTCGCGATAGCACACGCTGGAGACCCTGACGGCGCTCGAGGAATTGAGTCGACTGGCGGGTCTTATCACCTCTATATTCATTGATGAGCGAGATTCGCGTTGCAGCCATAAAAGTGAGGGTGACGAGAGTTATGAGATGTGGGAAGAACTATACCACTGTGAGTGTGTTGGGAGGGACTGGGAACAACTATACTACACCTGTGAGGTGGTTAGCCACTTCACTCCTACTGAGCTAACTACAACTATCAATTCTACCTCCCTAACTGAGCTAACTACAACTATCCATTCTACTACTTCACTCCAACTGAGCAACTACAACCACAACTCTACTCCCTACAACTTCACTACTTCCCATATCCTGGTGCCAATATTTATTAAATCTATCTTTCGTCTTCACATCGATGCCAACACATCGATCATTCCCGAACAATACTTGGACAACTCATCCAACTCCACCTTCTTGCCCTTGCTTTCGTCCACGTACAATTGGAACGATCCCATCAACTCGTCATCGTCGAAGTTATAAATGACGTCGCCATGATTCTTCAAGAACATCGCAAACAATGCTTGGTATATCTCGTAGTTTTTGTTCGTTTTGACTCCTTCGGTCAAGGCATCAATGAAGTTTCTCATCTCGTTCAATGGAGGATTGGTGTTGATGCTCCTGATTTCCATGTCGGTGGTGGCAGGCGATAAGCCCACAAGGTAGCTTAAGAACAGGCTGTAGTCTTGACACTCGCTTCCTTCTCTCAAAAGCTTTGTGAACTCAGACTCAAAGTTATAGTTTCCGTCGTTCTTGAACTTCAACAATCTGCTATCTGGCTCTTCTTCATCTTCAGTCTGTGGGTTTCTGAAATTCTTGACTTTAGTGTATCCGTTTTCATCTTCTACTGCACTATCACCAACCACATCCCCTGAAAGACTCAAGAAGAAGGGAGCGTTTTTGGGCTTTTTGGGTGCTTCTTTTGGTCTGCTTCTTTGTTTGATCACATCTAAGTGTAAAAGCGTATTATACTTCGACCTTGGTCCGAGGGATAACGTCACCAAACTGTCGTCTAATTGGTTCAATTCGGTCTCATCTTCACCTTCATCCAGCTGCTGGTCTTGTTCAAGAGCACCTTCAATTAACGTAGCTCCACCATCCCCGGCACTGTTGGGCAAAAGGATGTTAGCGAACTCATCTTCTTCTATGTGTCTAGTTGAAATAGGCTTGAACTGAGACCTGTTTGTCCATAAAAAGATCCCGTTTCCTGTGACGTGAGTGGTAGCCAAAAGATCACCTATCGGAGAGAACTTGACACTGGTGGCCACCGATGGGAGGTATACACCATCGATACACCCACCGGTAGGTAAGTCCCAGGTTCTCAAAGTACCATCTAATGCAACAGATACGATCCATCTTCCGTCTGGAGAAAAGTCCATGCCGGTGATTCTATTACTGTGGCCATATAGGATTCTCACGATTCTTTGAGTGGCTACATCGATCACCACAATAGAAAGATCATCTAAAGCACAGGCCACCAAGTCTGAGCTCTTATGATATACCATCTGTGTAATAGGAGATTCGACGTCCAACTTCCCCAAAAACGTCAGCTTATTGAAGTTATAGAATCCTATGATTCCGTCAAGACCTCCACTGACCATTTTCTGATTCATCCCGTCCATACAGACTCCAGTGACAGCCTTTTTATGTAGCATATACTTCTTACGGAGAAGTCCTGATTGTAAGTTGTAGCTGCCTATGCCACCATTAGCAGATCCTACCAATGCAAAGTTCCCACAGTGGGAAATGCTTACGGAAGAAACGAGTCCTCCGTCGACGGTTTTGAGTTGATGACGACCTACACGTTTGGACAGCGAGTCCCAGGTTCTGGCAAACAGCTCGTCTTTATGGGCAGTGATAATGTTCTCCCAGTCTCCTTCACGAGACTGGTTGGATGAAATGGCTATGATTTCGGGGAATTTTTCCTTCATGGAGTTGACTAATCCAGCCTGTCTTTTCCCATCCACTGCTTTCGGCAACCTCTGGGATAACTCTTGGGCCTGGGCGTCTTTTCTTAAGGAGAAACTCCAGAACGATCTATCACTAGAAGCACTCAATATGAAGTGGGATTTATTCTCCTGGGGGAACTCGATATTGACGGGAGGTGCCGAATGGCCACCTCTGGAACGAAGGTGACGTGGTGGTGATATCACCGCAGAGTTGGTGGTAGAAATGCTTGGATCAAATACAAACTCTTTTAAGCTATTGTCTCCTCCATTACTGACGACAATTGACTGGCCGTTCAAGAATTTGACATTGGCAATCCCACCGTAGGCTTCACGGTGGGCGTTCTTCAAGACATGGATTCTGGACTTCTTTTCTAACTCATAGAAGAAAAGATCCCCGTTGCTCAACCCGGCCACCAAGTGTGGAGACCCGTCAGTTCTAAATGAAATTGACACCACTTTCGATCCACTATCGATATTGGCAGCGTTGATTCTCGAGCCTATGGTCTTTCCTTTCTTGATGTTGTAAAGATGAACCCCACCCTTAGCAGTACCAATGGCTATGATGTCCAAGACGGGAGCTGCTTCGATCGAAGATATCGATTCCAACTGGTCTTCCGGAGACTGGTAAAGTAATCTTCCGGTGTTGATGTTGAATACAAAGACATGTTGGGTGGTGGCCACCACCACTTTGTTCAAGTACGTTGGCGGGTGAATGAGCCCAACTATGCTACCGTGGATGGTGTTTTTAATCGAATATAATGCACAATGTGGAACACTAGGGTACTTTTTACCTCCCTTTTTGTAGACAAAAAGCTCTCCCTCTGTAGTGGATGCAACCAAGAACTCTCCAAACGTGAGAAGATGGTTAATTGTGCCTGCTGTGTCACAAACTAAAGATTCTTCCAATCTGCCTCTTTTATAGATACTGATGTTATTGCCGTGGCCACAGTAGACATAGTGGTAATGGGCGGCAAGGGCGGTGATTCTGCTTGAGGTCTGTGACTGTGACACGAACAACAAGTGAAGAGTGGCCACGTCGTAGATTTGAAACGACCTACCAACTGATGTAACCACATAGAAGGTTGAACCTAATGTACCAAGTGCAAAGGGTGTATCATTGGAGACGTTTCCGAGCACACGGAACGGACTGAACACCTTTGATGCTCTTACAGGAGCGGTGTTGTCGGAGGCAGTACCATTAGAATCGGTCTGGGCATCTACCTTTCTTCTCTTTTCCATCTGTTCTACCATGGGATCTAAATTTTTTCAATGCGCGCAGCGATGGAGATGAGGTGGTGAAGAGATGTGAGAGAGGGAGGGCGAACGAGGTGGCAGGGGAGCGGGAGTGGTTGTAGTAAGGTGTGCACTGGGATGGGTGTGTACCGTGTGAGGGGTGTAGCGGTGTGTAGTATCTCTTTTAACTTATACGTAGCCTGCTCCCAGTGGCAGCGCGAATCTCATCTCTTCTTCATCTCATCTCATCACACATCTCACTTCATGTCTACTGAAAAGAGGTCGGCAGATACAGATCTCTCTCTAGAGCCAAAGAAACAGCATGTGGATTCCTCATCTAACGGAGTGAATGGGGCCGGTTCTGTTGCTGAAGAGCCAAAAGTTGACGATAGAGACAGAGGAATGGCACCTCTCAAGGCAGAATTCATCATAGCCAACGACCAAGTGGAAGCGTTTGACGACGACGACGCAGAAGGTGGGGATTCTCGGTACCAGGAGTCGGAAGCAACCACTGGTAAGAAGAAGCGGAAGAACAGAGGCCAGAATAAGAACAGAGACTTGAAACAGGAACACGAAACCTTGAGATTGTGTTCGTCTTTGACTGATCCACAAGACAATCGGGAGTGTAAGTTTGGGGCCGAAAGATGTAAGAGCACCCACGACATTGAAAAGTACTTCGAGCTGAAAGGAGCAGATATCGACGGAGTTTGTCCAGTTTATGAAGCTATCGGCTACTGTCCTGCGGGCTTAAGATGCAGATGGCTCGGGTCCCATTACAACAAGGAAGCCAACCAGCTACTCAAGAAGGACGTTGTTGATACCAGTGCCCAGGAAATCAACCGTATTGCCAACGACGTGAAGTTCTCGTTACAGAAGAAGAAGTATGTGTTCCACACTGCGGTGGAAGTGACCAAATGGCTTGATTCTCAGGTGAAAAACGACGAATACAAGAAGAAGTTGGAGGAGAATAAAGACGCCCAGGCAGAATACATTGAGGCCCCATTCAAGTTGAGCGAGAAGAAACGGTTGAACTTGAAGAACGCCAAAATCGTGTCGCCTTTAACCACCGTAGGAAACTTACCTTATAGACGGTTGATGAAGAGTTTGGGAGCAGACGTCACCTACAGCGAAATGGCACTTACTCTCCCGCTTCTTCAGGGAACAAACGCCGAATGGGCCTTGCCTAAAGCCCACAAGCTGGAGTACCCTGGTTTTGGTGTGCAGTTCGCTGCCGGGAAACACTGGTCTGCTGCCAAAGCAGCCGAGATTGTGGCCCGGGAAACTCCCAACGTCAGCGAGCTCAACTTGAACTGTGGGTGCCCCATTGACCTCTTGTATCGTCAAGGCCAGGGGTCGGCGTTGATGGACCAGCCGTCCAAGTTGAACCGTATCCTCAAGGCCATGAACTATTGTTCTGGAGAGATTCCCGTCACCGTCAAGTTGAGAACCGGCACCAGGGATAATAAGAACACCGCCAAGACGCTTGTGTCGAGGTTGTTGGAAGAAAACGACGTGGCTGCCATCACGTTGCACGGGCGTTCTAGACAGCAGAGATACACCAAGGAAGCCGACTGGGGGTATGTGGGAGATGTAGGCAAGGTTGTGCAAGAATGGAACGACAGGAAGGAAGAGGACAAGGAGTTGAGTGACACCCAGAGAACGCAGTTCATCGGAAATGGGGACATCTATACCCATGAAAACTGGTATGCGGCCACCAGCACCGACGGAATTGACTCGGTGATGGTTGCCAGAGGAGCCTTGATCAAGCCATGGATCTTTGAAGAAGTAGAAGCCCAGCAGTACTTAGATAAATCTGCCACTGAAAGATTAGACATCTTGAAGACATACGCCGACTTTGCCGTGCAGCATTGGGGGACCGATGAGTATGGAATTGGGTTGGCCAGACGGTACATGTGTGAGTTTTTAAGTTTCTTTCACCGGTACTTACCGGTGGGGATTCTTGAGAAGTTACCTCCCAAGTTGAATCAGAGACCACCTAAATGGAGAGGTAGAAATGATCTTGAAACGTTATTGGGGTCTTCTGACTACCAGGACTGGATCAAGATCACCGAGATGTTTTTGGGTAAGGCTGGCGATGGGTTTCATTTCACTCCGAAGCACAAGAGTAATTCCTACGAGCAATGATAGTTAGGTTCAGATAGGATAGTATTTCGATATAGAAATTCAGTAGAGTCAAGACGTATAATAGCTATAGATGTACTAGCTAGACTAGACTATAGACCTGGGTGGAGCTTAGACTGGACAATAGACAGTTCTGGAGGCTTACTTTCATTGGAGGCTTCTTCAAATCTTAGAGGCTTCTATATTAGAGGCTTCTTCAAATCTTTCTCGATCTCAACTCGCCCTCTCCCTTCTTTACGTCGGCCTTGATGTCCTCCTTGCCCTCGTAGTCGCTCAATCCCTTCTTCTTGCTCTTCAACAGCTCAAGTTCTTGGTCCTTGGCCTTCAATTGCTCCTTCAACTTGGCGATTTCAGGACTGTCATTGGCACTCTGTTCCGGGGTCTCTTCGGCGAGAGCATCCACCTTATCCTTGGTGGACAACAACTCGGTCACCAAGTTATAGGTTCTCAACAAGATCAAAGTCAAGAACAAGGTGAAGCCACAAAGATACATGTTTCTTTGGGAGTAGAATCTCCTTGCTTGGATTTCTGATCTGTCATTGAGGATTCCCTGGGCGTTGGTTTTGCCGCCACTCAATTCGTTGGTGACCAGAATGACTCTATTGACCGAATCAATAAAGAGGACAAGTACAAATCCTAGGATGCACTTGAGAGCAATTTGGAATTTTTCATTTCTAAAGGGAGCAGAGACCGTGGTCAAGACGGATCTTCTTATCTTTCTTGGGTATGGGAGCGATAAGATGGTGAAGAAGGCTACTTCCACCACTAATAATCCGAATACTAAGTTGTAGTACAATGCCATGGTGATATGATAATGAAATTTCGCGATTGCCGGCTGCGAAACAGATGTTGCTAACGTCCATGCGATGCGGCAAGTTGCGGTGGCACCGTGTAGGTTGCTATGAGGTTGGATTGTAGACTAGATATGTATTTGAGGTAGACTAGACGTCTATGGACCAGGGGTATGTAGTAGAGACGTATGTAGTAGAGAGATATAGGAGACGTACGAGACTAGGATTAAAGCTTCTATACTTGACGTATTAGCCACTATCAGATCGAACGGATATTGAGAAGGGAACTGTGGGCACCGGCCGTAGATAGCTCCGGCCGTAGATAGGCTCCGGGCGTAGATTGGCTCCGGACGACAGTTAGACCGTGAGACGGATATTCGACGTAACGATTCATGAGTACGTAACTTAACCTACATACCTGCCCTAGATCAATAGCCTAGTGACACCTTTATGGTGAAACTCACCAAAAACGGTAGACTGAAACAGAGCACCGAGTACTGGAAGATCAACACCGTTGCCAAACAATCCATTTGAAGATGCTCTGCAGCGTTGGGGTCGGTGTAGAAGGCGGTGAAATAAACCAACGAGGTGGCATTGGGCAACCCAAACTCTAGCACCGAGATAAACCTTATGAGTTTATCGTCACCGTACCAGCCCGCCTTTTGAAGTCCTGTTGTGATTCCTACTCCGAAGATCGGTAAGAAAACTAGCCGCAAAAGCACCACTGCCAAGGCGGTTTTCCAGAACCCGGGAGGCATGGATTTGACGTCTAATCTGGCGATGGTGGCCCCTAGCAAAAGCAACCCTAGCGGAACGGATGCGTTCCCTACGTACTCGGTTATATCGATCATGAACGAGAGTGGAGGTAATTTGTCTGGAGCGTCAGGAAGATGGAACGAGGAATGAACGAAAAGGGCTTTAAGTGGAGGTGCCATGGCGATGGCAATGGAAACAATCAACGTGAACGATACGGGAGATATGATGTTTTTCCACATCAAGGTAGCTCTCCTTTTCAATGCAACTTTCATGGTTTCGGTCTTTGATTTAACGGTTGAATCTGTAAGTGACCTACGAAGAATACCGGCAGCACTGGCAGCGGGAACATCACTTCCGGCAGTGATGATTTTTTGGACGGGATTTTGAAGCATCTCGTCGTACTCACTGTATTCGTGGATCAAATCGCCGATATCTTGAGACTTCATGGTTCTGAGATCTCTGCTTCTTGTGGGCTGGAGGTTTGGAGATACCATCGAACTCCAAGAATCCCGGCGTCTGTTTGTTCGCCTGTGGAGACTGGAATCTCGGTGGAAATCGGTTGGTGCTGGGAGCTGGTTCAGCGATGCGTTTGAGGGAAGCGAGCTGGCGATGGAGTAGGACTCGCTGGCTTCTTCTAGTCCAGGGTTGTTGTAGCTGGAGTTGTGGCTGGGGTGGTGTTGGAGCTGGACCGGGACGTGGAGCTGAGACAGGGCGTTGTCTCGTTTTTGGTCTCGATCTCGGGCAAGGTCCGGACGAGAAGTATGGCGAGACACGGTAGGGGTCACCGTATGGGATGTGGTGGGAGACATCACCCGAGACGGCACGTCTGACGGCACAGCTGACGGCACCGCAGATGGACGAGACGAGTCGGTATCTAGCGAGAGCTCTTTATCGTCATCTTGTCTGAAATCCCATGCCACAAGCTCATATAGTCCTAGCGTGAACTGGAACACCGTCTGGGCTGCAAGGAAAATACACACGTATGCCACGCCCTTATCGACTTCCTTGGAGGTGAAAACACTCCCGCCGTTCCCCATGGTTTGGACGTAAGCGATCGGTAAGTCTGCTATATTTGGGAAAAGCCCTACCGAGAGAAGACCACCTAGCCATTTTCTAGGGGATCTCGTCACGATGAAGATGACGTATGCAGAGAAAGTTCCAACGGCGAAAAGGACGATGGCCGTGAAGAAGATGATCCCTATATTCTGGATATCTGAAGACTTGATGTTCATGACGATATTTTTAAATACAAGCGCCGGCATGATAGCGGTGACAATGGCGTCACTTATGTCTCTGCAAGTGGAGACATTTAGGATGTTTTTTTTGGCGAGGAAGAAGCCTATTGCAATGATGCAGTAGATTTTTATGATGGGTTTTACCGCAGTGTAGACGACTTGGCCTAGTTCCACTGACATGGTGGATAAGGTTTAAATTTTGACGTCGCGGATGAGTGGGGGTGAGCGTGGGGGTGGGGATGGTGAAGGTGCTGGGCAGGTATTGTGGAGGTGGTTGGAGGTGGCGGATAGAACGAGGGAGCAGGGAGAGGGCACAGGGGATACGGCGTAGTCTGGGTCTTTACGGCGTGATGGAGGCAGAGGACAGCGTGCTGGTGTGCGGTTAGAGATGAGGTGAGATGAGACGATGCGAGATGTGATAAGGACTATGAGGCAGAGACTGATGAGGCAGAGAAACTGAGAAACTGGCACAAACTGAACATACTTCCAGCTTTTCGAGATCGTGATCCTGAATAACCTTGTGAACTCACGCCCGAAGTATGACCTTTGGTTGAACTCGGCCCGTAGCTGCAACTCCGCATCTGTCATTTCTTCCACTCCCTTCCTCCACTACTCCCTTCCTCCACCCCCTTCCCGCCGTTCATTCTCTTCCACGATTCGTACTCCCCTGTGTGTTTTCTTTCCGCTGTGTTGTCCCCGCTGTGTTGTCTTCCCGCTGTGTTGTCTGCCCGCTGTGTTTTCTCTACATTTCTTGTCATTATATCCATTACTATATCCTATCTATGACCCATGACCCATCAACCCACCATCCTCACAGTCTTGGCGATGGCCATGCCATCCACAAGCTCCACCTCCACCTCGTCGTCGTAGCCATACAACTCTATGTCGTCCTCCAACTCGATTTCCTGCTCCTCTATCGTATCACTGAATATGGAGGCTCGGGACGACCCACGACTGTACCGGTTATACTCGATGGAACTGGTTTCCAGCCCCATATCTGGTGACTCGGGGATGAATTGCTTCCCTCTTGCGGGAGACCTGGCGGGTATTTGGATATCAGGTTCCATTTCTATTTGCATTTGGTCCATTTCTATTTGCATCTGGCTCGTGGCTATTCTGGGTTTAAGTATGCTATCTGTTCTGTGTAAGGCTTTTATGGGGATTCTCTGTCTAGCCTGTTGCTCTACGTTGGCCAATTCTTCTTGGGAGTCCAAAAATAAATAATCGTCCAAAAAGCAAGCCTGCTGTTTGTAAGTCAAATCTGCCGTCATGTTTCAGGAATGAGGCTGTATTAAATACGACGACGATGGTCAGCAGTTTTTTTAATTCTTGGGGATTAACAATAGCTGGTGTTGACGATTGATGTTTAAATCTGTTTATCGTAATTAATGCTGGCTGATTGACCTAAAATTGTTTTCAAAATTTGGGGGTCTTGATATTTTATATTGTTCTTGCCATGATTGCCTAATTAGGAAATGTGATTAAATTATAATGCATCACACGCATTAGCCAGCGTGGGATTTACCTGAGGACGTGCAGGACTGTGGGTAGACTATGGATTTGGCGTGGCAAACCCAATCCTCGCCCGGTAGAACAGGCCTCACCTGGACTGGGTGCAGGGCCGCTCAATAATCCATGATTGTTCCACACGTTGTTCGGTGCTACAGCACCCCGTATGCAGTTACAATGTACACCTGTCCAGTTGAACATCGCAGTTGGGCATTGTTTAGGAATAAACGTTTTGGCGGAACACGTAGATTATTTTGTGCTAGATATGAGTAGAAAAGGTTTTATTTTTGAAAAATAGTAGCGAATCCATACTGGACTTACACTAGTGAAGAGAGGAGAATTGTCTCTATTGATTATGTGACTGCGACATCCGGCTTAGAGAGACACACTTGGAAAGCAAAGGGGACAAAGCTAAATTAGCGTTGAAGATTTTGCAGCCAACTGAAGTCGACATAATCTATAAAAAGCTTCAGGGCCTCCTCTTGGTTTCTATAACCATGAGTATTCAGTATATGTTGCTACAGGTTTTTGTCATTATATCTACCATATCGTTCCTGTGTTCAAGTATGGCTCTGTTTGGCTTCCAGTAAATTTCCTCTTATCATCTGCATCTATGCACTGTCAACATCTACAAACTGGCTTGACCTGACCTGGCCTACCTTCAAAGCCTGGCGAGTTATTTTCCGTTGTTCTGATCAAAAATAAATCTCAGGCAGGTTAATGTTTAGATCACTATCTCTGCTGTCATATACATTTTCTTATTACATACAACTAAACCCGAACGTTGAGCTTCCATCCTACCATGGTGTACCTGGCAGCAACAAACAGCATAACACTAACAGCTCCCATGCAACTCACCAAGAGTATGAAATTCTTATATTCATGGATCAGACCGTTTTTGATGATCGAGGCACCAATGGGGATACCAATAAGGTTTCCCACACTGCAGATGGAGTTTAGGATTCCAAATCTCTCGCCAAACTCGGACACTTTGGATATCAGGGCTAAGCACGCAGGGATCATGGCCAGGGTCAGTCCCAGGAAGTATCCACCGACGCCAGCGAACACGAAGATCATGGTTCTGCTATTTCCAAATGCGTACCAGATGATGAAGAAACAGAGGTCCAATCCGGTCAACATCACGATATTGACGTTGAACTTGCCCCAGAAGTCGGACAAATAGCTGGGAAGGATTCTTCCCAATATACTGGTGGCGTTCCATATGGTAAGAAGAAGATACCCAGTGGATTCAGGTATACCCTGAGCCTTAGCGTACGACACAAAATAGGTCAAGTTCAAAAGCAAACTGAGCTCAGCACAGAAGGAGCCCCAGATGGTGAACCAAAACCTCTTATCGTTATGTCTTCTTACAATTACGGCAAGCTTCTCCATGACTTGGGAAATGCCGACCTCCTCGCTCTTCAGTGGGCTTCTTTCACGAAGAAATCTCTCCTTACATAATATACCAGCTATGACCATGCATCCCGAGGTAACAAACGCAAGAATACGCATGGCCCATACGTAACCAAATTTGTCAAACGTGGATCTCAAAAGCAAAGGAAACACCAATCCTCCCACCGATCCCCCACAAGTCACAAGACCAGTTGCAAAACCTCTTCTTCTTAAGAACCAGTGGTTCACCACGGACACAACTGGAGTCATCCCTATACCATTGCCTATTCCTAAGCTGATGAAACTTAGAATGAATTGGTACATCTTGGTGCTGCTAGCAGCTCCCATCATCCCAGCAAATATGAACATCGTGGAGACGTAGATGAGAACCTTGACTCCGTAGAAGTCGAAGATGGGCCCGATGAACATACCCATGGCATATGCCAACGACAAGTAAATCGAAAAGATCCATGAGATCGAAAGAGCAGTAAGATCAGATAACTGATGGGTGGAAACATATGCCTGGACGGAACCAATGGCATTGATCAACCCCAAACAGGTGAGACTTCCAAAGAATGCTCCTGTCATCACCAAGTATGCCCGTAAGCCTCCGTCGGGATATTCGAGGTTATCTTTGTCGAAATTTCCACCATGATAAACCTCGGATGCTGCAGAAGGTGCAGGGTTTAAAGAGCTTGAGTCGTGGCTTAGTGAGATCGACTGGAGTTCGATTGCTTCAGTTGAAGCCGAAGGGATGTGTGACGACTGTCTGGAGGTTTCGTGCCAACGCTTGGATTGGGGATTAAAATTTGCTTCGATACTGGAACTCATGAGTGTGAGTCAAAAGAGTGAGATCTGAAGATAAGGTGTGTGGTTGGTGCACTACTGTATTTGACATGTCGATCCATATACAGACATGGTTGGTACGACATTGGTAGAAGAAGCAGGAGTGGAATGATGGCCGGTATGGGGACCTTCTTAGGCTGTTATTTGAGGCATACGGCTTCTCCAGCAGCATTCTCAGAGCCCTCCCTTATAAGGTGAACTACACCCATACGACGTACACTTCAATATCAACGTACACTAGCCCTACCATCATGTTATCTCGGCACCAATCCTTTACGAAGCATCACAGTTGTAAGTACGGTACCATCAAGAATCATAAATGTCGCTGTGATACTATCTTGATAATAGAGGTGTAAGCTTTTGTCTATAGCCATAAGGCATATCAGCTTTCAATATTGATACGTTGTTACTTGGCTGGATTTTGCACCCAACTACGTTTACTAATCTCCTGGTGGCACGTATGAACTCAACATGGTGTCGGTAGTAATAGCTGGTGTCGGTAGTAATAGCTGGCGTCCAGAGGTAAGCCTCCGCTTTGCTGGCCACTGGTGGCATTATCTACAGGTTAGCATCACGCTCATCTAAGCATATAGCTTCTACACTCTGTGAATCTCTACTCATATATTACACTAGCTCTTTGCCACTAATTCTTGGCCTTTTTCTTTGCTGGCTCGTCTCCCAGTTGTTCTCCTTCCTGGTCACTATCACTGACATTAGCATCTGAATCGAATTCTTCTGCAACATCACTGTCACTTCCCGACTTGAAATCTCCATCATCCTCTGAATCTTCTTCTCCAGCACTTCCCATGTCAACATCGTCGTCATCATCATCGTCTGCTGCATCATTCATAGCTTTGGCCAACATTGCCTTGGCCACCTTTTCTTCATTCTTGATCTTAATGCCCTTTTGTACACAATAGCTTTCGACGTTCTCCTGCTCTTCTCTATCGATACTTCCAAACACATGAGACTGGTTGGAGTTCTTTAAGTTGATTTCAAGATCAAACGTTCTGGAGGCAGATACTCCGGCTCCAGTACGTGACATGGTGATGCTGCTTATCTCTGAAAATGGAATATAAAGTGTAGGCTTGGTGACAAATAAGAAACATCTTTCTAACGGATATAAGTACCCTTCACTGGCCTTCAAATTACAAGCAATACCTGGTTGTAAGAACCTCAGCTGGAAGGAGCCAGGAACAACTAACCTTCTTTCGGTTAACCCTTTGAAGCAGTGTGACATCACCAAATGCGTCTCTGCATCATATGTTTTCTTCAATCTACTTTCATACTTGGATTTGTAATCTTCTTCAGATAAATTTAATTCAACTTCGATCTCTTCCTCTCTAGCAAACTGCATTACTAGAAATGGGTATCTGGTTTGTCCTTGTCTCAAAGGAGGGTCGATTTGTAACACCAATAAATGATGGGTCTCATCAGGTTTAGGTAATGAAAAGATCCGTTCAATCTGCTGGTACTGGATCTTATAATCGTATGTCTTACCCCGTAATCTCAAAGATGTTGGGTACATGTCGATGTCGTATCTTCCTCTAGGAGTCAAGAATAACACGTCGCTAAACGACACAATGGCTTCACCGGCAACTTGGCCAATATTAGCTTTATCCTTTAACTGCTCATAGAATACTGAAGCAGCACTGATTTCTTCAACACCTGCCTCTTCTTCTTCTTTTTCTTTACCGTCCTCATCCTGAACCTTTTTCACGGTGGTGGTCTCGTTTTCAATCACTCCTGGCACGTAGAATCTCATTTCAACCAACTCGTCACCAGCCTTCGAAGCAGCGTTCTCCAAGTTTAATTCAACCGCCACCTCATTCTTACCAGTCAAATTGGAGTTGTTGATTTCACTAAAAGGGATCTCAAAACTTGGCTTTCCGTTGATGGCGAATATTAATTCGTTTCTTGCCAAGTCAGTTTTCCCCCAATTCCAGCCTCTTAATGAGTGTTCTCTGTGTTCTAAAGTGAGCTGGAAGTTTCTTTGCAACTCTTGTTTCAATTCTGCAAAATTCTCCACGTCAAACCCATCAAGAGAAACGACACCTTTGTTTTTGGTTTGCACTCTTAATTCGTATCCTCTAGAGCCTCTGGACCATGAGTAAGATAAGATTTCATCTGATGGGAGGAGGAAAGGTTGGGACGAGGCAGACGAAGCAGATGACGATGCCTTCCACCCCAAGCCTGTGTCGGCGATACGCATCCGGCCGTTGACTCTTGATTGGTTCAAGTAGATCTTTTCAAAGTCGATATTAGGCATGATTGAAATATGAGTTTGGAAGTTTTTTACGCGTCGATTGCAATATTCGCGAGTATCATCAAGGGCGGCGCCATGGTACTGCGGTGGTGGTAGCTGCTGCGGTACCAAGCTATTCGCGGCGCCAGGATCTTCCCGCTACTGCCTCGCCCCACGCACTCCTGCCACTACTCGCACTACCCTTGCGCTATCCTGCCATTACTGGCGCTAGCCTCGCACTTCTCGCACTATGCTCCCACTATCCTCGCACTACTTTCCGCGATCTTCCCACTACTTGCACGATCTTCCCACTACTCGCACTGCCCTCGCACTACTCGCCCCGTTCTCGCACTACTCGATGCCTGTTCCGCAAATTCGCAATGACTCAATCTCAATCTTCAATCACTCAATCATCTCATCATGAAAAAAGCTGGTGTTTTAGGTGCCACAGGCTCTGTCGGTCAAAGATTTATCTTGTTGCTTGCCGACCATCCAGAGTTCGAACTCCATGCCCTTGGAGCTTCCTCGAGATCTGCAGGAAAGCCATATAAAGATGCTGTCAAGTGGAAACAAACCTCGTTATTACCAGAATCCGCCAAGAACATCACCGTCACCGAGTGTAAACCTGAAGGTAAATTCGCCGAGTGTGATGTTGTGTTCTCAGGCTTGGACGCTGACGTGGCCGGTGACGTTGAAAAGGCTTTCAGCGAACAAGGATTGGCTGTTATTTCAAACGCTAAAAACTATAGAAGAGATCCAAATGTTCCTTTGATTGTTCCAATTGTAAACACAGATCACTTGCAAATAGTAGAGAATCGTGTCAAGGACGCTGTCGGAAAAGGCGAGAAGAAACCAGGGTTCATTGTGTGCATTTCCAACTGTAGCACTGCTGGGTTGGTGGCTCCATTGAAGCCATTGGTTGATGCTTTTGGGCCAATTGATTTATTGACCGCCACCACTTTACAGGCCATTTCAGGAGCCGGATTCTCTCCTGGTGTTTCAGGAATCGATGTGTTGGATAACGTCGTTCCATACATCAGCGGTGAAGAAGAAAAAATCGAATGGGAAACCAAAAAGATCTTGGGATCAATTGCCGCCGACGGAGCCTCTGTGGATTTGATCGACGAAAAAGACCTTAGGGTTTCTGCCCAATGTAACAGAATCGCTGTGTCTGATGGGCACACTGAATGTATTTCCTTAAGATTCAAAAACGAAACCAAACCTTCTGTGGAAGAGCTCAAACAAGTGTTGAGAGACTACCAATGTGAAGCATTCAAATTGGGATGTCCTTCTGCTCCAAAAAATACCATCCATGTGTTAGAGGAAGATGATAGACCTCAACCAAGATTGGACAGAGATAGAGATAATGGGTACGGAGTATCTGTTGGACGGGTCAGAGAGGACCCTGTGTTGGACTTCAAGATGGTTGTTTTGTCTCACAACACTGTCATTGGGGCTGCCGGTGCCGGTGTCTTGATTGCCGAGATCTTGTCTGCCAAGGGTGTTTTATAGTCGAATATAGAAGTTGACGTTGACTGATTGTAGTGAGGTTTGATGTTGAACTGATTGTAGTGAGGGTTTGATGTTGAACTGATTGTAGTGAAGTTCAGTGTTTGCTTAAACATGGTGATGGATACATTACGCTAATCCTGGGCACTCGAATCCTGTAGTACGGGTGTTTTGATGCTTTATGTACGTTTCTAAGGTGCATTGGCTGCAAAATCCAGTAAACAATCCATTGAAGCAGCTCGAAATGACGTGGCCACACCCTGGCATCTACATAACATTAAGATGTAACCACGTGTCACACCATAGCGAGCTATCCCTGTCCCAGCATCTCTCCTTACTCAACAATACGCAGACGTCTCATCTCAGTTGCAAATTCTCATTCTCATTCTCATTCTCATCGCATGCTTCACCAACTAATCCCCATCGACAGCGCCGAAGACCACATTTTCGAGATCTATCTGAACCAGGAGGTGGAGCCAAACCTCGGATACGTTGATAGATCAAAAGACACCGTTGTGGTTACTCTTCCGACCACCCAAATCGACCTTGAAATAACCCAATCGCTCTCTCAGCTTTCTTCCAACTCTTCTTCCACGGGTTTCATTTGTTGGCTGACAGCCGTGCATTTCTGCGACTGGCTTCTTGGTGATACGTGTATTCTCCGACCTCTCCTTGAATCTTCCACCGTGTTGGAGCTTGGCTCGGGCGTGGGAGGCGTGTCGTGTGTGCTATCATCTCGTTGTGCTCAATTGGTTTGTTCCGATCAGAAACATATATTAAAGCTCCTACATAGCAACTTGGCCGCCAACTGTACTGAGAATGTGCTACGAAAGATACTTGTGGTTGAGTTTGACTGGGAAAAGTTGGACGAAGCAGAGTTCAATTACCGCCGGTCAGGCGCTGAGTCGCCGGACGTGATCATAGCCTGTGATACCATTTATAACGAGTACTTGATTCCTTATTTCTTGGCCGCCGTCGATAGAATGATGTGTGCCGATGCCGTGGCGATCGTGGCGGTGCAGATGAGAGACTATATAACGCTAGAGGCGTTTTTGTACGAGGCCATCAGAAACTTCAATGTGTACGGGGTGAGAGAGGAAGATATGTGGGGACCTGGGTACGGAGTATATGTCCTCAAGAGACCAAAGAGCTGAAGGCACCATGAGAACAATCATTTATGCTGTATCCAATACACTGCATCACCAACCACTAATACGTATACCAAAAAACTACCCAATGCACTGCATCACCATTGACCATTATCTACATCGTTCATCGCGCGAATTATTTCTCAACTAATGGCTGAAGGTCACGATAGCAAACGGATAAAGGTTGAGGCAGCAGCCTCGCCATATACAGACACTCCTGCTGCCATGTCCGAAAAGGTTCCACCCGCCGACGGCAACTCGAACCAGCCCTCCCACGTTCATGAATCGCCCGCCGTACCCCTTCCTGATAATCACAGTCTTTCAACACAGGGAGCTGAAGCATCTGAAACTCAATCAAAAGAAACCCAATCTGATGCCCAGCTCGGTAAAGCCGCCCAAGAGAACCCTGATGGTGAAGAAAAAGTGACCTCCGGCGGTGAAGACAAAGTCAACTCTGGTAGTGAAGAGAAGGTCAACCCCAAGTCTCAGAATGCCGATGCAAGTATCAGCACCACCGAAACCACCGAACCGAAAACAACTGAAACCAAAACCACTGAGGCCTTTGAAGGTGCCGAGTCAAAACAATCAGAAGAACAAGAAGAACCAAAACAATCAGAAGAACCAAAACAATTGCCAGAATCAGAATCGACCGCAGACTCTAACGAAGGTGCTGGCTCCAATGATCCGGTAGAAACTAAACAATCGGATGAAGCCGCTGAAGTTCTCAACGTCTCGACCAAAGAGCAGATCCTCAACGTCATCAACAACATTTTTCCCCACAGAAGACACTTGGGCTCTCTTGTATATACTCCTACTACTACCTGGCTCACGCTTCAAACGTCCCAGCTCACTGGTTTAAAAGATGAACACTTTGAGAAGTTCGAAGAGTTGAGAGAGTCTTATAGAGACAAGCTTCATGAGGAATACTTCGCCAACTCAGTAAAGTATATTCCTGTGATACCGCCATTGCCAACCGACTATATTAATTATTTGCTTGAAGTCAAAATCCCATATCGGTACATCAAGCTGTTCAAAGACCAACTTGAAGCCGGAGAAATTAGCAAGAAACGTGAACTTTGGGGTGGGAAGTCGGGGATTTATACCGACGATAGCGATGTATTGACCATTTTGGCTCACCACGGGTTCTTTGACAATAGCACTGATTTAAAGGAATGGAACGATGACTGGACCCCTGAAGATATTGTGTATCCCATTATTAATGAGGAAAACGATATTAAAGGAGATTTATCTGTGACGTTGATACTCCTTCCTGCTTTATCGACGTATTCTTCTACATACAGCCACGGCATCAACTCCCGTTCTTGGGAGCATTTGAACAGGCACGATGGGCTCTCTATTGCAGTTTATAACATCAAGTGGGAAATAGAGGGCAGTTATCTTCGTGATAAGTCGTTCTTCAAGAGATACCAAACTGAAGTAACTTATGACTTGAAGTACTTGAATCAAGATTCGAATGGCTGGACGTTTGATGTGAAGCAGTATAAACAGTTGAAAGAGAAGTATGAAAAGCTTGGGAAACCGGAAGCTTAAACACAAACACTCACCCACTACAACTTAGAATCTTCAGCCCTGAAGACAAAAGGAAAATGTACTATATAGATGCTTATATTCTAATGAACTGAACTACCAAACACATACAATTGACTATGTACAAGATTACTGCTGTCTGCATTCTGGATCTTCTTGATATTCCTCTCTTTCGGGAACCTTCAGTTCATATTTGGGTAAATTCTCGTGGGCAATAACTTCGAAGTCGGTGATCAACTCGGTGTTCTCGCTTGCAGTTGAATCTCCATCGATACCTTCACTCTTTTCAGAAACATCAACTGGCAAAACATGGCGTATCTTCAACAAATCATTCTTCTCCAAATACCAATTGTCCTTAGGAAACTCGATGTCGACACGAATATACATATCACCCTTTCCGTTACGGGAAAACCACGACGACTTCTTCTTTATAGGCATCCCTTCCCCTTTGACCTTTATGTACTCATTCGGACGTAATACCTTCCCCTTTGGCGTAGTCACTTTAATAGCTCTACCGTCCAAATGCTTCACGACTACCTTCGAAAACCCACACAACGCATCTGCTAATGTGATCTTGAAGTCGAGGTATAGATCATCCCCTTTACGGTCAAACACCTTATGGTCGACGTAATTTACCTGTAGCACGACATCACCAGTTTCTTTACCGGGAAACTCGTCACTTTCACCTGTCAAAACAACCTTATCCCCATTTTCACTCCCAGGAGGGATTTCAAACTCCAAGATCTTGGTTTCTTCCACAACACAACTTCCCTTACACTTTCTACACTGATCTTTGCTTCTATAGGTGCCACCTTTTCCTCCACAAGCAGTACACTCCGTCAACACCTGGGTCACGAGACCGGCCCCGACTCTCATGATCTTTGTCACGTTTCCCTTCCCGTGACACTTGGAACACTCCGTCTTCACGGCGTTCTTCTTGCACCCTTTTCCTTTACAGTGGGTGCAAACGACATTTCTGGTACTGGTCGTCCGTACGGTTCTTCCCCGGTACAAATCCTCTAGTGATACATCCACCAGGATTTGGGCATCTTCTGTGCGCTTCGATGTGGTTCTATTATGTGATCCTCCGTTGTTCATGCCGCTGAAAAAATTGGTGAAATCATCACCGCCGAACTGGCCACCGCCGCCGCCAAAAAAGTTCTCGTACGGGTTGCTCTGGTACTCGTAGTCGTTGGAGAACGGTTCGTCGGTGGTGCCGTATATGTCGTAGTGGTTTCTAGAATCTTCGTCTATCAAGATCTCGTAGGCATGCGAGATGTCTTTGAATTTGATTTCGGCAGCTTCCCGCTCTTCTTCGGTGGCCTTGTCAGGGTGGTACCGTAAAGCAAGGCGGCGGTATGCTTTCTTGATTTCACCGCTGCTGGCGCTGGCAGTCACCCCAAGCACCTCGTATAAATCTGTTGCCATTGGTGATGTGAGATGATAAATTGAGAGTTCGCGGTGAAGAAATGGTGAGGATGGCGGCGCGACGCCGGTGATGGTGCGAAATCGCCGCGCTGAAGAGGAAAAAGAAAGAGCGACACGAGCAGGGTTCGAACCTGCGCGGGCAGAGCCCAAAGGAACCTGCATCCTTCGCCTTAACCACTCGGCCATCGTATCACAATTAGCCAATAGTGTATAAAATCTGATTATCACTTCGAGGCAGATGGAATTACTTCAATTAGTCAAGTTAAGCAGTTGATTCAAGAATGCAGTCGTTTCTAAGCTCCCCAGAATAAATGTTTTCTCAGCATATTCTGGACTTCTGCTTCATGAGCTTCACAATGGCTCTCAGAATAGGCTCAATGGGTTAGCAGAATCATTATCCTAGCTATTCAGCTCTAGTAAGCGGGATCATTCAAAGTGACGTCCTTGCATGCCTATTGGTATCTCCACAATTGCCACTGCATTTGTTTCTGCTCGTACAAGGTCGAATTGAAATGGATGCAAATCTAAGTTTACCACTTGTCCAAGTTTTGCTAGACATTGCTTGCTGTTGGTAATCTACTTTTCGAGTGTCGAGCTGAGTTGGTGGTATAGTGTTAATGTAGGTACAAAAGAGTCCTAGGAAGAATCTGACGTGGTGTGAATATAGTATATGAATCCCGGCACCGTTTTCGAGGCCAGCTCTCCGCGTGAGGATCATTTCCCGTTTAAGCCCCTTCCCAGTACATTTGTTTTCCCAGTGAGTACGTCGGTCCCTGCCGGTCCACCCGTCTCCCTTGTGCTATCCCCAGCATCACCGAAATACCCCCAGTGCCATTGCCCACCACCAGTGCCTACTATGCCCCAGCGCGTGAAAATTCCGGGTAAGCGCGCGTTCAACGTCATTTTTCAAGGGTCAGAAAAACCAACGAATATACAACAACAGTAAAAATAATGGTACGTCAATTTACTACAGACCTCAAACCACGTCTACTAACAACTGTCTAGTCAAGATCAGGGTACGTTGAAACCATTTCGGGAATTTGAGCCGAATTGCGGATGCATTGAATCGAATTTACTCTACTCTCTATACCCCAATTATCCGATACTAACCTGTCTAGTGTAACAGTTACCGATGAAGCTTTGAGCGCTTTCAACGATTTGAAGTTAGGAAAGAAACACAAGTTCATCATCTTTGGATTGAACGACAAAAAGACTGAAATTGTTGTTGAAGAAACCTCCAGCGACAAAGACTACGAAGTATTTTTAGAAAAATTACCAGAAGATGCACCAAAATATGCCATTTATGATTTTGAATACGAAATCGGTGGAGGTGAAGGTAAAAGAAACAAGATTGTTTTTTACTCCTGGTCTCCAGACACCGCTTCTGTTAAAAACAAGATGGTTTACGCTTCATCTAAAGACGCTTTAAGAAGATCCTTGAATGGAGTTGCAGCTGAAATCCAAGGTACTGATTTCTCCGAAGTTAGCTATGAAACTGTCTTGGAAAGAGTCAGCAGAGGTGCCGGTTCTCATTAAGTGTCGAGTAATTATAAATGATATACATTGAGTTATTTATAATATACGTACATTCACCACTCATCAGCTTTGTTTCTACCTCTTGCTCTCTCACCACTCACTTTCACCCGTGGCCTTTTGGAACACATAGTCTCGTCCATTGATATTGGCGACCCCTTCCTTTAAGTTACATTTCCACTTATTCTTAATTCTCTGTACCTTATCGTAAAGACATAACATGATATGCCCTCCAAGCTCGTTGTCTTCATCGTCAGTTTTGTCGCTATCTAAGTCATCATCAAGATCACTATTTATATCATCCGAGTCGTTGAAGAGATTGTCATCGTCGCTGATTGCTCCCAACTCTCCGTCTACTTGTTGAACATTTTGAAGAACTTGCTCCGGATTATCAGTGAACATGGTGAATTCAATTTGTCTTTGGCCCCCATTATGGTTCTCACCTTCTCCTCCTGCTCCATCAGTTTGGCTCACGGTGGGCAACATCAACCCTCCATTATCATCGTATTCATCCTTGAAGCTCTGCAGGTTTCCTATGTTAGGAATCTGAAGCCCTATATCATTCTGGTTACCGGCGTTCACTTCATTGCTGTAACTCAATTGCAGGTCAGCAGCAAGTCCATAGTCGTTATTGATTAGCAAATCATCTTGTAATTCAGACTTTATATTCACATCATTAACCCCAACATTGAGAGACGGTTGATGGTTGGCATTTCGTTGATGGTCTTCGTCCCAGCTGAACTTACTGACGTGGGAAAACGTCAACTTTTCTTGCCATATTTGCTTCAACTCTTGAAGAGTGCTTTCATCCACTCCACTGTTTTCGAAATCTTGTCTTGAGTCATTTATTACCTCCTCGATAATTGCTTCAAATAGTTTACTCGTTTCTATATTTGACATGCTGAATGTCGGGTATGTGTCTGCTTGGTGGTTTGGTGTTTATTATAGGTGGCGGGATGTGTAGATGAGGTTTCCAGATTAACGGATTAGCGAGATGGATGGATCTTTCTAAGCGTTATCTGTTATACGTTAATGAAATTTTGTTCGCGGATTTTTCAGACGTAATTAGTTATGGTTATTAGCTATAGTTATTATGGTTGTTAGCTATAGTTATTATGGTTGTTAGCTATAGTTATTATGGTTGTTAGCTATAGTTATTATGGTTGTTAGCTATAGTTATTATGGTTGTTAGCTATAGTTATTATGGTTGTTAGCTATAGTTATTATGGTTGTTAGCCATAGTTATTACAAGTTATATTTATTACAAGCTGAATGCTATTGATGGGCCTGTGTTATTCACGGGCTTGGTGCTATTGACTTCTGTGCTGTTATCGAGCGATGCTGCCACTGCATACGGGTGGTTTGCAATGGATACGTCTATCTCCTTCTTAACTCATCCACTAGCTTCTTGAAGTACGTCTTCTCCTCTTCAATTCCCTTTACATAGTCACATTGTAACTTGTACTGTAAACTGATTTGTGCCAACTTGTTTTCTTGTTCCCTTAATTCCTCCATCGATGTCTTCTGTTGAGTGTATTGGCTCTTCAAACGGTTGAACCTTCCAACAAGCTCGCTAATGATCTTTTGTTTATGGTCGTTTTCTTTAGCAAGTACATCGAGTCTTCCATTGGCATCTTCAACCTGCTGAGAAAGCTGGGTATTGGTTTCAGTTAAGGATGAATTAGTAGCCATTAAATTATCAGATTCAGACTTGATCTCCTCAAGTTGGTCGATAAACTCCTGAGTTTCAACATGTTGGTGGCGTAAGTTATCGATTGTACTGGTGAGCGTGGCGATCTCTTCTGTTAAAGCATTATTCTCCTCTACAAGACGACCACTATTTTGTTTCAACTGATCAGTCATGTTCTTTTGTTCAATGTGACTCTTCTTTAAAGAGCTCAACCCTTCGAGAAGTTCGCTGATCTGGTTCTCCAATTCAGTTACACGAGTGTTGCCCTGTTTGCTGTCCTCCGAGATTTGTTCTACTTGGCCCTCTAAGATTTTGATTTGCAGAGTGAGTTCATCTGCACGGCTTAGTTCCGAGCTCCATTTTTCTTTGAGGATGAGGTTTTCCTTTTGAAGCTGAATACTGCTTTCGTTCATATCAACGACTTCTCTCTCGTAAGTTGACACTTTCTGACTCAACTCATGGATCTCTTTCTCTTGTGTATCTGCCTTATTTTCTGATTCTTTCAATGCGTCGTTAGCTTGATCGACTTCTTGCTTTGTTTGGTGGTGCTCTTCCTGAAGGTTATCGTACTTGCTGCTCAACTCGTTCAATTGATCGTTTAGCTTATTATTCTCCTTGTTCAATTTATCATTCAATGTCTCAGAGTCACTGACTTTTTCTTCTAGTTGTTTCACGGTTTCTTCGTGTTGTAAAATAATTTCCTTTGCTGCAGCCAACTCTCCTTCAAGCTGTCTTCCATTGACCGTATACTCTTTACTTGCCTTTGCAAACTGATAATTCAATTTCTCGATTCTAGTGGTGAGTAAGTCAATTTCGCTTGATTTTTCTTCGACTGTACGGTTCAACTTATCCACTTGAACAGATTTGTCGTGCAACTTCTGTAACATTTCACTGACTTGAGAATCATGGGTTTCTGTTAAGTTTTGAAGCTGGGCCTTATGGGACCTGATGAGATCATCATACTCTTTGGCAGAGTACATTTTAGCATTGAAAAAGTTGGTGGTTGGTTCATCAAACGGATCAAATACCAAGTCATCGTTGCCTCCTGTGACAGTTATGCCAGCATCAGCGCTTTCTATGTTATCAATACCATTTTTTGTGGTGACATCGACGTTATTGGTGATACTGCCGGTGTTGATGTTCGACCCCACACTTGACATGTCCACTCTGTCTCCGTCCGCATTCCCTCTGTTCAACGGCGTAAGGATATCTCTATCGCTAGGAAAATTGAAGAACTTGCTTATACTACTATCAATTTTGAGGGTTTGTTCTCTTAAAGGAGTCCTCATTTTATCGGCTTTTTTCAAAGGCGACGTCAACGTTTCCTTGTTCTCCTTGTTCTCCTGGTGGAGAAGCGGGTTGACTATAGGAGAAGAGTTAAGCTTCTTGTTGATAAAGTCCATCTATCTGTGTTATTGTTTATTCGCGTTTTCGTGTATCGTGTTTGCGCGATGGTGATGGTGCGAGGGTGTGAGATAAGCTGGTGGAGCGAGGTAGCGAGGTAGGCGTAGTGAAGAAAGGTGGAAACAGAGACGGAGAGGGGTTCATCGAGGCTTACGAAGAAGGGTGACTTAAGGCAGCTAGAATATAGATGACGACGTGTCTTACCGAATGGTGACTACTTGTATTGTTTGCAGCCATCCCAAGTGATATCCAGAGAGTTGGAAAGAAGTACTCTAGTACGCTCAAGAGCTTATACACTTGTCATTTGGCGGGCTTTGGGTGTAATAAGATGTCTAAAATTCATGCCATGATCGTGACGTCTTTCATGAACACGGCTTTGGTGACAGTATCATTTTATAGAGCCGATTAAGACAAATGAAGAGAAAGACTCTCGTCTTCTTACACTATTGGTCTGTATTGTAATGTTAGGCTGGACGTCTTATTGTCGATGAAATACCAGCTTTGACTCGTTTCAGTGAAATACCAGCTTTGACCCGTTTCAGTGAAATACCAGCTTTGACTCGTTTCAGCTACTGCTGCTTGTTGTCTAAGTATCAGCATTGACTCCAGCAACTGCTGCTTGTTTCTCTGGGTGTGGTTCCTTGTGTTCATGCCCTCTTCTATGGTCTGATCGTCTTGGCAATTGTGTGGTCCCAGTCCCAAGAGAGATTACACTCTGACAAGGAACAGTTTCAGTTGCAGTAATCCTGCTGGTTGTGGTGGTTGGGATTCCGTTAGATGGTGTTTAAACAATCACTGACTCCGGACGCCAGGGTCAGTGGGAGTAACTGTTTCGATAGTAACGAGGGTGTTCGTCCATGGAACAGTTGGAGTTACCTTCTCTGTTCCTGGAGTATCAACTTCGACTGAAGTAGTACCGTCTGGCTCGGATGGAGTGTGGGAGATGGTTCTGGTTGTTGATCTGGTCCATGGGGTGACCGTAGTAGCAGGTGGATCTCTACGTTCTCTGTTGTTTCCTAATACGTTCTTGTTTCCTAAAACGTTCCTGTGGCCTAATACGTCTCTTGAAGTGCATCTAGTCTGGCGACAAAACTTCACGGGGAAAACAAATCCTATCGCTGAGATCAATCAGCCAATCGCTCAACAAACTCTACACAGATTTACGACCAACACGGCTAACCTTTCAGGGGCAGTAAAACCATACCGTACTCAAAAACCTTACTGTTTCATGTTATAAATAGCACTTCAACCCAAGTTCAAACCAAGCACCCCTTCCACCACAAGCTCACCCCATCTCGTACTACCACCAAAGGTTGTTTGCTTATAGAATATCATGTGGTTGGCGGTGGTCAAGTGGTGTGTGGTGCTATAAATAAATGCGATACAAGAAAGCCACGATTATTTTTCAAATCACTCCCGAAGTATTTTGCAAATCACTCCAGAAGGATGGCCCACCAGCACCAGCTGTCGCCGTGTCCGGGCATTTCAGCCCGCCACCCACATACCCGCCCCACAGATTATGATAAACATATGGCGGTAAACAAATTGCAACCATGAGGTAATGCTCAGATTTAAGGTTTATGTTTATGGATTGCCCAATTAGATAAATGAGACGCATAATTATTTTTAGCGAAAAAATTTTATATAAGACAGGAAAATCCAACGTTTTTCCGCCAGCATAGAAATGATTCAGCCAGACAAAGCACTTTTACAAGAACACAAGTTCTACGAATCAGGGAACATCAAGCACATCTTACCATTGATCAATCTTCAAAGCTATGAACAAGTGGATGAGTCTGGCCAGTGTTTGAACTACTATATCTGGTTCTTCATCGCTCTAGTGGCCATTTACATGGTTGTGTTTTTTAAAAGAAGAAAAAGAGCCGAGCCAAGGGGCGATAAAGACTTCATGGTTTGAGCCAATACCTTAGACGCTCACCACCACATTCCGTTCATCTTAATACCATCATCATTACATCATAACATCATACACTTGCTATAGTGGCTCATCATTTGAGGCCCATCCCCCTCATCACTCATAATTATAGTCATAATCATTTACATTCATGCCGATTGCTTATAGAGCATTTTTTTCTTGCTATAGCTTACATTCCTTGCATTAATACACACTTCATTTGTTATGGTTGTTCATTGGCCGTACGCATACCCAAGGGTCGACATCTCAACTGTCAATCTAACTAAAAACTCTGTCTATATACTCAACTCGTTCATACGCTTGTACAACTCCAAGTCCCAGATGTTCCAGTCATACCACACTAGCTGAGGTACCACGGTGGCCAAGTGCCACATGGCATGCGAGTCCACTAATTTCCATACCGGAGAAAACTCAAATACCTCAAACATCATGGCTGTAAACATCCACACATTCAACCCCACCGGCACGAGGGCAAGGTGCCTCAGCTTTGAAAAGTGGACGTAGTTCAATTTCGCAAGTAGCTTGGTTTCAAACGGAAGAAGCTGAATGGAGTTAGAAAGCACTGAGTAGTTATTGGAGTAGACTTTGTGGACTCTCAAGGAGTGAAGTACCCAAAGAATGAACGAGCTGATCCCCACTATGCTATGGAATACTAGATTGTATGTATAGTCCCAGTGCATGTTTAATTTGATGAGGTGGATTCCATAAATGGTTCCGAGTGCAAGCTGATACGGGAGTAAATTCCTGGTGAATAGGTTGGCATATCGTACAACTATCACATAGAAGTTGAAAAGAATGATCAAGGAGGCGCCAAAGTAGTCCAATGCTTCGGTTATCGGAAGGTCTCTGGTATGGAAGAGCGAGCTAAAGGCCCAACCTATCATGGAAATCATCAACAATGCCACGTACTGTGAGTACATGGTCTTTACTGGCCCACTACTACGTCTTCTCTGGGCGGTTATTTTTCTGAAATTACGGACATTTGTCCACAAGTTCAACATGGAAAACAACACCGATGCAGGCTCAGTCAACCCAAAGTACCTCTTGAACGGCCACTTCCCGTTGAACTTGACAAGAGGGTCATTTCGTGATATTCTGATGTCACTGATGATCTGCTGGCACTTGTAATCACAATCAGGCACACAAGACCAGCCAAACAATTGCTTGAAAGGGAAGTGAACGCTATTAGCAGCGAAGTCTGCATTGGTATATTTACTTGAGAAGGCTAGTTTTTTATCGTAGCAAACAGCGGTCTGGCATTGCGAGTTACAATCGGTAAACTCGGGCAATCGGTCGCCAATCGAAGCTAGGGCGGGCGTCGCTAGCACCAACAACAGCAGGAGTTTCATTGTGCGAGGTGAAAAATCTGAAAAATCATACTTGATAAGACGCGAAACTTGATAGACGAGCAGTAGATACGAAGTAGGATAGATTAGATTAAAGTGCCAAACTAAACGAGTTGATGGATTGACCGCCTCGGCCGTCTATCAATCGTATTGTGCCAAATTCCAGGGTCCACATGGTGTAGCATTGGCCGGGACACTCTATTGTTCGCAGCCGATTGTGGAATATATACCGCTATCTCTAAAGCTTATTCCACTATTTCATCTCAGTATACCACACATAGGATGCATTGTACCACACATAGTTTTCTCTGCATTGTACCACATAGTTTTCTCACATTGTACCACACAAAGCTTTCTCTACATTGTACCAAATAGTGTTCCTTGTATGCATGTTGGGCATTCGAGCAACTAATTGGAACGGGGAATCGATACATTAATACATCAGCAAGTAGGTAGGAGGAGATAGGTGGGGACGTGAGGAGACGAAGACAGTGGGGCAAAAATAGTTAATGCTACATGAGTCACGTTGCTAAATAGCCCCATAGCTGACAGGGATTCTCAGTTGATGAATTTATATACCGTATCGGCATATCTAAGCAAAGTATCTGTAAAAGAAATTTGCAACTCGCTTATCATTCTAGCAAATAAAGCAACAGGAAGGGGTACAGAAGGGGTTTAGCATAAGCATTCTGAGTTAAGATAGAGGAGATGGTTTACATCATTTCAAAAGTTGGCTTAATTTGAACCGGTAGTAAATTACTCTAGGCTGAAATACCCCCAGCAAATCGCGTAGTACCGAAATAATCCCATGGACTAATCCAGTACGATACGTGCGGAAGTTGGTAATTGACGGAGGGCCGATTGGTTTGGCTCCCTTCCCCACTCTCTCTATGGATAGACCACCTATCTTCTCCTGCACTCACGACTCCTGCACAATTCATTTCATCCTTTTCTTATTGTTAGCCTCCGCCAATAGCAGGCAGGCCATATCATTCAAACTTTCCCCTTCCGGCGAGTTTCCTTATTCAGCCCGCGGCGTGAGGCGTGCGGCGAAAAAATTTTTTTTGGTCAGATTTTTCATTTATAAACTGGAAATTTTGCCCTCCTTTGACGAATTAATTTGAAAATCAACAACCATTCCTTTTATGAGTATGTCTTTTATTGGGTCCTCAAACACCTCCAAAAGCGGAAGAACCATTAAATTAACCCCTAAAGTAACCCCTAGAACTCCCGTTAAAAGGAGACAATCTGACCAAGCTTTTCCCACCAAAAAGATCAAATCTGCCAAACCTGACATCCAAGAATTTGATAAGTTTGACCTGGATAAAATCGACCCGATCGAAAAGCTTCTTAGTCTTAACAACTTCAACTACGACCTTAATACGTATCTTCAAGAGTCTGTCTGTAGTGACTCTGAAGAAGTTTCGGCGCCAATATTTGATTTTGGTGAGCCTAGACGTTTAAGTGAAGTTAATGAAGTCAGCCTCAATTTCACCCAAATACTAAATGACAATTTACTTCGGTCTGAACCCCATACTTTCTTTAATCAAAACCTGACGTTTTCCATTTTGAATAATGAAAAACCTCAAGAAATTGTTAACAATAATGTTAAGCTGGAAGTGCCATTTTTCCGCCTGGTGAATTTTAATCCCAAGCCCAAACAAAGTGTGTTTGAAGAGTTGATGAACCTTGAAGACGAAGTGGATCCAAAAGATCCTATAACTAATGTTTCTGATTCAGAAGAGGAAGAAGTCGAAGTTACTACACCAAAGAATTCCCCACTTATTGCTAATTCGAAAATGTGTTTTAATTACAGGCAACACGATAATTTGAACTTATCGAATTTACGTCCTCAAGAAAGTCAGCTAAAGATTTTAAATGAAAATTCAATTCTTTCGGGTAAATTAAATGAGACAATGGGTCTGGGTAAGTTTTTGCTTAATGA
The DNA here is from genome assembly GCA_030563605.1 of Yamadazyma paraphyllophila. NCBI lineage: Eukaryota > Fungi > Ascomycota > Pichiomycetes > Serinales > Debaryomycetaceae > Yamadazyma > Yamadazyma paraphyllophila. Next base: position 177,628 of record JAJMJO010000005.1, read on the forward strand.
TTTTTTCTTATGAATAATGATTAATGATATACTGGTGCTGCTGGTTCTACTAGCACTAATTAGGTACTGGTACTAATTAGATACCGGTGCTAGCTAGCTATGCTACTAGCTACTGTGATAACGTGTGAATGTATATAGATGCTACATATTTTATGTAAAATAAATGTTTATTAATAACCGTATCTCCCCATTTGTTGTTGCTTGTGGTAACTCTGTCCAATGTCGGTAACTATTCTTAATACCCGTGCAAATGACCAAACCGTTGATCTTGTCAAAATTTGAGCACCGTCACGGCGTTGCAGCGCCGAACTGGTTGCGGCGCGGGTGGCATCTTCGGTAACCTACCGCGGACGGCTAATGGGTGAAAAGACCATAAAAACATTGTCCCCAGAAGCAGCAGTGCAGGTACCGGTACTGACGGGCCTTGGTTCTACTGCCCAGACAGATTCTAGAAAGCTTTCAGGCGGCTTATTGTTGGGACTGGCGCCGTCGTATTGTTAAGAGCCGCAACAAAACAGTCGCCAGATTAAGATCCGCCGCAAGCCGGACGGCATTCTTGCATACACGCTGGACCAGATCGTATCGCCTTGGGAGTCCTGTGACCTGGCTATGTTCGTACAGGAACGGTGCGAGTCACCGTATAATCCAGCGGAACAGTTCAAAGATATGTGCAATATATAGAGAACAGTTCACAAAGGTATGTGGAATATATAGGGGCGGTTTCGGTATTTGCATAACACTAGTATAAATTATAATGCACTTAATCACCGAAAAAATAAATTGACAGGTTTATTATTTCGTGTACGATCAGCGAAAGCTGTAAAATTTACGTTTTATTTCAATAGTGAAAATTTCACCGGCGATATTTATAGCTATGAGCCAGGATATTTCTTTCAAAAGCCCAAAAGTCTCCCGCAGTAATCCCACCACCCACTAAGCATGGCACCTGCAATATGGCCCCAGCAAACATTTAACTTGTATTTTTCAGCCAACAATTTCTTCATCTGCACCGGCTGGGAAATAATTTCAGAGTGCGGTATTCCATTAGAGTTTGTAATATACAGTCGCAGATTTGGCCGGTGTTCCCAGATCGTAACCCAGCCTGGGTTACAAATGATGTTGGCGATGTGACTAAGGTGTTGAGCTGTTGGTGAGCAGCTTTTGAGCGACCTGGGTGAGCCTGTGCTGGTCCGGGTGTTTAAGGTGTATATGGTGGCATAATCTAGGTTTCGTCTAACTAAGGTTACTGACGAAATTAGCTTTACGTGAGCTGTACCTCGAAGAAAATATCTACCACCACGCCAAGGAACTCAAGGGCCACTAGCATTGGAGTGGGATCGGTTATGTATGCATTGTCTTGAGGTCCTCACATCACCGCCATCACACCGCCATCAACATGAATCCCGCGCCCGCTCCACGCTCGGCCCAGGTTCGCGCTTACCCCAAATTAAGCAACCATGGACCTTCTATCTTTTATATACGTCTACCTATTTGGCGGGATAACGTTCCTCCCATTGGCTTTAATCACATTCATATACTTCCACCCGAAAGTCCCAGACGACCAAAAAAGCCTGGCTGCCAACCACGAGGACGATGAAGATATTCCTTTGGAGAAATTGAGTGCTGGCGAAATCGAAGAAGATCAACAGTCTGGTCTCTTGGCCTATAAATCAGGATGGTTGACCGTCACCCAGGAGTATTTGGAATCCACCGATGAGATCACCAGCCAGACTCAATCCATCAACGAAAACTCCGCTTATTCTACCCTTTATAAGCTTGTCAAAAATGACACAAATAGCTCCAACCAACCTTCGGCCCTGGACGTTTCATTGCCTGAACCACTTGAAGGCGATAAGAACGATAAGCTTAAGTCTCCCAACACGAACCTTAAGAAGCATCGATATTATGCGGTGTTGAAACATGGGAATCTTTTCTTGTATAAGAACCAAACCTTGAAAGATGTGAAACATGTAATAGTACTTTCCAATCAATTTGTCACTTTATGGCCCCGGGCTTTGGCGGATGGCCAATTGTTTACAAGAAGAACTGCTATCTGTTTGATGAAAAAAGATTGGTCCAGAAAGAGAAGATTGTCTGAAAAGCTCGACAATGAAGATGTTACCATAAGCGATATAATTAATCCCGAAAATAAGTTATCTCCTCCCAAGTCTTCCTTTTTTGTGTACTGTGATACCAATATTGAAAAGGAGGATTGGTATTTTACATTGATCAAGGGTTCCAAGTCTGACACGGATACGGGAGATTTAAGCTCAAAAGTCAATGCTAAAACCCAACACTTCCAGACCCAGGAAATGATGGATTTGATCCAAACCTTGTATAGTTCTGAGGGCCAGCTACAGACCAAGTGGTTCAATGGGATTCTTGGTAGGCTATTTCTCTCGTTAAAGCGTACCAGTATGTTGCAGAATTTCTTGGAAACAAGAATCACCAAGAAATTGAACAAAATCAAAACTCCTGGCTTCCTTGATAAATTCCAATTGGGAAATTTAGATCCCGGTATTTCGATACCTTTCTTTACCTACCCGGCATTAAAAGAAGTTAACCCCAACGGCACGTTGACTGTCACCTCGTATGTGCATTATCATGGTAACTTATCATGTAACATCTCAACTAAGGTCAATTTAAATTTCGGTGCTCGATTCAAACAAAGCCTGGTAGATGTAGTACTCAAAGTTACAGTCCAAAAGATAGAAGGGCCTGTGATATTCAAGATCAAGCCTCCTCCCAGTGAAAGAATATGGTACTGTTTTGAGATTGAGCCGATCATTAACTTGAAAATAGAACCTATCATCAGTTCCCGGGCCATAACTTATAGTCTTATAAACAGCACCATAGAAAAGAGATTCAAAGATGCTATAAGAGAGAGTTTGGTGGCCCCTAACTATGATGATTTGGTATTTTTCAATACAGAAGATGACCTTTATAGAGGTGGTATATGGGATAAATCTTCCCCCGAAGCAGAAGCCCCTCAGCCTGAAAGTGAAGCTGTGTCTCTTTCAGATATAGAGAAGATCAGTGCTAGTGATCCATCTAGTCCTGGCGTTAATAGTGGGAAGCTTGATGTGGACTCTGGATCGCTAAGGTCTGACGTTTCCACTGCTCCCTCTTTAAAGCTCACCAGTACGTTAAGTGATTTGTCCCAGAAAATCAGGAAATCTAAATCATCTCATACGGTCGGGGTGAAATCCACACACACCGTTGGTGTGACAGGCTCCAATTTTTTGTCAGATGGAACAACAACAGAGTCCAGACAAGGAGGCTTGAACAAGAACTTTAATAAGACCTTAAGAAAAATAGGTGACTGGTATAATTCCAAAGATGAGAAGGAGAAGAAAGAAAAAGAGAAGGAGAAGGTTGAAATGTATTCTAATAGGAGACGACCAAGACAGGCCAGTAATGAGACAATGCCTGAACTTAACTTCACTCCAGCAGACATGTTTGCCAAGGCTCCCGGCCATTCCAGGAGTGGATCCAAACTCAGTATTGGAAGTGACTACAACCAACGTAATGATATCGCCAATAGTCCAAAATCTGCAACTGTGGCATCTATCCAATCAGATGTTACGGCTCCTGTGCAACCAGAAACCCCGACCTTACCGGCAGACGAAAGTGATTCACACTCGGTGTCTTCTTTTGGTCCTCCACTTGAAACTGTTATAAGTGAAAAGCCAGATGACGACTTTAATGTATCGCCATTAATACTGGAATCTTCAGCTCCTACTGGAATTGCTGCAGAGGAGGGCGGTAATGAGCTCAATGAAAAAATCCCAGAAGCATTAACAGATGGCAACCTCGTCGACGAAAAGAACGGTGGACTCAATGATGACATTAATGAACTTATTCAGCTCGATCATCAAACAGGTGCTGAAGCATTGGGACCTATCCGTACTAACTCCAAGCTCCATAGAAAATCCCCTCCTCCATTATGAACATATACGAAATCTTTTCATTTTATACATAGCTAGAAGCTAAATATTTATATATGAGGAGACCATCCTCCATACATTTGACATAAATTATCATTACTTGATGCTACCTGGATCAAAATATCCACCTGACCATCAACATTCATCGGTAACTCTTCCTTTTCATCTAAAAGCCCAATTAACTTTCTTCTAACTTTCCTCAAGTGTACACTTGGATTCTGCTGGTTTTCCCAGTCCAATAACGGATCATAAATCAACGTTTCCAAGTTATTCATCAAAGAGTGCTCATTCTCTCTCATGATAGAATTGGTGACTTCACAGGTCCTTCTGAATGTACCCTCCACTTTGTTGATACCCATGGCATCTACCATGTTATTCGTCAATCTGAAAGGTACGATTTCTGGGGTGGGAAGGGTAGCACCTTTTTCAAACAAGCAGTCGAAATCAATATGCAAGATCGATCCACTTGTCTTGAAAAATAATATATTTTCACAGTGTCTATCACCCAATCCAATAATGTATCCTACAATAGACATAACAGCACTTGACCTGATATAAGTGTTTCTTGCCAAGTACCATGATGTTGGATCACTGAACTGATTGAGAAACCAGTTATGTAATACCGGTGGGCTTTGTTCTACTATGGTTTCAAACACCTTGAGAAGTTTGGCCTTTGATTCTCCGTCGTCGGTTTTACCAGCACTTTTGTAAACCTTCTGAACCTTATCTAATTTGCTGAAGAACACCCGATCGTTAACATTGATGCCACTCTTCTTTCTTTCCTCGTACACCACGGACTTCATTGTTGAGACGTTAGTCACAAATTCAATAATACCCATATTCTGTGCTAATGGTGTCACAGCATAATTGGATATCTTCAAGTTTCTTTTTCTGGACTCGTTATTTGCAGTCAAGAGTCTGTTAATTAAGGTGGTGAATTCAACAACTTTGGCATCTTTTCTGGTATCGTCTTTCTTTATCATCAACCTATATGCCCTACCGTTACTACCACGTACAGTGATTTGCTTGGGCATCTGTAACGAGTGGAATATGTTCACCTGGTCGTCAACACCATTGAATGTAATAAGTGACGATTTAGGAAAGATTGCACTCTCTTTGGAGGTGTGACTATGAGTTGGGAGTTTGATTTCGAGATTGGACCGAACCGGAATCACAAGGCCAAATGAGTTGAATAATACACTCAAGTTCAAATCTCGAGACATGGATACTTTCTTTGTTCCCTTTTTAAATTTCTTTTCACACATAGCGATAAAGTGCTTGAACAAATCCTTTGCGTCTTTCAATATAACCTCATTCTCCGTATTGGCAGACACAACTTTATTGATGATCTTTTCCACTCGCTCCCTTCTTGAAAGATCCTTAGAATTGGTGTGGGAAATAACAAACCAAAGAGTTTGCCTCGGATAGGATATAACCACTCTGCTAATTATATTCTGAAGCATTTTGACCGATGGTAAATGCGTATGGCTGATTCTACTTAACATCTGGGATATAGCAGTATACCACACGTAATTGGGAACATTTTTAACGTATTCTTCCATATCAACCACAATACGAGCCAACACTCTTTCGCCTTCTCTGGTGAGAACTGGCAGTTGGGCAAAGTCTAGCCAAATTGTGATCAATTTGGGGAGCGCTTCAAAAATGTACGTGGGTCCAAGTGTCAAAGCCTTCAAGAAGCACTTGATGATCTGTTGTTGATAATAACCATTACTGACTTCTTGAGACTCTAGTAACTTATCATAGTACTTCCCTAGAGCGAAGTATGGTTTTTCCCATGTCTTTTCTAAGCTATAAGCCTTAGTGTATTGGTCAATAATTGTCTTGGATGAACTATGATTAGACTCGTTTAACCAATCAGCATATTGAAGTTGTATTTTAGCTCTTTGTTGGTGATTAGGAATTTCATTAGTGTCAATTGTCTCCACCACTTTGATTGCATCTGTTTGCTTTCCTTGGTGCCATAATAACTGAGCGTATTCGAAATTGGTATCGATATCAAACTCCTTATTGTCATCGTGATGGTTCATGGCTTTCATTACACTGGCAATAGCTATATGGAACTTATCGTTTTCACGAGCTAGTTTACTGCAGCTCAAGTAAATCTGTGTAGGATTATAGTCAGGGTCTTTGAGTGTGTTCATACATTTGTGCATCGACTGGATCTTCCATTTGGTCTCAAAACTCTGGTCAACATTCTCCAACCTTAGGCCTACTGCCTCAGGCTTGGACTCAAGACCCAAGAGAAGCCTAATATCATAAATCATGTGTAAATGGGTCATTAAATCAAGGTTCCTTGACGTACCTATGCTGGACGAATTCAAACTCAATCCAATCACATTATAGACACGATTAAGAACCTTATCAACAGAGCCCCATTCTCTGTTCAGAGGCTCTTCCAAAGGATCTCGATTACAATGGCTATTAATGATATGAGCTATATGGAGCATTACTAAACTCTCCACTTCTTGAGGTTTACCAACGCATTCGGTGATGTAAAGCCATTGTTTAACTTGTTCCAAGTCTCCTGAAAATATGGAAGCTTGTAGGCCAGTCAATGCCCAATCAAGTGAAAAGTCAGTCAAGTCATTCATGTTCAAATTGGACGATAATTTCGACAAGACCTCGTCATACGCTGCGTGGTCGTTTAAGGACTTCAAAAATTTGATCTTGTATTCGTCGGTATTGTCGCTGTTTTCACTTAGAACATGAAACGCTTCTTGTGCAAGTGACCAGTTCTCGTTGTACTGGAAGCTCTTCAATTGTACCTTCGGTTCCCTGGAGGAGAAATTCTTCAAAACCCCATCAAGAGCATCAAGATCATTGATGTTGGCATACATAGAATGTAGACTTGAACTCTGGTCAAGCCTTTCAATAATAAATGCATCGTCAATCTCTCCTTTTCTATAGTATTGTTCCAAATACAAAATAGTCCTTTCATATGCTCCACAATATGCTGATTTCTCATACAACGAAAAGTCGGAGATTACAGTAATGAATTCATTAACCAAACTTAAGTTTTTGTTGATAGCATTGAACTCATCTTTAGATATGGGTAAAGCATCGTCGTTCAAAAACTCCACTGTGGAGGACCTCCACTGGTTGACGTAATCCAACACTTCAAATATTGTTTGATAACAAGATTTCAAATTTTCACTGGCATCTGCAGAAGCTAGCAGACCGGTATCAACGTCAAAGATGTTACGTATCTCGACAATAAAGTTGTTAAAGAACACTTTGTTGGGGTTCAAGAGACTGCTGAGAACCAAGTACTTCAACAAGTAATTAGATATGGACCGATCGTTTTGAACCACCAAGGCATTAAAGGCATTGAATAAAGTTTTCTTTTTGGGATCGTCCAATCCCGGAGAAGTTACAATCAAGTCTTTAGTTAACAAATTTAGCCAATACTCATGGCTCATACCTGTATTGAAAAGGGGATACTCAAGTTGGCCGGCTTTGCCTTTAGCAGAAAACACAAACTTAGAATCCAAAAATGGAATCAAAGTAGACTTGGTAACATCATTGAAATTGTTCCACACTTTCATATATATATTGCTGGCTGCTCCCTCAGTCTTTGAATTCAATTTACCATGGTTCAAGTCCAAGTTCTGTTCTGTCAACTTCATCACCTTCAAAAATTCTTGCATTGCAAAACTATAATGCATTTGTTTGATTGGGTTATTAGACGCCCAAAAGTTTATCACGATAATATTCTCTAGAAAGTCCTTTAGAAGAGTAGACGTCTCTCTATAGTCACTGAAGTTGTGGATCAATGTTATTTTGGGTTTGACCAACTTCAAATGGAACTTGTTGGAATCAAGCGATCCTATCGTAGATAAGCATTTGGCACAATCGGTGGAGATATCTTCATTATCTATCTCATTCCGAAAGGTGTATGACGTATCCAATAATGTATTGATCAACTCAGATATCGATTCAAAGATACTGAAATTGCTTTGTAAATCCCTCGTGAATTCTTGCTGTATGATTTCCTGATACTGTATGCCAAAATTACTTAAGTCAGTAAGGGCTTGTTTTACAACAAACTTATTCAAAGTCTTCAACCGTCTGGTGAATTCCGGAAAGTATCCAATTTTCAATTTGGGTTTAATCAAAGACTTGAAATTCTTGAAGTTTGAATTCAACTTATAGTCCGTTATCAAATCAGGAATGAAAGGGATGGAAAAATAGTATAACGCATAATTATTCTGGAGTGAGTTGATGTGCTTGAAAAGAATATTGATGATTTCAATAGCTACAGGCTTTGACCTTTCTTCTAGCCCATCAAACTTCTGGAACATAAGCGAAATAACTATATCAAAGAGCGAAATCAAATTGGAAATCTTCAACTCTTTTACAAGTGAATTGAGACAATTGATAGTAATGAACTCAAACTCTTTGATTTCAATCATCGATTGAAGGGCAGTGGAAACCTGACTCAACACGGATGCAGTGGCACTTATATTATGCTGAATGAGAAATTCGATAGCCCGGACTGCCAAAATCTTTTCAAAGAACGGAGTCGACATCTGATGAATACCTTGGGCAATACGCTGGATGATTTCCAAGCTATGGTTCTCTAGAAGCTTTTCCACATACATAAGTCTATCGGCTGATTTATTTCCCGATGGTTTGATGTTAGACTCAACATCAACTTTGGCAATATGTTCTAATGCGCTATAGATGCTGTTAATATTTTTTTTCCTTCCTTTTTCATCGTAATGGATCTGAAGTAACACATTCCAGGTAATAAGGCCTATCCCGCTATTATGGTATAAGTTTGTGACATCCAAGTTCTTATAGAAACCTGCGTTTTTCAACACGTTCATCATATGTTTGTCATTAGGTTTACCTTCTTTAACGAGGTAGAAGGCAACGATCTTGGGAATACACTTTAAAATGAGCTTCTCTTTAGTGAAACCACAGGCATCAGCTATTTCTTCAATATAGTCGTACTTATAATAGTCCAATAGTTGCGGCGTGGTATATTCCTTTGTGAGACTTAAAAAGTACTTCTTGCTTATACCACTCACGTCTAAAATTCGATCAAGGGTGGACGGTGTCTTGATAAGCTTTACTGCAACCACAGGAATAAATGGCGATATCAACTTATACGGCTTTATTCCCTTAGCAGTGGAAATGTGGACAAAGCTTGAGCATACAAGATTGACATGGTGTTCATTGCAGCCAGCCAACAAATCTATAAGTCTCAATACCAAAGCATTTAGCCATTCTCCTTCAGCTATTATCGCCACCTCTAATAAGGCCTTGATAGTGGATTCTGCCAAGTATAAAGACGAAGAGTCCTCAAAATGTATCGAGCTCAAAAATTGAAAGATTATAGAAAAGCTATTCTCAAGATTCGTATCCTTTTCATCCAACAAGAAAAGGGGAATTATCCTTGCAGCCAACATTCTCACGGTTCTATTCTGCTTAAGCACACATGACTTGATAAACATGAAAAGTGGGTCATTTTGTAAAGGCCCGGCAGGTGGCCTAAAAGATGCAAGAAGCTTGTATATGCTTAAAAGTAAGTTGCAACATAGAAATGGATCATCTGCTAGAGCTGAGTTGGACATAGGAACTATGAGATCTCGATGATATATTTTGATATAAGGGGAATCTGTGACCCTTGGTCGTTCTGCAGGTATGTTGTTGTAGTGTTTGGCCATACCAGGGTAAGACCCACAGACCATGCACTCGTTTGAATCGAAGTTGAAGCTCTGACTCATCACACAAGGAAAGTTCCCGAGTGCCGTCAAAAACGTGTACATTTCAGGGTCCCCTGTCTTGGCCAACCTGACTACTGTGGACACCCACTCCTCTAGCTTGCCTGGTAAATAGAAGTCTTGTTCCTTCAAATTCGAATTGAACTTGAAGAAGTCGAGCAAATGGAGTTTATTCATACCCTTCACTTCGTCCACCAAAGCATTCAACTCTCTATCTCTAAAAACCGGTAATTTTTGTAATAGGGACGAGGGAACATTTTCAAGATGCTCTTCTTCTGGAACAGTGAAAGCTGTCAATACTTGAACAAGAACCATTGGAAGCTCATGGCCGAGATTCTGGTTCTTTATATAATAGTCTAGGTTCAACAACTGTTTAATGTTGAACATGATCCGAAACTTTAGGGACACTTTTAGTATCTTCAACAAACTCTGACACAAGGAGTCTATTAGCACCTTACTTGAGATTGGCTCGTTCATGCACAGAACTATCCACTCCATTAAAAGGTTGATTGTGGAGAAGTTTGGCGAGTTGCTCAACACGATATTACTGGATAAGTTCAAGATCAATAATGACTGGAGAAGGCTATTTACATGCAACTTTGTGGTGGTCACTATAATCCAGCATTTCTTCAAAAGGATCTCGAAGTTGAACTGGTTCAACATTAACTTCTCCATGATCTCAAAGTTGTTAAGAATCAACACAAACTGAACGGTCTCATATACGGCTGATTCTGCTGTCGAAGTCATATTCTGATACACTGCATTGACCATCGACGACACTTTTTTGCTGAACAGCATCTTGACGTACCGTTTGAACTCCAAGTCTGCAGTACTGAGACTGGTATTCACCACCAGCAAAAGGAACTGTCGTACCATCAACATGAACTCTTGTGGAGCAGCTCGTTCATATAACCGCGTTAGCTGGTGCAATTGGTGGCATACAAGGACTTCAAAAAGACACCCCGATTCCTGCGGCGGTAGTCCGATGGAACGAACCAATTCGTCACTTAATGCAAGGTTTATAAGGTAAGGTTTCCTCTGTAGTAGTAGAGCTACTGTGTCATAAATTCGTTGGCATAGAGACTGGTTAAGCGTAGACTCTTTTAGCTGGATATTAATTATGTAGACGAGGTATTTGATGATTCTTTCAAAGTGGGACACGTCCTGGTCGTTTATGTTGGTGTGGATATCGTTGAGGAACGACAGAAGCTCGTCGTCACTGAGACGTTTATACCCTACCGACATGTAGAGATCAATGAATGAGACGCGCGGCGATGAGTTTAATGGTGTGTAATAGTGGATGTTTGATTAGTTCACAAATAAAGATATATTGGTATATTCTACATAGAATACAATGCTATTCACATATGGTCGTTATGGTCGGGTGGTACTTTGCTTTGACTTCGGTTCGTTTCTTCAGTTCTTGTTCTCCTCATCTGTTTCTTGTATTATTGTTGTCTTCTTGGTGCTTTGTTGCCTCCTCTTGTTATTCTTTTACGTGTTGATTATTACTTCCTCTTCCTCCCTTCTTTCTCCTTCTACTTTCTCCCTTCTTCTTCTTTAGATCAGTTTCATCGTTGATCTACCTTCTTCTCAACCTCACTGACCGTAGTTTATGGCTCTCTTGAACAATAAAATGTGTGGTTCTGGAGCATGAGTCTCGTAGTGTGCCCACCCCAACGATTGAGTGATTCCCAACCCACGCCATTCGTCCTCCAATAAAATACGTAACGTGCCGGTTTCTGGGTTAAAGTAGTCTTGTGGAATCAATTTCAACATTCCCTTGGGTAACATCACGTGTCTGTACTCGTGTGTATCATCGCTATAACGGGGACTATAATGAATCAGATCTTGGAACTCCAAGATCTTGGCTCTCTCACTATCTGTTAAGTATCTAGGTTTGGAGTTCATTGGGGATTATTTTTCAGGTTTTTCAATCAACGCGAATTATGCGAAGACTTGATGGATATCAATGGCAGACGGGTAATTATACCACCACAAGAGTTTAGAAACGAGCCGTCAACTTACTGTTTAATTGAATACTCAGAAGCTGATCCTTGTGCTGCCTTCGCCTCCTTGAACCCGGACTTCAACTATATTTGTCGTATATTTCCACATTTGGAATCGCACATCCACTTCCCTCAAAATACCGCTCTCCTCCTAGACGTGTCCACACTCGATGATATCCCCCTGTTTATCTATAATAAAGAGCTATGGGTCCACGTGACATCCGAAGTTCACTCCGGCTCTTCAGTCCCACAAAAGCCGTCTGCGTTTGTTGTCCAGAAACTTTCCACACATCCAAACGTGAATCTACTAATTGAGAATTTGCAGCTATTGAGCTCGTACGAGATTCTTCTATTAAACTGTAAACAAATACTTACCACGGATTTATCTATGGTGCCTTCGATAAAAAAAACATGGAAGCAGGTTCATGACTCGTATGAATTTAGTGAATATACCATTAGCCCGTTAAATCCATTGAGAGACAACCTCTCTGTTGAGGTATACCAACAGTTCCAAAAAGATAGGTATAAGTACCAGCAATACGACCGAGCAATAGAGCTAGCTATCAGTGACTTGAGTACCAAGTATGCCGCCCCTCGAGTGATGGTGGTGGGTGCTGGCCTAGGTGACTTGGTGCACTCAGTGTATAAATACTGTAATGACGTGTGTGCTGTAGAAAAAAACCCAACTGTAAGGAACCATCTCCAGTATATGAATGCAAGCCACTGGAATAACCAAGTTGAGCTTGTTTTCGAGGATGTAAGAAACATAGATGTGCAAGGGTACCATCTTATTGTGTCTGAGATGCTTGGTTCATTTGGGTGCAATGAGTTATTCCCCGAGATCCTTCCGTCTGTATCTGAAGCGATGATCCCGTCATATGTGAAGGTCATGGTCGCTCCCATATATACCAAGGTAGAACAGAAAGAGCCATATTTAAAGAACCTCAAACAGTTCTATAGGGTGTCTGATCCCGTCAAGCTCTGGGACTATGAGTACCCTGGAGAGATCAGCTTGAACCACACAGTCACCAGATCCATGACTGCTCAAATCAGCGGCAAAATAAATGCCTTGGAAGGCACTTTTGACTGCGAGCTATACGGTAACTTTAAAATCACCAATGTCCGTGGTGCTAATTACTGTAAGTCTTGGTTCCCGATGGTCTTTCCTATTGATGAGATACTCGTTGAAAGGGGCGACACTGTCACGGTGGAGTTCACAAGGAAAAGTGACACGGAGGTTAACTATTCCTGGCGGGTCAACGATGGGCAGAGGAGAGAGTACACTGTATAGCTGAATTGGTCAGTACTGAATTTGCGTAGGTTTCTCAGGGCTTTTGTGTCGTTTTTCACTTTCACTTCTTTCGCTTCTTTCGCTTCTTTCGCTTCTTTCACTTCTTTCGATTCTTTCACGTCTATCACTTCTATCACTTCTTTCGCTCCTTTCGCTCCTTTCGCTTCTGTGCCTATGCCTGTGCTTGTGCCTATGGCTGGACTCCCTGTCGTTCCCGCCACGCTCCCTATTTCCACCTTGCCTCTGTCTATGGTCTCTCGTAGGCGACATATCCCTGCTTGGCCTATCCCTACTCAGCCCATCCAGTCGCCTCTCTCTGGACCTAAGACCCTTCATAGGGTCTAAATCGTCAATAGACAGCTTCACGTGATCCTCTTTGATCACAGTGGAAACAGGCGTTGCCGCTGGTGCTGTCGCAGAAACACCGCCGATATCCTCATACATCCAGTCAAGCTTATTCAACTTCAACTTATCATTTTTAGTTAGCAGATTACTTTTGTTCTTCAAGTTAATCAACTTCTGAGTCTCTTGTTCATTAGCCAATTCTTCCTCTCTTTGTTTGATTTTTTTAAACTCTTCTAGAACCTCCTGCTCTTTCTTCCATACTTTTGTTCTGTTCTTGACGAGCCCGGGGTTCCAGGACTTCTTCAAGTTCAAATCACCAGGCATTGATAGAGATGAGATTCGCGCATTTGTAAACATGGCGATAGCACTAGAGATAGCCAGAGAGGGTGGAACGGCTAGACGAACGATGAAGGCGGCTCGGCACAGAAAGGGGGAGATCCACTCTACAACAGTCTCTGAACTTATCCTATTACTATACGGTATACACTAAAAACCATGGATTTTAATATTCTTCTTAGGCAATTGTAACTTGGAAATCAAAAACTCAGCAACCTTTGTTCTTTGGTCACCTTGTAATTGAATGACTTCACCTAATTCTTCATCCTTAACGATATTACCGTTACAGGCAAAATCTTTTTTCAATACCTTCAAAATCTTTTTCAAATCATATTCTTGAGGCAATCCTTGAACGGTAGTCAAAGTTTTTCTACCGTTTCTTTGTTGGATTCTGATATGAATGTAGTTTGTGGCTTGGGCTTCCGAGTCACCAGTATCGGCAAAGGGATCGAACGAGTTTAAGTTTTGGATAGTTGACATACAAATGTATCGACTTTATCTGATGGGTTAAGGAAAAATTCTCAGGGATGCGCGAATCAGTTGAGGGGCTGCGGTTGCGGTCTCGAGCCACCGCCGTGCCAGCACAGGCTTGGGCGAGCTGGGTGCCTTCCCGGGGCGACCGTCGCGGGTTTACGCGGTTTCGGAGTCTCAGATTGGAAAATCAGTGTATGACTCGTTAGTTAACACACGATTGTTACACACACATCGATAGTGCTAAGTCGGTAGCTGGCACGACTGGCGTAGAGCTAAGCCCAACATTGGCATGTGAATTTGACGCACTATTTGCCACCTCAAGAATATACTTGGTGACTAGGCTAGCACCGTCCCCCTCTGAGTTAGTCTAACACTGGCACAAGGGTGTGCCCCGCCCCGCCCTGTCGCCCACTGCGGCCCATCTCTTCACCCAACCTTCCCGCGTAGCCCATTGTCTTCCGCGATCCATCCCGCACTCCTTCCGGTGCCGCGTTCCCACTAGGACCTCCCGCTAGCCTCTGCCACCGCAACCTCCGTCCCGCGTCAGTCCCATTGCTGAAAATTTTACTCTGCCAAATCCAACACCCGCACAGAATAATCAAATCAGCATAACTCCATTTCTAATTAATTAACCTTAGGATAAGATTCACTCAATACAGATGGCTAGTACTGAATCAACTGCGCAAGCAGTTAAACAAAAGGCGCCAGCTGAACTGACTCCCCTGAAATCACCTGCTGATAAACCAATTGTCAATAATGAAAAGGAGAAAAAAAAACAAGCATTCATTACAAGATCAATCTGGTCTCTTGTAATGATAGCTTTTTTCCTTGCTATAATATCTTCAGGCCACTTGACTTTGATTTCTATTGTGGTGTTGTTTCAGATCTTGACCTTTAAAGAAATCATTAGATTGGTTGCTGAGCCTGCAAGAGATAAAGATATTCCAATGAATAAATCGATTAATTGGTATTTTCTCTTTACAACCATTTACTATTTGGATGGTAAAACATTGTTTGATTTCTTTCATGACTTGATCTTCAGGAATAAATTGATGGTAATTTTGTCTACTAATCACAAGTTCATCAGTTATTTCTTGTACATTTTTGGGTTTATGATATTCATTCTCAACTTGAAAAAAGGCTACTATAAATTTCAATTTGGTTCGTTATGCATCACTCATATGACGTTATTGGTTGTGGTGTTCCAGAGTCATTTGATTATCAATAATATCTTGAATGGTATTATATGGTTTGTATTGCCATGCTCGTTGGTGATTGTTAATGACATTTTTGCTTACCTTTGTGGTATCACGTTTGGTAGAACTCAGTTGATTGCTATTTCTCCAAAGAAAACCGTGGAAGGTTTTATTGGGGCCTGGATTTGTACTATTGTGGCTGCTTGGGTGGCTGCTTTCATTTTGTCAAGATCAAACTACTTGATTTGTCCAGCAACCAACTTGCACACAAATGTCTACAACTTCCCAAACTGTGAGCCAAACTCGGTATTTATTGAACAAATCATTCACTTACCAGAGAATTTAAAACAAATCTTTAGACTTGATTATATTATTGTCAAGCCGATTTATTATCACTCAATTGTATTTGCAAGTTTTGCATCATTGTTTGCACCATTTGGAGGTTTCTTTGCTTCGGGTTTGAAGAGAGCTTTTGGTATTAAAGATTTCGGTGATACTATTCCTGGACATGGTGGAATAACTGATAGAATTGATTGCCAGTTTTTAATGGGATCTTTCAGTTATTTGTACTATCAAACATTCATTTCTTCTTATAATATTAATTTGACCAATATTTTACAATTGGCCATCATTAACTTGTCAATCGATGAATTATTGCAACTAGTCAAATCATTATTGAAATTCTTGAACAATTCGGGTGTTGTTACTGAAAAGGACTTGGAAACATTGGTATCTATTTTAGACCAGTATCAAACCGCCTAAACCCAATCATACTTGTACTAGTACCATTACCTGGGATACTTTGTATACTGTTTAGTAACCCACAAAACAAATGTATAGCACATAGTTCAACCTTCAATACATGCGATATGACATTTGTGCGTTCATCCTGGCGATTCTATGCATTACATCATAACCTACAAGTGAAACTATATAGCTGGTCGTAACCAGGTCGAATTCCATGATTGCCTACTCCCAAGCATTGTCTCTAACCTATGCTGACATCTTTATACGGACCAACCATTGTCTCATTGGTATCGCTACCAACTTGCCTTGTCCATGACAAGCCTTGCGAATTTATAACCAGCACTTTTGTAATCAGCCCGCGCACAAAAACCAAATCGTGTGCGCTTAAGATTGGTTGATTTGCTGGATGAATACTCCGGTGAAACTTCTGCTGACGTAGACGATGGTTTTGTGGACACAAACACAGTTGATTTGATGTTCGGTAGCAATGCCATCCTGTGAGGCTGGTAGCAGCTGGTAGGCAGTGATGGTATTCAGAATCAGTTACTCTCAACGGTGCTGGTTGCCAACAGTTAGCCCATCATCTCAATTAAGGAACTCCAAGACACCACGGTTGGATGCAACATGAAACGATTTCAACTTACACCAAAACATATCTCGGAGTACCAAACAGGCCAAATTGATAGATAGGTGATATTCTCGAGGGACAAAATAAACTGAAAGAAGAATAAACAGAGCCCAAACGGGTAGAGAGAATTCTGCTTTATGCATCTCTTGGCCTTATTTTCTCAAGTCTGTTCCGTTTATGCTTCATTTAACCAGCCATACTTCGCTAGCGGATGTATTTGCTGGCTGCGAAAACTAATTTGGCATTTCGCGACGCAAGATAATTTTTTGCAGCTGCTAGCTGGCTAGGTATATAAGAGATGGAGAGGTAGGATATGTTTTCTTCATTGCAGAATAGAAAAACAGAGCATCTCAAGCGTTGACCAACTACAGTCTTTCCTTTATTAAACTTAACCCAGTCTTTCTTTTAAACCCAAACTACTGTCAATCCTTTAAAATGTTATTCTTCTATTTCTACCTTTTGTCATTGGTACTTTCTGCTCCTGTTAAATTGGTCACTAGAGTCCACACTGCTGAGCCAGTCACCACTACCCAGACATACACCACTGGAACCACCACCGTTTGGTTACCTCCGGTGGAATTGTTTATTTCCAATGGCGTAACTTACACCTATACTCAATATGATTCTCCTGCCGGAACTCCTACTACTTATACCAGCGTTTATACTGATGGCAACCAAGACAAGGAACAAAATAACGGAGATGCCAATCCAACTACCGAAGCTACTACCGAAGCTACTACTGAAGCTGCCAACACTGAAGCTACTACTGAAGCTACTACTGAAGCTACTACTGAGGCTGCCAACACTGACTCTCCTGCTAAAGAAGCTACCACCGAAGCCACCACCGAAGCCACCACCGAAGCCACCACCGAAGCCACCACCGAAGCTACTCAAACTACCCAGGATAAAACCACTTCCACCTCCTCCACCCCAACTACCACCTCCACTTCGTCTACCTCATCCACCTCCACCACTTCGACCTCCTCAACCTCAACCTCATCCCAAGCTTCTTCAACCAGCGTCTTGAATGGCTTACCTGCTCCTTGGGGTATTGTGTACTCCCCTTATGCTGACAATGGTAGCTGTAAGGATTCGTCCACTGTGAAGTCGGACTTGGAATTCATCAGCAAGAAGGGAATCAAGCACATTAGAACTTACGGAACCGATTGTGAATCATTGAAATCTGTTTTGAGTGTCGCCAAAGATTTAGGCCTTGGTGTCAACCAAGGTATCTGGATGGGAAGCTCTGGTGCTGATTCTATTGACGAGTCTGTAAGTGATATCATCAGCTACATCAAGAAAAACGGTGATAGCGTATTTGATTTCATCACTATTGCCAACGAAGCTGTTATTTCTGGTTATATTTCTTCAAGTGACTTATTGACCAAGCTCGCATCTGTCAAGAAACAATTACAGAACGCTGGTTACTCAGGTAAGGTCACCACTGCTGAACCACCAGTGAGTTTCACCAAGCACAATGACTTGTGTGATTCTGACTCTCCAATTGATTTCGTTTCAATCAACCCCCACTCGTACTTTAATGCCTTGGTTGATGCTTCTGAAGCAGGTTCATTCATTGCGGAAGAAATCAAGTTAGTCAAGGCTGCTTGTCCTAATATGGAAATCAAAGTTACAGAAACAGGATACCCATCTAAAGGTGATACCAATGGTAAAAATGTTCCTAGTGAAGATAACCAAAAAGCTGCATTAAAGAGTATACTATCTGAGCTTAATGAAGATGTCACCATCTTAACTACTTATAACGATATGTGGAAGAGTCCTGGTCCATACAATATCGAACAATACTTCGGTGCTGCTTACTTATTCGACTAAGCTCCGTCAAGCTCCTCAGTAATATAGATAGTGTACAATATAGATAACATTAATACAATTACATACAGAATCCGTCCAGTCGTAAAACATAAATATATCAGAAATCAATGGTCTTCTTGGGGAAATACTCATCTATTAGTTCAAGGTAGTATGGTCTTAGCTGTTCGATATCGTACGCCTCGTCCATCTTTGAGTATAAGTCGTACTTGTTGAAGGCTCTTACTGCCTCTAGCATCTCCTTATCGTGGTTGTCCATTAAATAGTTGTATGCCTTCTCCTGGTGCCAGGGATAGAACGAATGGTATCGTATCATGGCAAGACCCTCTATGGGCAAGGTTGAGTTTAGCTTGGCGATGTGATACATATACTCATCGTGGCCCCAACTGAGCATCACCTTATCAAGGCCACAATTCTTCAGATAAATACCATACTTGGTGTTATATAGCGGGTTCTTAATATCTGGATTCTTATGGAAACTATCCGGGAATATGTTTCTTTTCAGGTACTTGCATCCCACAGGGAACGTATCGCCCACTACATCCCACTGACCCTTTGAATCAAAGAAATAAAGTAGTTTGCCCAAGTCATGGATTAACCCCACAAGTTGGAACCACCGGGGCTTGCCGTCTCGCCGTATGGCCTCCGCCGTTTGTATGGCGTGATCTATCTGTGAAAGCTCGGTGTCGGGGTCACTTTCATCCAAAAGCTTATTCAACTTCTCGAGCCCTTCCCAGATGGTCATCTTGGCCCTTACTCTAGTCTTGAAATTTATACGGGCTTGGATATTGTATGCCACCGTTTGCTTAGCGTGCTGCTCTTCGTAGAATTCCTTGACTCTGTCACACGCAAGCTCGTACTGCCGGAAGGATTTGGGATCGATATTCTTGTACTGTTCAGGCTCTCCTCTCCAATCTTCTGGTTCGTTAAGGGTATCAGGCTCTGGAGATTTGGGGAGCTTCTTTTTCAAGTTGTCCTTGATCTGATTCACAAGAAGCACGTTGTCATCTATGGTTTCTAGTGTTTTCCCGTCTCTCTTTGGTTTAGAAACTTTGAGGTCTACCATAGTAATGGTGGTGAGATGAGAATGCGAAGGTGCGACAGTTAGAGGGAACGGCTACAGGTTTCGAAATACCAGACACACATGTGTTTCGGTGAAAGATTGTAGAATTGATATGGTATTTCTGTACCGCTTGATGAGCTAGGGTATTTTTGCTACTGCTTTGAGCTATGAGAGTTTTCTAGCACCAAACACGGTATAATCCCAGAGTTCTACGGACATCAGCCTATAATCCCAGGGTGCTATCTAACAAGCTAATCAGCTTGTAATTCCGAGTCAGCATCTGTATTCCTTTAGTATTTTGCTGAAGCTGATATGTATATTTGATTTGATGGCAATTATTAGTATAGATAAACCAAGACTTGCGACTTAAAGGACTCTGAATATAAAGGGTCTAAGCACATGTTGTTGGTCTATATATTATCATTCAGTCTTTCTTGTTCTGTCGTTTATCCTACAAGTCAAGTCAAGGACCGTATATCATTAATGTAATATATGTGATAAAATCATGAGGTGAGAACATTTATAATTCTAATTGTAATTAAGGTCATCTTTGTTCACCTCTTCGCCTTTTATACACCAGCAGTTGGATTTGACTTTTGTTTGTTGGTATTGTATTTTTTCTGATTTTTCCCGTTCAGAAAACGTCCGTTGAGAGCTAGAATATACTTCTTGGAATGTGAGAAACATTTGCCATATATAGAACAGGAAAAACGGCTCCACTGAGCATTATAACTGTGTTGGTCGTCTGTGTCCCTCTGAAGTATTAAATAGGGTAGGAAGTTACTTACAGGAAAACATATAATAAAATCCTGAGTTTTGTGGTTTTCACAAATTTGTCAAAAGCTTCCTAATAGAGTATTTAATTCAAGTATAAAAAAAGAGAAACTGTACTAAAAGACGCTTGAATAAATCCCCAAAATTCTATCCACTCATATACATTTATTAGTGTATTAGTTTCGTACATGTTGTGCATTTGATTCGTTTATCCTCAGATATACTTAGATACGTGCATTTGATTCATTTATGTTCAGATATGTTTAGATACGTGTAATCAGATGCCCTACTATATTCAGATATGTTTAGATGTGACAATGTAAGTTCAGATATGTACCTGCATCAATGTACTTCACCATCTTTCCATCCCCTTTGACCCAAACACATATCCAAGTTTTTCAACTCATACTGCCTTTCATACACGTTAGACGATAAGTTGCAACTGTGTCTCAGAACTAAGTTTGCAACATGCTGCCCCTTTGGGAGCTATCTTCTTCGGCTCGACACGCTGTAGGGTTGTGGAGATCCACAGATAAGCCTATCGCAACATATCGCCAATGTAGACAGCCTGAAGAGTACTAGATATTACCTCCAGAAATGTAACTTTTTTGAGTAATGAAGAGCATTAAGAGCGACCAGAGTTGCTTGACCCCATTCCCCAAATATGCAAAGGATGCATCTTAAAGTCTATTCTTCGCCAATCATTCCTGCAGGCTTAACCTCGAGCGAGCGGGAAAGAAATAGCTAACAAAATTTTAGTTACCAAACGCATATAACAAAAGCCTTTATGGCCAAGTTGGTAAGGCACCTCACTAGTAATGAGGAGATCGTCAGTTCGAATCTGGCTGAAGGCATTCTTTTTTAAGTCTTCCTAGACTTTTATGAAGTACAACACGCATACTTGAAGCTGTTTTTTTTTTTTCACGAAGTTTTCAGTGAGTACTCGGTTCGCAAAAAAATGCGAAAAGTGGGTATTTCCGGATTGATTCCGGAAGTCCTCAAACATACAGTGAAAAATCCAGTTTAACGCGACAATAGTGAGCAGGCATGGCCAAGGAGGACGAAGAATTGCAGCAAATCTGGTCCTACTTCAAGGACCTGCCTGAGGAAATACGAGAAAGGCGTCAGAAACTCACCTCTTCGTTACAGTCGAACGAGCTAAAGTCGTTTCCAAGCACCATGCTTGTTTCTACAGCATTTGATGAGCTCTTTCAGTGCTTTTCTGTAGGTGGCCAGGTTAAAAACTTCTATAGATACGGCGAGATCCTGTACTGTCAGGCACAACGGGAGAAGCTTTGGTTTGCCATGCGCCATGGCCAGTTTTTCAGCGAAAAGCCTTTGACTGAATCATCCAGCTTAAGTGAAATAGAGAAAGGCCAAAAGATCCAAGCATTTTATCGTCAAAAGCTAATGGAGTCTAAAGCTAGAGGTAGCAGCGAGGATGTTTGGGATGCTCGGGAAGTCCAACTCGTACTGCCATTCAAAGAAGAGTAAGGAAATCAAGGAACTCATTTAAATAGAGATTATAACTGTATATATGATGCATAAGTATTCAATGGTCTAAACGTTTACATAATCACACACCCTTTCTTGTCTGCTTCATTATCATTGGCTCCCTTTGGTCTAGCATTCAAAGCACATCTTGCAGCTTCACTAAAAGCTTCATTCACTCCTCTATTCTTTTTTGACGAGCATTCTAAGTATCTTAAAGCCCCAACCTTCTTGGCCACGGCTAGCCCTTCTTCGTAGGTAATGAGTCTTCTTTGCTGCAGATAAGGGTTTGCCGACTGGGCGTTTTGGTTATAAGGATTAAACGAATCATCCTCATGGTTTAAAGCTTGCTCGGCATCGTTATCTTCATTTGATCTTAAATCACACTTCAACGCAACCAACACCAACTTGACTCCTTCACAGTTATCTGCGATTTCTCCCACCCATCTACTTTGCACGTTTTCTAGCGAATCAGGTGAATCAATACTGAAACATAACATGATACAATGGGTGTCGCTATAAGATAAGGATCTTAAACGGTCGAATTCTTCTTGTCCTGCCGTATCCCATAACGACAACTGTACGCTCTGGCCGTCGATGAAAATGTCGTGGACGTAGTTTTCGAATACGGTTGGCTCATAAACTTGAGGGAAATAGCCTCTTGTAAAGACATTTAATAAGGAAGTTTTACCACACGCACCGTCACCCAAGATGACGATTTTACGCTGGACTAGAAGAGTTAGTAAGTTCATCTGACACAGAACCAACAACCATCACATACTTGTCTTTTGTCCACCTCCACAAATAGGCATATTGGATAGTTTTGATGCAACAAAAAAACGCTCTGACGAGATTTGTCGCGAAAGCAGGCTCAATACGGCTGCGCAAATACAAATTTAATCATTTATTCATGCTACTTTAATATAATTTACTCATCGATCAAGTCTTCTAAGTACATAGAAGGAATGGTTCTTCTATTTGACTTGGTGTTCAACTGCTGCACATTTGCAGCCGATAATTGGTTTAAGTGGGCTGGTAAATTGTTTTGCGATACTGAATTATTATTCGACTGCAAATGGCTACCCGTATTACTTTGAGTGTTTGTGCTCAAAGAATAGTCACTGTTGTTGACGTCCTGGTTCAAGTATAAGTTTGGAATGACCGAGGAGTGGCGATTACCTGCGGGAGAATTAGCTATGTTACTTGATGATCCATTCAATAAATTAAGATTCGATACCAGTCCACCAAACTGCAGCGACTTGGCTCTTTTATGGGACATGACTTCAGCGGTTGGGGAAATGAACATCTTGGTCAAATCGTGCTTTGAAGTTGGAGCGCCAACCTCAGAATTGTAGAGAGTCGAGGTATCGCCCAATTGACTACCACTGCTTCCTAATCCGTTAATTGACTTGCTTGGATGATGAGACAACAATGGTAATTTTGCCACCAGCGCACCGCTCGACCCGAAGTTCATGAACGTGCTCGATGGAGTCAAGCCATAAGCGGTGTTATTGTTATTTTGATACTTTTCGTAAATCTGCTTGTCATTGAATACAGCTCTTTTAGCCAATCTGGAGGCGGTGACAGATTTAATCAAGTGGTAAAGAACAAATCCTAGGAGAACAGCACCAACAATAGCGCCTACTGCTATGAACACAGTACCGTTTGGATTGTCAGTTTTAAAGATATAGGGGTTTTGTGCATTAGGTGGAACCGTAACAGACGGAGTGGTAAAACTATTGGTGTCTGAGAGGGACGGCATGTCCAAGGTTTTGAGGTCGGCTCTCTTGTCCACATACTCTGTGATGAGGGTTGGGGCGACGGTGGTAGACATCGTTGGCTAGCGAATGGGATGTGAAGGTATGAGTTAGATCAAGAAAATATTTTATTGCAGAATTCTATCGCGAATGAGGCGGAATGTTGCAAGGTGATAACTGTGGTGGGCCGGAGCCGGGGCCCCCTGGCGGTATATTGGACCTGGGCTTGCCGCGACTGGGCGGTGTGGAACATTATTTTGGTTTTTCCTATTTTGGAATTATGAAACGATGCGATAGGGTGTGGGCGTGTCTATATATAGAATAACATGATTAGATAGCTTTAAAGCTGGGAGACGGGCGAAATGCTGGAGAGTACGGCAGGGCTAATTTGGGGATATATTGATAGGGGAGTGGAAGTGGCGTAGAGGAGTAGTCCACAATGCTAGCCCGCGGTTAGAATTTGATAAATAATATAAAGCGAGTAGACTAGAAAGCTACAAGTAGTCTATATTGAGATAGATAGAGATAGATTACGAAATAAGCTGTAACTAGAGTAGTCACTGCAAAGCTATAACGTAGCTTATAACAGGATATAATAGAGATTTTAAAAAGTTCTATACTTTATCTCTTTATCCATGCTATGAAAGATGGCTTATATGAAATTTATTGATAATGCTAATTGCCATGCTGCTGGGCTACTGTTCGTTGAAACCGGAAGCTAGTGTTCATTTGAAACCTGAAGCTAGTATCTTTTATTGGGTGTTGAAATTTGCTTTAAGAAGTTATACCAGGTTGTACTAAGTTATACCAGGTTGTGCCGCCAAGTTGTACCAATTTATACCAGGTTGTTCCAGGTTGTACCAAATTATAACAAATTATACCAAGTTGTACCAAGCCAAAGCTACGCTACCATGAAGCTACATGGAAGCTACCTCGAAGCTACCTCGAAGCTACCTCGAAGCTACCAAATCACCATTAAGGTTCAACCAAGGTAGGGATGCTACAAATCCTAATATGAAATAAATCAAGAAGCTTCAAGGATCTATTCTAATGGCCATGCAAAGCCCCTCAGACAGATTCTTAGATTAAGAATACCTTCAGGCAGCTCCTTAGCAGATTAAGACTACTCTCGACAGCTTCTTAGAACATCAAGGTTGAAAGGTTATATCCAACTTGGTATATCCAAGCATTCAAGAAAGAAAGTCAGTAAAAATGCTTCCTAGGCTGTTACATATACAAACAGCTCCGTCACTTGTTTTTTCAGCAGTTTTCTAATCTGTTTCTATCTCAACCTACAAGAGCAGATATAGGAAACACTTTTGGTCTTGCTAGCTGACGGACAAGCATAATTCAAACAGCTTCAGATATGAGTCACGTTTGAGTTATTATTAATACCATGAATTTGATGTCGGAAAAAATAGCTTTTGAACCTGACAAATTTGATATGGTCAAATATGCCTTTCAATCCTGTTTCATAAGCTAGTCATGCTGATACTGAACATGTATCTGCCAGAAAACATGCTTTGGGTGTCAAAAAGGAGGGCCTGCTTAAAAGCTGCCTGTAAAATGTATTAAAGCTGTCTGTAAAATGTATTAAGAGGTCGTGTTCACCCACAATACATACATATACCAATTTCAAGCCAGCCCAAGCTCTGTACAGAGAGCAAGTGAAATGCAGCCATATACAGCCTTGAAAGTTGCTTCTTCTTAGCTGAGTTTCATCAAGCTCGAAAGCTGAAACACTTCATCACAACTGAAGTTCAAGCTAAAAAAAAACTTGTGGAATGCACCGTGGCTTACAAGATGACACGGCGATAGAGTAGGGACAATAGGGATAGCAAAATAAAAGAGAAACTATATAATTGGCTTTCTTTCTTCACTATCTGAACAACCAAACCTACGTCTACTTTTGCTTTCCGGTATGCTAGCCTTTCGGGATATTTTTGAAGAGGACGGTATACGAACATAGCCCCACTTTACCAAAGAAGTGGAGCTTTGTCATGCTGCCCAACACACCTGTAGAAATCAGGACAGTTTTGATATCAAGGCAGCGAGAAGGAAGCCGAACTCTCCCCTGTGGCGTGATGTTTCATACTCGTTTGTTCCTTATCAGTTGGGCTTTCTGTTGGTTCCGTGCTGTCGGTTCACGTTTCCCGTCAAGTAATTTCCGTCTTGTAATATCATGTATATTTTTTCAGACCATATCAAGTATTTTAACTATAGATTACGAAACTATGTAGATTCTTCCTTCCCATGGACCCAAAGAATCGCCTTCTTCCAGTCCATTGGTACTAACCAACTTGTATTCGCCGTCAATCAACTTTTGCACCTTGGCAGACTCAGAGCTGAAGTTCAAAGTCACATAAGCTTTGTAAGAAACGTTTTCGCTCAGCTTGACAAACGTGAACGTCTGCTTGTTGTCGTAGTCTAAAACGTCAATATCACCGTAGATAAACAAGTCCTTGTACTTCTTTCTCAACTCCAAGGCCTTTTGGTAGAAGCTGTAAACCGAGTCCGGATCATCAACTTGGGAAGCAGCATTGATATCTTTGTAGTTATCAATAACCTTCATCCATGGTTCATGGGAAGAGAACCCGGCATATTTGCTCGAATCCCACTGAACTGGGGTTCTGGCGTTGTCTCTGGCCAAAAGGTTAAGGTTGTCTAAAAACTTCTGAGCTCTAGCATCGGTAGCCACGTCTTTGATATCCTTGTTTTTGTCAAGGAAGGCCTGGAAGTTGTTGGTACTTTCAATGTCCTTATACTCAGAGATATCCCACGATCTTGGAAGATTGGTCGTTCCGATTTCTTGCCCCTGGTAGATGAACAAGGTACCGGTCAAAGCCACTTGCAACAAGGCAATCAACTTGGCCGACTTGAAGGTGTTCTTCAAGGTCGAAACATCACCGAACCGGGAGGTGGATCTTGCCTGGTCATGGTTCTCGATGAAAACGGTCGACCAGGCGTCTGTGCCCTTGATGAAGTTGCACTGGCTGACGACACTGTCTTTGAAGTCTTTAAGATCAAATTGTTTGAAGTTGTATCTGTCGCCTTGAGTGGTTCCCAAATCAACCAAGTCAAACATAAACATCATGTTCATTTCCTTCTCTTTGGCACTGACATACTTCAACTTGTCTTCTCTTGAACAGCCACCGACCTCTCCGACTGTCATGACGTCGTAGTGAGAGGTGACTTTCTCGTACATTTCCTTGTGGAACTCATGGATCCGAGGCCCGTTGTTGACCACTGGGCCTGGGTGTTGAAGGAAGGACTCTTTATCAACGATGGGGGCATCAGCAAAGTCTTGTTTCTTCGAGTACAAGCCAGCAGTATCGATTCTAAATCCGTCAATACCTTTGTCGTACCAGTATTTCAATGCCGAGTCGTAAATAGCCTTTCTACACTCTTCATTTTCCCAGTTTAAGTCCGGCTGGCGTCTAGCAAATAACCTCAAGTAGTATTCCTGGCTTCCTTCGTCCCATTCCCAAGCACTGCCTTGGAAGAAGGACCTCCAGTTATTGGGAGGTTGCCTATTGCCATTTGCATCATACTTGGCAGGCTTCCAGATATACCAGTCTCTTTTGGGATTGGTTTTGCTGCTTCTACTTTGCTTGAACCATTCATGTTCGGAAGAAGTATGGTTGATAACCAAATCCAACACCAACTTCAACCCTCTGGAATGGCACCCTTCGATCAAATTATCCATGTCTTCCATGGTACCATACTTGGGGTAGATAGCATTGTAGTCGCTGATGTCGTAGCCCATGTCTTCCTGGGGAGAATCAAACATAGGCGATAACCAAATGACGTCGACCCCCAAGTTCTTCACGTAGTCTAATTTACTGATGATACCGGGGATATCTCCAATTCCGTCATCGTTGGAGTCCTTAAAAGAAGCAGGCCAGATTTGATAGATGGAGGCGTCTTTCCACCAAGTGTAACTTTTTGTCATCGTTAGAGTGATATACAAGTTAGAAAATTTACCCACCAGCCAAAACGGTTTTATGGACGTCGGAATATTGACCGTTACAATAGGTGCAAAAAACCCAGATTCCCGAGCCTAAAGGTGGGGCCAGAGGTTGCGAAATCTTGGGGAACAAATTCCTGGGGTTGTCAAAATTACATAGGAACCAGGGGTAGCTGCAAATCCATCAAGCACAATTACTGAGACATTTGCGAATTGCATTTTATGTTGCGATTAAAATTGCGACCGCAAAAAACTTTTTCCTAGTGGCTGCATCTGTCATAATAGGACAAGAATTCCGTGACGCACAGGAAATCGTACGCGATAAAAGCTGGGGTAAATGTTTTTAATGCGAAAACCGGGGTAGCTCACCTGGCGAAACGGTAGATGTATTCCTTGTAACTGGGGGTTTTTGATTATAAAACACATAGGTGGGGACGTCTGTTGTATGCCAGGAATGTTCTGCTGGTGCAATATTTTCTAGCACCCCTCCACCATACGATATTCTAAATCGCTCACGCTTATGTACCATGGGTATTGTAGGTATGCGGTAGTGCATGGCTCGAGAAGCTTTTCATTGCGGGGCGCCTAGTTTTTCCGTATATTCCTCGGACCAAAGGCTAGCCGGAACCAGGTTCGAACCGCGTCTGACCAGCCAACACTGGCCACCGGGTTGAACAGCCTGGCCAGGTTGAGTATCCCCTTCCTATTGGCTAGCATTAGCAAAAACTGCACCGTGTGCTAGCCTCTCAAACAAACCCGGAAAATTTCAGACTGGAGCTCATACCACAAGATATTTTCTATTTCGAAAAAAAAAAAATTCGCCAATCCGGATAAGACAAAAAAAACACCTATGATTAGACCCCTCCTAATACAGGGAGATTGACCAAATGGCCATACTGAAAGCGGAAGTGACGTCGCTGTGTGACCCGTCTTATCAGTTTCAATCTTGTATTTAATGACAGCTAAATCCCCAATGTTCGTATAATCATCAACAATAAAATGCCAGAATTTGTTGAAGATATAACCGACGCCAAAGAGGTTGCTAATGCGACCGCCTCTTTAGACAAGAGAGACACTGCTTCCTTGGACGCAGAGGTTGATGAATATATCGCCAAGTTTATTGACATTAATGAGAATGCTAAAGCTAACGATCAAAAAGATAAGACCATGTCTTTATCCGAAGGGTTGAAGACCTTCCCTAAAGCTGCTATATGGTCGGTTATCTTGTCCACTGCTTTGATCATGGAAGGTTACGACACTAACTTGTTAAATAGTATGTACGCCATGCCTGCTTTTCAAAAAAAATACGGGGAATTAGTCGATAAGGAAGATCCTTCCAAAGGCTACGAAATCCCAAGTAATATCCAAACCACCTTGTCGATGTGTGTCAATGTGGGTGAGGTTATTGGGTTGCAAATTGCGGGGGTGGTGGCCGACAGAATCGGCTACAGAATGACCTTGATTGGTGCGTTGTTCATGACCACTTGTTTCATCTTTATTGTGTTCTTCGCCAAGGACTCCGGCATGTTGATTGCGGGTGAGTTGTTATTAGGGATCCCATGGGGTGCTTTCCAAACCTTGACAGTGTCTTATGCTTCTGAGGTGTGTCCTACTGTATTGAGAATCTACTTGACCACCTATGTGAATGTTTGTTGGGTTATTGGGCAGTTAATTAGTTCGGGTGTTTTGAGAGCTTTTGTCGAAGACAGCAGTGACAAGGCTTACCGTATTCCATTTGCCATCCAGTGGATCTGGCCGGTTCCTATTGCGATAGGAATCTTTTTGTCTCCCGAATCGCCTTGGTGGTTGGTTAAAAAGGGTAGGTTGGCTGAAGCTAAGAAGAGTATCACCAGACTTTTGACTCCTAATAGCCATTTACCAGATACAGAGATCTTGGCCTCTGCCATGTTGAATAAGATCCAGTTCACCATCGCCGAAGAAAGATTGAAGTCTGGCTCCGAATCTTCGTACTTGGATTGTTTCAAAGGTGCTGATAGAAGACGTACGATTGTTGCTTCCGTTACTTGGGTGATTCAAAACATCACCGGGTCGTCTTTAATGGGTTACTCCACCTACTTCTATGTTCAAGCTGGTCTTTCGACCTCCATGTCCTTCACGTTCTCCATCATCCAATACGTTTTGGGTGTCATTGGAACCCTTGGTTCTTGGTTTGCAACCCAATTCTTGGGAAGATTCGATCTTTATTTCGGAGGCTTGGTGACAAACACGATTATTTTGGTCATTGTCGGGGCTTTAGGCTGTGCCGATGGTTCCAGTTACTCCTGGGGGATTGGGTCGTTGTTGTTGTTATTCACGTTTGTTTACGACTTGACGGTTGGGCCCCTCTGTTACTGTTTGGTGGCGGAAATCCCATCGTCCAAGTTGAGAACCAAAACCGTCATTATCGCCAGAAACCTTTACAACGTCGCCGGTATCGTCACCGCCGTCATCACCCCAAAGATGTTGAATCCAACCGCATGGAATTGGGGGGCCAAGACCGGTTTCTTCTGGGGTGGATTCGCCTTCTGCTCTGCCATCTACTGTTGGTTTCAATTACCTGAACTTAAAGGCAGGACCTTTGCTGAAATTGATGCCTTA
This sequence comes from Yamadazyma paraphyllophila, assembly GCA_030563605.1. Taxonomy (NCBI): domain Eukaryota; kingdom Fungi; phylum Ascomycota; class Pichiomycetes; order Serinales; family Debaryomycetaceae; genus Yamadazyma; species Yamadazyma paraphyllophila. The sequence continues at coordinate 207,834 of JAJMJO010000005.1, forward strand.
TTTGCAAAGGGTGTCCCAGCAAGAAAGTTCAAGACCACCGAGGTCGATGTGTTCAATGTCGACGAGCTTATTGGCCAGATGGGTGAACAAGGTGTCAAGACCATGGTTGTCCATACTGAGGACGTCGATAATAAAGACAAGGTATAATGGGTTGTTTTGTAGTAATATATGCTTGAATGATGTGATGTAGGGAGAGGACGGGTCCAGTTAGAGTGATGATAGTAGGAGTGATAGTAGGAGAGAGGACGTGGTAGTTAAAGAGTGATGATAGTAGGAGCGATAGTAGGAGCGATAGTAGGAGCGATAGTAAGAGACTTCCTGATACAGCATTGTTTGGAATAAATACGAAGTCTACAATGAAGCTGCGGTTGGCGGATCTCCTTTAACGTAGCAGAGATACGAGCTCTGGATAATACCTGAAGCAGCGTTAGGGTGTTGCATAAATACGAAGCCTATAACCAATGCCCGCATCATTAGGTATTAGATGTTGCATAAATACGAGACAATAGAAAAAAAAAACGACCTCCGAGACGGGGAATTGAACCCCGATCCTCCGCGCGACAAGCGGAGATTCTAACCATTAAACTATCTCGGACTTGGATGCAGTGTTTTTGGGCCTCATCATTCATGAATGCAATATATTATTATCCTTCTGTTCCAGCCGTTCTAGCTCGTTCAAGCCCGTTCAAGCCTTCAGCCCAAGCCCGTTCAAGCTCCTTCAAGTCTTCAGTCCAAGCGATACCGGCCCAGTAGTCCTATCAGACAGACTATTAAAACATGCCCAATTTCAACTGGCCATTCCGTCGTCTTTCCATCGTCCACCATCTTCACCCGGTGACCACCCGCATAGTATATGCTCCTGGATCCCCAGAGCCTAAACAACTTGCCTAACAAAACCTCCCATACCAGTTTCCATCCTAACAAAATGCATCCGAGCATACCAAATAACAGACATAAATACCCTCCACGGTCCACCTTGGCCGTCAATGTCTCGAGTCACACACCCAGAGCCACAGGTATCCCCCGTAGTGATCCAGATTCTCCACGACGGGCAGCACCCCACCTATGGCGGTAGACCCAACGTGGTGGAGCCAAACATGGAGATCTTTACCGCAGGAGGAATTAAGTATTTGATCAGAACCCAGCCAGTAACAAACGACTACAATCTAGCCCGACCAAAGAGGATCGCAAGAAGCAACTCGGTGTCTTCTGTTTCGTCGGACTCGTCCAGCCTCTCGTTGTACAGCCAGAGCTCAACCGAGACTACTGCCACGGCTGCCTTCTACAGTCCTCCTGATTTCGCCATGCCGGGGCCCTTGAGTCCTCCAGGCTCTCCTACCGGCTCCATGTTTAGCGAGAACGAACGGGCCCAGTCGCCGGCCAGTTCTGTCGAGGAAGGCAGCGATGACATTACGATGATTCAAGATGCGTTGTTGGCCATGAACACGTTTGACACCTTGAGGTCTTTGAGGGACATCATGGCCCCCCTGCTTAATAGTTTATATTGAATGTATGACGAGCTAGCACGTAGGCTTCATCGCCAACCTTCGGCTTCATCACCAAATATCCTCTACTACAACTCCAGCCGTAGAAACCCGCGCTATGCTCGTTTTGAAAATTTGCAGCTCGACATGTTTCACTACCGAACCTTCTGTACGTCGGCCCTGAGACTCAAACCCAAGACACATGGCTTAGACCTATACAAGCTCCTCAGCAGAAACTCCAACAACCTTTCCCTGGGGGTTGTGGGTCTTGCCAACGTAGGAAAGTCCACCTTTTTCCAGGCGATCACCAAGACCAAACTAGGCAACCCAGCCAACTATCCGTTTGCAACCATTGAGCCGGAAGAAAGTAAAATCATAGTTGAAAGCGACAGGCTAAACCGTCTCAGCAAGATCTACCAGTCGAAGAAAAAAGTGCCCACGACCCTCAAGATCTTTGACATCGCTGGGTTGACCCGAAATGCCTCCAGCGGTGAAGGGTTGGGGAATAAGTTTTTAGGCGATATAAGACTGGTGGACGGGATTTTCCAGATGGTCAGAGGGTTCCGGGACGACGAGATCATCCACATCGAAACGGATGTGGATCCGATCCGAGATCTTGTGATTGTGATGGACGAGCTCATATTGAAAGACTTGGAGTTTGTGGAAACTGGGGTCGAAAAGCTCGAACGGCAGTTGAAGAAACCCAACCAGCCGATCGATAAGGTCAAGAAGGAAATCGGCCTCTTGGAAAACCTACAAGAGCATTTGTATGAAGGGAAGAAAATAAGCACCTACGATTTCAAAGACATCGAGTCGGTCAACATGGTTAGAAAGTATAACTTCCTCACGATCAAGCCCACCATCTACCTATTGAATGTGAACAAGGAGGATTATCTACGCAACGACAACGAGTTCAAGCAAGATATAGAGCAGTGGCTTGAAGAGAACTGTCCCAATGATAAGCTCCTTCTTATATGTGCCCAGTATGAAAACGACAAGCTCGACCACCCCGAGCTTGCAGAGGGTGAGACGGAAGGGAACAAGGACAGGCTTCACGAGGTGGTGAGAGAGATGAGAGACTCGTTGAGTTTGATCTCATACTTTACCTGTGGTCCACAAGAGGCCCGGGAATGGACCATCAAGCATGGTACCACTGCAGCCGATGCGGCCAGTGTGATCCACAACGACTTGAAAAGTGGGTTCATCATGGCACAGGTTTATAAGTATCGGGACGTGGAGCAGTTCGGCGACAGGCCGTTTAACGAGGCAGAGTTGAAGACGAAGGGGCTTTTGGTACGGTATGGGAAGGACCATGTGGTTGAGGACGGGGACATTATTTTGTTCAAGTCAGCCAAGGGTCGGAGTTAGGAGGCAAGAGAGAGGCAAGAGAGAGGCAAGGAGAGAGGCAAGGAGAGAGGCAAGGAGAGAGGCCAGAAGGGAGGATGTAAATAGCCAGAAGGGAGGATGAAGAGATGTAAATAGCCAGAAGGGAGGATGAAGAGATGTAAATAGCCAGAAGGAGAGGATGAAGAGATGTAAATAGCCAGAAGATAAACCAGAAGGATAAACCAGAAGGATAAACCAGAAGGATAAACCAGAAGGATAAACCAGAAGGATAAACCAGAAGGATAAACCAGAAGGATAAACCAGAAGGATAAACCAGAAGATAACCAGAAGGATAAAACCAAAGATATAGACCAGAATAAATAGAGAGGGAATAAATGTTGATAGAGCAGATGGAATGTAGACGACAGGTGTAGTACCAATGACCACAGTTATCTAGACCATAGTGACTAGACGATGGTAGAGTAGTAAATGAGTGACAAGAATGAACAAGCATTATTCATCAAGCCTATACTAGCATTGTACTGACCATGGCAGCGATCAGACTGAGAAGCTATCAGGTATCGTATCAGGCATCGTATCAGGCATCGTATCAGGCATCCACCAACCAGGCCTACCAGGTATCCACCAACCAGGCCTACCAGGTATCCACCAGTGTCTCCCCAACTTCTCCCTCCCACCAGTGTCTCCCCAGCACCTCCCATTGTCAGCAAACCTACTAGAAGCGTTTACCATAAAACAATAACTTCGCTCTGCGCACCACAATAGCCATCCCTACCCACAAAGCTACCTTGCCAAAGCTACCTTGCCAAAGCTACCTTCCCAAACCTACCCGTTACAGCCACCTACCTCCCACCTACCTCCCACCTACTACCATTGTCCCACCACCTACGCCCCGTTGCTCCCCCCTCATCTTATTTTTCCTGCCGCAGATAAGCCCTCACACGATAATGCCCTGATAAGGAAATATATAAAAGCAAAGTTTTCCCTCACTTGCACCGGTTTTTATAATCTATCACCCATTACCTCCACATCCACTAATTGCTGGTTGCACCATCACCCACTCCGTCCTAGCCACTCGCCCAGCTCCGCCCCAGCCTCGCCCCCTGTCCCGTCACCGTCCCACGCACTTTACGCTCGACGAGAAAAACGAGGTTTGAAACTGCCATCTCCACGGAACTGTTTTTTGATATATGTTGATAGGAAGAACCTATTTTAATTCAGTATCTCCAAGAGCCTTTACACCAAGCGCCTTAGTACACGTGCACAGCCCCTACATTTTGCGCCCTTCCTCCTGTCTGACTATGTTGCTGTCGGTATACAACTATGTGTTTGGTAGACGTCAACAGTCTCATTACCATTCACTATCAACAAATAACGTGGCCAATGATAAAATGGCCGCCGACTTCCATCCTAGATTGCAGTCCATCTTCAAACAGCTAGATGGCATATGTCCCCGGTTCATCATCAAACACGATGAAATCGCCATACTAAACGACCCCAATGAGTTTTATTCCACCTTGAAACAAAAAATTTTAGCCGCCAAAGATAGAGTGTTTTTGAGTTCTCTATATGTGGGCAAAACACAGCACGAGTTGATTGATACCCTTGCCACCGCTCTTGATAAAAACGAACACTTGAAGGTGTCGGTATTAACTGATGCCCTCAGAGGTACCAGAGAGGCCCCTCATGGTACTTGTTCGGCAAGCCTTTTGGTGAGTTTGGTAGAAAAATATGGCAAACATAGAGTCGATATCCGGATGTATCATACTCCACACTTGAAAGGATTCACCAAGAGTTTGGCCCCCAAACGAATCAACGAAACTTGGGGTTTACAGCACATGAAGTTATATGGATTCGATAATGAAATCATCATGACGGGTGCTAACCTCTCTGAAGACTATTTCACCGATAGACAAGATCGGTATTACTTGTTTTCAAATAAACACTTGACTGACTATTATGCCAACATTCATCATACGGTTTGTTCATTTAGTTATTTGATTTTACCATCAACTAAAAACCCCAGTGGATTTAGAATGGACTGGCCCACAAGCAACAAAACCTGTGAACCACATATGAACCAAGCAAGATTTCTTAGTGACACCTCATACCTTTTAGAGCCTTTATTGAAGCAACAAGACCTTAAGAACTTCGAAGAGTATAACGACTCGAACGAATTCGATACCATTGTTTACCCTATATCTCAGTTCACCCCGTTATTACCCAAAAACGACATTTCAACCGAAAAGCCAAGTGTGTTAAGACTTCTTACCTTTTTAGATTCTCCAAAGATCAAATGGTGGTTCACTGCTGGTTATTTCAACATGCTACCCGAAATCCAAAGCAAATTGGTCGATGGCGCAGCCGAAGGTACCATCATTACTGCCAGTGCCAAGGCCAATTCATTCTATAAATCAGCTGGGGTGTCTTATTATATACCCGAAGCATACTTGTTAATTGCTAAGAAATTCTTGGAGGATATCCACAAGAAAGCCAAAGACCACATGATCAAGTTGTACGAATGGCAAAACGGAGTCGTCAATACTCCAAATGGTTGGTCGTATCACGCCAAAGGTATTTGGATCACGGTGCCAGATGAAGAAGAACCAAGTATCACCATTATTGGCTCGTCAAACTATACCAAAAGAGCATACACTCTTGATTTAGAAAGTAACGCTATAGTGATCACCCGTGATGAAGGGTTGAAGAAAAAGATGAAACAAGAAGTCAACCATCTAATGAAGTATGCCCGTCCGTTACAACTCAAGGATTTCGAACCAGTAGTAACCGGATACGAAAAGGATGAAAACGGTCAAGACATCTTGGATAAACCTATACTCAAAGTATCGGAAGATAGACACATTAGTTATGGTGTCCACCTTGGGCTTAAAGTCTTGGGAGGAAAATTATAGATCCCGTATAAATTGCATATCATACTTACAATACTTAGTTGTCTCTATTTACCGGTAGCTTATGCCTTGTATAAATCACATATTGAACGTTCAAGATTATAACCGCTACTAAATTAATTATAATGCTGGCCATAGTGTTCGTGTTGATAGCTCTGAATCTCCAGGACCCAGTCCGCCTTACCCATTCCAACCCCACCAAGTCTGCAGCACCAGCCGCAAGATGCACCACCGCCGCCCGCCGACTCACCCCCACGCAGGACTCATGAAACCAGTTCATTAAGAGCTGCGGCCACCATCTCATAGCCTGTGTCTGTACGGCCACCACCCAAACGTAGTTCACCACGTCGAGCTCGTTGACGGTGTACGAATGCCTGGACGCCCAATACGCCAACACCAACACCACCACCCCGTTGATGAATAAAATGCACTTACAAACAAAACTAACGCCTTGATCTTTGAGTTTTTTGTGGTCATATTTGACCAACTGGCTGACCATCACCACCGCCACAAACGTCTGTAGAAGCTGGATATTGGCAGTAACCAGGTCGATGTATAGGTTGGGAAATAGCGGATTCCGACGCCCATAAAGCGTACGAATATGGTCTGAATAGGTGCCAAATAAAAAGATTAGACTGCCCACCTTGTCGACTAGATTGAACACAGTAGCATCGTACGACACCTTGGTGGACGAGTTCCGCCCCCGGTAGTGCGATAGAAGAGCATAGTCTCCGTATAGATTTAGCCCGGCGCCTATCGAAGCAACAACCATCAGTTTTTGCATGTTCGCGAAGCTGCACGTTTTGGACTCACGAGACTGTCGGTACGGTGGCTATTCTGTTCAACAGAAATAGTCTGCCGCCAGCACGGACACAACAGGCCCAGTCAAACCACAGCGGTCCCAATACAATCCTGCAAAGAGCCGCCACCCCCATTTGCACCTGTAAACGCCAAGTCGCGGTGCCAAATACAGCCAGATGGCCCCGGGTCGCGGTACAAGCCCGCTGGGGTAAGGAAGCGCGAACATCGACAAACCAAAACTACCATAACCCAATGGACGAAGGACACTGGGATATCGTGATCGCGTCGCTCCAGGACGTGTGCAACACCAACGAGTCGATGTCGTTCGACAACGTGCACGGCCACCTTCTCGAGTCCAAATTGCCCTCTTCGAAACCCGAATTGAACTCGCTTCTAAAGCAAGTGTCTGATCACAAGGCCAATCTTCAGACCGCCAAAAGACTCGCTGAAACCTGCCAGCAAAACATCCAGACCCTCATAAGCAACATGAACAAGTCGGGCGCCTCCACGCGCCAGTCCCGCAACACCGTCAACAAAAGCGTGCTGCCCGCTGTCACCAAGAAACAGAAAAAAGTCGGCAGGCTGTTCTTCACCTCCAAATTCAACCCCTCCGAGCCCATCGTGATCGGCTCAGAGGTGGCGTACAAGCTCAAAAACCGCCACACCGAAGAGTGGATCCAGTGTGAAGTCACAAAGATCATAGGCGATGGAATCAAGTTTGAAGTCAGAGACCCAGAGCCAGACGAAAACAATAACCCTGGCCAGACTTTCAAGGCAAACTATAAAGAAGTGATTCTCATAATACCCAGCGCAGAGTATAAGCTGAACCCAAAGACTTTGCCCGGCTATACCTATGGATCAAAGGTGCTTGCCAGGTACCCTGAAACCACGACATTCTATCCGGCAGTGGTGGTAGGAATGAAAAAAGACGGCACCGTGAAGTTGAAGTTTGACGGTGAGGAGGAGGCCAACAAGGAGACAGAGGTGGAGAGACGGTTGGTGTTACCGTTTCCCGAGAAGTAGTGTAAAGTAGTGTAATATATAAGGATCTTAGCTGTCCAGGATCTTAGATGTCCAGGATCTTAGCTGTCCAGGACATTAGATGTCCAGGCCCGTACCGTAGACTCCATCACCGGTGCATTCACGGTACCATTTCTACCGATGGTTCAAGTCCGCTGTAACTACAAGACCAGAACATACGAAACGTACCGACTCCACAAAAGTAGTAGCCGCAACAGCTGATACCAACCGCATCAAGGAGCCACCCAGAATGAACTACCATCAACAACATCACCCAACACCCACCCAGAATCAACTACCACCAACAACATCACCCAGAATCAACTACCACCAACAACACCACCCAATGCTCCTCTCGGCACCCTCTCGACTCTCTTTTGCAGTCATAAATCTCACTTCGCATTTTCCCATTTTCCATTTTTCAATTTCATTTTCATCTATCATGGATTTGGACATCGACGATTACTCAAGAGTATGTATACCGCATCGAGTTCCCGGTAGATCATAGCCTTGCATGGTATAACCAATACTGTACTGCCGGGCTTCCGTCTCCGATCACAATTAACTCGTGAAAGTACTAACCATCAGGACCGGTCCAGATCTCCAGTCAGAAATAGATCTCGCTCGCCAGCAGCCCGGACTCCTAGCAGAGACAGGAGTTACAGGGACGGCGAGAGCAGCTACAGGAACGAGAGAAGACACGAGGAACGGGGCTACGGCCGCGATAGAGGTGATAATGGCAGGGGCGAGCGCAGTTTCCGTGGACGTGGAAGAGGCCGTGGTGGAAGAGGTGGCAGCAGAGGCGGCGCAAGAGGCGGCAGGGACTACAGAGACAGTGGTAGGGGCCGCCCCCGCAGCAGTAGCTCGTACGTCAGTTATCTGACGCCAGAAGAAGCAGCCATTGAATACAGAAACAAAACCGATAGGAACCACGACAATTCGATTTTCATCGGGAACATTCCCTACGACGTCGGGCCCAATGAAATCGAAGGGATTTTCAACCAGACGTTCAAAGTTAGACGGGCCGACATCGTCACCAATCGTGGTAGATCCAGAGGAATGGCCACGGTTGAGTTCAGCTCCAAGGACGAAGTTCGAGCTGCAATTGAACAGTTCGACCACCATGAGTTTAGAGGTAGACAAATCTTTGTAAGGCAGGATTATCCGCCTCCCGAAGAGAAAAAAGCCAGCCAAGAAAGCCAGTTCTCCGACAAAAGAAAGACCCCTTCCTCGAGAGACAAGTATCCACAAACCCAGACACCTTCAAGACAATTTTCTGGCGAGCCAGGATACGAGGTGTTCGTAGGGAACTTACCGTTTTCGATCAACTGGCAAGCATTAAAAGATTTGATGAGAGAAGCCGGCGAAGTCGAACGTGCAGACGTTAGGCTCGACCAAAGAGGCAAGAGTTTGGGATACGGAACAGTGGTGTTCAAGACCAGTGATGGTGCCAACGCTGCGGTAGAAAAGTTTGCAGGCTACGAAATCGAAGGTAGAACTCTTGATACTAGACTCGGACGTAACAATCCAGAAAACAAGAGCCCAAACCAACCCAGACAGGCCAAAGCAGTACCTGATAAAAACACCAGATTCACTCGTGACGTCACGGCGGATGGTGACAAGTCCGATACCATATTTGTCCAGAATTTACCGTACGTAACGAGTGTAGACGACTTATATGAGTTGTTTGAAACCATCGGGAAGGTCACCAGAGCAGAAATACAATTCCATGCAAACGGCAGACCGTCAGGAAATGCCGTGGTGAGATTCGAGTCGGAAGAGCTTGCTGGCTTGGCCATTGATAACTTGGACAAGTACAACTATGGAGGCAGAGACTTGGGAATAAGCTATGCCAACCGAAACGAACAAGGAGAGGGAGAAGCTACCCAACCCGCCGGAGAAACAATCGAAGGAATTGAGGACGAGCCTGCTGTAGATGAGCAGCCTTTGGCTGAAGAGCTGGTGGCTGCAAACGAAGAGCCACTGGTTGTAGATGATGAGCCAGAGGCTATTGATGTTGATGAAGAAGCTACGTAATAATGTACATTGGATTCGATGAATAGGCGTAGACAGCCTGTAGTCATACTGTGGACGTAGTCTGGCGGCAGATAGTGTCTGTGTTTCTCTCATCAGAACTAGAGTGTGTGTTTCTGTCTGTGTTTCTGCCTCTCATTCTCACTAATTTATTTCGCGACCCCACGATTAACATGAAGGCTGAATACAACGGAGAGTACGTGCAAACCAGCGTCGACGCCGGCGTCCACGGCCACTACGACTCGTCCAAGCTCAAAGACCTCCAACCCAAACACTACGTGCTTTTTTTCGTCATCATCGCCGGGCTATTGGTGTTCTGTTTCAAGAACAGAATAGCCGAATGGCACGACAGATACAGAACAAGAACCCGATTAAGATACAGCGGGTTATCGCACGGGTTTGAAGAGGACTACGAGAACGGCTTGAGCAGCGCCAACTTTGATCTTGCCGACAACGTGGGAGACGATAGAAACGGGTTGGACGAGCAGGCAAAGAAAGAGGTGTATAAGCTTATGGAGGAGAAGGGTATATCATTTGACGAGGCGAGATTGGAGTATGTGAGGAGCAGGTTTGGAGATAACGATGTGGACGAGGACGGGATGCCGAGGGACCCGAAGACGGTTGTTTTCAGCCGGTGATGGACTGATTAAAATTCAGTTGATGGTTTACAGATTGGTTTGTTAGTTAATGTATGAATGATTTATTTAGAGAGTAGGGGTTCCCGGTGGTAGGATTTCTAGGGTTCCCGGTGGTAGGGTTCCCGGTGTTTCGTAGCAGTGTTGTGGCACAAGCTTGGCGGTGCTTCCCGCCAGACCCGCGCACCCATCGGCGCCGCGTCCACCGCCAGACCCGGCGCGCCGCCAGCATTCCACGCCAATCTCTGCCAGTTTCCCGCGATACCACCGCGACCCATTTCCAAATCAAGACTAATACCAAATATTGACACCCGGTTTAGGCAATGCCAACTCATCACAGAACATCGCTGGACCCGTAGTACCTTACGTGTAGAGCCAGATCAATGGCCGGCCATATACACTCCCATTATCTCTTCAATTTCACTCATTTTATATCCAGCCTCCCGCCTTTTTTGTAGCGCCAATTATCGTCTACCGTTGTCTGTGCAATTTGATAAAAGTTTACAAATTTTCACTACATGAGCATCTACAAGAAACTAGTGGAAGGCGGCGACACAGTAAAGGCCACCACCACCATCCATGAGGATTCCATCGCCATATTCCCTCTTTCAGGCCGATTGGAGCTCAGCAAAAGCAGCGATTTCAAATCAAAATCAACCGAAGAATGGATCAATATCTTCCCCAACGCTGCCTACTTTAATGCCTACGACGACAACTTGTTTGGCCATGTGGTGGTGATGATATATGAAAACCCCGTCACCGAAAACATCTGTTCGGTCTCCTTCACCAAGTTTGGCGTCACCATCTACCAGGATTTGATCTTGAATCAAGACTCAAGGTTTTATCCCAGCATAGAAAACCTCTTGCCCATCCACAAAGACTCGAAGGTCAGAAAGGCGTTGGCGGTGACCAACTTGAAAAACTACAATAAGTTGGTCAACCACCCCGGAGAGTTTGAAATCGAAAAACGTTGGGACGAAACTAATGCTGGTTCATTAGCGAGTAAAATGTCGTTGTTGGTCGACAAACGGCCCAACGAGTTTGGCATCAAGTTGCTTCAGATGGGATTATTGCAGCACCATTCGCTTAAATCGTTTGTGCTTGACACGGTGTACAACGATGCCAGTGACGATGCTAAGATCATTGAAAATAACAATAAATTGGTGTGCCTTTTGGGAGACCAGTTGGACCAATTGTTCGACCCGTTGTTGGAGTATTCTCCCGAGACTTTGGAATCGTCCTACAACGTGCCCAGTGGTGCCAGTTATGAGCAGCCCAAACTAGCAAATAATAAAAAGATCCAGTCGATTGTGGACGAGTTACTAACGGTTCAAACCAACTTTACCATGGGGCTAGTGGGGCTCTTACAAGACTTGATCATCCCCCTCAGAATACACATCATGGCCTCAAAGGATAGAGAAGGCATCAGCAAAATCAACCACATCTTCCCTCCCACCATTGACGAAATCACCCGTATCAATTGTGTATTGCATGACTCCTTGACCAAGGCTCACCCGTTCGGATACGTGGAAATCATCAAGGCTTTGGGAATGATCTTGCCTTATTTCTATAAACCTTTCATACGGCACGAGGCCAATTTGAAGAACTTTAAGTCCAGATTCAACAAGTTCTACAACAAGTTTGAAAATAAGGTGTTTAACGATAAAGGCATCAACAGGGGCAGATTCTCCAAGACGTTTATCGATTCAGTAATCACCGGATCTCTCTTGGAATTGCCTAAAATAAAGTTATTACTAGGAAGACTACACGAAGCTATTCAGATTGAGTTGAACAAGTTGACTAATTTCGAACATACAGTGCCCGAAGAAGTCACCATCACAAACTTCTACTACACCAGTGCCATTGATGTCATCGATGCGTTTGGAGGAGAAGAGGCAGATTCGAAGGGCCACGAGAGAGTCACATCCCAGCAAAGAATATTCACCCCTACCGGTAAGCTCTTGACTGAGTTGGCTACAAATTGGCCTGTTGAATTACAGTACGGCTGGTTATCAAGAAAAGTGATTGGTATCTTTGAGTTGAAGAATATGAAACCCAGCCACCACAACTTCTACGATAACGAGATTTTGATTATATTCAGTGATACCGTGATGTTCTTAAGTATCGTCGATAATAATTATTACGTCAAGGATAAAGAGGGCTTAAACTTGAGGATTTCAGATGTGTTGATGCACTCATTGGTCAATGAGAAGCCTTTACCGAATTTGTCCCTGTTCCCCAACATGGAAGTTAGCCACTGGAGTCCTATCAATGATATTTCGGTCACCACCTATAGGTCATTTTCTTTCTTGACATCCAGCGAGGAAAACTTCTTGAGGTTCTTCAACTATACTGGAAACAGCTTTAATGGAGATGATTCCAAGGAAACATGCAAGAACTATGAGATCTTAAGAGACAACAATAGTGGCAACTTCACCACCGGTAATGAAATCATCGAGTTGATCAATAAGGCCAAAGTATTATTCAAGAACCAACCGTTCCATTTGTTTAGAAGCAACACCTCCAATCTTCATGTGTATTCCACTGCCCACAGTGCCACAGGCTACGACGATGAGCGTACCAAGTCTCAAGTGTTGTTGATGTTGAATCTATCCGAACAAATGGTGGGCCATTACTTTGAAAAGAACCCCCACCTATTTTTCATTCTATCCGTCAATTACACCATTGATGGAGATGTCCAGATAATTGGGTTCAATAAAAGCCGTACCCCAGAGGTTAATGTCATAGTGCCGGAAGACTCTTTCCAGAATACTTTGATGGGGCTCTTGAAGCAATACGTCAACTGCTACTTCAATTCTTTCACTCCGGTGACTGAATTGATGATAAAGAGCAACCACTCGGATCTTGAATACTACCTTTTCAACTACCAGAAAGTCAATGGACAAGAAGTGCGGGAGATAATGAAGTCCAGAGCCAGCTCCGGCCACCAGCATCATTTTTCCCAAACCATTCCTCAAGTAGACACAAGGGAAAAGGACGTTTCCTCTGAGACTCACCACAAATCACCAGAGCCTGATATCCATCCCTCAGCTCGGGAGGAGAACAAGAAATCCAAAAAGACCAGAAGGAAATCGTTCTTGGGAAGGCTCTTTGGTAAGAAGCATAAAGATAAAGAAGTTCAACCTCCAGGCGAGAATGAAACTGCAGTGGAGTATAAAGAATTATACAAGCCTGTCCCGAAGTTAGAACGGATAGAGAAACATGAAGACAACGATAAGAAGCGTGAAGAGAACGACGATGCACAAACCGTCCAACATTTTGAGCTATCTAATCCGGAAAAGGAGAGAAATTTCCATCTTGCTGTTGCCAACCCTGGTCCTGCTTCTGGGGACGCTATTTCCAAGGCAACACAGCATCAACAACCGCCGCAAGTCCAACCTCAGCAAGTCCAGCCTCAAGCTCAAGCTCAAGTTCAAGTTCAAGCTCAAGTTCAAGTCCAGCCTCAAGTCCAGCCTCAAGTCCAGCCTCAAGTCCAGCCTCAAGTTCAGCCTCAAGTCCAGCCTCAAGTTCAAGCCAAACCTCCACCTCGAGCTCAACAAGTTCAGCCTCGAGCTCCACCTCAAGCTCAAGCCCAAGTTCAAGCCCAACAGCATCATACTCAACCCTATCCCCACTATAGCTCTTTCAAACCAGTCAAAACTCAACCCAACGCAGCAAAATTCAAACAGGCTAAACCAGAAACTCTGTCGCTTGTGGCATCTGGAAAGAAACCATTCACAGAGCTATATGAAACTTCCAGTGAGAACCTTCCGTACATTTCCAAGGCCCAGAAGATAGCAGAGACACCCAAGGAAGCCCGGGAAGCCCACAAGGATAACGAGACAACGGCTAACAGGTCCAACTCCACGCCTAGAATAGAAGCTAAGCCGGAACCTCAATCCACTCCTGCCTCGAATCCGGCTGTAAAGATCAATGAGGTCTATCACTCCAACCGGATTCCCTCCCTCGACGTCCAGTCCAACTTCGAGTTTCCTAGCCCTACTAAGTCTCTCTTCCAGCAGGATAACCTTGAAAATGATAGGCTCATCAATAAGAAGTCTGCCATGTCGATTAAAGATATCGGAAACATATCCAGATTGACCAGCCCATCGATTGAAAACTTTGTGTATGACGACGATAGCCTTGGAGCCAACTGGGTACAGTTCTCTCGTGAATCGTCTCTTTCCTCCGTCCATTCTCAATTAGCCGAAACCAAACCTGCTCAGTTGAAATACCCCAGAGCCATAAGAGACTTTTCAATCAATTCCATTGATTCAAGTTTCACTAGAGATGCTACATTTGCCAACAAGATTAGAGACGTAAGTGCAGCAGATTCTTTCAAGTCACAAATCATCTTCTTCAACTCGAAGATCGAGCCGTATGAGGATATGGAATCTGAATCTCAAACATCTTCACAATTTGTCAATGAATTCAGCAGGGAAATTGACCACAACTTCTCGAGCTCGAGAGCCATAGCTCTTGCAGCTGCTGCCCTTTCTGCTAATACTTCCAAAAACAATTCTTCTAATAGAGCTTCAAGGGCTTATACCACTGACACAGATGCGGTGACATCTGACGATGAATATTTCTCTATTGACGATACCTCGGTGACAAAGTCACCAAGAGCAGAAAGAGTTAAACCTACCAGCCACTCCAACACCAACGGGTCCTTTTCGAGCGAAAACACCATCATCAATGAGCTTCTTCACGACAAGCCCGAGTTGCAGAGAGACGACACCATCAAGGGAATCAACAACATATACCTTGGTCAGTTTGATTCGATTGCTTACTTGAGCGATGTTTTGAATGGTAAGGTTGATTTCACAGACGTTTGAGGCTTGGGATGACTAATTCATATTAACTATCCATAATGTACTCATAATTGAGTATCCATAATGTACTCATAAGTAACTATCCATAGTGTACTCATAATTAACTATCCATAGTGTACTCATAATTAACTATCCATAATGTACTAATTCATATTAACTATCCACTAATTCATAATTGACAATTCCATAATTAAAACTATTCCATTATCGACTACTCTTCCATTATTGACTACTCTTCCATCTTTATTGACTACTCTTCCATCTTTATTGACTACTCTTCCATCTTTATTGACTACATATCCATGTAACTCACCTAAGCAGACAAGATCTTCTTCACCTCGGCCACAATGGCATCACCAACCTCAGAAGTGCTGCTGCTACCACGTAAATCAGCAGTTCTAATACCACTGTCAATCACGTTTCCTACGGCCTGCTCCAACGCTTCGGCCTCCTTCAAACAGTCCAAAGATAACCTCAACATCATGGCTGCAGATAAAATAGTGGCCACAGGGTTAACCTTATCAGCGGGCAAATCTGGAGCAGAACCGTGGCATGGCTCGTACAAACCAAAGGCTCTGTTGGTGTCAGGTAAAGAAGCCAAAGAGGCAGAAGGTAAAAGACCCAAAGAGCCAGGAATTACCGATGCTTCGTCACTGATAATATCACCAAACATATTGGAGGTGATGATGATCCCGTTGAGCTTCTTTGGGTTCTGGACCAAGATCATCGCCGCAGAATCAATGAGCTGGTGCTGAACGGACAATTGAGGGAACTCTTTGGTGATAACCTCATCAACAGTTTTTCTCCACAATCTTGAGCTGGCCAACACATTGGCCTTATCTAAAGACCAGATTGGCAACGGAGGGTTGTGTTGCAAAGCCATGAATGCAGCCATTCTGGTGATTCTGGTGACTTCGTCAACGGAGTATTTTTCAGTATCCCAAGCCGATTTCTGGTCTGGAGAATCTTCTTGTTCTTGTCTTTCGCCAAAATAGATTCCTCCCACCAATTCTCTCACAACAGTGAAGTTTGTGCCTTTCACAACTTCAGACTTCAAAGGAGATAATTCGAGTAACTTTTCAGATACAAAGTTACATGGTCTTAAATTGGCGTATAAGTTCAATTCCTTACGAATCTTTAAAAGACCTTGTTCTGGTCTGACCTTCCCGGTACCCCATTTTGGTCCCCCAACGGCACCAAGCAATACGGCGTCGGAGTGCTTGGCACTGTTCAAGGAAGCGTCTGGTAACGGTTCGCCTGTAGCGTCAATTGCAGCCCCACCAATCAAGTGTTTTTCAAAGTTGAATTTAATATTGGAGTGGGGGGTTGTTTGCTCAATAGCCTTTAAGACCTTGACAGCCACGTCCACAATCTCTTCACCCACATGATCACCTGGCAAGAGGGTGATGGTTTTTGTTTCCAATTTTGTTTTCTTTTGATCTGGTTCCGACATGATTAATGAAGAATAAGTCAAGTGAAAAATCAAATCTGGAGACGGCGCGAACCTGGTCAATCGCCGGTACCGGCGTAACCCCAGAAAACGTCAAAAACCGTGGAAATAACACCAGCAAGATGGCTTTACTGCTCCAAAAGAATATATAATAACTAAATACAAAGTATACAGACGTCGGCATAAATCAATGTCCACTCCATTCAATGGTATTCAAATCAATACCTTCTTGAACCATTTCCCACAATGGAGACAACTTCCTTAAGAAGTCTACTCTTTGGTTGATAGCTTCAATGACATAGTCGATTTCCGCTTCGGTGGTGAATCTACCAATACCAAATCTAATAGAAGAGTGGGCCAAAGTGTCATCAGCTCCTAAGGCATGTAACACGTAAGAAGGCTCTAACGATGCAGAAGTACAAGCAGAACCGGAACTTAAAGCAATGTCTTTCAAGGCCATCAATAAGGATTCACCTTCAATATAACCAAATGAGCAGTTCACACATCCGTGATAGTGTTTAGATTCATCTGCTGGTCCATTAAAGTAGACGTCTGGAATAGATAATAAGGAAGACTTAAGCTTATGGGATAACCTATCGATATGGGCTTGATCGTAAGCCATTTCTTGCTTCATTAATCTTGCGGCTTCACCAAACCCTGTGATCAAAGGTGGTGCCAAAGTACCCGATCTTAACCCTCTTTCTTGACCACCCCCAGTGATAATTGGGTCAATTCTAACTCTCGGTCTTCTTCTCACATAACAGGCACCAATACCTTTTGGACCATAGATCTTATGAGATGAAATGGATAATACATCAATGTTCATTTCGTTCACATCAAGTGGGATTTTACCATAAGCTTGGGCAGCATCTGTGTGGAAGAAGATTTTGTTTTCTTTACAAATCTGACCGATTTCCTTAATTGGTTGAATAACCCCGATTTCATTATTCACGGCCATCACTGAAACCAACACAGTATCCTTACGAATTGCCTTCTTCAACTCGTCTAAATTAACTAACCCTTCATTGGTAACAGGCAAGTACGTCACATCGAACCCTTCATCCTTCATATGTCTGGCACTATCCAACACACACTTGTGCTCTGTCTGGGTGGTGATAATATGTTTCTTGGTCTTCTTGTAAAACCGTGGGATCCCCTTCAACACCATGTTATTACTTTCGGTAGCACCCGAGGTGAAAATGATTTCTTTAGGGTCTGCGTTAATCAAGCTTGCAACATGTTCTCTGGCCTTTTCAACCTCCTTGTCAGTTTCCCACCCATAAGCATGTGTGGATGAATGGGGGTTACCGTATAACCCAGTGTAGAACTCCAACATCTTGTCCAATACTCTTGGGTCAGTTGGAGTGGTGGCCTGGAAGTCAAGATAAATAGGCCTGGTCCCGAATTGCGAGTCGTCTCTGTGGGCATTCTTAAGTGAGATGCTGCTACCTTGGGGCGGTTCAACGTTTGTTGATACGTGGATTTGCTCTAAAGGGGGAGCTGAGGTGGTGGCCAAGTTATTGGTGGTAGACTTGGTGATCGATCTAGCATGGGCAAGAGGGGCAAGGGCGCCGAGCGGCAATGACATGCCGGTGGACAGGCCCTGCTTGGATGCCGGCATACGGACATGGCGTAACACCTGTTGGAGCTGCTTATGAATCATGATGGATGATGAGAAAATGAGAATGCGCGGATGAGATGAACCCAGGTGGCACGGCGCGAAGTGTGGTGCGGGTCGCAGGCCGGTGTGGCCCCGCACCGTCTATTAGTAATGAGTTTGTGCTACGGTTGTCTACGTCGTGGTGTTCTACGTAGTGGTGTTCTACGCCGTGGTGTTCTCTGGCCGTTCTTTAAACATTCCTCATATCAACCATTATCTATTGGCAATTCCCATTATCTATTGGCAATTCCCATTATCTATTGGCATTTTCCAGCTATTTTCCATTATCTATTGGCATTTACAGCTAACTGTTCATCTATACTGGCATTTACAGCTATTTACTGTCATCTATCTACCTTCCTCTTCATTACTATGCTATTGACAACAACTTCCCCTTAACAAGCTCATAACATCCCAAGAAAATCGCTCCACCAGCACTAATCCAACATGTTCTCGGCCCAATCCCCAGTAAGAATGCTTTGTATCCTTCTTCTCTGACAATTGCAGCCATGAGCTCAAAAGCTCCAACCCTGGTATCACTTAACATGATTCTAGTCTTGATGACATCCAAGGGGGTCGTAAGAGCAGCCGCAACTCCGCCGGCTATCAGACCGCACAATGCTCCCACCATCAACGATTCCTTCTGTTGCACGGGGATTTTCAGTTTCAAATACTCATAGAGTGGAAACTGGATGATGGTGAACGGGATCTCTCTCATTATGGTGGAGTTCCATCCCCGGTAAAGTCCCCGGAAAACACCTTCTCCGGATTGGTTTTGAAGAAGATATTTCAAGTTGTTCAAAGAGGTGCTATTAGGACCCAAAACCCCGGCCTGGGTTCTTTGCTTAATGACCTCGGCCGGTACCCGAACCGTGCATGCCATTATTTCACCGAGAGATGCACTGAGCATATGGCTTACGGGCTTTGAGTCGAAATCTTTTGTGGCCCGTTTAGCGGAGTCGTAGGTGATGAAAAACAATGAGGCAGACGGGGCAGATGCAATGACACAAGACCCAAGGCCTCTGTATATTCCTGACCATCCACCGTTTCTAAAGAACCCTCCCTTTGCTTGGAGACGTGTTTTGAGGGTATCTATGGGGAAAAACACGAGATCGGTGGAGATTCCAGCACACGCACCACTCTATTGGTTAGTATTGAACAATAATTGGACAGCGGCAGCAGCCGTACTAGCACGCCATCTTCAGCTATGGCCACCCTCCTAGTACACATCACCTGGCCTCTCGAATAACATACTATCAACAGTAATGCAAACTCGTTCATCTCGAACAAACAATTTTTCGTTTTCCGAGTTTTCTCACTTTGGCGTATTTGATAAGCACCGATTCGATTTTGCGGCCATTGGCAAACCGTATAACGTACGGAGCAATGTCTTCCAAATCCCATTCGGAAGTGAGCTTGAGCAATTCCTTGAGCCTGGTGGCGATGTCGGACGAGAGGCTCTTGGCCGAGAGGTACGACACATTTTGGGCCTTTTTATAGAACCAGCCTCTAAGCATTTTCAAATCGATGGGAATATTATAGAACGCCGGGAACTGATTTTTCCACTGCAAATAGAACTCGCCTATTTCAAACTCCCGTGCAGACCGGAGCGTTTGAATGCCGAACCACCGGGCGATTTTATCGTTTTCAATCTTGTTATTACTGTCTGTGAATTTTTTCAATAGAGCTTGAATTACTTCAATTCTGAATCCCTGATCGAGGAGAACGGGCTCAAGCTGGTGGCCATCTATACTGTCCGATTTGTAGTCGATTTTCTGGGCTATGGCCGCCGTGAGAAACACCTGTAGAAACTTACTGATCAACTTATCTGAGATGATAAAACAGGTTCCATCAATCTCACACCCGCCGGCTTCGTGCCAGGAGCTATAGAACTCCGCCAAGGACACAGGGGTATCATCAATGAGTGCCTTGATACTGGTGACGGTGGGAGACGCGTTTGCGTCAAGGACCAAAGCGCTGGCGCTGGAATCATCTGTGTATAGTGGGAGGTGGCTAAACTCTACTGATTGCTTTAGAGGAGTCGGCTCGTACTCATACGGTAAATTAGCACGGCTCAAAAGAGCTCCATCACGCACACTATTATCCATCAAAAGCACCGTGTCAGTTTGGTCCATTTGTCTTAAGCGCCAAGTGGTTTCGGGGGAGACAACAGTGAGGTCTGCTTTGTTGGCCGATGATTTTATAGCTAGTGGTTTCTGGGCTTCGATGGCAGCAAGAAGCTCGGGAGAAAGCTGGATGAGTTTGTATGTGTGTGACGACAGCGGGCCAAGCGTCAGAAAGAGCTCGTAGGAAAGTGGTGTGTGGTTTGCATCGACAGTCATGGTGTGTTACGCGTTCGCGATATTTTCGTAGTCTCACGTTACAATTTAGTGAAGATGTCTGAGGAAGGGTGGAGAGTGTGTGCTGGTACTGTTGATGGTAGTGGTACTGTTGATGGTAGTGGTACTATTGGTGGTACTACGATACTCAAGTACTGGTACTAATTCAATACTCTCATATACACTGATACTCTAACCTTGAATCCTACTCCTACAATTACCCATGCATGCGTTTATTAACTGCCTAATTCTGGTCTTCCACCAACTGATCAATATCAACCTCGTTCAATACAACGTTCCCGTTAAGACTAATACTCTTTTTGTTCTGCTGAGCCAACTTCAACTTAGCAAGCTTGGACTGGGGACCAAAGCCAGTGACCGGCAAATTCAACTTGAATGGCTGCAACCAGCTGGTGATGGCCTTGAAGTTGTCCGATAACCCAGCCAATTCCTCGATTAAATCTTCAATACAAATGAGTCCCAAATCTTCAAACTGATCTTCTACCAACTGGTTATTATCTAATTTGATCACTTCGTTTTCAGACTTGATTGTACCTCTTTTTTGGAAAAGTTGACGGATCGATTGGATGGATGGGGTTCCGTAAACAACATATGGATGAATCAATTTGAGTAACGGTTTGGTGGTTTCGTTCAATTTCATAAATACTGCATTATTGATGTTTTCTAATCTCAATACCCTCAAGACTTTCTGGGCCTTGTTAGGAAGCTTGAGGCCTTTGGTATGGTTGGGTATTCTGATAACAAGCACGAGCTTTTCGGCGTCTTCCTTCGAACTGGAAATAGAGTTCTTTTGGCTTTCAAATTTGGTGATATTCTTGACTCTTTTGTTCTCCAACTCTTTAGATAAGTGATTCGACACAAGGGTTTCTGCACGAATGAACTTTTTCTCCTGCTGTTTCTTCTTCTTCAACTTCTCGGCATCTCTGATCTTGGCCTGTTCTTGTTTCTCCAATCTCTTTCTATCTTTATCCTTTCTCTTACGCAAGAGGATCTCTGGGTTGGAGTTTAAGACTGCCATGGTGTGAAGAGATGAGATGGAAAAAATTGTGCGCGCCATATAGATGAGGTCGTGGACGGGAAAACTTGATATAGAATTCGCGCTAGAATCTCAAATACAACAGATGAGTAAGACTAGTAGGCGAAGTATCGTAGGAACGATAGTTGATCTTATCCATCATCAATTCTTGTACCACTCAGATTAGACGTATTACTGACTACAAACTTTGTTAACTCTGTATCTATAGCGAGCACGATGGTATCGCTATACCTATCTATTTTGAATGATGGTAGACCTTTGAACACTGCTACGAAACATTGGCATTGACTATACGTGTTCAGTTGCCTTCCCACTTCGTCCATGCCCCTGACTCATATCCGGTACAGCGCCAGTGTGTATTCTGTGCTACTCATATCCTACAAACGGTACAGCGCCAGTGCTGTGTACTCTGTGCTACTCTATCCTACAAACGGTACAGCGCCAGTGCTGTGTATTCTGTGCTACTCATATCCTAAAAACGGTACAGCGCCAGTGTGTATTCTGTACACCTTCTGCCCGATAAGAATATATCCACAGACTCAAGTCATGAATACTTTGTGGTATTACAGAAAGTCCGCTCGAAAACCTTTGTGAAGAACACTGTTTTCTTGAGTTCTTATTCCCAAGACAACGTTTTTGTTCTCTTGGATAAATCTGATCACTATCATGAAACCTCAGAATGGTACTATTTAAGTTGAAGCCATTAGTTTGGTAGGGCAATACGATGAGCGTTATTGCAGATGTTGAAAGCATGTCCTCTAACAGTGAGGAATTCATTGAGTATACGCAGACTCAATTGGCCTCTCGCTGTTCTTCACCAGAACGACTGGCCTTACTAGAGACCTTCACCGTACTATGTCAGACTAATCATCGCACCACCGTGAACCTGCTTGGACCGCGCAGTTTTCCTCCTTCGCGTATTGCTCCATTAGGAAAACATATAAGGTATATTTGTAAACACCAAATCAAGTAAGTCAACTGCGATGGATTTGCATTGGGATCAATCATCAACAAGCCATCGAAGCGTGGGATGCCAGATCAATCCCCGAATCAATAGGCTAGAGCAATAACAATGGCAGGTGTCCGATTGACGAGACAACATACTATAATCGTAACAGGGTCAATTGAAATCCTGTCACGCTTCGGGAATGTAAATATTCCCTGATGTGGTTCAAACCTTCTCCGTTTCTCTCACAGTACCCCAACTGACCTCCCATCTCTCACAAACCGTATACCACCACGCCTGCAAACCCACTAGCTACACTGCCTTGCAAAGCCCTCGCACTATTAATAGGACTTATCCCTTACGACCCACATCCCCCACAGTCTCATCTCATGTCCTTCGGCCTGCACACTTGAAATTGGTCGCTCTCATCATACCTCATTGCGTACATTGTTTTTCTCGATTCCTGATTCATACAGCTTCTATTTTCCGAACCCTTAGCGTTTTATTTTTCTTCCTGATAGTTGGCCAGTATCGAACAGGCCAGGACTTTATAGGCTACGATTGCATCACCACTTTGCACCATCATCATCGTCTTCATCCCCCACTCAAGCCGCTCGTTCAACCATTTTTTTATTGCCCACCCAATCTGATCTGCTGATCTGCTTGATCCCATGAACAATTTTAACGAGTACTTTGATTACACATCGGCGAAGTCTTCTAGTGACTCGGAGTCTCCGAGATACGAAAGCAGATACGCTCTGCCCAAATACGACACCCGAACGCCCCGATTTGATGTGGATAATGAGCTTATTCTATTCAATCAGCAAGGCTTGAGCCTTGAACTCTCACGGATCCCGCCGAATGATTACCTAGACGTCCAGAGCCTGATGTATGCCGACAGTGAGGTGCTTCAGGACGACCACGAGGTCATTCCCGACCTGATCCCAGGGGGTGATACGGCATTGGTGGGTCCAGACGCCGGGGTGTCAGGTACTCCCGTGCTAGCTGGCGCCGCGGTGGCCCGTCGCAGTGGCGCGGCCCCGGTCCAAGGCTCGGCCCCGGTGCCAGACTCGCATGGCCTTGTGCCCTCTGTGCACCATACCGTACCAAACCCCGCCGCTACGCCTACAAGAACCCCCAGCCATAAACGCCAAGATTCACAACAGCCTGTATTCGAAGAGTCTCCCAAGAAAAGAAGAAGAGACTCAGGATCAGGTGCCACCAGTAATGAAAACGAATTCAAACCAATTGCATATAACTCGCTCAACCTCCCTATCGAGTCAATAGTCCACCATTTAAAACAAATCGATAACGATATCCAGCCCCCAAATGATTCTGATTCAGACTCCTCGTCGATTTTTGCAAGGAAACTCACCAAGGAAAGTAAGAAACAAATCTTCGCCATGATATGGCTCTTGCGTAACTGTGAATCAAGTCCCACCTCCGTGGTGACTCGTAATAGAGTTTACTCCAAGTATGTCAACTTCTACTCGGGGTTAAATTTGTTCCCCTTGAGCCCTGCTAATTTGGGTAAATTGGTCAAGATCCTATTTCCTGACTTGACCATCAGAAGGTTGGGGGTACGGGGCCTGTCTAAGTACCATTACTGTGGGATAAAGCTCATTAATGATAATGAACTTATTGATGAATATCAGTTCAAAAACCAAAGGACCACTCCCCCAGGCCATAAACCATTCAACCCTGAATCGGTAAACATTATAGAGTATCAGTTCATTCCCAATTTGTTCGAATTGGTTCGGAAAAACCTCAAAAGTCAGCATTTAAATTCCCCGTTGGAACTCCCAAGCATATACCCTTTTGTTCCA
Organism: Yamadazyma paraphyllophila; assembly: GCA_030563605.1. Lineage (NCBI taxonomy): Eukaryota > Fungi > Ascomycota > Pichiomycetes > Serinales > Debaryomycetaceae > Yamadazyma > Yamadazyma paraphyllophila. The sequence goes on from JAJMJO010000005.1 coordinate 232,174, forward strand.
AAAGAAACAGATATGGATATAGCAGATACCCTTTATTCGTTGTGTAAGATCACAAGCTCACTCACACTCGAAAGTTTTCGTCATTTGAAACTCGATAACTTGTTGCAAAACTTGCTGCTTTTCCATTCGATCTTGACCACCCCGGTGTTCAAGCTCTACGTCAACGAGTCCATCTTTGAATGGATCTATAAGTGTGACATGGAAATGTACAAGTTGATGATCAAGTTGACATCTAACGTGTTTCGAGAATTATCTGGACCTTCACTCGACCAGCAAGCCAAATTGCATGTGGTGAGTCTACTACGTCAAGTGAGTAGCCTGTTCTACACCAAGCTTGTTTCGGGAATCGAGTCCAAATTACCACCAAAGTTGGTGTCACTCAAGTCCAAAAGTGCATTGTATTTTGTCAGATGTTTGAGCAGACTCATAAAGCTTTTTGACTTCAATATAAAGATCCAGCAATGTTTTTCCAGTCCTCTGGATGTCGACGGGTTTTTACGCAAATACAATGCCATCGATTTCGATATCTTGATTGGTAAATTGCCATTCAATTCTTTGGTGCTTAGCAGACTCATACAGATTTTTAAAAATGATATCCCAAGACTATTTCCATTTTCATTCGAGAAGCTCCAACACATTCTTAATGATCTTTTTGTTGATTTGAACATCAACGTGAGGTTCTTCAAAGTGTACATGACACATTTACTCAATGACATTTTCCACCTGGTATCCGATGAACTTGGAGACGACAAGAATACCAGTCACATCGAAGGAATGATGGCCCTCAAGTTTTGGGCAGAAGAATTTATCAACTTCTACTTGGAGCTTGGTGGGCTTTTAGAGTTATCTGCTCCGGGTGCCGAAGTGGAAAACAACGGGCCCGACTATCAAGAAGTGGATCTATTGAACCTTTCTGGAGATAGCAGTGGCACGGCTTATCCACACAAACAAAGTGACACACACAAGCAGCATCAAGATAAGCATCACGAAGAGCATCGTTATTCAGATACAAGTCACAGTCATAGTAATTTTCTGGGAACTCCACAGCTTGACCCACCCGACTTGAGAAACCAGTCAGAGAAGTCGAGTGAACGCACCGAATCGTTTGACAAGTCGTTTGATAAATCGATGGAAAGGTATATGAATAAATCGTTTGACAAGACTTTTGACAGTTCATTTGAAAAGTCTTTTGGTGATATCATCAAGGTAGAAATGTCTCCCATCATACTAGACATGGAGACGTAGCATATTAATAGGATATTTGTAATATATGGAGACTAGTATTTATATTGTATCTACTATAACACCTGTTCTATCTATTTTATATTGTATCTAAACGTCGTTCAACGCCACACAAACCGCCCCCTTATGGTGCCCGTTGTACTGCCGTACGGTTTCGCTGTTGCTCAAGTCCCAAAGCCTCACGTAGTGATCAGAACATGCCGTCACCAAATACGCTCCATCGGCACTAAATGCACAGTCCCAGACCCATCTCTGGTGGCCCTGGAGAGTTGTTTCCAAGGCGAAGTTCTGGTCGGTGGCCCAGATTCTCGCCGTGTGGTCGGCAGAACACGTAGCCAAATGCTTCATATCGGTGGAAAGCACCACTCGGGTAATATACTTCAGGTGAGACCTGAACTTCGTCACCGGCGTCAAGGTGGTCAAGTCGTTCAAGGTGGCCATATTCCACACGTAGCAGTTGCCCTTGTTGTTCCCTGCGATCAACATGGACCCGTCACTCGCCACCGAAAGCGAGTTTATAGGCACATCGTCTTCAGGGATAAGATGATGGGTACACTGGTTTTCACCCAAATCCCACACTCTGATGTTCCCGTCTTGGTCACAACTAAGAAGCTCTCCTTGGTTCGGATGGATCACCACCTCGTTCACAGGACAATTGTGTTTATAACTGCGCTGAACAGAAGGGGCCCGTATATCCCATACTTTAACGTAGCCGTCTTCCAGAGACGACACCATCCATTTATTTTCCATTTGAAACTGGATCGAGGTCACGTTATTGGTATGGCCTTCGAACGTCATCACCGGATTGGAGTCTGACGAGGACGAGTTGGCATTGGCCTGCGTTCCGTTCCCTGAACTGCCAACTTGTCTGATATCATAAAGCCGGACATAGAGGTTCCCGGCAGCCGCGAGGTATCTTTTATCGTTTGTGATTTCGAGGCGGTTGACTTGGGAGTCCGAGTGCTGTATTGTGCGGGAGCAGACTCCCGTAAGGGCGTCCCAAAACCTAATGGTATGGTCGTAACCCGCAGACGCTAAGATTACAGACATGATGAATAGTTTTCGCGCTGAAAATGAGATCAAGGTGGAGAGAGAGATGAGAGAGGGAGAGATGAGAGAGGGAGAGATGAGAGGTGGGAGGATGAGAGAGAGGCATAGAGTAGGGAGGGAGGCATACATGTGCTGATAAATATTATAGTCTGGGACTGGAAAGAAGCCTACAACTGATGTTTTGCGGCAATTGCAATTATCAAACAACTGATTTTCGTTCTACGCTTCGTTCTACGTTTCTACGTTTCGTTCATCTACTTATACATTATCATTACTCTATATGCATGTCCTAAAAATTCTGGTTGATAACTTGCTTCTGTTCTGGGGTCAAATATCCCGGGAAATCGACCTTATAGCCTATATGCAAATCACCTCTTTGTCCTGGAGCTTTTGTCACGGGCATTCCCAAGCCTGGATACGTATTTACACTTGAAGGCTGGACAGGTGTGGATCTAGACAAAGGGATTCTCCGACCGTCAATTGTTGAAACTTCTCTGTCGAATCCACAGAGACTTTCTTTAAAGCTTAATGGGATGGTCATTTTTAAATCGTTACCGTCTCTGGTGAACACGGGGTGGGGCTTTTCTTCCAATACAAATTGGATGGTTTGTCTGGCCTGGCACTCTTGTTGATAGTCACCTTCGTTTTTGAACGTCACCTTGGTACCAGCTTTCCATCCGGGTTTGATATTAACTTCCAATACCTTGGATTCTCTTATTCCACTAGGGTTCTTTCTGTTGATTTTCAACTTCTTGACACATCCATTGAACAAGTCTTCTAAGGACACTGAAAGAGGCATGGTGACGGTATCGGGTTCAGGCCGTGGGGCGCCACCTCTGCCGCCGAATCCGCCCGGCATTCCACCTCTTGATCCACCGAAGCCTCCAGGCATTCCACCGCCGCCAAAGCTAAAGCCATCGTCCATACCAAACCCTCCCATTTGGGAGAACATGTTGAAGGCATCATTCTGAGAGAATGTGTGGGCTCCACCGCCACCAAACCCACCAAACGGATTGCCGCCAGCACCGCCGGCTCCACCGAATGGGTTTCCTCCGGCAGGGGCATTCCCACGTGCGGCCTCAAGACCATAATCGTCGTATACTTGACGTTTATCCTCGTTCGATAAGATATCAAAAGCTTCACTGATTTCTTTGAATTTCTCGGTATCACCAGTGGGCTTATCTGGATGATACTTCAAGGCGGCCTTCCTGTAAGCCTTCTTGATTTCCGTGTCAGAAGCTGAGGGAGATACGCCCAATAAATTGTATAACTTTGTTTCTTTAACCATTGGGATTATGGAGATTTTTCGGCGGGTGAGGATGTACTTATAATTGCGCGATGGTGTGGTAGAAGGTTCGAGAAGGTGCTAGGCGCGACTAGTGATAGCGGGGGAGGTGTGTAAGTAGGTGTTGACTGTTGACTTGTTGACTGTTGACTTGTTGACTGTTGACTTGTTGACTGTTGACTTGTTGACTGTTGACTTGTTGACTGTTGACTTGTTGACTGTTGACTTGTTGACTGTTGACTTGTTGGATTGTTGGCTTGTTGACTTTGTGTTGACTAGGTGTGTCGACTAGGTGTGGTATGAATACGGCTTTAGCTTGCAGGCAAGACGCTGATTTTCGCAGCCAATAGAATGGTTAGCTCAGCATAGTAGAGCTAAGAGTAGTTAGAGTTCGAGAGCAAGAGTAGTTAGAGAGCAAGAGTAGTTAGAGTTAGAGAAGTTGGCGGAAAGTATATGAATCCACAACATCTGTGATGGTGCTTTAATTGTTATTTTGGAATATATTGAAATCAAACTTACACTAGCTGAACCATAATAGCTGTAGCTGTAGCTTTAACTAGGACTAGGACTAGAACTAGGCTAGACTCTACTAGAACTAGACTAGACTCTACTAGACTCTGCTAGACTCTACTAGACTAGACTAGACTCTACTAGACTGCCTTCTATTGCTGCTTTCTCAATCTCTCGGCCTTCTTCAAAGCACGAACACGAATACTCTTATGCATCAGGTAGTTGACCGAATTGGCGATGGCAGAATAAACCCCAACCGTCTGGTCGACTGCAAAATGCATCAAAGCGTGTGCCCAGTACGGGGTCGAAGTGGCAAACCTTTCTTGAGCACCTATTCTTTTACCGCTGTTATTCAAAGCAGCAGAAACAAAGGTCTTTGGATTAGGGATCAATAACGATGTTCTTCTGATCTTGGACATGGCAGAGGTCACCAAGTAACTCAAGACAAACTGGACGTCGATGTTGTCGCTCTTCAATTCAGCTGCCAAAGAAGCAGACCAGTTTTGTAAGAATGCTTTGGAACCAGAGTACGTTGCAAGATAGGCGGTTGGGAAAAGACCTCCGAAAGAGCCCATGGTCAAAATCAATGCCTTCGATTTGTTTTTGGCGGCGGTTTGTTTCAACACCGGGATCAATTGCTGGGTTAAGCGTAAAGTAAAGATGTTGTTAATGGTGATGATATTTGACAATTCTTGGGCTTCAGTCTCGACAAATGGAACTGGGATCAGATGGCTTTGCCCGACGTTGTTAATCAAGATGGAAACGTCGAGATCGGTGGTGGCGTGGCTTATTTTAGCAAGCGAATCGTCAACATCAGTTACGTCGGCGGCAACCACTTTGGTTTTAACGCCCGATTTTTCGATCTCTTCAGCCAATGCCTCGAGCTTTGAGAGGGTACGAGAAACCAACACGATATTGAATCCTTTTGTGGCCAATTGGCGGGCGTATTCAGCGCCTAATCCATCACTTGCACCGGTGACGAGGGCCCACGACAGCTTTGCCGACCCGTAATTCTTGAAGTTTGTTCCTGGGAGAACAAGGAGATCAAATAGGACAGAAAGGGTCGAGAGGGTGAGGACGGTGGCCTTGGCTACTCCGAGGAATAAGCAGCCGTAGAGAGCGTATTCAACTGGGGCTGGGAATGAAGAAAGGTCAACCATGTTGTTGGGTGAAAAAACGCGCATGGCTGCAAATGGGTGATGAGACAGATGGAGGTTAGTAGGAGGTTAGTAGGATGGGGCTAGTAGGATGGAGGTTAGTAGGATGGAGGTTAGTAGGATGGGTTAGTAGGATGGGTTAGTAGGATGGCTGAGATGTGGGAGACGAAAGTGAATTGCGGTAGTAGATGGGATAGAGTCGCATACATTACCTAGTCGAAACTGGTAGGAGCTTTCAGTGTGGCATTAAGGTACGCTCTAAGGATAGGATTAAGCGTACGCTCTAAGGATAGGGAAAAGGGAGAGGGACTGATGAAGCCCAGAGTAAATCTAGAGTAAGTCTAGAGTAAAGATAGAGGCTAAAGATCGAGGCCGAAGATCGTGGCTCAACATCGACGCTAAACATCGTGATTGAAAACCCAATTAAAGATCAATATTCAACTACCCTAAACTACATTAACTAATAAACTATTCAAGAGGGACGACCCGAACTGAAAATTCTATATTCCCTATATCACTACATTAAGCTCATTTCCAGAAGCTTCTCGTTATTGGCATCGACATTCAGCAGCTCTTTGGCCACCTGGTCCTGAAGCACATCGTACTGTATTGTTCTGGTCATCATATTTACTTTGAGCTTGATGAGCTCATCATCGATTTTGGCTAACTCTTCGAGCTTTGTATCTAGTTTCGATACCGGTTCTGTGTGACTTGGGGCCTGTGCCTGTGGGTGTGCTTGTGGGTGGCTCTGTGTGCTCTGTGTGCTTGGCGTACTCTGGGTACTCTGTGTACTTGGTGTACTGGGCGTACTGGGTGAGTGGCTTTGCACATGTGCTTGGGGTTTGTGTGGATGACTGTGGGAATGGCTATATGAGTCTTGTGGGTGTTGATGGACATGGCTTGGCTGGGGGTACTGGGAAGGTTGGTAGGCGTGATGGTACTGGTGTGGCGTGTCGCTGTGTGCATCGTGTGCCTCGTACGAGTCGTTGTATCCATGCTGGTATCCGTTGTAGTGGGAATGGTGGTTTCCTCTTCCTCGATAGCCTCCGTGGCTGGGGTAGCTTCTGTCGTAGCCAGAGCCATACGATCTGTCGTAGGACCTGTCGTACCCTCCACGGCCTCTGTATCCGCTGCCACGGTACGGTCCTCTGCCGCGGCCACGGCCACGGGCGTATCCTTTGTAGTCGTTGTATTCGCTCATGTGTTTGAGTTTTGCGCAAAGCTGCGAAAGTCAAGCTGCGAAGTCAAGCTGCGAAAGTCAGTTCATGGACTCAACTGTATGAACCAGGCTCAGGTAAAACTAGCCCAGTCCACCAGTCGCATGAGCCTCCCACTAAACCTCCCAGTCTCCCACTAAGCCTCCCACTCAGTCTCATCAGTCTCATCAGTCTCACAGTCTCACAGTCTCCCACTAAGTCCCCCACTCTCCCACTCTCCTACCACTCCTATAGCCTCTCGAAGCTAGTGCTCAACTTATAGCTGTCCAATCGTACCTTTACAGCAACATAGGCTTTCTCCTGCATTCTAGTACCCAGTAAATGTTTACTGCCTACTCTCCCATTGCTGTACCAGTTTTGCTGAAATTTAATTACCTTTCCTATTCGGGACATACATAAACACCAAGTTGGAATCCCATATAAAATGGCCAAATCCGTTTGCTGCTTATTCAGGACCCATTTACTGCTAATTCAGGACCATTTAATCTCTATGAACCAGTTTCTGCTCCGCCATGCCCTCGACCACCTTGAACAATTACACCAACAGATTGACATGAAATTCGAAAAGATAGAGTCTAATTTATACCACTTGACAAGCAACACGCGACAACAACAATGTGCCAGTTATATATTGAACCTTACTATGATGTTTTACTTATTGAGAGTCGCCCGATATATGTATATGAAGTTCTAGGGAAGAGGTTGCAAGAGCATCCATGCCACTGCGGCGATTCTTATTCTGCCCCTCTATCGTTCCTGCTTACCCCATATTAACAGACTTCAGATAGTCGTCTTCCTCCTGGAAGTAGGGGTGCACCAAAGACCTCTTAGCACTGATTCTACTGCTGGGGTCATAGTTTAATAATTGGCTTAACAAATCAATGCCATCATCTTCTAAGTTGGGAACATAATCCTTCAAGTTCTTCCTACTCCATTTAGGAAACGTGGGCTTGAAATCCGGCAAGTACTGGACTTCGGGCCATACTTCGGTATTTGGAGTCCCCAAGATCCTAAAAATCCTAAAGATCTCATCAATCTCTGAATCACCAGGGAATAACGGTTTACGATTACACATTTCTGCAAATATACACCCCACACTCCACATATCCACGCCTGTAGAATACTGCTTACCTCCCAAAAGGATCTCTGGTGCTCTATACCATAAAGTAACCACTTCGTGGGTGTAGGCTCTCAAAGGAACCCCAAAGGCCCTGGCCAACCCGAAATCAGCAAGTTTCAAATTCCCTTCCTTGTTGATCAACAAGTTCTGAGGCTTCAAGTCACGGTGTAAGACTCTATGGGAGTGGCAGTGTTTGACCCCTTTAATCAACTGATTCATAAACCGTTTGATCATGTCAGCACCAAGCCCCACGCCTTGTGGAATACTTTCCATATACCTCTTCAAGTCAAGATCCAAGAACTCAAACACAAGGTAGAGCTTGTGGCTGTCGCTGTGGATGATATCATAAAGTCCCACGATATTTTCGTCTTTCATTTCCTTTAAAAGAGAGATTTCTCTGATGGCCGTCGATGGAACCCCTTCGTCTTCACTTTCCAACCGGATTTTTTTGAGCGCCACCACACGGTTGTTGTGCTTGGTATCAAGGGCCTTGTAAACCACCCCGTAGGTTCCCTCCCCTACTTTTTCCTGGCGCTGGTAGTCAGATAATTCCACCATGTTGACGCGTGTAAATAAACAGATCAACGAATTTAGTGCGAGTTTGTAAATACTGGGACAAAGAGACGATTATTTACACGTTAGAGGCGGGGCAAATGGCACCAGGAGAAAACGGTTTATGGGTCGTTATTCATGAGCTATATAGGATCTAATCATTAGGGGGGTGCAGTGTAGTGGGGGTGGACGGCTAGTGGGGGTGGACGGCTAGTGTGGGTGGACGGCTAGTGTGAGACATGGGCAGGGGCAGGGGCAGGGAGAACAGGCTTGGGGGTAGCTGGAGGTGAAGGAGTGTGCGTGGAAGGTTGGGTGGCGGCCGGGGGGTCTAATGCCGGGGCGATAGAAACGTTATCTTCACCTCTGGCGGCCTTACACAACTTGATTTCTCTTCCCCATTCGCTATTCAAGATCTGCTTCCCAGTGATTCTTCTGCTAGGTTTGGGATCAAGAATCGAATAGATCACATTTCTACACCTGGCTCTTTTGAGGCCTTCGATAGGTTCATATCCGGTGGAGTTCTTTCTTTTGACAAGGTACTCTTTAAAGAATTCATCTCTTTCTGGGTCAGCTATGGACCACAATTGACGGCCAGTTCTCATTGCCATGTAGATGACTCCACAAGACCAGATGTCAACACACCTGGAATCAAACTGCGCCGTGGTGAATTCTTCTGGGGCGATATATGGAGACGAACCGCAGATTCCTTCACTCATTTGGACATCCAGTTCCCAGGCCATTTTAAAGCATTCGGAGTTTCCGAAGTCGGTGATTTTAAGGACACCATTTTGGGTCAATAATAAGTTTTCGGGCTTTAAGTCTCTATGACTAACACCCATATCATGCATGTAATTAACACCTTTGATCATTTGTTTGAAGAAACAATCGGCTTCTGCGTACTCCAATTTACCACTGGCAATAATTAAAGTGTATAGATCGCCTCCACTGCAATATTCCATGACCTCGACGTAATCGCCTTTAGCGTCTTTAAGAAGGTCTAGAGTATCAATGATGTTAATATTCTTTAACGAAGATGAGATACAAAACTCAGACGTTAACCGACGATTAAACTTCTTCTCCAGTTCGTTTGGTTTTTTACGGAACTCTTTGACGGCATAAAGAACTTCGTCACCTTCAATATCACTGAATCTTTTATGTGAAACTCTCACGGTCCCAAATGAACCCTTACCAACCACTTCTTGGCAACGGCCATATTTCTCAACAAACAGTTGATCTATCGAATGGCTCAGAGCTTGAACCAGTTCAGTAGAATGGCGGATCTGGTTCACAAGGCCGGCGAAAAGGGTGGGAGGCTGAGCATCTTTTTGAGACGGCACGGCTGACTCCCCAAGAATATTTGGAACTGCCAGCTTAGCTTCGTCACGTAATTTTTTGGCACCCAAAAGATCTTTCAACATGTTGGTCAACTTTTCTTGACGCTTGGCACTTTTGAGATTATGTTCATGGCTTGTATCCGTCAATCTAAACCTAGGTCTTTGAGGGGCAGTGGTACTATTTGATCTCAGTAACGGAGGAGAATTAACTCTGCTATTTGATCCGCTCCCGCTAGACACGCCGGGCTTTTTTGTGGCGGTGTTACTGCGGGACCTTGCATCTTTGTCTTGCAACTTAGCCGACACGAGTTCCAGAATTGTATCTATTGGAGGGCTTTTGGAAGCAGCCGGCGGCTTGATACCTGATCTAGGAGATTTTGTCCCGTCTTTTGGTTTCGTAGCAGCCACCGACTCTTTCGAGTCGAAGAACTTGTTGACGTTAACACTACTAGAAGACTGGGTCACGGATTCGTCCCTGGACAGGAGATTTGTTTGAGATAAATTGAACAACTTACTAAGTTTAGTGATTGTTTTCTTCTTTTCAGTCATGATATATAAGTAATAAGATAATGGCTTAGAGCGCTAAAATAATGTGAAGGAGTCTAGCAAGGAGAAAATCCCAGAACTATCGATATCTGGTAGTAATAATATGCTCTCTCTTTTGTTTCTTTATGCGGTAGCTTTAAAATTATGTGAGGGTGCGGGTATTGCTTTATTTATATGAAAATTTTTCCTTCAGGATTGTTTAAATGCCTCACCAAGTAGTGGGGGGGAATAAAGCGATAATAAGGTGAGGGAAGTTTGAAGCTGGGAGGGATTGGTGGGCACACGGGCCGCCCAGGGCTGAGGTGTTAGCCGGTACGGCTGGTGCCAGGTGGTAGGGGCCAAGCAATTGGAGACGGCCGGTGCACGACCCCCCTTTGGTGTCAAAAGTTGCAGCCAAACTGCGAGGTGTGGGGCGAGAGGCTGACGGCTGGAGGGGCGAGCGGCCGGCCTGGCCTGGCGTAGAGGTGGACGGGTGTGGGCAGATGCCTGGGTGGGTGTCGAATTGGCTGGCTGTTGGGATGACCCGTGACTTGTCCATCATTGTGAGTTGTCAACCGCATATGCGCATTGATTTGAGCTTTGGCCGTTGCTCAAGTGCTACACGACTAGCCCAGCTCGAGGTCGTAGTAGTAGGGCGTGTTTCGGTACCACTGGGCGTGTTTCGGTACCACTGGGTGCTTCGGCCCCACCAGGTTGACATGTTGATGGGCTTGGCATGGTGCGAGTGGCTGCGAACAGTCATGAGGATTCGAAGGGATGGTGCGGTGGGACTGTGCGGTGGGACTGTGCGGTGGGGACCAGGCTCAGTACTGTGTCCAGGCTCAGGACTGTGTCCAGGCTCGGGACTGTAGGCTGTAGGCTGGTGAGTCACAACGATTGACCGGAGTCTTGGCAGTAAGCCCGAGACACACAGAAACTCGGATCGAGGCTGTTGATAGGTCACACTGTACTCAGAGGCTTGTACGTGGCTTCAGTGCATAGGCTTATGTTCCAGTGCCCAGGCTTATACGAGCGTGTCCAGTACATAGGCTTATGTTCCAGTACATGGCACATGGCTTCCAGTGCAGAGGCTTAGATGGAAGATATGATGCTCCTGTATGAGAAAGATCGCCCGCCGTTGATGACTGGGGAGTCACGTGGAAATGGATTGGGGAGGGGATGAGCTAGATGAGCTGGCAGCTGGAGGGCTGGATAAGCTGGATAAACAGGATAAGCAGGATAAGCAGGATAAGCAGGATAAGCAGGACGGCTGGATAAGCTAACCTGTAATCAAATCGTGTACGAGCACTGGCGATCAAGCACTCCAGGTATGAGCACCGGTAATTGAAGTTCAAACGGTACTGTTTACGAGTCCTCCAGTGACATCTGCTGTAAAGCCTCACCACTTATTATGCTTTGGTTATTTGCTTTGAATGCTTGAAAGCTCAGCTGGAAGCTACGTGTTGTAGAAGCCTCTCATAGGTGTTAGGATATTCACTGTGCTGTAATGCTTTTAAATACTAGGCACGATGCTTACTAGACACGATGCTTACTAGACACGATGCTTACTAGGCACGATGCTTACTAGGCACGATGCTTACTAGGCACTATGCTTACTAGGCACGATGCTGAAGCACTAGATGATCTGCTTTTCCTTAAAGGCTTCAAAGAACGGATGCTACACTACTGGACTTCAATTGAGCTTCCAGTCTGGCCAACTCATAAACCTAATCACCTGATCATTGACTACTTACCCTAGTTAAATCTGCCAACGCCAACTCATAAACATACCCAATAGATAACTTGATGTACTGCTTCACATGGTCGAAGTCAACCGTCTCAATCACATCCTGGTCGGAATGGATATAAGGACTTGACTCTTCAAATGCTGACTCAAACACAAACGACGATGGGAAACCCTTTCCAAGAGCAGAGGCGTGGTCAGAACAAGCGTAGCCACACTTGGTGTTGACGTATGGGATGTCTGCATAGTTGGAGATTATCACCTTAAGAAAATCGTTCAATCTCGAGGAGGTGTAGTCTTCGATGATTCCAAAATGGTGTTCACCTTGTTGGCCACCGGTGTAGCCGGCCATATCGATTTGTAGATGAGAAGCAACCGTCACATTTCTCTCCGAATAAGCATCGTAGATGTCCTGAGAACCTAGTAATCCACCCTCTTCGCCAGCATAGTAGTGGAACTCCAAGGTGTTTTCAGGCTTGAACTGTCCGTCTTTGTAAGCCTGGGATAAGATTCTCAATGTCTCCAACAGAACCGTGACTCCGGTTCCATCGTCATCAGCACCCGGGGCTCTCTGCGAAGGGTCTTGTTGGTTGATCGAGTCTTGATGGGCACCCAAAACAACCTTCGATGCCTTGGCCCCTGGAATTGTGACTATCAACGAGTTCTGGACAAAGGAGTGTTTGAACTCTTCCACCTTGATGTCGGTGCCCTCGGTGACGTTCTTCAATCTTTCCTCAAGCCACTTACTGCTCTTGTATCCGTAGTCCAAATCGTAGTATCTGTTCCAGAAATTGGAAAACTCGGTCAAGAACGCCTTGCTTGATTCGATGTCGATCTCGTCGATGTGTCCCAACACCTTCTGCTTATGGTGGACTTCATCTGGGTAATTAAACGACTTTTCCGGTGGAAATCCTTTCCATTGAGAGCCTGAGTCTGTCTTTGAAACCCCGAGGGCCTTCGAGGTACCCTGCACCTTGTCGTTCCCTAATAAGCCCTTCTTCTGGGCGTCTTCAACGCTGATTTTTTTGGTGACATCGATAAAGTGGGTTCCTTCCTTTATGTAGTCAAGTTTTCCTTGGTCAGTTACTGCTTCGTAATGGTCGGGGCCCAATTGAACCAAGTACTTGGGGTCTTCGGATCTGCCTGAGACAGGTAAAGCACTTACGGCTGCAATAAAGCCAATAATACTGGTAAGCTTCATGGTAGATTCTATTGGATCCGAGGCTGCAAAAAGTCGAGTGTCGAGCTTGTTTATTTTTTTTGGAGGGAGGCTGCGGTTTATATAGCGATAGACAGGGGCCTTGCCACTTCAGACGATGCGTAGCACTAGTGTGAAAGAGCCTTTTTGTTGCAGAGAAGGTTACGCTTTGTAATGCTGGACAAGAAAAACCTTGAACTCTAAACTTGAATGCCTCAGTTATGGAGAATATGCGCGAGTAGTAAATTCAGTTGATGCGAAGTCAATTATAGTGAAAGATGAGGTAGTCGATGTAATTGATATAAGTAGAGGCCTTCGACGCACTCTTGGAACTCCACCATTGTGATATATACGGTAAACCACCGTGTCCAAGCATGGGCAAGGGTGTTGCAAGGCTTGAGATTCTATCATACTTTTGTGGGGAAGACGAATAAGGTTGCAAGTCAGAATAACCAGTTAGCTAATTGAGGATCAGTTTTGCCGTGGGTCGATGCTTATTATAATAAGGTTTCCACCTCAAAATCTACCCTCCAATGGCTGCAAAAAAAACCATGACGGATTTTGGTTCAAACATGGCATTGGGAATGGCAACGGAACGGTGTCTGACGGAACAGAGCCTGGTGTTGTTATCGTTGCCACAATTGTATTAGCTAGATCGAAAGATTACTGGGATCATAAAAGTCTTCAATGCACAGTTAGAGGTTGCATGGTTAGGTACGAACCTTATTGTGGCTTGTATGCAATCTTATCACACCCAAAGGGGTTTTCATGATGCTAGTAGATAGGCAAAAGAGCAGCACTTAGGGGTTGGTTTGTGAGGAGTATTATCGTTCTAACTTTTAGGTTCTTGAGGTGCTCTTTACGGGAGCATCCCGAAAGACTCGGATATGATCTGAAACGCAATACATTGTGAGTTTGATAAGGTTTCTAATACATGTGTAAAGAACAGTTCTTCAGCAAAGCCCAGTTTTAAGTTGGCTCGGCTTTTCAGAGTGATACCGTTAAGTTTAAACCAGCTCACCATGTGCACAGACTGGTAGCAGAAAGCCTGATAGTTTCCTGTAAGTTGTTTTCATTGCTAGAGGCTTCTGTGGAAATGAATGGGTGTTGAAATAGAGGTGCTAGAAGCTCCTGTGGGTGCTTCCTCCTCCAGATACACTGCCGGTATCTGCCCCCACCAGATCAACTGCCCTCGGAATTGATATAGTGAGGATTGTTGTTAAAGCATTTTTGATACTGAATGCTATATTAAGCCTAATAAAAATGTCTCGGTGGGGGCCATATAGCATTCAAAAGCTTTTTTGATAGACTTATGAATACTATGGTCCCCTTCTTTTTGGGAAACCTGTAAAGTTTGTCGTACGCTAACAAAAAAGTCTTACAGGAATCACCACCCCCACTCTCCTCCACATTCTTCGTTTCCTGGGTACAAACGGCTGCAAATTCCTCCCCCACGTTACATGAATCAGGATATCCCTCTCTTGCACTGTACCCTTTCATATTGGTCAATGGCGCATAAACTTCAACCACTTCTGGTAGGAAACTTCCTGAACTGTCTCTTTCCTTATCTTTTTTGGACGTATACTGTCCCTGAAACCGGGAAACAACAATAACAAGTCAAGTCTTGATTTGGACTGTACTCACTGTACTCTGTCCTTTTCTTGAACTTCAACTTAAAAAGTGGATAACTGCATTTCTAGCTCAATATTGATACAAGAGGCTTGTTGTCTACTTGTTTATAGAACCTCTCTTTTGTGCAGCGCATATGTCTGGAAACCAGACATACTAGACGCTTGCATTACACAAAACGAGACTCCCCCAGTATAAACCCTCCCCCATTGAAAATGTGTGCAAAGGCTAAATTTCGCAATCAATCAAAAGTTTAAAATCCTAAACTCAAACAAAATATCCCATGGCATTTGCCTTTGCCAAGGATTTGTTCTTATCAAACGTTGAATGAGCATACCAATATAACAATTCACTTCATGAAGTCTAAATCAAAGCTTGTGAATAAAAATCGCTACTTCCAGCTGATTTCTAATGACCCAATTCTAAAGCTTTGGGGTACCGAGTACAGTTTGGCGTGTTGTTACAAAAGGTTCTGTAACAAGTGCAATACTTAGTGCTTTAGGTTTCCATTTTAAAACTTCTTTTGTCTCTTTTCTTAACTAATGGAACTTGTGAATGCCATCTTGCACGATGCTAGAGATCTCTATGCCTCGATATTTATTTTATTAGGAAGTTCACCAATTGAACCCCAAATCCGCTTTTCAGCAGTCTATTACTTGTATTCTTATTATCACTTCCACTGCTTGGTGTTCAATCTATATAGTTTTCTTTTCAGAGTAAGCCAATGGTAATAAAGCTAGGTAGAATACTCGTAATGCCACTAAATGTCATATTTGACACCTCCAAGTATATCTGCAGCTACGAGTTTGTTGCTTCACCTGTCTTATAGTATTCCTATAGTCACGGTACAGTTCTCTATTCTATAAAATACTTGACTTTCTGGCCTATACCTGCTTCTGTTCTTCTACCTCTGCCTTCAACTCCACAAGTACGAAAGCTAATTGGAAAATCGCGACTATGACTTTCTACTCCGTGGTAAACACCGCATCATATTATGGGTTTTATCCCATCATAAAGTTCGTTATCGAGCCGGTGTACTATGTAGTAAAGATGGCTCAACACACAGTTACTCTATTGCTTTTCCCTATACTTCTCATTCTTGGAATTGACGAAGTAAACATTGCTAAAACATGGGAATTCACTGTGACCATGATTCAGTTTATTATCGTAAGTGGGATCATTGGTGGTATAGTAGGGATCTTCATGAGCAAGTACTTGCGTGCTATATACAACATCAGGATAGGAGAAGAACCCAAGAAGGACTGGGGCTACACTTCGCCATCAATTAAGGATTCTGATGAAGAGGATGCCAAGTCCGAGTCAGGGTATGACAAGCCAACAGCCTATAGCGGAGTCCATGGGAATACTGCCACAGGTTTGAGGTATGGGTATGGCGAAGGATATACCACAACGCCCCGCTATGGTGGTAGAGATGTAGACACCACAGTAGAGCCCCAAGAAGAAACCATTGAGGACACCAGGTTGTCTTTCGGGTATGATGACGACACGCAACGAACCAGTTTCCACGAAACCTTGGATAAAATACAAGAGGAATAGTGTAGGGCTATAGTATGTAATTTTTAATGAAATAGCTAAAAGAATGAAAGTCAATGTAGTCATTTTATTCCTAAATCTTGGTGCGGTGCTTCTTCCAGAGAAGTACAATACATACTCTACGATGCTTTGTCGTAATATACATTATCGTCCGTCATAAATGCAATGCTAAAGAGAGCTCTTGTAATAGTCCCCAAAAACGTTCCAGTTGAAGTTAATCAATATCAATAACCGGTTAGCAATATTGTCGCTTAATTCTGAACCGTTAAGGTTTTTCTTAATAGTGTCTAATAACAGATTGAAGTAACTAGTCTCCATTAATTGGTAAACCTTTGAGTTAGGCTGAATTTGTTTAATTAACCAGTTGTTGCAAAAATCTAAGGTTTCCTCAGTTGATGGGATACCAAGATTTTTAACAAGCTGTAAACTGATCATATGAATATTTTTTGTCCATTTGATGTTCCCATTGGCATCTGTGACAATAGACAAGATTTCTTGCTTGATGCTTTCAAGATTAGCCGGAGCCAAAAAACTCTTTGAGAGATGTTTTTCATTGACCAAATTTTGGAGTAAAATCACACACAATTTCAATACAATGATTTGACGGATATCTGCTCTCAAAAGAATCAATCTTGTGTGATCAAAACTAAGAGTTTGTGGGAATTCACTAACGAGTTTTTGACAGCTTAATAAGTCAAACACTGAAAGGACAAGATTAGTCTTCAACAGGATTTCACTTGAATCGGTGATTTTGTTAGCAGCCAAATTCCTAGTGAAATTCAGTTTAAACCAAGCAACACTATCAGCTAAGGATATTTTATTATACATCACCAACTGGTTGAAGTAGTCCTTTTCGAAATCAATAGCAGTTTCAATAAGGATGGGTCTCAACAATCTGATCTGGTGGTTAGCGATATCCAATTTCATGCATTCAAGGATTTGGAACACGAGTTTTAATCCATCGATGAGGGAACTTAAGTCCCCAGTGGTATAGCTATATTCTAATTTGGAATACATTGAGTTGACTAATTCATCCCTCATTGGGGCACAATGAGTCTTAAAGAATGAATGGAGAAACTTAGCAAGTTTAACAAAGTCAAAGTTCCGGACTTGAAGTTCTTGATGAATGAGCTCTAAATCAAGCACTTCAAATATGAGGTTCCTATTTTTCACTGGGAGCAAGGAAACTAAAATATCTCTTAGGGTCTGAAAAAGTAATGGAAGACGAACGAGCTTGACAGGCTGGGCTGAGTTGATAGGATGAATAGCGGCTTTGTTGTTATTAGTGAGTGGGTTGAAGGGTGTCATATTGGAATGTTGATGAGGGTCAGAAGGCATGCCCAGGCCAGGAGCAACGGCAAAGAACTGGGCACACTCCTTGGCTATTTCTCCCCAGTACTTATCGATGACCAGGCGCTTTCTGCGGCCACGCTCGCCGTCCAAGTTAGGTCTGAACTGAAGCTGTGGGTCGAATAAGATATCATGACGAAGCTGAGGATTTTTAAGGATTTCGTTTAAATCAATCTCCTTCAACAGACTTAAATTAATGGGCGGGAGAGGTGGTACCACCAGCTTCTTGCGGTGGTGATGCGGATGCGCGTTGTGGGCGTGGTAGTTGATGATGGGAAGCAGGCGGGAGCGCTGTTTTTTGCTAGTTGTTTTTTGGTTGATTTTTAACTTCTTTTTAAGGAGATAGTTTTGGAATTTATTACTGGTGTCATCATCGTCGACGAAGAGGGGATTAAACAAATCGCCCAGTTCGTTATTGTATGAGTTCATGGATGGATATTAGAAATGAAGAAAAAGCTGATGTGTTAAAAAGAAGGAGTTTGAAAAGCGGCAGACAATGGTAAAATATAGTTGGTGATAATACGAAAATTTTGAGATGAAATTGGCAAAAAGAAATGACGAAAAAGAAAGTTGCCGCGAGTCCGCCTTATGGTAGTGGCAGCGGTGCGGCGATTTTGTTAGGTCGACAAAATGGGGATCAGGGTGCGGAAGGTGGTACCAGGGGCGGGGGTGCTGAGGTGGCAAGATGGTAATTTTTTTGCAGGCGATCTTTGTGGGCGCGCATGAGGTTTTACCGCGGGCAAATTTAGCGACGCAGTTGGTAGCACAATCAGCGGAACATCGGTAGCTACCGCGGGCGAAGACTGGAGGTGGTGGTGATGGTACCGCGGGCATGGCCGAAACTGAATTTAAACGTGAAATTGAAAAGCTTATTTTATGTACTCAATCAGGAAATATTCCGTGCGGGTGACGATTATTTACTATGAGTATGACTGGTTGGATGCAATATATGACCCATACCGCATAACCCTGAATAGCAAAATAGCGAGTGGTGGAAGATAAGAATCTTAATTTAGAAAATATAGGTAGATGAAATTTCATTTTAGGCAACAGGGTTTTAAAGGGGTAACGCTAAAGGCTGTGTAGTGAAGCCTGCCAGTATCAACAAAACCTGAAACAACCTCAAAGGATATCGTACAACACATTGACGGAATGGGATAATTTTCAAATCTATTCGGGAATGCAAAACCAATCGGAAACGAAAAATCTATTTTAGAAGTGAGAGAAATCTATTTTGGTCTGCGTCAAGTCTCACAATTAGTTCGGAACCTACCCGGCGCTTCTAATGCGCCAAATACCACCAAATGCATAATCAAGATACCAGTGCACCACCAGTGCACCACCAAGACACCACCAAGACACCACCAAGACACCACCAAGATCCAAACCACCCGGGGTGCTGCCGGTGCAGGGCCTACCGCCAAGACTGCCATCATCCTTAACACATCCGTCCTCATGTACAGTCTGAATTTCCGCTCAGCATAGCTTGATTGGGACGACCAACTTGGTCTCATCACCAGTGCATATCGCAACGTTGCAGCCGTCCGTCGCAACAGGGCCTAAAATAAACTCCACTGAGATCAGGCATGCCTCGCCGGTATCGGTGAACCTGGCATCAACAGTCGAAGTGGTATGATACACTGGAATCACCCCTTCAATGCTCTCGTTAAAACGGGTTCATTCGGGAGGCCCACTAAAAAATTCACTAAAAAATATCTGTGCTCTCTAAATAAATACAAGTACAATGGCTGATTATCACACCAATACCCCAAGTCAATTATCATAGATTCATGTGAGATGAAGTTAATTTAAATGCGATCAGGTGCGACAAGGTGCTGGTGGACAGTGTATATAGAGTGCGTAGAGAAACGGGGATGGCGGGACGGTGGGGGCGAGACACTGTGCCGTGGGGGTAGGGGGTCCAGGACTATACGAGTTACTTGAATAGCCGACCACACCCATGCATCGGCACGCTCCCGAGACCACGGACCACTGTTCATGTCTCCGAGTGCAAGTGCAAATGGAAAACTGGCGCGCAAAAATTCTCCCTAATGAGCAAACGGTCTAACAGCTTGCCTGAACTTACCAAGGCAAAACACCAGACGATATTCATCCACAAGCTCTATGACATGCTTCAGGATGCGAATATCGACCGGCTTATCTGGTGGACCCCGCTGAACGAGTCGTTTTATATTGTTCCGAGCGAACAATTTCTGAAAGTGCTAAGCCAATATTTCAAGCATACGAACATCGCTAGCTTCATTAGACAGCTAAATATGTATGGGTTTCACAAGGTGAACAGCGCCGAGGACCCGCCTGCCCACCATCCGGACAGCCCCCACCACGACCTGCCTGTCTGGGAGTTCCGTCACAGTAACAATCAATTTAGGAAAGGTGACGTTGAAAGTTTACGGTTAATCAAAAGAAGACTGCTGAAGAACATTAATAAGGAGGTGGTGTTGGACACCCAGGACGACTACTACTGGGATGTGCAGAACCCTCCACGCCCTTCTCATCCACACGCACACCCACCTCCACCGCATCAACAGGGTCCACCGGCACACCTGGTCCATGTCGGGTATATTCCTACGCTGCCATACGGTCTGGTACCGCATGGCCAAGTTCCGCCAGGCCAGCCTCAAGTGCAGCCTCAAGTGCAGCCTCAAGTGCAGCCTCAAGTGCAGCCGCAAGTGCAGCCGCAAGCTCACCAGCCTCAGATACACCCGCCCCAGACCCACACTCCTGGGCAGTCGGTGCATACACCCGTGCAGAGCCTGTCTCCGGGGCTGGGAGAGGAAACGGGAACCCCCACGTCGCCGTACGCACCCACCAGTTTTAACGGGTCTGCCACCCAGCTGGTGCCTCCACCATTGCCGTCCCAACAGGGCCATGCTGGCGAATCCACCCAGCCAGAACTAAACCCCTACTTCCCCCACCAGCATTACCCTGCCCCGTCGGCCGCCCCCCACATCACCATCGACAAGTATCTCGAGCTTCTCAATAACTTCAGCCACTTGAAGTTCGAATTGGCCAACCTCTTGAACAAGTTCGACTACTTTCTCCACGAATATCGGTTTCAGCAAAAGAATTTCGTCAAGCTTATTGAGATTTTACAGAGTAACAATTTGAACGATTTGAATAATTTCAAGCACTATTTACTTTCAAACTTGAGTAACCTGATATTGATGAGTGACAATTTCAATAAGCTGAGCGGCCTGTCGGGGGCAACGCCGGCAGGAGTGGCCCCGGGGTTGGTACAAAACTATACGTTAAACCCCCGGTACAATATCCATGCTGGCGATGCAGCTCCCCTGCGGCACACGCCCTCGATTTCCGCCGGTCCTGGTGGGATAAACCCTACCCCAAGTCCTGCCACCAAAGTAGGCAAGTCGGAAAGATTCAATCGGTCCGACAAGACGGACAAATCTGAACGTCCTGCTACGGTGCTGCTGAATCTGGCTCCTGCAGGGATTCCTCAAGTTCTGCGGGACGAGAGACCCAGCACCAGTCTGAGTGCGCTGGACCCGCCGCGGCGGTCGGTCGGTACCACTGCGTTCCCGTTCCACCAACCGTTTGGCATTTCCATCCAAAACCAACCTGGAACTCAGACGGCCGGCCCAGCAACTCCACAAGTGTCACAACCGGCCAGCGTGTACCCAACCTCCGACCCCAACTCGAGTCTTGTGTTGCCGTCGCCTCATAATATGACCCACAAACCGAGTCGGTCGTATCTGCCGCTTCTGAAGGACGAAAAACTGGACCCTCGGCTGTTAGACCGGCTCGAAAAGCTAGAAAAGAGTGTACAGTATCCTTTCCCATCGATGGACCCGCCTACACCACGGCGCTCGTTGGACCGGGCGGCGATCGCGTCCCAAGTCCCGCACGCCAATCCACCGGGACAGTTATTACCGACACATGTCGGATCTGAGGCTGCAGAAAATTCGAACGGTGATGCCGGCACTAATGAGGGCCATGGCGAGACCCCGGATCCTTCTGATGCACCTCGCAAGCGGAGCTACCAGCTTCCAAGTATCAGTCAATTGGACGAGCTGATAAAGTTACGTAAGTTGAGTGATCTGGCCCTCAAATAATCCTCGATAATGTATATATGTAATATATTAGGTTAACGCTGACGTAATTACGGGCAACTGGATGAGGAGAGAGCAGTGAGCCAGAATGGGACACTGCGGGAGGAGAGCCAGGACGGACACTGAGAGGAGAGTCAGGACGGACACTGGGAGGAGAGCCAGGACGGACACTGGGAGGAGAGTCAGGACGGGGACACAGGAGCGAGCCAGAACGGACACTGGGAGGAGAGTCAGGACGGGGACACAGGAGCGAGCCAGAACGGTCACACAGGAGCAGGACGGGACACCGAGATGCAGACAAAACAAGCTGCAGATTGAGATCGGGGATATCACTTTCCGGCGCGACACTTATCCAAATAGGATCCGGATCCCAAGTCGGAATATTATTAAAGCGACAATAACCAAGACTTCTCAAGACATTATAATTACAGGCTAGTATTGCCGGGATTGGACGGGGTTATTCGGGGTTATTCATGGAGGTTCGAAGGCCGCAGGGTTCTGGAACGTTCGTCACTACCCCTGAATCCCCGCCAGCGTAGTGCCTCCACATTCTAGTCCCTGCCACCCCTAGAAACTCTGGCATGAACATCTCTGACATCAATCGGTTCTCGGGCCAATAAGTTCTCAGTGACATCATTATAGGGGTCGGCTGAGGGGATAACAAAAAATAAACCAAATTCACCTTGGTGCTATTGTGCGTAATGTGTCCGCGCAATGTCTGTCTGTACGGTCCCCTAAATGTCTGTTTAGCCTCACAATACGCGCGCACCGCCACCTTACCCTCATGGTGGCACTGGCGGGCTGGTGAAATGCCTGCACATGCTTTTCCACACTTCGCACTGGTAAATTCAAATATCACATCAAATTCACAAGTAATCAGATTGACATCAGATGAAACTAATTTCATCTGCGTCTGCTTACACTTCTCACTGGTACACACCTTTTCTATCACTCTTACTATCCTACTCTTCGTTATCAATTTATGCATTGCACTAGCATTCTATACAGTAGTTAAAAAATCGTTAAACTCGTTATCAAAATTCATGTCGCCCAAGAAGTCAACTGGCTCAGCGATATCAAATTGGTTGATGGCTGCAAAATCGGCTTCGGTGACTGGAGCAGTGTCGTTGACAGGAATTGGCTCATTGATGGTGGCAGCGCCTGCACCGCTAGCATCAAGTCCATACTTCATTTCAGGAATTTCAATCTTGTAATCCTTCTTGAAGATCGATGGGACAACTTCTTCCATGTCGAGGCTCACTGGCGAGATATTGGCGGTACCACTGAGGCTATCACTGGTTAAGCTTTCACCAGAGTACCCACTGTAGCTATCATTGAGTGGTTGTTCGAGCTCGGGGTATGGGTACATTTGGTTTGGTTGGAATTGAAATTGGCTTTGAGGGACTCTATAATCATAAGGGGCATTAGACTGGTTAGATACTGGCATTTGAGAAACAGATACAGGCACTTGAGGTACAAGCTGAGGCGTCACCTGGGTGTTGGCTTGTAAGTCAGGTACTTGCAAGTTGGTATTGGCGGCTGGGTACATATCGTACAAGTTAGGCATACTGTTCAGGCGGTCAAACGTATCAAAAGTCTCAACTCTGGCCCTCTTACGTGGAGATTCACTAGGAGAGCTTTGTTGAGACGAATCGCTTACCGGCGTTATCAGCTGGTTGAATCTGGTGTAGTTAACATATTCTGATCCTTTGAACTTTTCCAAAAACTCATTACACTTGTCTCCGTACGTCTTCGGCGTAAGACCTGTCACACTCTTGAACACTCTGTGGAAGTGCCAGGCAGAAAGCTTCAGCTTGGCGGCCAACTCCTTGAACCCTAATACACCTCCTCTTCTTCTCTTCTTCTTACCAGGTTCGTCGTCAGACTTCTTTGGGAAGAAAAGATTCACGGCGGCGGCATGGGCAAGGTGGCGGCAGGCAAGATCCACAAGGCGGTAGTGGTCGCTGTCGTTCTTGCTAAGGGTTACCAGTTGCACAAGATCGCGGCTAACTGGACGCACTGCCGGTACCAGTTGGCGGCGGCCTGTGACTTCGGACTTGTCCAACACCTTCATGATGTGTTCTTTGTTCAGCATCTTACTTTCCAAGATGTTTTCCTTGATCTTTTCGTTGTTGAATTCTTCATCTTCGGCCATCAACGGATTCAAAAATCCAATTTCCTTATTGATGGCATTAACACACTTCATCAACAATTCAACGTCAACCATAGGCTTCAGGATTGGTTCACAAAACTTACAAGGTTTGAACCCAGAGGCCACGGCGTCGTCGTAGAATTCAACAAATTTGATTTCGTTTTTGATTTCAGTCTTTGGCATCTGGTCACAATCAGGTCTGCAAAATAATCTTGTTTGTTTGTTGCAGACGAGAAAGGCGTTACCAGCAAAAGGGTCTGAGAATTGATAAGCTTTCCATTTACTGCTTTCTTTAGAGTAAACCATTTTATTGTTGATAGTTGCAACATGAGGAATTACCGGCTCTTAAATAGTTGATTGATTTGTCCCAGACATACTGTGTCTGATTTTGGTAATGCCTCCAGACACAAACCCCTAGAAAAACTTTATTAAAAAAAAAGTAAAATAAAAATAATGCCCTTTAAAAAATAAAAATCCTGCATTAGGAACTGGGCTAGTTCATCCAAAAAAAGAAACACTGAAACATTTACTGATTAGAATTACTTTCCCGAGGCTATTACATAACAAGGGGCTGGTGGGTTGTACAAATGGCTTTGGTTAACTTTCGAACGACAAAAAATTTCAAGTTAATTGATATGATGATTTGTGTCTGAAAACCTTTGTCTAACCAAGGAGTTCCGCGCACGAATAGAGGTGTCGCTGCAGGGGAATACTATTGATTTGCCTGCAGGCCGTCAGATATTCTGCAACATCAGCATGTGGGCATCTATCACTGCGAAACCGGAAGTTTTTGCAAAAAAGTCGCGGCGAGTGATGCCTATGGCATGGGACGATTTTCCACCGCCCTTGGCGCGCCAAAAACAGAATCTTACCGCGGGTGATAGCTGTTGCTCCCGCCGCGCCAATACCAAGACCACACTTTTTCGCACAGCTAGTCACAGCTCCGCAATGCCTATCTTCGCACCACCGCCGCACCGAGGTCAGTGTCGAGATGTCGGGGTGTCGCCAAGTTCGCACACACCCACGATTCACAGTATTATGCGTGTCGCTGCATTACACCTATGATGTGCTGTAGATTAATCAATTCCATAATTAAGATCTTCCGACACGACAAACTGTTAACGTACATGAAACACCATCCTTATCTGATGTCTAATTTCACATCAGCAACCACAATTCAATGGAACCCTTTGTAACTAGCATGACTGCAACCCCCAGCCTTTCCGCCCAGGATTCTTAAATATGGGCCAATTTTTTCATGGCTAATACGGCAATGCCCCACCCCAAAAAGCCTGAACCCTTTTTTCTCTGGTGTCATATCCAGGATCTCGCCAAGAGTAGCCTAAAATTACTTAAATCCCGCCGTCACTGTTGCATGAACAATAATGTCGTATTACTAACTGTGGAAAGCCTGCACTTAAGTGGTAAGTTTTGCTTCCGATGTATGCATGAGTGATGTATTGTCACTTAAATGATCAATAATATGCAGCATATGCAGGCTTCGTGTGGCCTATTTGAGATAAGCTTTTTAGACGCAGTAGAGCTCACTCCAAGATGCATCTCGAGTGATATCACTAATACTTTTACTGAATTGGGAAAATTAGGTAAACTTGCATGATTCTTGTGTTCACTTGCCGCAAAGTGCGGTCAAGGATCCAGAATGCAACAAGCATCTACTGCTAAATATATCTTTGGTCAATACGACGTAATTGGTGCAAGTATGGTACGATATCTTAATCCATCTCCAATACAGATACTCCGCCCTTATATATTACTTGCGCATCCCCATCCCCCGTGTACGAAGTTGAGTTATAAAATGAATTTTTTGGAGTATTTTTACCGGCCACAATGCACTGAATCCTATTGTGCCAATGTACCAAGTTCTACCCGCTGTGCCTAAAGAATAAACGGACCCCCGTTATTTTGTTCGGGTAAAAAATAATCTCGCATTGTATTTACACTAGCCGTAAATTTAGGTGTCTACACTTTCCCAAAATGTTCAGACATTCGCACCAGCCCCAACTATTTGAGTAATGTCTGTGGCGAAATTATTATTGTATGTAGTGTATGCCGCACCGTTTTATGCAAGTACAACTCGTCATAGCGCGAGTCTGAGATTTTGTTTCATGACATCAGCATCTAAAACACCAGCCTAATGCACGCGGAACAATTCGATGTGACGGAGTTGACGTTTGACTACATTCGCCTCATGTTACGATCCAGGTATACAGCACACACACACTATATAATTTTAGTAAATTAACGAGCTTTTCACATGCGCATCTGTTTAATTGAAGCTAAGCTGTGCGCATCTGTTTGTCTGAACTTCTGCCATGCCAAAGATATTGGCCTGTAGTGAATGCTGGTGGAGTTCCTAAAGCCCCTGAACCCCGAACCCCTGACTCACCCAGCCGAAATGCTTATGTACGCATCGGTTGTGTCTGATTAACTCCGTTGATCCCCGGAAATCCGCGCGGCTGGTAAGACACAATCCCTATTGTTTCAGAGACATACCTGCGCTCTGGTTGACGTCGACAATATTTTAATTGAAAGGTGGCGAAGGGGGGCTAGGTGAGGTCAAGTACATATTAGTAGGGGAACTCCGCGATGATGCAGTGGCGAATTATAGACGTCAACTTTTGCGTCACTAATTATACGTTGTAATAGTCTCGTCGTCGGTGGTATTGGCGTCGATTCTGCCGCCGTACTGGTTCAAATAATGCGGTAATCTAAGACATGTCATTTCATGTCTGCTCGTTTTACGATGTCATCTGACTTGACCGCATATGTCTCACCCGCTTTGCCGCATTGGCTTCACACTTGCCGCACACGCCGCTTACCTCACTGTGTCTGTATCCCTCAATGCATGCGAACAATTATCATGTATTTGCACATATTAGGGGTAAGCAGTATATACAGGGATTTGTTTCAGCTCGCTGGGATTGGTTTCACCTCAGAGATTTGTCACTGAAGTTTGTCGATCAAGTCGTGTCACTCATATGACTCTGCTCGCTTCTATCTGCCTTGTGGGTGCATACTCAAGCGCAATAAACCTTATTGAGTAAAGAATATAACCTTAACTGGCATGTGTGGAAACGGCCTCCGAAGGATTTCCCGTGGTTCGTTCTCAGATCGGCAACTGTATGTCGTAAATTGGTAAGTTTCGTTGGACTAAATAGGTTAAACGTGTTACTTCAACATCGGCTGAAGTTCAACCGATAAAGCTTAACATGCCTGAATGAGTTGTAAGTAACGCCAAGACTGGCAACGGTAACACGTAAGAGACGTATGCAAAGTGTAAAGCATATAGCAGATGTACAGCCATGTGGCAGGATGTAGTTCGTAGACGTCACTTAGTTCAATTGGGCAGGGATAGAAAAGACGCAATTCGTAAGGTGGTGGAAGGTGGTGAGATTAGATCCAATCGAAAGAGGCTATTTACAACTTCTACAGGAGTTTATTATGTTTATTATGGTTCTGTGGCATATATGATAGTTGGTAATGTTGGTGAGTGAGTGTTGGTAATGTTGGTGATGTTGGTGGATGTTATCACACCTGAGTCCGTCGCTGTATATACACTGACATCCCAACTGCTTTATCTGCATGCTCCATCTGCATGCTCCATCTTCTGCTCCATCTTGTGCTCCCTCTTCTGCTCCGTCTTCTGCTCCATCTTCTGCTCCTCCCTCTTCTTTCTCAATTGCAGCCTTTTTATTCGCGAACATGAACAAACGGCATGGCTCAAGCCATTACGCTAACATCCCCTACGGCTACTACGCCTTGGCGATCCTGTTGGTCTATTTCGCTGCTGTCATATTCTACGAGAAACGCTTCTCCAAGTTCTCCCGAAAAGTCCCAGTCTATGCCCATGTTATCTCATGGTGTATCATATCAATCCTACTATGTGCTAATCTAGCACCGGGCTTGATCCACGAATTTTCTGAACACATCTCGGTGCTCTTGAAACGTCTAGGCCGCCTCAGCTACTCCCTCACAACACTAGACCTTCTCCTTGCGTTGCGGCCAAATTTCACCAACTACGCCAACCTTGTGCAGCTCCACAAATGGCTCTCGAGACTCACAATAGTCCTTGCTATCCTTCACCTGGTCGGGTTCTTCGTGAAATGGGCCGTACTTGGCCAGATATATAAGATGTTCCGGCTATGGAATTTCTTGGGCGTGGTGATCTTTGTGTTCTTCATCGTGCTCTTGGTGTTGTCTGTGCGCTACTATAGAAATAAGAACTATGCTCTATTCTACATTGTCCACAACGCCACGCTCCTTGTTTACTTTGGTCTTGTGGGGCTCCATGCACGGCCGGGTGTCGTGCCGCTCTCGGTGCTAAACGGGTTTCTTCTCGTGGTGCAATTGGCGTTCAAGTTCAACGTATCGAAAGTGTCGCTAACTCGGGCAATCCCGTTTGCAAACTTGACAATCTACGAGCTAGAAAAGCCTCTCGACTATCCAATCACAAGCCCAGGGTCTCACCTCTTGGTCCACCCGTTGGGATACCGTGGTTGGCTCTTCCCGGCTCACCCATACACGATCATAAACAACAACGAGTACTTGAACTTGATCGTTTCAAACACAACAAGGTTTCTGCTCGATACAAAACACGTCTACTCCATCACGCTCCCGTTTTCCCTGGGGTTGAGCTTGAACGAGCTCGAGAACAAATCGGTGCTACTTTTTATAGGAGGTTCGGGCATTTCGTACGCCGTGTCTATACTTTCTTACTATAAAAATGCCAATACCACCTTCAAATTGGTGTGGTGTGTGCGAGACAAACGGGACTTGGCCGTGCTAGGGCATTTCAACTTGGGGTGTGAAAGCGATCTCTTTGTGACCTCTGGTGGTCAAGAACCACAGCGGACCGGCTCTGCAATAGACTCAGAACAGGCAGACCATTTGCTTGACGACGTTGAAATGGAGCAGCTTGGTGACGAGAACTTTAAGCGGGCTCGTCCCCAACTCTCCGACTACCCCGTGCCGGACCTACTTATAACCTGTGGGCCAGCGTCTATGATTGAGGACGCTGAAGCTTTTGCATCTGCAAAACGCATCCCGTTCTTGAAAGAGCATTATAGTTTTTAGATTATTTTATTTATGGCATTGCATATACTGTAGGCCCTGTTCTTATAAGCTGGAGATCGAAGACGAACTATAAACTAAAAAACTACAACCCGAGTAAAAAAATAACAGCTAGCACTCAGGTTCGAACTAAGGACCAACAGATTTGCAATCTGCTGCGCTACCACTGCGCCATACCAGCTGTAATTGTGTAAGATGAATCAATCTATTTGTTATCAAGTTTTGGCCAAGGAATGTTAATTACTTACCCTAGCTGGTATTCTGACGAACGATTCCTTCACTGTCTAAATCATTTACAAGTTACTGGTATTACAGAAAAGTTCAATTGCGCGACAAAAAAATCGTAAAAGCTTTTGATAGGCTATATTGCCCAGTGGTGAGCGTTAAAATGTGGGAATTGATGTCTTTCGTACCCAGACAGCCCATTTAAGGACTTACGCTAGTTTCAGATCTCTCTATATAACATAATGTTTTCAAGTTTCTGAGATTAGGAGCTTCCGAGCTTCACCTGCCCTCAACCTTCTTTACTGTCCACTTTTCAATCTACTGAACTACACCACCACCCAATCTGTATCTTATCTCGTTCACTATAAACTATTTACAACTTAACCCCGAGATGAACAGTGGCAACACCAAACGTTAAATCCTCATATCCCTTCTCTGGCACATAGAACCCAGCCTTCTCAATCATTCCTCTGAACTCATCCTTTTTAGGGAACCTTCTAATACTTTCCACCAAGTATTGGTAGCTGTCTCTATCATCAGCAATTAATTGTCCCGCCAATGGGATCAAAGAGAACGAGTATGTCTGGTAGATGTAGTCTAACAACTGGTTATCCACTTGACTGAACTCAAGACAGGCAAATATTCCACCAGGCCTTAAAGTTCTGTATGCTTGGTCCAATCCTTTTTGGATGTTGGTGAAGTTTCTGATTCCAAAAGCAATGGTATACACATCCTTAGAGTTGTCTTCGATTTTATCCAAAGTTTCACCGTTTTGCACCAAGAACTTCACTCTTTGTTCAGTCTCTTTGGCCCATTTGGTATTCTGGTACCTTTTTTCCCCTTCTCCCAACATATCCGGGTTAATATCAACAACAGTCATGGTGGATTTATTATCATTGAACCGTTTTTCGGCGTGTTCAAGTAACCCAAAGGCAATATCCCCAGTACCTCCAGCGACATCAAGGAAATCAAGAGGCCTGTTGCTGCCTGGTCTCATACCTGCGTCCAATCTGTTGATGAAATGAGACTTCCACAACCGGTGAATCCCTAAAGACATCACGTCGTTCATCACGTCGTACTTGGATGCCACAGAAGAGAAAACGTCACCCACGAGTTTTTCTTTTTGGTCTTCAGCCACCGTCTTGTATCCAAAGTGGGTTGTGTCTTTAGCACTAGCACTGGCACCGGCACTAGCACCGGCCTTGCTGGAATTGTATCTGGCCAACCTTACCAATGGTCTGAGGTTCTTTAGCATGATGATAATTTTTCACTCGCGCAACAAAATTAACTGCGTGGAGAAGTTTCAATTGGCCTGTTAGTATTCATGTCCCTTCGCTTACTGGCAAACCAAGAACGCTGTATTCCTTTGCATACACACCAGCACAAACCTACCTAACGTTTTCACACCAGCTCAAATCCCAGTATATTACTATTTTATGATACACTCTCTGTACTACTCTCAATATATTAATGTCAATATCTATAAGTCCTAAGCTTGAACAATTCTAACGGTGTTGGAGTGACCAGAACCTCTGGTCCAACCTTGCACAGTAACAATTGAATCACCCTTTTTAATGATATTTAAGTCGATGGCTTCAGAAACAGCCCATCTTAATCTATTTTCAACGTCTTCTTGCCAGTTTTCAACCTTGGCGTTTGGATACACGAATGGGTAAACACCTCTGTATAAATGACAATACCTAGCAGCTCTTTCGTTTCTGGTAACCATCATGATTGGAACGTTTGGCTTGTATTTAGATACCAATCTGGAGGTCAAACCAGAGGTAGATAACACAACAATGGCTCTAGCATCTTGTTCATAAGCAGCGGAAACAGCAGCAATGGCACAAGTTTCAGTGGTAGAAGTTGGCTTGATGGCCATAGATCTTAATTCGTTGTGTAAGCTTGGGTAAGCAATGGCCTTTTCAGCAATCAAGGCGGTGTTGTGCATCATAGAAACAGCTTGGAATGGGTAGTTACCCTTGGCAGTTTCACCAGATAACATAACACAGTCAGCCCCGTCTAAGATAGCGTTACCAACATCAGAAACTTCAGCTCTGGTTGGTCTTGGGTTGTAAGTCATGGATTCCAACATTTGAGTGGCACAAATGACAGGCTTGGCAGCCAAGTTACATTTGGCAATCAATTGTTTTTGAACGACAAACACTTGTGGAGCAGGAATTTCAATACCTAAATCACCTCTAGCGACCATAACACCATCGGTTTCAACCAAGATTTCATCGAAATTGTTGACACCCTGTTGGTTTTCGATCTTAGCGATGATCTGAATATCCTTACCTTCTTCACCTAATACTTTTTTAATTTGCTTGATATCATCACCAGTTCTTATGAAAGAGGCGAAGATCATATGAACGCCGTTTTTAACTCCGAACTTGATATCGGCGATATCCTTTTCACTTAAAGCTGGTAAATCAACGTCGGTACCTGGCAAGTTGACACCTTTATGGGAAGAGATCTTACCTGCGTTAACAGACTTAACCTTTAAGGTCTTTTCGTCTACAACTTGTAAGACTTCAAAAGATAAAACCCCGTCATCGACGTAGATGATTTTTCCGGCTTCAATGACCCTGGTGATGTTCTTGTAGTCCAAAAACATGATCTTGTCATCGGACTTCTTAGCAAAAGCTTCATCGGTGGTGAAGGTCATTTCGTGGTTTGGTTCAATTGGGTAGTCTTTATCATCAACAGTGGTACCAGTTCTGATTTCTGGACCCTTTGTGTCCAACGCAATTGCCAAAGGTCTACCGCTGTAGATTTCTTCGGACTTTCTGGCGTTATCGATGACCAGCTGGTGGTATTCGTAAGAGCCATGAGAGAAGTTCATTCTGACAATGTTAAGACCAGCTTTTCTTAAACGAACCAAGGTTTCGACATTGTTAGTCTTTGGACCAATGGTACCGATAATAGACGATCTTCTGAGGTTCTTTTCAGGAGTTTCGGTGGTGTTTAATTGAGTTAACCAAGATAATGAAGAGGTGGACATGATTTATGGTGCGAAATTTTTTCGGGGGGTGTGGGCTATTTATATGCGAGAAGTCCGGTTGATAGTTATCCGTGGCAGCTGGTGATTTATTTTAGCGATGTGGTGCAGGGCCCACCAGAGGTATAGGTGGGTTGCATGGGTGGGTTGTAGGCGTAGGGTTATGGTGGTGGCCTTTGGGTGGTGTGGTGCCACCCCAGGACTAATCTCTACCTCTTGTCATCATCAGGCGGGCGATGGAGTTCGGAGTTTTCCTGCCCATAAGCGCGGGAAGAGCTCAAGTTTACTGGTGATGATCTGGGTGGTAGAGGTGGGAAACGGTTGTTAGAGGCTCATAGAATGGTAGTTCAGTCCCATGTGACCGTTGTGTGGTGGGAGAACCATCACCGTCATCGTGGTACAGTACCGTCACCTAACTCGCCGTGGGGTGATGGTAGCCGCGAACAAGTCGGCTCGGACCAAAGGCCGTGAGGCATCGTGGCGAGACGATAAGCCAATCAGTTGATTCAGGTCGGCGATATGATTATATGATTATGTTAATTGGTGGCCAATGATTTCTATCTTACTTTCTGTTTAATGATATGGGGAGAACGTAGGCTGTATATGTTGTAGTATGGTTTGTTCTTGTATCGATCTCTTGCCGTAACTGCGCGGCTGCTCCGGCTGCAAACACAGCTGCCAGTACTTGTAAAGTTTATAATTTCCTTCTTAAAACCATACAAAAATCCACCAAGCCTCTAAGCATGCTGATACAACGCTTAAGATCTTTTTCAATTGAAAGAGGATTTATCTCAGATTACTGGACCTCACATATTTTTCACAACATAATGTCCAGGTGGTGAAATCTACAAAATAACAATAATAAAATACAAATTAAATCAATGAGCAATAGCATTCCACCAACAATGGTGTATTATAACATACACATATCACAGCTCTATATATCCCGAGATGTACAAATAATTCTGAAACCTCAACTCCATATACTCACAGATGGAAAATCGCACTCATGCTTCCCATAGTGTTAGGCATAGGCGCTACAATCGCCGCTATCACTGCCAGAACAACTTTATCTGCGTACAGAAAGTACCTCCTTCTCACGCCGGAAATGATAGCCATACTCAACGACATCAAGATCCAAAAAAGCTCGGTTGATGCTTCCCATCCTCACTCCAGCATCCACGAGTCAATACGACAACGATTCCTGAACGAAGGGTTTGGGGATAAAATGACCGAACGGGAGGCACTAGAGATCTTGGGGATCGAAGGTGACGATATTCTCAAGCTTGATCTGAACATGATAAAGCAGAGATACAGGAAGTTGATGGTAAGTAATCACCCAGATAAGAATGGTAGCCAGTATTTGAGCCAGAAGATCAATGAGGCCAAGGCTGTATTGGACAGGAGTTACTTAACACGGAGGTAAGCTAGAGCCACTCAAGCTGAGGTGAGCGACAGGGACAAGAAGGAGAAGTAAGATTAGAGAAGAGATGAAGACAACAAGAGACACAAACATCATGTAAATAGATATCAGATTAGACGACACTACTTAATACAATGACTTCATTTATTCTATTTGGTTGGTTAGCTTTTGTAATTTTGATTTGGTTTTTATCTTATTAGCTTTGGCTGCCATTTTCATCGCCGATTATGATTTCACTTATACCATCGATTTCATCAATCTTGCTCAAGTCTTGGCTTATTCCATTGGGGAGGTTATGTCCGTTAGAATCGATGTGTCCATTCTCGTGCCCATTAGACTGAGAGTCACTCTTCTGACCATTGGACTGGGCATCCGTCTTCTTTGATCCCTCAAAGTTATGTCTGATTCTCAAATAATGCTCCAACTCTTCAGTACTAACAGAAGGAACCAACTCTCTTTGAGCCTTTAAGAAATCAACCATCTCAACTTCCACCTCTGTATCTTCTGGTGTGGCCACATTGTCAAACCACCACCTGGTAGAAATAGGCTCTTTTCCCTGCTTTTGGAGGTCGAGATTGTACTGCTTAAGTTTTGTATCTACCTCATTGGCAATACGGGTCATAGCATTTAACATGGAATCGGAACACAAGGCATAGAAATCGGCACCAGTGAAGTTGAAGCTACAGTTTTTGGCTATGACATTCAAATCAACATCATCTCCTAACTTGAACTTTCTGGTCAACGCCTCTAAAATCTTAACTTGCTTATCATCAGTATCACTGATTCCTAAGTAAAGCATCTTATCGAATCTGCCCGGTCTTAACAACGCTTCATCCAATAAATCGGGCCTATTGGTAGCACCAACCACAAAAACTCCGTCTCCATTTCCACTACCTCCACTCATTCCGTCTAATTCTGCTAACAACTGGGATACAATTCTATCCATCACACCGCCAGAGTCCCCTTGGTTACCTCTCTTAGGAGCTACACTGTCCAACTCATCAAAGAAAATAACACAAGGTTTAGCATCTCTGGCCTTTTGAAATACCCTACGAACATTGGCTTCACTCTCACCAATATACATATTCAACAATTCAGGTCCTTTGACACTGAAGAAATTCAACGAGAAGTTCGTGGCTATAGCCTTGGCCAATAAAGTTTTACCAGTACCTGGAGGACCATAGAAAAGTATACCACTACGTTTCTTTAACCCGTTATTGAACAATTCAGGGTGTTTTAATGGCATATCAATGGTATCCAAAATCTCATCTTTCACTAGATCTAACCCACCAATATCTTCCCATTTAACGTTAGGAATTCTAGGGGCTCCAATAGAATCACTGAATTGATTTCTGGCTTCATTGATGGCTGCATTGAAATCTTCTGGGATAAGTGAAATAACGCCTCCATTACCGATTTTAACTGTTCTTTCAAGGTCATTAGACACTTCCAGTAACCGTTTTATCGCCAAGTTCTTAGACTTCTTGAAGATGGATATCAAATCTCGAGGAGTCAAACCAGCAGATTGTAATGCTAAAGATTGGAACTTGACGTCTCTTCTGATGTTAAATCCAAAGTCAACATCACCAGTAAATCCATCGGCTGAGTCATATTCATCCGGAATTTGTTCGTCTTTAGGTTTTGAAAGTTCGCTGTCAACCAAGAATTTGAATACTTCTAATCTCTCATTTTCGTCTGGGACTCCGAATTCTATTTGAAACTTGACCATCAGCTTTAAGTTGTTATTGACCTTATCCAAATCATTACTGCTGAATATGATAATGAGATTATTACGCTTTTCAAAGTAGCTTTCAAGAAGCTGAATCAACTTTAATGAAAGTGATGTGGCAATGCTGGCACCCTGTTCGTTTTCGTTTACATCAGGACACAAGTTCTCGATATGTTTTAAGTAAATGATGTTAAATGAAGTATCCTGTTCGTCTTTTTGGCTCAATAGCTTCTCAATATTTCCGCTAATCAACCCGATGGTCTTAAGCTCACTTCCAGGGTTTATGAAGTCGACACAATCGAGCTCAATGAGGTTCAACCCAAGCTCAATACTCAAGTTCCTCACTAAAGTTGTTTTTCCTAACCCACGAGACATGGAGCTGAGCATCACAAAGGTCCTGAGGTTGATTTTAGATGTCATATTAGTCAAGACGATTTTTTTGAGCGTATTAGCGTACTGGAAAGCACTTTCACCATTCAACACATGCTTGTTGTAGTTGAAAAGTGGCGGGAGATTGAGGTAAGTGTACCACTGGTAAGTTTCGTTTTTGGGAAGTTGAATGAATTCGACTCCAGATAATATCATTCGAGTTTTGAGAGGGTCAATGAAGAACTGAGTTGATTGTTCATCTTCACCAACCACTTCGACAATTTTAAACCATGCCACGGAATCTGGATCTCCAGTAGGAATGACGCCCAAATCATCCTCTTGGTTTAAATCAAACATAGTTTTGGCCAAGATTGAGTCGATGGTAACAGGAATAAAGTCGCCTGCTTGTACAACCTTTAATGTCGAATTGAAAGAAGTTTTTAATGCAGAAAAAAAATGCTGCTGGTATGTTTTATCCAAGGTAATTGGCGAAGCCACTCTTGAAATGGTTACTGTTTTGGCCAATGGAACTAAGGAAGATACTTGAAGATCCTTGTTTGAAATCGGGTTGATTGGCTCAACATGTGCTTCATCACCAGGCTTTAAACCTAAATTAATCAATAATATAGGCGAAACATAGATAGTATTGTCTTGAAAAGAATTGTTTGGTTCGGTGATTGTAAACACCTTGATAACCACTTTTGACGTCTCTGTACACAAATAAACACTATCACCATTGAATACAGGGAATTTGAACTGGGCCAATGCTTTGATCCGTATAAACACAAAAAGCTCATTATCTTCTTTCTCCCAGATATCAGGCAAGTCGTTGATTAGAAGTTTACTGGCCAATGGACGAACTTGAAACCGGGGATACTCAGGCGTATCCAAATCTAAATTGAGCGAGGAAGAAAGGTAATTGGAGATATCAATATCATCTTCCGGCTCACTGATGGGAATGGTGGTGGGTTTATCTTCTTTTTTGACCATGTAGATGTTAGTTTCTGGGCCAATCAGGCCTTGAGAGACCGGCTCACATAAAAGGATTTCCCCGTTAATCTGTCTGACTGAATCTCCCTGTCTAGCGATGGAGATGACACCCGAGGTGGTACTCGAATTGGAAGTATCGCCGCCGAGGTATGAGATCAAACTTCGCTTAACGCCATCCTGCAGTTTCTCCCGTAATATCTGATATATCTCATGTGGTACAGATACAAATACGTTATCCAACACTGGGATTTGAGACTTCTCTACCGACTGAATTAGCGCCGACGTCAAGGTGATCTGGCTGCCGTACTTGGCCAATGAGGTGTCGTTTACAAACAGAACCACGTTACCTGAAAGGGGTGAAATTTTGGAGATCTTGTAAAGCTTGAAGCTTTTGAAGTAGTCCGGTGAGCCAAGTAGCTTAACCAACACGAACTTGTCTGACTTTGACTCGCTGGAGTTCGAGCTAGGGAATAGTTTGAGAAACAATTCCATGGACACCTGGAGCGAGTCATAGACCTGGAGTGACGGGTCGTTGATGATCTGGAGCGACGATACCGTGAGAATCGACGTATCCGACATGGTTAATGAAGACGATGAATGATGGAATGGAGATGTTCCGCGGATTCTGGGGATTTCACAGGGCGACGTCAGGCGAGGTGGGGCAATGGTGGGGACGGCGCGCAGACTCTTACCGAGCGATGGTGGTAGCTACGGGGGAGATGGTGCGGGAGATGGTGCGGGAGAGCATATCAGGGATAATCACAAGTTCTACCGCGGGACAAGGAGGTCGTCCCGCTACCGCCACCGCCGTTACCCGCACTCTCATCTAGTTAAATTTTTCAACACATCAATGTAATTATTAACATTAATGTATGTACATTACAGATAATAATGATGAAAAAACAATTACCATCTAGAGCATCTTGGTTTGGACATTTTGTTCGATTATGCCTTTTTGCAATGATCTGGTTTTGTCATAGTTACACTGAATTATCTATTGATCTTATACTAACTAGTAGGTGGTTGAGTAAACAAGAACGGCAGTGAAAGCAGAGAATGGAGAGGAGAGAGTGGAGAAAAGAAGGATAGATCAGATTCATTGTGACGTCGAGTGAAATAGGTGTAGAATAAGTAGGCGTAGGATAGGAAAAGCGTAGATCCAGGAGACATCTATTGAATCGTGTAGGTTCTTTGGCACGCTTATGGCCCTAGCATAGATGGGCTGGTGGTGGATTTATTGACACTAGAGTTGGGCCTCGCTACCATCTTATTAGAGCCAGCATATCTCTCGAACGACACTAGGGCATTTCTTGAACGACGCTATAGCATCTTGAACGACGCTATAGTATCTTGAACGACGCTATAGTATCTTGAACGACGCTAAGACATCTCTTACACAAAGCAACGACAATACTTATCATACTAGACAGTGACTGAATACCAAGACACAATTTCACCATTCACCCAACCAATTGTCAAACCCCAAACCCCTACGAATGTTATCTAAAATATTCATTAATACTAGACTTATTCTACACCTATTTAAGCTTCGTCTTCAACGACAACAGTATGTAAACCTTTGGAAGAAGCAACAAGAACTGGTTCAACGTAAGCGAACAATTTCTCCTTAGCATCTTCTTCATCGTTTCTCTTTCTAGAAATTCTCAATCTTAATCTCTTTTCAACACCTTGAACACCTCTCTTCCAGAGTTGAACGTTTAATCTTGGGTCTAATCTGACATCGGAAGTACCCATGTGTAAGGTGGCAAACTTCTTGATTTCCTTGACAGCTTTTGGAGCTCTCTTTTTGAAGTGAGTACCATGTAACTAGAATGTTAGTATTGGTTAATTTGATGGAGGGAGATTCCTTGAACATTCCTGACCATTAGATTGTGATTGGTGTTTCCAACCGTCGGATACTGGACTGGTAGAGTACAGACAATCACCATTAATGTAGTCGATTCTTATGCGTTCTCATATGGTGGATGGTGATGACGTTCGATGTGGGTGGTCATGTCAGGATTTTCACAGGTTCAATATCTCGCCACTTGATAGTTTATTCAGATTTGGTACATACTCTCTTGTGTAAGTTGATGGTGTATTCACGAGTAACAACGTCTTGGACAGCCATGATGCAATTAGTTAATAAGAATATTCCTTTAAAAATTTCTGTGAAAAATTTCCATACCGCGCAACCTCAGGTTACACAAACGGGAACCAGGAAACACCAGTCACTCACTGCGCTGTGCGAGGGCAGAAGCCCTAGAAATGTTGCGGACCGATTCGCGAGTGTCGTGCATTGGATGGCAGATTGATACAGGAGCTGGAGTGGCAGGGCATGAGGATAATGTGATTTGAGGAGCGTGATGTGTGGAAGAGCGTGATGTGTGGAAGAGCGTGATGTGTGGAAGAGCGTGATGTGTGGAAGAGAGCGTGGTGTGTGGAAGAGAGCGTGGTGTGTGGAAGAGAGCGTGGTGTGTGGAAGAGAGCGTGGTGTGTGGAAGAGAGCGTGGTGTGTGGAAGAGAGCGTGGTGTGTGGAAGAGAGCGTGGTGTGTGGAAGAGAAGCGTGTGGAAGAGAAGCGTGTGGAAGGCTGAGATTGGCCGAAAGAGCTGCAAAATGAGAAGAAACGGTCGACAAGAGACGTTACTAGCCATAACTGCAGTATCAATAATAAATAAATCGAAAGACTGTAGCACACCTCTAGAAGTAGAACCAGTATGGTGAACATACTTTCTGGAATGTGCTTGTATCTGTACAAGAAAAAAGTAATACTCTCAACAATTACCTTTCGAGAATGGCTAACCTGACTCAGAATCAATTATTTTAAATACACCTAGTCTATTTATATTCGTTTCTAAACTGTCCCGATTGGTGGGTGGACGGATCTCTCGTTTCTCTAACCAAAAACTTACCAAGCTCTGGGTGCAAGTGTGCAGTGGACTCATGGACATCATTTTGCAGCCATTTCCCACGCAGCAAATAGTGAATAGATCAGCAACAGAGATACAGTGGATGGGTACAAAGTCAACAACAAAATAATGCAGTTGAATTTAGTGAACAATATCAGAACATTGCGGTAATCTTGTACCCATAACTTACCAGCCGCTCCTGGTACCACATCTATCACATTCAACATCCAAGCCTAAGGCACAATCACTTATCCACACAAGATAGCCTGCTTACTCGAGGCCGTAGAGTTTTGTGAAGTGGTCCAGCCATCTGTTGAAAACACTCTCGTATGCTTTATCAATGGAAACGTCTGAGTCTGATGATACCGGCAGCCGTAATTCCCCATCCTTTAGAGAGAATCCGTTGTTTTCCAAGTCCCAGATGGCAACCGTACAGCAGAAGATTCGAGTGGTGATCTTTCCGTCCACCACCCATTCAACGATCTCCTTCAAGCCGGGGTCTCTGGTCAATTTATCTCCATGGTCTTCGCCCACATCTTTGGCTTCACCCACATCTTTGGCTTCACCTCCGTCAATATACCCACCCACATCTCCGTCTCCCTGGCCACTTTCCCCGTTTTCGCCACGCTTCTCCTGCCTGTGGTAATGAGGATCCACCCTCTTCATCACATACACCAAAGCACTCACGTCCAAGTCCACTCCCTCATACTCGGCCCGTATGTTCTCCCATACGTTTTGTTTGTAGACCATAGACTTCACCACCACCGCCAACAACCGCACACGAGGCGTCTGGTCCAACGAAGTTATGAAGTTGATTAAGGTAGCATAGTGCTTTTTAATAATCAATATCACCATTATATCGTACGCCAAGTTCTGCAACTTCCACACCAACCCAGGCTCCAGCTTGAGCCGGAGCTGGTAGCAAAGCTTATACACCTCATTAGCGTACTGGAGGGATGGCACCAGCTTGAGTCGAAGCAAAAGAATAAGAAGCCTATGGCTGATAGTCCCATCGTTATTGCGAGCTAGCGGATACAGGTCATCTCTTGGAGGCGTGTTGTTGTTCTCAACAAGGTAGATAGCATGGTTGAGGTTTGTGGCTTCTGTTTTGGCCCGCCCAAGCTGGTTGCTGAATAGAAGCAGCGAGAGTCTTATCTCCCATAGTTTGATCGACTCGTCTATAGACCTGGAGTCTTGAAGTAAACGGTACGTATATGGTACAACGTCTTTAGCATCCACAGATACCAAGTCTCCATACGAGCCTGTGCTGCTTGACTCGCCATCTGCTCCGTCAATTGTAAATAACAGACTCTGTGCGAGATGCTGGGGTGTTAGGGACATGGTGAGAACGCGATTTGATTTCAGGATTGTGAGTACCACACAAGGTTTGAATGTATACCGAATTGGTATACCATAGGACTTGTTTTATCACCAATGGCACCAGAACACAACCAGCTACTTGTTAAAGTCAAGCAGCACCAACGGGATCTTTTGAAACAACTGGAGGCATACACAAAGTATCTACAGCGCACCCTAGATACGTTGATCAGTCACAACTCAAGTAACGATTCCAATGGGCCTTCTGTGCTTGACAAAATCACCACCATCCACCAGCTAGACCATGAAATCACCCGGCAGGTGAACGAGATAGCCGCCAGCTATGAGGGATTAGTGACGAGCCAGCGTAAGCTCGAGGGAGCTAGTGAGGTGAGGAGCGACGTGGTGGAGGACTTCCAGCGGCGGGCCGAGTGGATTGATCAGGAGTTGAGGATTCTTGAGCAGACGGCCGAGGTGTTAGGGGCGAGGGAGTAGGATTGGTAGGGAGTAGGAGTGGTAGGGAGTCTAGATGAGTAATGAATATATGATTAGAGACAAGAGATGACACCAGATTTGTATTGAAAAACGTAGTACATCTACCTGATTATTCACACTATGAACCCTACTCGATAGCTCCTTCAACATTCTTTGCTATCTCCTCCCACCCATATAACTCAGTATTATATATTAACATATATTCCATTATCATATACTCCTAACATATTATCGTACACTCTTACTGTCAGATCCTCTAAAGTCTACATAACTCACCTTCATTGTTCATATCCTACATCACGCTACACCCCTGGCAGCCCTATCCCATTTCTCTTCAGCTACCCATCCAGCATTAATCACCTTCATCAAATCATACAAATTAATCCGTCGTCTGGAGTTCAACAGCTTTCCCTTATCAATGAGTTTGGTATAAACCTTGATATATGCTTCTTTGGGAATCTGGCCAAAAAACTGTCTGCTTTCCTTAATGTGTTGTTGAGCATCGGGTTTAGTAGGTTTGATCCATTTGCTTCTACGGTACTCGAAAATTAGTTCTCCAATATTGGCATCGGGTGGAACCAGGGGGTCGTTTTCGAACTGGTTTCTGAGCTTCACCACATCAAATTCTTGATACGGAGAGCCATTCTCTTCGGCAACCGGCGAATCTTCGACGTCCAGTAAATCGTCTATATCAAGGGTCGGGGAAGAGGTTTGTGCCCGCTCAACCGAATCTATCACATCCTTTAAACTGTACCGCTGAGTATCAGAAAACACAGTGCTGCTACTTTTCATTTCTTCTTGTGCCCCACTATGACTTTCAAACATCTTATCTAAATCCTTATACTTTTTGTATTCTTGCAAGAATTTTTCTTCGTTGTAGCTATAGCCTTTAGCTTGTTTGTCGAGTCTTTCGAGGAACAGATCACCGTCCGATTCTTCAAAGAGCTCTGAGATGAGCTGGTTTTCGTTGAATACTTCGTCTCCTAGCGATTTAAGTCGAAGGAGAAAGAGGTTGAATTCAGTGCTAGCCCGCCGGAGTAATGTGCTAACTTTACCTTTTCTTCTTGGTCTGGATGCAGACAGAGAGTCTAGCTCGGTGGTGGAGATGACCCGTTTGGGTATGCCCTTGGGAGTGGAAACTGGGGTGGAAACGGGGGATCTAGTGGACTTGGAGATTGGAGACTTGGCGCTAGGCGATGACTGGGGATGAGTGGTTTTTTGGGGGTCTTGATGATTTTGTAGCTGATCTCTTGGAGTGCAAAGCGTCATAACAGTCTATGAGAAACCCTGTATGAGAACAGGGCAGGGGATCCGAGGTTGGTTGAGCCGATAAGCTTAAGTGATACGGCACAGAAGGATCTTGCTCTGCGATGAAGGAGAAAAATGCGAAAGGCGGAGTTGGTGATAGCGGTGGTGAGGGCGTGGCGGTACATTTAGGGGGAGCTGCGGTAAGACGATACGATGGTGCGGCTTAGAAGGGTTTACTGTCACGTGAGAGATATCGAATACAAAATCACTTATATTACAGGCCTGTCAAAGGCGGTATCAATATATAGACTTCGAAGCAAAGATCCATATACTTAAAAATCCAATAGATCCTCCAAGTCCTCATCCTTTAACCCAACCTCTTCACTCGAAACTCTTTCAACAGGTTCCATATCCAAGTCGTCTTCGAGACTGATCTCCTCAAACTTTACCTGTACTTCTGAGGGCTTTCTAGGCCCGTTTCTGAACATGTTCAATGCATCTTCATCCAACAGAATCAAATCTGGATCCTCAACAGGACCACTAGGATTAACTGTTTCAATGCTATCTGGGTCATTAATCAACTGTTCAAATACTTTGAATCGATCGGGGTGATTGATATATGCGTCCAATTTACTAGAGCCGGACTGCGGGTATGTTTGCCTCTTTATAGGATCAACATCCTGGAGTCCTCTTGGAGGCACGTTAGTTTTGTTCAAATTGAAAGTATTAGACGAAAATGTGGTGTGTAAACTTTGAGGAAGTTGTTTAACTTGAGAAGGTTTCTTCTTGAGTGAATCAGTGTCTATGCTGTACAGTTGTAATTCAGGTGAGC
Source organism: Yamadazyma paraphyllophila (assembly GCA_030563605.1). Classification (NCBI taxonomy): domain Eukaryota; kingdom Fungi; phylum Ascomycota; class Pichiomycetes; order Serinales; family Debaryomycetaceae; genus Yamadazyma; species Yamadazyma paraphyllophila. Next base: position 275,512 of record JAJMJO010000005.1, read on the forward strand.
GCCTGGCCAAGTCTGGATTGAAAACTGTGTGAGATGAATGGGTGATTTTAGCGTTTGGATCGATATGAGTTTTTGATTTGGGTTTGAAGCTATGAGAGAAACCAAGCGATGAACTTGATTTAAGGAACTTGGGTTTGGTGAGAATAGGTTTCCTCAAGAACTTGGGGTCATGTCTTTCGATGGACGACTGGGATCTGTTGAGGGTAGGGATTTGTTTATTTTCATCTTTGCCGCCAAGGGGAACTCTTGCTTTAGGCTGGAGCGGGAGTTTACGACGAAGATTAGCGGTGTCATTTTCGTTGGATACAACGTTCTCTTTGTTTATACTTGACATGTGTGAACGTGAGTGCAGGTGTTTGGTTGTAAATAAGATGAATCCGGATAAAGCGCCAGAACAGTAGATACTGGGATAAATGAAATAAGCTAGTGGGCGTGGTTACAGGCTCAAAGGCGGTGGATCAAGTCAATAACAACAAACGGGGGCGATCCAGATGTAAATATGATGTGTTTGCCTTGTGAGATAATGTTGTTTATCTGTGTAAGGTCTTTACTCTGAGTTCACTTGAATCAAGCGCTTATCTGTAGTTATAAGATTAGTCCTTTAGGTGTCTCTGTGATACCTATACTAATGTCTGTCAGATGGAATACTCGATGTCCAATACAACTCAGTAATACAAAAGAAATAAGGTGTATCAATCTAAAACAATTTGATGATTGTGTTTATTTATTTAGTGCGCATGGTACAATTTAATTATGGCAGTTCAAACCCAATTCATCCAAGTGGCTAGCCACTCCACCGAGCTGGCGTCGTCCTGGATCTACTTTGTGGACTGGATTCTTATATTGATCTTGGGGGTGGCGTTTGTGTTTTATTTCGGCCGGCTCATTGGCTATATCATCTCATTGGGGTGTAAACTATTCGTATGGAGAACGATGAAGATTATGATCAATATCGAGTCTTTACGGATATCGATTTTGGGTGGTCGTTTGATGATCAAGAACTTGACCATTGCTTCGGAGAACCAGACGATTCTGGTCTTGCGAGTCAATTTAACCTGGAGATACTGGTTATGGGCTTCTAGACAACCGGAGATGACCAGCGACAACCAAAATGAGCTGGGAAGCTTGAATGAGAAAGGAACCGGTACAGACTCGCCTGACGTACCCGGATGGACATCAGCTGACCACGAGCCAAGCAGACTTCTTCCTACCCGTCTCTTCCTTGCTCTCGAAGGTCTTGAAGTCTACATGTATAACCGTACGTTTGCTTACGACATGATGATGGATTTCTTGAACCAAAACGACCTCCAAAAGTCTGGTTCTGGTATCACCGACGAAACGGTGACAGAGCTGGTGAATGTGGCTAAGCTCAACCAAAGACTCGCTACGCTTCTCAGAGCCCTCCCGCTAGGTATAGCGATAAAGAAGGGTGTGGTGGTGATGGGTAACGACTCTACGCCGTCACTATTGATCCACTCATGTAAAACTGCCAACGGCTTGGTAGATATACGACGGGCTGCTAGCAAACAAGACATATACCAGCAATTGTTCTTCTTCGAGCTCGAGAAGTTCCAGACTTATATGAGACCCAACATTCTTTATGAGGGTACACAGAACAACAAGGAAAACCAAACTGCAGAACTGATTTCAAAGTTCAAACGTATCCAAAAGATATTGAATGTAATCCCCAACTTCCTATCTCGCTTCAAGAAAAAGTCTGCTGCCTCTACCGAGTACCAGAACTGGATGGGATTAAGGCGATACATCAACGACTCATTGGAAGACTTCAACCATATCTACGATAACATTCCCTCGGAGAATGAAGAGTATGCAAAGTATAGCTTGGTACTTGACACTTTACTGACCAAGTTGAGCTACTACTACGATATACCTGGACCCGTTGATTCCAAGACAAAGCACCAGCCTCCAGAATACGGAGCAGATATAGAGTTTTCTAAGGCCACCATCCACTATGGTCCTTGGGCTGATAAACAAAGAGTTCCTATCCAGTCAGCTTTTTTCCCACCTCTTTCTCGTGACTCTAAACCCACAGAACCGCTACAAGACGGATGTCAACGACAGTACCAGGGGTTCAAGGTGAACGTTCTTACGCGGGATGAAATCATCTTCAGAGTGCCCACACGAGAACCGAGCAAAGACAGAGAGATCTTGAGAAACAGAGTCACATCCACCAGCAAGGTCACACGACCATTTGGATGGTTGGAGTTAAAAATGGGACCCAACTCGTCCATCTCGTCTTTCACATCGTTTGTGTGCCTGGAAGAACAGGGATGGCCAAACACACTCTCTGCCGTATTTGCACAACTTGAGCTCAGTTCTTCTGTGAATCATGATATCTTATATACGGCAGATTTGCATACCTTGGAGGCCAATATAGGGTTCCCATTAGAGTGGAATGGGCCTTGTGAATGGGTGTTTGATAACTTCAGTTCTAATTCAAGGATCTTCTTTTTGAGAGAACATACACTTTTATTATCTGACATCTTTACAGACTTTGGCTCCGGGGCGCCCAATGGGTACGAGTACTTCAGGAAATTTAAGTACATATTTAACTGGAATATGGAGAATTATAAGTTCTACCTCAACATCAACGATTCCAATATCATCAACAACCCGTTGGACTTCAGTAACAACAAATATATCTCCATGCAAGGTGAGCTGTTGAACATTAAGGTGGACATCCCAGTCCTAGGGCAAGTCACCAGACTTACGTCCGTAACTTTTGATATCTTCGCCCCACAATTCGATCTTAAGTTGGATGTTCCACCTTGGCATACCACCAGCTCGTTCACAAAACCTTCCGTTTTGATTGGAAGAGCACACAACTTCACCATAGAAGGATCGTATACATACCTCAGTAACGTCGAGGTCAATACGTGTAATAGCATAATAATTAGGACCAAAGGTGATGATGTGATGGTGAAATTCTACGGGTCCATTGTCAAGTATATTTTCACCATCAGAGAGAATTATCTTGGAGATAACTTCCATTTCAAAACGTTTGAAGAGTATAACCACGAACAGCAAATGGCCAGTTCAAGCAGCGAGTCCAACTCGGTCAACGAACAGTTTGAATATTGGAAGATCATTAAAACAGAGAATAATATCGACATCCTCTTTTCGTTTCAGGTAAGAAACGGCCTTTTGATCCTTCCACATAACATCTATAACTGTCAGAAACACATTGCATTATCGTTTGATTACTTCGATACAGATATAAGGTTCACCAATTTTTATATGGACATGCAAGCAGATTTCAGTCCTGCTTCTGGAAAGCTAGTCGAGTTTGATACGTTAGAGGAGGAGGATATCAAGCTTGTGGATATAAACAATTATTTGAAACAGTATAAGGTCAGAGAGGAGCCGTATATATTCATTGATGACTTCACTGTTCACGGCCATAGAATGTTTGGAATTCCACCCGAAGAAATCACTTACTACTGCAATTGGCGAATGGCCACCAAGGCAATTGAAGTGGAAGCACCACCGGCATTTTTGTTTGGGTTCTTCCACACCATCAGTTCGTTCTTAGCGGGATTCAAGGACTTGGAAAACGCCCTTCTGCCCACCTTCCCAGTAGTATACGATGCGTTGTGTTTCTCGTTTGAATGTCCCATCATAAACATCAGTCTCAACTGTGATCTCCAGACATTGAACGTCAAATTGAAGCCTGTTTTGGTCACATTCAATGATGTAGCAAACAAACGGTATACTGCCCGTATTTCCGTGAATATTCAGGAGATAGAGCACTCCATTGTTGACAATAAATCAAAACATCTTCTTGCATGCATCAAAAGCAGCTTGATGTTCGATAACATTGTCAGAAGAAAGAAGTACAACGAGCACAGAACTCTCCAACAAGAGCATATAAGGTTCAATGATGCACCGTACCACAGAGCTCCTCATATTTTGTTTGACCACACTAAGGACTCGAACTATGACGAGGCGTATGGTTCCATAATCAACCCAATTTCCTTCCCACTTGTTCCATACCCTTTGAATCGCTACACACAAGGAATTATAGGGTCTATGGAGTCGTTAAATTACAGCTCTTCAAGCAGTGAATCGTCAATAAAAGAGGTGTCAGGTCTCTATATACCACCTACATTGGAATACGACGTCGATGAGTTCATGCCCAACTCACAGAGCGACCCCAACACAAAATACGATAATATGATCGTGACGCTTGGAGAAGTATCCGGATTCTTCTCTCCAAGAGGGCTTTTGGTGTTTGCATACTTTGACGAGCACGCCATGCAGACAGACCTCAACAGTCTTATGGATACCATTGAAAAGCTGACGGTCAAGTCGCTTAAGAAAGTGATGTTGGAGGTGTGTGGTACAGATGTGTTTCGAATCGTAGCACCCTCGATAGATTTGTCTTTCGGAGACTTCAAGGGCCACGACGAAAGCGAAATTATAGAGTCTGTGAAACACACCACAGCACTGAATATCTTTGTAACAGAACCGTCCGTTGCTATTTCTGTCACTGAGGAACGGAAGAAACTCGATGGTAATGAACATTCGTTCAAAGAGTCGCTATCTCTAGCATGCAGTATCAAGAACATTGCCGTCAACATCATCAACCCGCAGGAATTTGGTACTCCTGTGAACGTCAGTGTGGCCGACGTAGAAATATGGCTTACAGAAGAAAATCATGATGGAGTTATGTCAGCTTCATCTGAGGATATTTCTGTGTCACTTAGTGAATCCCAACTCGTTTGGCTAGCTGGTTATATCGATGATACGCTCAAGGAGCTTGAGCCGGCGTTGAGCATGTTCAAGAAAAACGTGGAGATCAAAAAGCGTCTCAATGCTGCGTTGATATACTCATTGAGCATGGCAGGGAAGAAGTTTAAAATCGATGATGATCCAACGGTTTTGACTAAACCAGCATATGTTCTTCGGTCTTTGAAGGAGCATATAAGAGTTTTTGACCCTTGGCGAATTCTTGTTCGTCTACGCCATATTCTTAACAGTTTGGACGACTCTTGGATCAAGGACGAAGAAGAAGCTCTACGGTTACGGGACTGGAAGATCCCCGAGTCTGCTTACGATGAAACCTGTAATCAGTTTTCTCAATGGAGAAATTGGGAATCTGATTATACAGAAAGAGAAGAGTTTTTCCAGTCAATATTCAATGTTATCCCCGTACGTGAAAAGAGTTTGATAGACCAGATATTGCTCAGACGAGTCACTGTTCAATTGACAAAACAAGGCACAGAGGATAGGGATTTTGTTGACATGGAAAATATTCATATTTCCCTTACAGAAAGGAAAACAGATGCTTCGTTCCTGCAAGTTTCCAACGAGATAGCAGAGGATTTCGATGCCAAAGTGAAAGCACTCCAGCTTCTATTCAATATTGGTTCATACAAGTCGAATATTAGTCCTGTAACATTCAACACAATTCCAAGTGTCATTCAGGTATTCAGTAATGGGAAACAGCAACAAGGTCCAAAGAAATGTGGTCAGAACTCAGGGCTATTTATTACTGCAAACGTGAAAGATTTCAATCAAGCCTTCAAGCTAGAAAGCATATCAACTTCTATTCAGATCGACAATTTCAGTTCCACCATCATTAACCAGACCATCGAGAGAAACTCATTTTTATCGCTGACATCCCATATTGGTGGTTCTTCTATTAGCGTAAATGTGGGCGATAGCACCATCATTAGCCAAACTGTATCCGGATTGACTGTGGTGTTTGGGAATGGAAAAACAGCTGCAGATTTGTACATAATAGACCTTTCTGTTGATCATGGAGAGAGTACTGTTGTGGACAAGCAATTGCTTCTTACGTTAGACCTGATACAGAAAGATATGGCATATGTCGAGGCTCTATTAGCCGAGGCAAGTTCAGCATCGAGTGCCTCTAATTCTTCCAACAAGGAATCATTGGACAAAAATGAATCACTTAATCAGCTACTCAACAAGTTTGATTTGACAGTCAATATCCAGCTTGACCACTTTTCATATGTGGTAGATGTTTTGCAGCCTATAAGATTAGAAGGAAGTATCTACGATAACAGTTTCTCGTTGATTCTAGTGGATGGGCTCATTGATATTTCCAGTTTGTTACAGAAGATTGACTTTACATTCAAATCAACCGTCACAAGCAGCACCAATAAAACTGTATTGGAGATAGAAAACTCCCAGGTGTTTAATAGTATCAAAATCAGTGAACGGCAAGGAGTTCCTGCTGTAGCCATTGATTCCCAGCTAGGTTTTACTAAAGTGTTTTCACCTAAGATTCTCAGGTCCATTAATGAGTTCATTGACCTGTTTGATGACATCGAGAGACAGTATAAGGAAGTTAAGGAGAAGCTTAAACAGATTCTGACCAAGAGTAACCAAAGGAAAGGCCCCACGAAGAATCTCACAAAAGACCCGTTTGATATCAGCTCAGTACCCATTGATGTAAAGTTCTCCAACGACTATGTGGGCTTCTCTTTCTTGGTTGATAGGTCAAGATACTCTATGGAAACAGAAGACTTCAAGCTAGAAGTATCGAATCTCCTGCTGGATCCAAGACAATCAATACACCTTGTTCCATTTTACGGATCTCTTCTGATTCCAACCATTAGAGTTTCTATAGCCGATAGAGTGATTCCTGTTGGATTATCAAACCTCATGGACGTGAATATTCTGATCAAGCTTGCAAATGAAAAGAATCGTCAAACTCTTGAATTTGTGTCTGAATATTGCAGAATATGCTTGAGTCTTGGAGTTATCCAACGGATCATTTTCTTGGCTGATGAATTGACTATACTCGGCAAGAAAGTAGAAAGAATGTTGAAATTCAGTGGGAAAAAAGAGCATCTGTCTTCGAAACAACAGAGCATCCTTTCAAAGATCTCTGGTGTCCACCTTCTTTCGTACAATTTCTGTATTGGTTGGATTTTCGAAGACGCTAGAAATGACTATCCTGGTTTTATTCTAGGCGCAGAAAGGTTTTATGCTGTAACTGACGAGAATATCGGAAAGCTTTCATTGGTGGAAGCATACTTGGCAGTAGCACATGGATCAAATGCTTCAGGATTCTATAGCCACCAATCTGAAAAGAACAACACAAATAGAGCCTTTCTTCCATTCATGCAATTCATTTATATCATCACTGAAGAACAAGAAGGGAAAAACATGAAGATCAATATCACCGGTGATGAGTTGGACGTGAACTATCTTTCCAATGCGTTCCACATATTTGAATACTCCCTCAAGTCTGCATCCAAAGTCCAGGACTTCTTTGATAAAAGAACACGGCCAATGGCCAAATGGAAGGACGATACAAAGACCCATGAAGAGCAACAGGTAGACTATATCAATTCGTTAAGGTCTACGTTTTCGTCCATCGAATGCAGAGCTACATTTGCCGGTTCAAATGTGGTGATTAAAAAGGTGGGCACTGTTGGAGATGCTGCGTCTATTGTATTACATTTCCCTGCTGTTAGAAGTGTCACTACTTATGTTCATGATAAGATCGGTGATAAGAAGCACATCATCAAAAGTGAAGTGTTCACATCGCTGTCAGACAATAAGTTATACGCAACATGTATACCTGTGGTAATAGATATTGTTGACGGTATCAAGCGAATGATGAAGATGCACAACAAGAATGTCAAGAAGTTGAAAGAAGAGCCCGAAAAAGACGACATGAAAGAAGCCCAAAAGTTAAACGTTGCAGTTCTTTTGAAAGACGCAGATTTCCATCTCGGGATAAAAGTAGATAAACAAGTATTGGCCTTCAGTTGTGAACCTACTGCAAAAGTGGAAACAGTTATGGGAACTGGAGGGATCAATTTCCAAGTGAATTCAGGCACCAATTCGTCCGTGAATATCATTGCAGTTATTGATACAATCTCTGCATCTTTGCAGCATGTTTACTCAAGAGAAGTCAGTGGATCGTTTCTGATCAACACTATAGCCATAACCACAAATGTTGATTTCACCAATGACATCAGCGTCAAGTCTGCAACCTCCATCTCTGATACCCAGGCTTATGTCAACGTTAAACAGTACCAAGATTTGGAATTGTTCAAAGATATATGGTATCCTAAGCAGAAACACGACTTCCCAGAGTATAGCGAGGCAGATAATGATCTGGGTCCTTTGGCTACAAATAAGAGTATAGCCATGAGGTTTAAGGAGGTCTCTACCACCAATGCTGTTCCTTGGTTCATAACATTTGTGCTTTCGAAAGTAACTTTGAAAGTTAACTGTGGCCCTTCTTTGGGGGTCATGGTACTAGGTTTAGACCAGTTATGGGCTGTCTCCCAGAAAACCCCCGACTGGGCCCAGCAGTTTAAGATGGGAGTCAACTTATTCGAAATCACTTCAGAAGGAAGATTAGGTGGTAGGTTTATCAGCAGTGATATTTTTGTTCATTCTGAAATTACGTGGATTCTTGGAGGGGATAAAGTATTGGATGTTCCGTTGATATTGATTTCAGCTGGGATCGATAAGCTTACCGTTAAAAGTACATTTGATTATCATGTATTTGCAGTTGCCAATATCACCCAGTTTTCTGTTGATGTATTTAACCAAAAGAGTGAACTAATGATCAGCAAAGACCATTTATTTGTGACGGCCCAGTTCACTAACTGTGAACTCTATATGACATCTTTCACTGCTTCTAACGTGTTGGACATCTATAACGCTATTATTAGAATGACCCAGGATAGCAAAACATCATATAAAGAAACACTTCACGACTCCAATAAAGATAAAAAGCAGATTCCATGGTATGATAAAGACCATAACGCTATTCTTGAAACCGTTAAAAAACTTGAAACAGAATTTGAAGTGGTTGCAGGTACACTTTTGATTCATATTTATCCATCATCATTTGATGATTCAAGAGTATTGGTGGTGAAACTTGACGAATCCAGTGCTAATTTCCTGCAAAATGAATATAACTACGGCATAGCCAATAAGCTTGAGATCCAGTTTAATGACCTTAAAGTATCTCTTTCTACCAACACTCCAGTTCTGGAAGATTTCATACAAAACGCAACCGTACAAGAGTTCACCAAATATGCACACAAAGCCAGGGGTGGTGATATTTTCTTATTCCCATCATTTCGAATCAGCATGCAGACCTTCCAGAAGTACAATTCCAACTTGATTGAGTACTTGTACAGGTCGACGTTTGGGGGAACTGTGGATATAAGGTGGAACCTTGGGTCAGTTAATTTCATCAGAGAAATGTATTCAATCTACTCCAAGTCATTGGCTTCAAGAACAGAATTCAGGAAATCCCTTAAAAGGACCGAAAGCGAGATCATTACTTTCAACGTTAATGTGTTTGATGACCTGGAAACAAAGACTACTCAGCCAGCTATTTTGGATCCTAAGAGTGAAGATTCCACCGGCAAAATCGATAAAGCATTGAATGAAAAGATCGATAAAGTGTCCAAGGATTCAAAGTACATTTATCTCCCGCTTTCTCCTCCACTTATCGAGGCACCTCAATTGAAAGAGTTGGGAAATGCTACACCACCGTTGGAGTGGTTTGGGTTGCATAGGGCTAAGTTTCCTAATGTGACTCACGAACTAGGCATTGTGAGTTTGCAGAAAGTGATCCACCAAGTAGAGACGGAGTACAGTAGGATTCTTGGAAGGGCCTAGTTTCTAGTCCCAGAAGATACAAGAGATAATGATATAAAGAGATATGAAGAAGACATCAGGTATCATACATAGAGAATACCATGATATGAGTCTATATCCATACACCCATAATACCAACTGCAACGGTAGAAATACTACAAAAGGTCTATACGTTGATATATTTCTATACATATTTACAAGTTAGTGCGTTAAGTACCATCTACCCTTTCCTCTTCTTCTCTGTAATACCTTTCTTCCGTTCTTGTTCCTAAGTCTGGATAAGAAACCAAAGGTTCTCTTTCTCTTCAATGTCAGGGGCTGGTATGTGTTTCCTCTTGTTTTGAATCTCATTCCTAATAGAGAGAATGGAGAGACTTCATTGAATAGCGACATGATTGGAGATCTATGCACAGGTCTCAAAGGTGTTGATCTCATTAAAGAGAATTGGCGTGCTCCCATGAATCCAGTTATCCCAATACGGGCCATCCTGGATCCGGCCAGTCCCATGCTAGTACCTATCCTAGCCACTGGAGTTAAACCTTTAAACATGCTAGTGAAAAATTAGATGGTGCGGAATTCATTGATAGATAGAAGGATGGAATAAACGCAGACAACAGTAAATGATATCCCTAACAATAGTGAAAAATTTCCTTGCGCGCTCAAGCGCTCGATCTCATCTCTCATCTCTAATCTCATCTATATGTCATCGTTTCGTCCTAGAAGAGTTATACCCTCTGCCATTAACACTCCCGTGTCTATAGAGGTACATGGTAATGAAGTGGTTAAACAGGTTGACGCAGAAAGAGTCTTGACCGAGTTCATAGATACTAGTGAAGCCATTGCAACCACCATCCCAGGTCAAGCCGCATCAACCAATACCGTATTGAATTCCACTACAGGATTGAGTAATAGTACAGGTAATGCATCAACGATAAGTCAGCTCAAGCGTTTACAGAGAGACTTAAGAGGACTTCCTCCAGTGTTGGAAGAAAGAACCGAAGGTGAGCCTGTCAGGAAGAAAATCAAGTTTGATGAAGTCGAAGACGACACTAGTGTGATTGCCAATGTAACTGAGGCCAATGAATCTGTATCCAATGAGACAGCTAATGATACTATAAACGAAGCCAATGAGACCAGAGATTATCCCGAAGAAGAGGAAGAGAAGGATGACGAGGAAGAAGAGGAAGAGGAAAAGAAGGAAAAGAAGGAAAAGAAGAAGGAAAAGAAAGAAAAGAAAGAAAAGAAGGAGAAGAAAGAAAAGAAGGAGAAGAAAGAAAAGAAGGAGAAGAAGGAAAAGAAAGAAAAGAAAGAGAAGAACTAAAGAATAGAGATAGCAAAGAAATCAACCAGCACATAGACTATGTATAAGCATTCAAATGAATATAAACGACAAGTATCTGGCGTAAAGTAGAAGCATGATACACAGACAAGATACAGCTGAATCAAGAACGCGGTAAAAGATAAGCATGAACGTGTTGACTACAAAGGCAAGATCATCTGCCGTCCTTTGAGCCTATAACTATCATATCCCATAACTTGTATCCACATCTATACCAGCCTCTATCCTAATGCCTATCTTCTTCGATCTCAGAGTTTCTCTAGCTTCCAAACTCTAAACGCGCTCCAGATTTGAGAGTAAATATTATTCTCATTTTACAATTTTGTTTACATTTACATCATGGCCAAGCGAAGAATCTCCGATAGCCTGGAGCTGGAAGTCGAGGCCCAGCATCGTGGCATGAGTCTGGAAGTCTTGGGCGATACGGGGGCTGAACAGACGTTCATCAACAACAGCGACTACGATAATGAACAGCAATCTGGAAATAAACAGGAGGATGAGGGTGAAGATGAGGATGACGATGAGGATGAGGATGACGATGAGGATGACGATGTGGACGAAGACGAGGATGAAGATGATGATGAAGCTGCTGAGGAGTACAAATCAGACCAATCGGATGCAGACAGAAGCCACACGCTGGATACCAGTGATGAAACAGCGCATTTCCACCAACCAAACACGTCTTTCCAGAACCGTCTTGTTTCTGACATCCCCAATCTAGCGCCTGCTGAAACAGTGCAAACAGTGACAGATATTCCAGATCAGCAGAAGCCACAATCAAACGAGAATAAGCAAACAGATGAGCAACCAGATCAACAATTGAACCTGCCACAAGAAAATCAGCAACCAGATCAAGAGCAAAGACAAGATCCAGCAAGCCCGCCGTTAATATCGCCGTCAAAGCTAAGCTACTCCCAGCAGCAAAGCAGCATCAATATAGCATCTCCCAAGAAACGTGAAACCCTATACCCAGCAAAATCTGATACCCCCAGACTAGTAATTGACAAACTAGTGTTGACCAACTTCAAATCTTATGCGGGCCGCCAGGTGATTGGTCCTTTCAACGCATCTTTTTCTGCCGTTGTGGGGCCAAACGGTAGCGGTAAGTCCAACGTCATTGACTCGATGTTATTTGTTTTTGGATTCAGAGCTTCTAAAATGAGACAAGGGAAATTGAGTGAGTTGATTCACAACTCAGGTGGAAACAGACTTGATTTTTGCCAGGTTGATATTCATTTCAACCATGTGATAGACGATTCTGGAGATGAAGCAAGTAGTACAGTGATTCCAGACTCCCAGTTGGTTGTATCGAGAAAAGCGTTAAAGAATAACCAATCCCTGTACTATATCAATGGGAAATCAAGTAATTATACAGAAGTGACAGATCTTTTAAAAGAGAAAGGAATAGACTTGCATCATAAGAGATTCTTGATCTTACAAGGTGAAGTGGAATCTATCGCACAGATGAAAGCTAAGGCTGAAAAGGAAGGAGATGACGGATTGTTGGAGTATCTTGAAGATATCATTGGTACTTCCCATTACAAAGAGTTGATCGAAACTAACCTTGGAAAGGTCGATGAATTGAACGACGTGTGCATTGAAAAATCGAATAGATTTGAATTGGTAGAAAAAGACAAGAACCTGTTAGAAGATAAGAAAGCTGAGGCATTGCATTTTTTGGAACAAGAGAAAAAATTGATCAATTTGAAGTCAATTCAATTTCAAATAAGTATAGATACAAACACCACCGAGTTAAATTCTAGGCAATCTTCTTTTGATAAATTGAAATTGGAATATGATCAAGAAAAGGAAAAAAATGAAGATTTGAATAAGCAGTTAGAAGATGATGTGAAGGAGCAACATATTATAAAAGCCAAAATAGACACGATCCTTACACAGATTGGCAAGAGATCCGAAAAGGCAAAAGCCATAAATAAAGCCATTGTATCTGTTGATGAAAAGATAAAGAACTTGACCAATAAGCTAAAAAAGGCTACGAAGAGTAAAGAACTGCTGGAACAATCCTTGACTTCAGCTCAGCACAAGCTTGATTCTCAGAACGAAATGTCTGCTCAGTACAAGCAAGAAGTTGATCTGTTAACAAATGATCTTGCTACTGAAAAGGCTCACTTGGACGAAATAAGACAAAAAATGACATCCAAAACATCCACATATTCAAAGGAAATAGAAAGCTTACAAACAAAGCTCGAACCCTGGAACGATAAATTAAAAGAAAAAGAGAATCAGATCCAATTGATAAACTCGTCTATCGATATGTTGACCAACCAGAAACTTGAGAATGATAAGAGGCTAGAAACAGCCAAGGAAAGATTATCGAATATCAAAGTAGAAGGGAAACTGAAAGAAGCCGAGTATATTGAAAGCCAAGAAAAGCTAGAGCATGTCAACGAGCAAATAGCTTTAGGTGATGAACAAATTGGCCAAGAAAGACAAAAGCTTCAGGTAAAGAAAGACGAATTGATGAACAAAAGATCTAAAGTTCATGATTCTGTTACTGCACACTCACATAATCAGAATAAAAGCAGAGTGTTGACTTCATTAAGTAGATTGGCTAAGAGTGGTAGAATCAATGGTTTTTATGGAAGACTTGGTGATCTTGGGGTAATTGATGATAAATATGATATCGCTATATCAACAGCGTGTCCAGCATTAGACTCTATTGTTGTTGAAACAGTTGAGACAGCTCAAACATGCATCCAGTATTTACGTAAAAACAACTTGGGATACGGGAACTTCATTTGTCTTCAGAAACTCAGAAACTTCAACATGAATCCTATCAGCACTCCAGGAAACCCAGCCAGTGTCAAGAGATTGTTTGATTTGATCAACCCAAAACATGAAAGATTTTTGCCTGCTTTTTATAGTAAGGTCTATGACACTCTTGTCGCATCCAATTTGCAAGAAGCCAAGCAAGTGGCATATGGAAAGAGAAGATTCAGAGTGGTTACATTGGATGGTAAGGTTGTGGATACTTCAGGTACAATGTCCGGTGGTGGTAATAGTTTTGCTAAAGGTGGAATGGTGCTTGCATCATCAACTTCTGAAGATCTGATGGATTTAAGTGATGAAGATATTCAACAACTTCAAGAAGATTTGAAAAGAATGGAATCCACCTATGATAATGAATACAGAGAGTTTCAAGTGAAGGAAGGTCAATTAAGAAGTTTGAAAGAGTTGAAACCCGAAACAGAGTTTAACATCCAAAAATTGAAACTTGAAATCGAAGCTTTGAGTGCAGAAAGAAAAGAGGTTACTGCCTTGTGTAAAAGACTTATAGCTGAGAGTGAATCCGATTCTAATGCAGCAAGAATAGATGAAGAAATTGGTGCCAAACAACAGGAGAAAGATCAAATCACTTCCAGTATGGAAGAAATCAAACATGAGATGAAAGACCTGGAAAATAAAATAGCTGAACTTGAGGAGAAGATTATGGAAGCAGGTGGAGTCGAGTTGCGTTTACAAAGCTCTAAAGTTGATTCCATAACCCAGAAAATCGAGATCATTCACGAAAAGACTTCGAATGAGAGAATGGCTATAAGAAAATTAGAAAATGAGATCAAAAGAACCACCAAAGTTTATGAAGAGAGTATCAAGGAAATTTCTAAGACTGAAGGAGAATTGGAAGCCATCAAGAACCAAGATTCCAACAAACAGGAGGAACTTGACCAGTTAAACAAAGAGATAAACGATATGGAAAGCGAAAAGGATACATTGGATGAGAATCTTGAATCTGTTTCTGAGCAATTAGACGCCAAAAATAAAGAAATTCAAAAGTTCAAATCGTTTGAAATCGAACTCAATAATAAGTTAGAGAAGCTAGGTGGTGCAATTAAGCGGATTAAACATGATATATCCGTTGATGAAGAGAACTTGAACTCGTTGATTGTCAGAGATACCAGCGAGTATATTGCCTGGTTAGATGAAGAAGACCGTGTCAAATATGACAGTAATGATATTGAGAGACTTGGAAGTGAGGAGTTGGAAAACGTTGACATCGAAGAAATTAACTCCCAGATCTCTGAAATCGATGGTTACATGAAGAGTGTCAAGACCGATATCGAGATCTTGAAAGAGTATGGGGAAAAGATTCAGGAGTTCAAGGTTAGACAACAGGAACTCAATGAATCGGTTAGTTCTAGAGATGAGATCAAGAACTACTGTGAAGAGTTAAAAAGGAAGCGGTTGGACGAGTTTATGGAGGGATTCAACACCATCTCTCTTTCATTGAAAGAAATGTACCAGATGATCACCATGGGAGGAAATGCCGAGTTGGAATTGGTGGATAGTTTAGATCCATTCGCAGAAGGAATTCTTTTCAGTGTCATGCCGCCAAAGAAATCATGGAGAAATATCAGTAATTTAAGTGGAGGTGAAAAGACTTTGAGTTCATTGGCTTTAGTGTTTGCATTGCATCGATACAAGCCAACACCTTTATACGTTATGGATGAGATTGATGCTGCATTGGATTTCAGAAACGTCAGTATTGTTGCAAACTACATCAAAGAGAGAACCAAGAACGGTCAGTTTATTGTCATCTCATTGAGAAACAATATGTTCGAATTGGCCAAACAGCTTGTGGGTATTTATAAAGTCGACAACATGACCAAGAGTATTTCTTTGCAAAACAAGGATTTTTTGAACTAGAAGAGCTCTAACAAGTGGAGGTCTATGATTAAACGTGTAATTAATGTACTATATGTAGAATATATATTTATATATATCACCTGAACGGTATTTCCACTGCGGTTGCAAAGCCATCGTCCCCCTTTCGTTTCAACACAAACTTTTCATCGAACCAATCGATCAAATCACTCATTTCTTTCAACTGATTCATCTCCTTCACTACCGCATTGGTCAAGCCCTTGTGCAACATCTCAGAAAGATGGTGTTGAATGATTCTATAAGGTAATCCATAGCTTAGGGCGTAGTGGATGAAGAGTTCGACCGCCTTCCATGGCGTCTTGTCATAGCCTGCAAACAATGCTGGGTTCTCTAGCACTCCTCTAGCGGACATTACACCATCACAACCAGTATACTCACAGATCGCGTCTATATCTTCTGGTTTGAAACAGTCACCGTTGGCGATAACTGGAAGCTTGGTCTTCAGCCTCAAATACTTGATCGCTTCAAGATTTACTGGCACAGAAGACCTGGTGGTTTTTGTTCTTCCGTGAATGCTAATGAAATCCACTCCACTGGCTTCAACTTTCTTTATGAATGCTACTGTTTCTTCCCAGTCTTTGTGGATCCGAATCTTGGCATCAACACAAACCTCGTCACCGTATTTACTTTTGACAGCTTTAATCATACTGGCCACAAGATCAGGCTCCGTCATTAATGCTGCTCCGATCCCTTCGGCCACCTGCTCTTTGATAGGGCAACCGCAGTTCAATCCTATACCATCAACATATGGGTGAATCATATCCACAAACCTGAGAAGATCAGTTTCGTTATTTACGCCAACTTGTACAATCAAGCTTCTATCTTCGTTGTTGGTGGTGAAGTCAGAGAGTCTGGCAATATCATTTCTGACAAACTCTCTCGCAAGAATCATTGGGGAATAGACAATATGAGTATCAAAGTGTCTTAGAACAGCTCTGAATGGAAGCTTGGAGTATCTTACCATGGGACCAGCGATTTTGGTAGGTACTTTTTTGGCTATATTGGATCTGATTATATTGATGGGCTTAAATTTAGGGTCACGGCACGGGAGCGATGTGGTATTCTGTCGCACAGTGGTATGTCCTGTTCGTTCTAGTTCAGCTGCCATATTACTGTCGATAATATATGATTGTCTATTTGCGTATGTGATGTGATGTGATGAGATGAGATATCGCGATTTCACATTCAAAACTGGAACAGAACGATAAGAAGTAAGCAGATAAATGTCTGCTCCAATCGGTACCTACAACATTTCATAATTAGTGTACATTATTATTACAGGCTATTTACTATTCCTCTTCAGAACTCTCGCTACTCATGTCGTCATCATCACTGCTTTCGGCCTTATGACCTTCATCAAATAAACTTAATTGATTCTTTAACTTCTTTAACTTATCGTAATTTGTAGTTAATTCGGTCTTCTTGGCTTTTGGTTTCTTATCGAACAAAAAGTTGTACAACTTCAAAATGGTTTTATCTTCAAGCTGATCCATATCTAATTCAACTTCTTCTTCATCATTTAAGTCAACATCATCTTTGATAATCTTAATAAATTCTTGCAATTTTTTATCAGGTAAATTAGGTACTTGTTCACTAACTTGCTTTTTCATTTCATAAGTCACTTGAATTTGTGGAACCAATTTAATCTTCTTAGGTTTAACTGATCCATTAACTGATCCATTCCGCTTACGATTCTTGGAATTATGAGCAGCAGCTTGTTTGGCTTTTCTTCTCTGTTCACGTTGTTGTTTCAATTGTAAAATATGATCTTGTTTTAACTTATCCAACTCATGAGTCATTCTGATGATTTGATCTTCCAAGAATTTGATAGCTGGGACTGCTGATAAAGCAGTCTCATCAATTTCACTTTCTTCATCCAGTAAATCGTCATCTGAAAATTCATTATCAGAATTTTGTGGCGTGTCTTTTGGTATTGGTCTATTCACCCACTTTTTGTTGAAAATCTCTTGTAATTTATGGCCCATCATATTCACATCTGTGCCTTCAGGGTTAAAGGTGTAACAATTTTCAAAAACAAGAGTGACATCTCTCTCGAATTCGTCACCATTTTCATATTGATTGTTGGCCAATTTAGACAGAATTGTACCCAAGTCCATTGGCTCTTTAACGATTTCATTATAGTTTGGAATGTTTAAAGCCACTGCATCAACCGGCTGCAAGAATGGGAAGTTGTAATTGTAGTGTTTCTTGCTCGTCAAATCTTTCAAAACTTGATTACAAAATCTTAAATCAGCAGCAAATTTCTTCTTCCTTGGTCTATTATCATAAGGTAACTCCTTAGGTTTTGGAGGATGAATATTTCTTTTGGGTCTGTTACTAGCAATTGATGAGCCATCAACAGCAACTAAGTTTGACTTTTGCAGCTCGATTCTTCTTTTAGACGAAACTTCACTTTCAGTCACTTCTTTAGGTGGAAAATTAAGCATGTGTTTTTCGAAATAAGCTTGAATATTCTTACCCATTTTAGCAATTGGAGCACTCTCACCATTGAACTTGATACAATTATTTACCATAAGGTTGAAGTCATCGATGAAATCTTGAGGAGTCTCATATGCATTTACAGACAACTTTCTTTCGATAGTTGACAAATCCATTGGCACTTTAATGAAATTGTAATAGAATGGGATATTCAACTTTATAATATCGACAGGTTTTAAAAATGGGCCGGCATCTTTTAAACGTTTGATGTTCTTAATTGTGTTCAAGGCAAATTTGTGTTGATGTTTTGGCATTGGATTTGCTGGAAGATTATCCATATCAGGTTGTTGAGGAGGAGCCGGGGCTGGGACCATGTTGGCTGTAGACACTCCACTTGCAGGGAGGTCAGTTGCTGTATCTGTAGAGCCCGGAGTTGTGCTAGCTGTAGCACCCGGGGTAGGGGCACTAGGAACACCAGCAGATGACTCTGACACTGGGTCGTCATTTGCAGGAGTCTCAGTAGTCTCTACGGGCAGCACTGCCGATTTATCATTAGGATTTGGTGAAGGACTAGATGAAGGATTTGGAGGACTCAAAGGTGGCTGAACAACAGCTCTCTTTTCATACTCAAATTGATTCTTATCCATCTTCAACCGCGCACGACCTGAATAATTTAAAAATTTCTGAAAGTGGGAAATTCAAATTATTTAAATAATTTTCGCTCGCTGGTCGATGGCGAAATAAAAAAATGTGAAAAATAAGGGATGAGAAAAGGAGAATAGATGAATTAAAAGGATGAAAGGGTGGGATTTAAAGGCCGTGGTATCTCTATATGTGCTGCCACTATTAGTATTGTTCTGGACATATCAGTTTGTCTGTTGCACCCGAAAGGTAGCTGGCAGTAACGATGAGATGAGAAATAGATAATGTGTAGATTTCACTAAATTTGAGCAAGTGAGATGTAGAAGAAAAGTAAAAGCGTGAGAACACAAGAGGATGTATGAGTACATGAAACAGGCATCATCATATTGAACCAAGAGATAAAGATGAATAGGAGATATACAATATTAGATATGAGATAGATGAGTGATATGTGATAAGATAGGTACCACAGTACGCGTTATCGCGTATTAAGCAACCAGCAGTGCTGGCAACAGTGATGGCTGGCTGCAGCCATCGCGTGTTTATCAGTCGCGGTATAGTAGCGAGGCCCGGTAGTGATGTGGGCGCAGAGTGGTAGTAGGGAAGGCCCGGGCAGGCGGGGAGCCCGTTGAAGGGGAGTGGTGATTTTCCAGAACCTTCTCCGACTCTGCCGCTAAACGAGGTCACGCCTAAACGACAAACGGTGGCCGGGTAATCCACTTAAGGCTGTCGTGTCCTTTACTGCGCAGATTGAAATTGGTACCGGCAGGAAATTGACTCAATCCATGATTATGTGCAGGAAATACCATGCCCTTGCCCGTAAATTAACCCTTGAGTATCGTACAGTTGTAGAGTTAAATGTGTTAGTTATTCTGCCATGAAAAGCACATATATGAGGTTCCAGATATGGTAGGGATATACTCCCTTTTTTCCGGACCAAAAATACCCAATCCACTTCTTTTAATTATGGCCCATATCACTGAGGTAAGGCGGTACAAAAATTACGCACTGCGGTATGAGATACCCCCTCGGTCTATGATTTAGTTTACTCTTGTGCTACTGCTTAACATTATTATTGGCTGCAAACTGTTCTAACTGCAATCTCTACTAACACTAACACTATAATACATTATAATACATGCTACTCATAAATGGATACCCAAAAGATCGTTCCCGCTGAACCCTTTGTTACAGCTAGGACATCTTCTGAGTCTGGCGTTTAACCTCTCTTTAGTACACTGATTGCAAAATACATGTCCACATACAGTGATCACTGTATCTTTCCAATTCTTTGAGCAAACTGAACATTTCACCATAGAACGGAATCCATTTAACTCTTCATTATCCACACTTCCACCCTGTTGACTTAGATGCTTATACTTATTAAGCTTAATAACTTCAACTTCTCTTTCATTAAGTTGGCCATTGAGTTGATGTTTTTCTTGCTTCAAAGTCTTGATTTCTTCTCCCAACTCGTTGACCTTACGAACAATCTTACTCATTTCAACCAGCTTGAAATTGTTATCTTCTGAAAGTTTCTTATTGTCCGATTTAATCGTTTGAACTTGCTTTTTCAATTCATCGTTAATTTCGTGTAACTTGTTGACTTTCTCTTTATATTTGTTCTCAAACTCGGTGTACTTTTCAATCATTTCGTTTGACTTATTAATAGTGAGCTTAAGTAATTTGTTCTCATTCTTAAGAGTGTCCTTTAATTTCATGGTTTGGAAATATTTCTGTTCAGCTTTAGTCTTTTCTATCAGATATTTCTTCACAAGATTCTCTTGCTCAACTTGAGTCATGATCTTAATGTGGATCTCGCTTACAAGTTTCTTATAACTTTCTTCAAGTTCTTTGATAATTTCACCACTTTCGCCGTCTGCGTTCAGGTTATGATACTCAACTTGTTTAGAAAGCTCTTCTGTCAATTTGAATAACTGGTCATTAGGTTTTTGTCTTTCTAAAATTCCTATTTTATTAAGTAAGTCATCCCTGATATTACGGACTCTGGCCAAATCACTTTCATTCTTGTGAACAGATTCCTTTAAAGTGGCAATTTCTTTGGTGAGCTCTTCATTAACCAACGTAGTATAGTTATTGATTCTTTCAGTCAATTGCTTAATTATCGTATCTTTCTTATCTAAATGTTCGCTTGAAAGACCTCGGTTAATAGGTGCAGTTTCAACCTTTAACACTTCAATTGGAGTTTTGATTTCTTTAATAAGATCTTCTTTCTCTTGGATTAAAGTTTTGATTTTCCCTTCATATTCCAGTACAAGTCGACTTAATTCTTTCAGTTCTTCGTTATCTATTTGCCCATTATGAGCAAGGGCGTTCCCGTTAGCACTATTACTTTCACTGGTGGTGGGAACAGGGGTCTCTTGAGGAGTATCTTCCTTTAAGTTATACACACGTTTCACCAGTTCACTCTCTAGGCGTTCTTTCTGCTTTAACAACTTGTTAGATAACTCATCAACTTTGATTTCAAGGTCCACTTTAGTAGACTTTAAAACATCGTTTTCGCCTTCAAGCTTAACCACTTCATCCGCTAGACTATTGAGATTCTTAAGCTGTTCCTTGACCTCAGCCTCCGTGACCTTATCAGACAATATAGTATTGATTTTGGCAACTAGTTCATCATCCGATAAGTTGCTATCGAGCTGCTTTAATATCTTCGTATGCCAGTGTTTCAACCCCGAAAGCTCCTTCGCTAGGGTCTCGGCCTTTGCCCTGTGCTGCGTCACGGTCTGGTCAGAAGCGGACGCTTTTGTTTTATAGTATTTCATTTGGCGCCAAATGGCCTGTTTACGGAAATACTTCACATCTTCTTGGGTTAAAGGCCCGTCTATCTCTGATATCTCGTCATAGATACGGCGCCGTTTATCTTGGTACCCAGGCCCGTCCAGCTCGCGGTCTCGGTCGCCGCTTCGCTCATGCTTTACTCCAATAGCTTGTTGGTCCATAGTAAGTTGTTTTGTCAAAATTTTCGCGCTAAGTCGCGGTAAGAATAGAAAGTCGCGATAATCGCATGCACACGACCGGCTATAAAGTCTGGAAATTGTCGCGAAATAGATAGAGACGGCTAGCTATCGATATCGCTTGAACAACCCACGTTAACGAGGGTTCTATAGCTTGTGTGACTTTCTGTGTATCCCACAAGGGTTGAAGAACCGAATTGAGTTATTATCCGACTTTGTCTGACATTTTCACGATTCCTTTGACGAACACGGCCAAAAAACTGTGCCTCTTCTGATCTACGATGAAGCTTTTACCATTATTTGTGTTCTTGTCATTAGTACTCCTGGCAAAGGAGTATCTTTTCAAGACATGCAACCAGAACGGATTTTGCCATAGAAATATCGAATATGCCAAAAACAAACTTGTTTCAAAGAAAAACGACTACCTGGTCACCGGAATCAAGCATGATTCTTCCTCAGCTATAGTGTCTGGAAGTATTGTCAAAACCGTCAACCAAAATGAAATCCCCTTACCATTCAAAATCTCCTTTCTACAGGATGGCAGCGTGCGGTTCACACTAGATGAGAATAGAACTGGCGAAACCACGCTTAACCCCCAGAGATTCAGCGTAGCAGACCATGTATTACCACTAGAGTTACCTTTATTACTGGCAAAGGACATAAGCATAAAACAAGACCTGAACAGCATCAAAATATCTTCTAGTACGGTAGATGTGGTTGTGCAAAAGCTGTTCAAAATCGATGTTTTTGTCAACAAAACTCACGAATTGTCTATTAATGAAGACCTTTTCTTGAATATCGAGCACCTTAGAAAGGAAAAAGATAACGAACAAAACCTTTTACCTGAGGAAACTGACTTCAATATGTTCAGTGATAACTTCAAAGACTCCAAGCTGGATACGCTTCCATTTGGACCCGAAGCTGTGGCCTTGGACTTCACCTTCATCGGTTATAAGAATGCCTATGGTTTGCCTGAGCATGCCAATGGAATGAATTTACATGAAGGCATTTACAGGCTTTACAACGTTGATATCTTTGAGTATGAAATCGGGTCGAACTTACCAATGTACGGGTCGATTCCGTTACTTTTAGCCACGAAACCAAGCTCTTCCGTGGGGCTTTTTTGGGTCAACAGTGCAGACACTTATATCGATATCAAGAACGGGGACAACATAAAAACCCACTGGATAAGTGAAAATGGTGTCCTTGATTTTGTTTTGTTATTCGGTGATAAACCTGCAGATATCAACAAGAAATATGCAGAATTGACCGGCTATACTGCTCTCCCACAGTTATTTGCTCTAGGCTACCACCAGTGTCGTTGGAACTACAACGATCAAAAGGACTTGCTAGGCATCAATGCGTTGTTTGATGAACACCAAATGCCATACGATTCTATCTGGCTAGACATTGAGTATACCGACAACAAACAGTATTTCACGTGGAACAGCAATTTCCCTTCACCAAGTGGAATGATGGATGAGTTGGATTCTACTGGCAGAAACTTGGTGATTATCATTGATCCTCATATCAAGAAGAGCTATGATGTATCGAACAAATTGGTGAAAGATAGACTCACGATCATGAACGCCAAAAACGAGTCTTTCTACGGCCACTGTTGGCCCGGGGAGTCTGTGTGGGTTGACTCATTTAACCCAAACGTCCAAGAATACTGGGATAAACTCCACGAGCTCAGTGTAGACAATAAAGTGTTTTTCAATAACACTAACGTTCACCTTTGGAACGATATGAACGAAATATCTGTGTTTGACGGGCCCGAAACTTCAAGTCCTAAAGACAACATTCAGTATGGAGATTATGAGGAACGGTCGCTTCATAACATAAACGGAAAAAAGTTCCATGATTTAACATACGATTCGTTAATCAAGCGTCAAGCATCAACTAAGAGACAAAGGCCGTTTATTTTAACCAGATCTTTCTTCGCCGGTCTGCAGAAAACTGCAGCTATGTGGACTGGTGATAACATGTCCAAGTGGGAATACTTAAAGGCATCTATTCCTATGGTTCTCAACAATGGAATTGCAGGAATGCCATTTGCAGGTGCAGATGTGGGAGGGTTCTTTGGTGACCCATCGAAAGAATTATTGACAAGATGGTATCAAACCGGAGCATGGTATCCATTTTTCAGAGCACATGCTCACATAGATAGTCGGAGAAGAGAGCCTTGGGTTCCTGGAGAGCCATACACTTCAATCATCAGAGATGCGTTGAATTTGAGATACTCCTTATTACCTGAGTTTTACAATGCATTCCGGGATTCCAGTGTTACAGGAACCCCCATTATCAGGCCTTTGTTCTATGAGAATAGTGAAAACATAGTCAATTACGCCATTGAGGATGAGTTCTTTTTAGGAAGCTCAGGTTTATTGGTAAAGCCTGTGACAGAGGAAGACCAAAAGCTGGTCGACATATCATTCCCAGACGATGAGATATACTACCACTATGTAAATGGAGAAGCCAGTTCAAAAACGTATACCAAGAGCGTTTCATTTGACGTGACACTAAACGATATACCTATAGTATTGAAAGGAGGTTCTATTATCTCCAGAAAAATGAGGTACAGAAGGTCAAGTAAGTTGATGCAAAACGACCCATATACTCTCACGATCGCTCCAAGCAAAGAAGGAACTGCTAGTGGAAGCTTATATGTCGATGACTTCGAATCCTTTGACTATGTTAAGCAAGACTATCTTCTTGTCGATTTTGATTATACACACGGCAAGTTAGTGAGTAAAGTGAAGAACGCCTATGCTGTGGATAACAAGATAGAGAGAATAGTGATTCTTGGTGTAACAGCAGAGTCTGTGACTGTAGGAGGAAACAGAGTGAGGTTTGTGAATGAAGCCGGAAATGTGGTGATACAAAACCCCGGTGTTGTTGTGAACGCAGAGTGGGAAGTCATTGTAAAGACCGAAAGTGTTCACGATGAGTTGTAAGTTTATAGTGAGTAAATGAAATGAAATTCCAGTTTTCCAGACCCACTACCTAGTTAGTCTCTGTTCATGTTGTACTAGAATTATAGTTGTACAACATTTCAGGCCTAATGCCAATTAAACACACCACTCCCGCCTGGTGTCAGTGGCCACTTTCACCACCCTCTTCCACGCCATGGTCTCGCCACACATAATACATTCTACGTGCTGCGGTAACAAGTCTCTCGTGAGACATGTGAGGTGCGCTATGATCCTACAGCACGGGGTGAGCGACACCAAAGGTACTGCTTTAGCCTCATCTTCACTCCCACTTTCCAGGATCATGTCTATGCTCTCCTCACACACTTCGCATCTTTTCACCGCCATCAATTCACTCTTCAATGTTTGCGTCAACTCGTTCGTGTCATAGAAATCACCAGCTTGAAGTTTGGCTGCGAAATTGTCAAAATCACTCAACTCCGCCAGCTCGAAAACAATGCCATATTTGTTTTTATTCCACACGTCCCACACGTCTGCGCTGAAAACATGCACCTTTAGATCGAGCTGCTTGAAGTATGGAGACGTCAAGAGAAGTCGAAGACTGCCAAGACGCATGGGTAGAGACGTTCCACCACCTCTCAGTGTCGATAGGCGAGCTTCTGGCGCGACGTGCCGCGACAGGTGCGGGTGTTGGTAGGCATGCTCGAACTGGAGCGCGGCGATCTGGGACGGGAATCCAGTGACGATTAGTGCCATTTCCCATGGCCGTAAACCCTGGCGTTTGGTTTTATAAGCGCCTGCAATTATATCGCCATTATGCTGGCGGAGCCGCCGCACAGGGTTGGGTGTAGAACCAATGTAAAACAGCCTAGGCTTGGGAATCGACCGTAGTAGATAAACCCCGTAAAATGGTGGGATCGAATGGTCTGATACCATGTAGGCAGGCGACTATTAGTAAGAGATGAGTGATTTTCGCGAATTGGATATAATTAGAAATGGGCTGGCACCAGGCGATGGCGGCGTAAAAATGGCATTGATATTTGCGCAGTTGGCGGCATAGCCGTGGTAATTAAAATAGAATAAGCTTACTTTTTTGTGTAACATAACCAAAGACTATTCAAGTTACATTTTCACTCAGCCAATTGGCACCTACATTGTTAATTATGTACACTGTCTAAGTTATCTATTATCGGCAATTTCTACGAGCCGCTCATATACTAGAGAGGGCAAAGTCTCTATTTCCCCCATATTCTCGAGCCTCTCGCTCTCGTATCATTCAGCGCTTCCTTGATCAATCTCACACCATCTGTTGCTGAAACCTTAATCAATTCCGCGGATATTACTCGCGCCATTTGGTGGCAGTTGGCCTTTTCTGGTGCAGTGCTGGAAATTTCTTCCACAGTGGGTGAGACAAATGGGCGCTAATTCCCCACCTCTGGTACTAGTGCGCCCAGATTTCTCGCCAAAGGTTTATCGCCTCGCTCGCTGTGTGTGGGCGCAGCTACGCCATTTACGACACTAATAATACTGCCAACCTCAAAATCTAAATTTATCGCGAAAACTTCCACCTCATCTTCTCATTAGCTGCACCTAAGTCATTCACTTTTGCCCAAAAGTAGCTTTCTTTTACCAGATATTTTGCCACTTAAATTATTCACTGCTTCAGGCTCTCTTCATCTAAGAACTTTCCACCTTCCCCCGTTACTTTTAAGCCCTCTGGTGTGAACTATGTCCAAGGCTACGGAAGATCAAGACCACCTCCAATCCAATGCTTCATCAAATCAAAGTGGTTCCAATGATTTCGTGAAAAAGCTATTTCAGATGCTTCAGGAGGAAAGCTATAGAAGCGTCGTTCGTTGGACTGCTACGGGTGATTCCTTCGTGGTAATCGATACAAATGAATTCACTAAAGAAATACTACCCAAGCATTTTAAGCACAGTAATTTTGCAAGTTTTGTTCGTCAGCTTAACAAATATGATTTCCACAAGGTCAAAATTAGAAACGAAGATAAACGAAACTACGAATATGGCGATGATGCCTGGGAATTTGAACACCCTGAATTCAGAATTGATAATAGAGATTCTTTGGATAATATCAAAAGGAAAGGAACCAGTAATAAAAAAGCTAGCCTGTCAGCTGGTCCTAGTGGACCGGCGGATGTGGTGCAAAAATTTGTAAAATTACAAGAACAAATGGATACCATGAAGAGTGAAAACTCCATTTTGACCCAGCAATTAACAACCTTATCGTCCAAGTATAAATATTTGATGGATTATTTGGTGACGATCAAGCTGTATGAAGAACGAAACTACGCTTCAATAAATCTACTTCTAAACTCGTTAAGTCAAGTAGGTATCAAGCTACCTGCACTTGACTTCCCTGATCCAAGCCTTATTGGAAGTTTACCGTTCAACGAAGCCATCCCAGCTGAAAGTGGTAGCAGAAGCACAAGTCTCCCTGGGGCTGCATTACTGGGCTCAGTAATGGCTTCGTCTTCTGCCCCGGTGGCTGCTGCACAAGTTAACACTTCTTTATCTTCTGGATCTATTCCTACGGTTGCAAGACCTGGCCACAGTAGAAACCACAGCCAGCACCAGTCTCAACAGGTTGCCTTACCGTCATCTGAAAACACGCTAACAAATCAACCACCAGTACAGTCTACACCATACAACGGGGTCCAAGCAGAAGAATCTCAACTGCCTGCTGGTGGCTCTGCAGCATCCAATACTCCACCAAACCAGGCACTAGCACCACCAGCCGGATTGTCCCCCAACAATGCGGTGATGCTGACCAATATTCCTAATCCTAAATTCCACGTTTTGTTGGTTGAAGATGATAATGTCTGTATCCGTCTTTGTAGAAAGTTCCTTGTCAAGTACGGGTGCCAGGTCACAGTAGTGACGGATGGGTTAAATGCTATATCAACAGTTGAACATACCAAGTACGATTTGGTATTAATGGATATTGTTATGCCTACTTTGGATGGTGCTACTGCCACGAGCGTGATTCGTTCTTTTGATACAAGGACCCCAATCATCGCCATGACGGGTAACATTCAAGAAACAGACTTGGTGAACTATTTGGAAAACGGTATGTCCGATATTCTTGCCAAACCATTTTCAAAAGAAGATTTATACTCAATCCTAGCGAAACATCTTCTTTCTCCATCAGAGGCTTCGGCTCCTATCCCTCTGCAGATTTCTCCCCCGGAGCTTTCACCCCTGGGACAACTTACCCTGGGACAAATTTCTCTGGGCCAAATCACTCTGGGACAAGTCACTCCTGCGGGGGGTCACCTTCGTGGTCCCCTGACAGGTACCGACCAGTCTCCGATCCAGTTGGGTACAGTTCAAGCTGACGTTGCTTCAACTGCTCCTGTTCCTGCGGGAGGCGAATCTGTGCTAGCACAGCCCGGGTATTTACTGGACGAGGCTGTTTTGAAGAAGCAAAGGCTTCAATGAAGAATGACCAAATCCGATGTTAATGAGTTAGAGTAGCGCTCTAGTGTATATAATGTTTATTGTGTAGAATAATGAATCCGTCAATCACGTAATTACATGTAGAGCAAGATCATTAAATGCGTTGTGGAATGGGCCATACTCCCCTATGCTAGTGATTTGCACCTCACTAAAATACATGCTATCGTAGTCGTAAGTGAGTACTGGAGGAACGAATTTCTTTCTGTTACGCTTTTTTGCAACCACCGTGAACTGTTTCAGATCTTCGAGTTTTCCCAGATTATCAAGCTGTTTCAGCTTTATCAAGTTTCCAATACTTTCCGCCCTTTCTACAGCCTTCACTATGTGAGAAATAATGGGGTACTTTCGGTGCAATTCTGAAGCTGTCAAACTATTGGTATGAGATGCTATGTGGTTTCCAAGTAGGTACACTGGTTTTGTGTCTGTCAAAAGCAAACTAGTAACATTCAAGTCAGCATGGGGAAGAAAGTATAGGGTTTCTTTGCTGCGTGTTTCAGGGTGGGTTTCGGTGCTTGTTATATCATATAGGCTAAACAACTCAATGTCTTCAGGTGTGAATATCGGATCGTAAACTGTCACCCTTGCGCCGAATTTCTCCTGGAGTTCGAGCAAATATGCAAATTGGTACATAGCCGGAATGCTCTGACTAGGGGACCCGAGTGCTAGACACCGTATATGCGTAATATTTGTGGCTGAAGGTAAAGTTAGAGAGAGAAGCGAAGATTGAGATATTTCACTTCGAAACTTGTTGAGACGAGGGACACACACATTTGTGGTTACCTCGGACACTTCCTTAACACGGTTCTTCTTCATATCACCATCTGTCAGTCTTTTGTCACTCAGGAGTGCTCCGACGGTGTTTGTAGTATCTGATATGCCTCCAATAGACATGCTCTTATCTCCAGTCCCGCGGTCGTGCCGAGCGTGCGCGATGAGCCAATTGATTATGGAAAAGATTTTTAACCAACAAGCTGACTTCTTTGGGAATTCATACTTCTAGTAACCCACTAGATCCGCTGGACACACAAATTTCTGCTCCCATTCAAACCATCGCTTCCGCTATCACCAACCCGTCTGATATGAGAAAGTGTAAGGTATTTGTAGGGTCTTCCCACCCAGAGTTAGGTAGATTGGTATGCGAGAGGCTAGGAGTTGAGCCTGCTCCTTGTAGCTTAAAGAAATTCTCCAACGGGGAAACGTCGGTTCAAATAGGCGTATCTGTCAGAGATGAAGATGTTTATATCATCCAAAGTGGCAGTCCCGAAATCAATGACCACATCATGGAACTACTTATCTTGATTTCTGCTTGTAGGGGTGGAAGTGCCTCTAAAATTACTGCAGTCATTCCACAGTTCCCATACTCTAAACAGAGTAAAATGAAGAAACATAGAGGGGCCATCACCGCCCGTATGCTTGCCAATTTGCTCATCATGGCGGGAGCAGACCATGTTATTCTGATGGATTTACATGCTTCACAAATGCAAGGTTTCTTTACTAAGCCGGTGGACAACTTATTTGGTGCTCCAACATTAGCCAGGTGGATCCGTCACAACATTCCTGAATGGCAGGATGCCGTGGTGGTGTCGAAGAATCCTGGTGGTACCAAAAGAGTCACCACGTTGGCAGACGCTTTAAAAATCAACTTCGCAATGATCCACACCGATAGAAGGAGAACTCATGATGCTTACAATAGTGAAAATAAGAAGAGAAACTTGAAACCTTCAAGTAGAGATGCCAATTACGACGAAGAAGATAATATTGTTAGTGAAATGCAAACTGCTAGAATTGTCCAAGGGCACGTTGTTGATGATGATTATCCAATCGCTGTTGTCAATGGACAAGCCAATTCCAGCCATTTGACCAAGCCATCTATTTTGGATTCCGAGGCTTTGGGCGGGTCATATGACGCAGAAAACTCTGATGATGAAGATGAATTGACATCATCTTCACAAGAAAAATTGATCACGTTGGTGGGTGATGTTCACGATAAACCAGCTATTATCTTGGATGATATGATTGATAAGCCAAATTCGTTTATTGCAGCAGCAGAACATTTAAGAATGAACTGTGGAGCCAAGTCTGTGAGTATTTTGGGTACCCATGGAATCCTTCAGGATGACTGTTTAGAGACGTTGAATGCTTGTGATTGTATTGATACTATTGTTGTCACCAATACGTATCCTATATCTAAGGAGAGAATCGAAGCAAATAAGAAGCTTAACGTCATAGACGTGTCTCCTATTTTTGCTGAGTGTATCAGAAGAGACCATTTTGGTGAATCGATTTCTGTGTTATTTGATTCATTGGCTGCTATAGAGTGAGCAGGTTCATAGAGTAATCTATGTTTATTTATTGTATTTGTAGATTACCAACGATGCAGCCTCTTGGGCTGCAGTACTCATTTCTTCTATAAATGATAGTACTAACGGAGCGTTGGGATATTAACGTAGCTTGCTAGTAAAGAGGTCGAGTTATCGATGTCATGCCGGCGAACTACCACAGTAATGATGTACGAATTGGTTAAAATTGTTGTGTATTCTCTGTTGTGTACTCTCTGTGTAATGTACCCGTTGGACACTGTTCTGCGGCTTATTGTTCCGTCTGTTGTGCGGCCATTGTTCTGTCCTGGCTATATTGTTACTCTATTTCTCGGTTTTGTGAATGGCTGCGAAATTCTTATGCTGAAATACAACATGCTCTAACAGATACTTTAGTTTTAGTTGTTACCAGGTTAACCCCACCAGTTCCTTATGCTCGAATTCATCCCTGGTATATGCCGCCTGAATTCGTCTCTGATTACATGCTCAGGATTTCTATTTAAACCTCGCTGCTGCAGTTGGATTTGCCTATAATGCGTTCTAAGACGTCTAAATCCCATCACTGGCGCTACTGGATCCGGTGGCTCAAAAGCAAGAGATCAAAGTTATCCAATAATACCCAAGATGTGAGTGTAGTCTCACTAGTGAGCCCTAGCGAGCCAGCCCTCGACTCAAAACCAGCTCAAGAGCACCCCCGTGTCGTCACCGTCTCTGTCTCTGGTGATGACTCAGATACCGAATCGGACAACGAATATCGTGGTCCTCTTTACCTTAAATATCCTTTTGAGCTGTTCGGAGAAGCTATGCAAAATCATTCAACCTTCCACTGCCCCGAGATTGTCAACTACTTCACCCTAACACAAGCACTAATCGGCTTAACGGAGTCTGCCCACATTCACTCGTTCACCAACGAAACCACAAAGGAAGGGTTATCCTTCTGGAAGTACGCTGAGCTTGTCATGAAAGACTCTTCCAGATTGCACTACTACTATAAGCAAATATTTTTGATGTCGCTGTATACCTGGGACATTAATTGCGTACGTCTATTACTTCGAGTACCAGTAGTCACCTATGCTATCTGCCATGGCCCTTCCAGACCACGTTTATTCGAGTGTGATGCAAAATCTATGGCGTGTAAGAAATTCAAAGTGACAGCAGAGTCTCTTTCCCCCATTAGGTGGCAGCAGGGTAGAGTTGAAAAGCTCATACAAGTGGTTTCGGCAGACCCCAGAGAGGCAGTGGATGCACTTAAAAAGCTTGTGTGTATCCCTCTACAGCTACTTCCAGATAACACCACCCAAGACCACTTCAAGTACTTTTTTTCTGTGAACGTAGTCAAACCTGTGATTGAGTTCTTCAATCTCACATCAAAACGAAACGTACATGAGAACGGACTCAGGATTTTCTACAAACACAAGCCAATTTGCTCTTTCGAGCATAAGCCGTTTGGATTGCTCCCAGATATCAAAGGGAGAGACCCAACTCCCCAGGAAATCAACCAAATGGTACGTTTTGAACGGCCGTTTTTAGTGTTCGCATTGGCTAGGTATATGAGAGGATGGGTGATGTATGACTCAGAGAGGTGTTTGGCAGTGGAAATTGACTGGCAGATGTTTAGAGATATGTGTAATTCGAACGGTGTTCACAAATTGAACGGTGGATTTCCCTTGAAGTGGAGGTACTTCAATATCCATTCACAGAATCCATCTATTGCTGAAGAGCTCATACACCTTCTATCCCGGTGGACGAGTCCCGATCCACAAGTGCTTGCTCGAGCTGTATGGTACAGAGAAATGATGAAGTTCTACCGTGTTGCTGTTCCGTCGTTCCACTTGCCTTCTCCAGACCATCGTAGAACAGAACATGTTAGAAGAACAGAAATGGCGGTGGTTCCATGCTCTCAGCCCCGGCCCACAGACTTCTCTACCGTCCACACCAAACCCATCGACCCGGCTGTCCCTACTTGGGGGTTCCGGTTTGCACCAACCTTTTCCATTTCCATCACCTGTGTTCAAAAAGCTATAACCAGAGGAATGAGTCCTTTGGTGTGGGTCCCTGCCAAGCACTTATACCCAATTCTTGACGACGAAGCTAAGCTGACCCTTGCCCCAGACGACATGCTCGTGATAAAAATCTTCGACTACGCCCATGCTGCTGCATACTTCTCCCGTGAGGACAGTGTAAATATGTTTCCAGAAGTCGAGTGTACAGAGAAGAACTGTGTGGATTTGGTGACTCGTGAGCGTGGGTTTAACTGTTGCTACATTAAGCATGTGGACTACCAGATCCGTATCCTCGGAGGGCAGATACAATGGCACGGGAGGTTTACATTATCACGGGCAGTCCAATCAGTCCCGCTTCCTCATGATCTTTTTACATACGGACAAGTTTTGCAACAAGTGGATGTTCTCCACCAATTGGGCATTACGCATGGAGACTTGGCCCCCAGAAACATTCTCTATGACGGCACCAGACCGTATATAATTGACTTCGGTTTAGCTACTCCTCGTGGTTGTAAACAAGAGCGCACCCAGGAACTAGTCAAGCACTTTTTAGGCAGGTAGTCTGTGATACACAAATATAATACTTGATTTGACTCTCGCAATTTTTCGCAGCCTCTTGTTCGCGGTAAAGGGCAATTAATTTTCAGGACCCTACATATGTCAGACTCTAAGCCTATACAGATTGAAGGGTTAGAGAGTGAAGCACGGACAAAGCTCAACCAGCCGATGTCACCGTTGAACCTCTCGCCTAAACACAAGTCGAGTGTGTTCCCCAACCGTGACGGCAAGGGCGACTCGTCTGTGTCATCACTTCCGTCGCCTGAAACACAGAACGCGATGGCTTCGATTGCACCAATGTTGGAGGGCTTCACGCCTAAGACGAGCTCGGAGGACGGCAAGATCAAGACTGATAAGGTGGATAAGAATGACGGGAGCCCGTTTAGTGAGGCTGAAGAGCGGGATGATACCTTCAAGGATTACGCTGGCATTGGAATCAGTATTCCAGGTGGTGCTGCTGGCGCGAGTGCCACTGCCAGTAATACTGCCAGTGCCAGTGCAAGCTATAATGGAAATGGTGGTGGTGCTAGTGGGGAGAGTGGATCGAACACTCGCTCCAATTCAACCCACCTGAACCCTCTCAAGTCCCGTCTGAATTCAATCTCAAGCGGTACGGATTTCCCCATCCTCAACAAAACCATTTCCAACTCCTCCAGTGCCTCCAGAAAAGTGTCTATCCACAAAGACGTCATCGGTCCAAAGCTCCCATACGTAGGAAAGATTGGGGTATGTGCTATGGATGCCAAAGTCATGTCCAAACCGTGTAGAAGAATCTTGAACAGACTCATCGAGAATGGTGAATTTGAGACGGTTATTTTTGGTGATAAGGTCATTTTGGACGAAGCCATTGAAAACTGGCCAACCTGTGACTTTCTTATTAGCTTTTTCTCCACTGGATTCCCATTAGATAAGGCGATACGCTATGTGAATTATCGTAAGCCATTTCTCATCAACGACTTGGAGTACCAGAAAGCTTTATGGGATAGGAGATTGGTATTGTGTATTTTAGATCACGTCAATGTTCCTACTCCGTATAGGCTTGAAATCAGCAGAGATGGTGGTCCACAGCTTGAAGATTCATTGGTGGCCCATTTGGTAGAATCTGGATTCTCCAAAGATAAGATTGAAAAATTGACTAACCAGCCTGAACCTGAATGGGAAATGGTCGATGATGATACACTTAAGGTTGGAGACAAGCTCATAAAGAAGCCGTTTGTTGAAAAACCGGTGGATGGAGAAGACCATAATGTGTACATTTATTATCCTACTTCCACTGGGGGTGGAGGCCGTAGACTTTTCCGGAAGATCGGGAATAAGTCGTCGGAGTTTGATCCTGAATTGGTGAGTCCAAGAACTGAAGGCTCATATATCTATGAAACTTTCATGGATACAGATAACTTCGAGGATGTCAAGGCGTACACTGTTGGAACAGGTTTCTGTCATGCCGAGACGAGAAAGTCCCCTGTAGTTGATGGGATTGTTAGAAGAAACACTCATGGGAAAGAGATCAGGTTCATCACTGAATTGTCTGGAGAGGAAAAAACCATGGCGAAGAACATCAGTAAAATATTCAAGCAGACGATTTGTGGGTTTGATCTTTTAAGGGTCCACAATAAATCGTATGTGATTGATGTGAATGGATTTTCTTTTGTTAAAGATAACAATGATTATTATGACTCGTGTGCATCTATTTTAAGGAGTTTGTTCATTGGAGCCAAGAAGTCTAGAGACCTCTTAAAAACTAGAACTCCTCCATCGACCAAGCTTCTTAATAAGTCACAATTCGAAGAAAAGGAGCAGAAATGGGTATTCAAAGGAATGGTGTCTGTCATTAGACACGCAGATAGAACTCCTAAACAGAAGTTTAAGTATTCATTTAGATCACCACTTTTCATCTCCTTATTGAAGGGACATAAAGAAGAAGTTATAATTAGAGAGGTCCCTGATTTACAAGTTGTTTTAGAGACTGTAAAAGTGGCTGAAGAAAAAGAGTTGGAAGACTTGAACAAATTGAAACAATTGAGAACTGCCTTGGAAAAGAAAATGAGTTTCCCAGGTACAAAGATTCAAATCAAGCCATCTTTAACTAAAGAAGATCCAGAACTTGTTGAGAAAGTCCAATTGATTTTGAAATGGGGTGGTGAACCAACTCATTCTGCCAAATACCAAGCTACAGATGTGGGTGAACAATTGAGACAGAACATTAAGTTATTGAACCGTGAAGCTTTGGGAGATGTTAAGGTGTTTACATCATCTGAGAGAAGAGTCATAGCATCTGCTCACTTGTCTTCTATGGCATTATTGGGCTACGATAAAGACCACGATGAGCTTCCAGATGACTTCTTGACTATTAGAAAAGATTTGTTGGATGATTCCAATGCTGCTAAAGATTTGATGGATAAAGTGAAGAAAAAATTGAAACCATTATTGAGACAAGGGGCAGAAGCTCCTCCACAATTCACATGGCCACCGAAAATGCCGGAACCTTTTGTGGTTATCAAAAGAGTTTGTCAATTAATGGATTTCCATAAGAGACTTATGGAATATAACTTTGCAACCAAGAATGTGGAAGAGTTTCAGGAATCATGGTGTTGTGGTGAAGATTCTATGTTGTTCAAGGAAAGATGGGACAAGTTATTTCAAGAATTTACTACTGTTGAAAAGACACACCCTTCAAAGATCAGTGAGCTTTATGATACAATGAAATATGATGCTTTACATAATAGACTGTTCTTACAAAATGTGTTTTCGTTCGATCCGAAGGATGATAAGTTGATTGAGTTCTTAAGCGAAACTTGCGGTGATACAATTCATTCAAGTGGATTGGTCAGCGAGTATCCTATCAATATATTGGCCATGAATAATTTCAAGATTCCAAATGAAAATCCTAGCTCTACACCAAGTTCTACCAGTCAATCGAAGAACAATTCCAACAATAATCTAATCAATATCACCCATACTAATACGCCGGCCTCTGCTGGATCTTTAGGGTGGGTTCTTAAAGATGCAACAGAAACTATGGAAGACTCTTCAAATAATAACCGTTCTAATACTAGAAAACTGAAGAACTCCAGTGAAAACCCATTTGACCATCCAACTTTTGCTAGATTAAGAGAATTGTACAGATTGTCCAAAGTATTATTTGATTTTATATGTCCACAGGAATATGGAATTAAAGATGAAGAAAAGTTGGATATTGGGTTATTGACTTCATTGCCTTTGGCCAAACAAGTATTAAATGACATCCAAGATATAAGAAAGAACGATACGCCAGCCGTATCGATGTACTTCACAAAAGAGTCACATATCTATACGTTATTGAATGTGCTTTATGAATCACAGATCCCAATGCAAATTGCTAGAAACGCTTTGCCTGAACTCGACTATCTCTCTCAAATTACTTTTGAGTTGTTTGAAGCCGGTGATCCAAATAGCCCAGGAGGTAAAAAGCATTCGATTAGATTATCGTTGAGTCCTGGATGTCATACACAAGATCCTCTTGATGTGCAACTTGATGATGATCACTATATCGGTTGTATTCCGAGAATCAATTTGACCAGGCACTTGGATATGGACTTCGTGACCCATAGATTGAAGTCGAGGTTTACAAGGGTTTCTTTGCCCAAGAAGTTCACACCAGTGAATATTTCCAGTCCGTTGACTGCTGGATTGTGATCCTTATTTATGTTTTATTAAGTATCAGTATTATATATATAATTGTATCGCCATTTTACATGTCTCTATTTCGTCGGCATTTTATTTATATATTTCATATCAATATTGTAAGTCTGTGGATTTTCTTTCTCTAGTTTCCCCTCTACTTTTCCTACAACTTCTAACACACACATATATTCTATAAAACAATAAATTAAGCAGACTCATAAGAGTCCCAGTTCTCGATAATTGACCTCAACTTTTCAGACTTGGTCAACTTGTAAACCTCTTCAAAGTATTCTTTGGAGATTTCAAAAGGCTTAGCAGTCAAATTAGGAATATACTTACCAATTAAATCCTTTGGTTTGACTGAAGACTTTGGAATCTTCTTGTTCAAAAATCTTTGGAATGGTTTAACACCACTCATCAAGTAAGATGAATGGAAAGGTACAGAAATACCCTTTAATGGAATCACAGCGAATCCTCTTTCTAAATCAATAGGCTGTGGTTTGGCCAAAGACTTAGCACTGACTTCTTGAATAATTTCATATAAATGTTCCTTGACTTTTTCAAGAGATAATTGTTCTTGTAACTTGACAATATCAATCTTGTTCAACTTGATAACATTCAAAACGTTGGTCAAAGTATCTAAAGCTCTCAAGTCACCAGCAGTAACGTATTGAGTGTTTTCAACATTATAGTTAACAATTTCCAATAACCAGCCTGTTTTAATTGCAACTTCGTCAACCACAAATCTTAAAGCAGCATCATTAAATGTTGGTCCAACTCTAGTAGGATTAACGGCACACATACCGTAATTGGATCTACCCTTTTCATCTCTTGGAACGGCAACTTGCATGGTCATACCTCTGTAGAAAACAACGTCCACCAAGGATTCAACTGGCATAACGTTGGCCAATGAAGACAATGCAGAGTATTCACCCAATGAGTGACCAGCGAACATGGCATCTGAAGGAACCAATCCCTTAGCCTTGATATCTTCGTAACTAGCTTTTTCCATCAATGTCAAAGCTGGTTGTGTGAATTGGGTAGCAGAAAGCAAACCGGTTGGAGAAACAAAGGTGAACTTAGTAGTAGAGTGATCGATATCTTTGAAGATCTTTTCACTTCTGATTTCACCAGATTCATCGATAGTTTCAAACATCATAGCAATATAGTTTTCTCTGATCTTTCTACCCTTCTTACCATTGAAGTGGATAGTCAATTCATTTGGATTGTTCTTAACAATGTCCAAAATAGAGAACCCATAGTTGTTGATGAAATGGTTATCAGCTCTATCCCAAACTTCCTTGGCAACATCAGACTTTTCGTATAAGTCCATACCCATACCTTGTTCTTGAGAACCTTGACCAGTGAATACAAAAGTGGTGATAGGTTGTTCAATTTCAGCTTCACCTTCCAATACAACCACTTCAGATTCGATGTTCTTGGTTTGGATCTTAATGATCTTTCTACCGTTGATCATACCAGTGTGTTCCAAAGTAGTTTGTAAAACATCATTAGGAAGCACCATACCCACAAACGAACACTTGAAAGCTCTGACTCTTTCAGCAACAGAATTAGCAGCCCATTCTTCGACCAAAGATCTAATGGATCCAGAGGAGTACATACCATGGGTAATAGTACCTGGCAAGTTAGCGTAGTTAGCAAATACTCTGGATACATGAATTGGGTTGTAATCACCAGAAACCTTAGCATATGGCTCGTTAGTGTTTGGAGCCTTAGAAGTTAATTCTTCATTAGATGATAATGGGATTGGGTTTTCAAACACAACCGCTTGTTCAATAGTGTTACCATTTCTTGATAAGTAGTCAATAACTGGGTTACCATAAGATCTACCAGCTTCGTAATCAACATTGGCAACTTCAATGATTTCCTTGGTAGGTAATTCAAAGTACACTTTACCGGTGGTCTTGATGGAGGAGAAGATATCGGTGGACTTGTACTTGTAGATAGATTCCAATCTGAAAGTCAAAGTCTTATCCAATAAGTCGATATCTTGTTCCAATTCAAACCATTCCTTGGACTTCAAGATAGCCAAATCTTTTGAATCCTTGATCTTAATTTCATATGGAGTTTCGGTGACCTTACTGAAAGTGTTTTCGAAGTCACTGTACTCACCACGGTATAAGAATTGAGAGTTGACTTCCATAACAGGCTTACCATCCCTGTTAATGGTACCAATAACTTCAACAATCTTACCACTAGCCTGGTTCAATACAGACTTGATTTCAGCAGATGATGTAACCTTGTCACCGTTCTTCAACAATTTAGCACCAGGAATCATTCTGTACCCGTTAGTCAAATGAACAAGCTTCAACAAATCACCATCAACAGTCTTTGGGAAGATGGCATTGATAATGGCCTTCCATCCAATAACAATGGCAAAGTCCATTGGAGCATAACTTTCCTTACCCTTTCTGGAAACAAAAGCTTCCAGCTTGTTACCAATAGCGTGGGTGAACTCACTGACATCTTGAGCATTGATAGTGATTTCTTCACCTTGGATAACCTTAGAAGCATCAATGTCTAAGTTGACAGCAGTGTTGGAGCCGTACCATAACTTCCAGTAGAATTCCTTGATTCTGGTGTTTCTGTCTTCAGTGATTTCTAAAATAGGTGCAAACCC
Source organism: Yamadazyma paraphyllophila (assembly GCA_030563605.1). Taxonomy (NCBI): domain Eukaryota; kingdom Fungi; phylum Ascomycota; class Pichiomycetes; order Serinales; family Debaryomycetaceae; genus Yamadazyma; species Yamadazyma paraphyllophila. The sequence continues at coordinate 314,816 of JAJMJO010000005.1, forward strand.
ATCGTTAGGCTTAAAGTTGAATAAGAAAGGAAGCTCTAAAGCAATACCATCAGCAGTTCTGTGTTCAACCAATTTGTATTCAATAACACCGGCAGCCTTGTCAAACAGAATCTTGACAACAGGCTTGTATTCACCGTTGATTAATTCATGGCTTGTCAAAGTTTGACCTTCGTTAGATGAGTAGTTAGCAACTTCAACCACCATGTTGTGGACTGGAGATAATACCTTGTGGGTGGTGTTGTCAATGTAGCTAGTTCCTTGAACAATTCTCTTACTCAAGAGGAAAGCATGTAACCAGTTCAATTTGTTACCAGCCAACAACTTAATCCAGTCGTTTAATTCAGGCAAAGCACCTTCGCTGCCAATAGTGAAGGTCTTCTTATCACCAGATTCTTCAACCTTAACAGAAGAAACAACAGGTACAGCATCATCAACAGAAGTAAGATCTTCACTGAAGTACTCAACAGTTGGAATGTTGGACTCGTCTCCATTGTAGTAATCCTTCAACAATCTCTTGATGTGTCCTTCGTGAATGTTGTCCAAGATTTCCTTGATAGGTTCGTTGACCTTGTTGGTGAATTGGGCAGCAACAGGACCGTGCAAGATACAAGTTCTTTCAACGTCTTCGTCCACAACTGCTTCCAAATCTTCACTTTGCCATAAACTATCTTTCTTGAAGTAGAAAGCAAAGTTTTCGTCCAACACTGGAACAAAAGGACATGGCTTTTGAATTGGTCTGGTACACAAAATAAGGAAATGATCACAATCTTCTTCGTTGATCAATTGAGTCTTACCTTCACTGTAGTGGTCGAAGAACTTATCAGAAAACTGTTGAGGGTTCAAGGTCAATTGGTCATTGTTTTGGAGCAACGAGTCAGTAGTGGTGGTGGTGAATCTTTCTTCCACACGGTTAAGGAAGTCACCATAAAAGTTTCTCAAGGTGATATCCAACCATCTGTCAGACTTGCTAACGTATAAAAGTTCAATAAGTCTATTGGAAACTTCTTGATAAGTCATTTCTTCCAAGTCACAAACCCCCTGGGCGTTTTTACCAAACCAGACTTTTTGGAAATCCTTGTTCAATCTAGAGATAATGTAATCTTTCTTAGCAAGTAAAGTTTCAACCAATTTATTCTTTGGCAAGTTGAAGATAGTATCATCAAATTCCTTCCATAACTTAACACCTCTGGTGGCAATCTTATGGATTGGTTCACCCATTTCAGATGTGACAGTTAAAATACCACCAGTTGGTTTGTTGTAAGTATTTTCCCAGTCAAGATCCTTAACACCAGTGGTTGCAGCAATGGCCTTTTTCGCAGCCAAAGAAGTGAATGCTTCTTTTGCAACCATTACTCTTGATCCAAATAATACACCATCAAATGGCATAGATGGGTATTTGTAACTGTTGGACCAAGTACCAGTCAAGTATGGGTAAGTATCTTCATCAGAACCAAACCCAGAACCAGCCACCAAAATAATGTTGGAATGCTTTCTAATCTTAGAATACATTTGCAAAATAGGTTGGTGGAAATCTTCAAAAGAGTGGTGACCACCACCTCTACCACCAGTCCATTGTAAGACAATTGGGAAATGAGGATTGTGTTTGGCGATGTTAACGACTTGGTTAATGGCATCGATAGAGCCAGGTTTGAGGCCAAGATGGGTCAATTTCAAGTCAGAAATATATTCGTTGGCGACTTCCAATGATGGAACACCGGCACCAATAGTAATACCTTGGATAGGATAACCCTTTTCTCTCAATTCCTTGATTAATGGAATAGACCATTGCAAGAGTCTTGGGTTAACGTAAATCAAGTTAATGGTAATACCGTAACCAGGGACGATCTTGTCTTTGATTTCGTCTAAAACGGCGTGGAACATGGTTGGATCAAAGTATCCACCTCCACCCAATTCGATGTGGTATCCGGAGTTCAATGTGTCGATAACAAACTGTGGGTTGATGGTGGTTGGAGTCATACCTGGAACCATAAGTGGGGCTCTAGATAATAATCTGGAGAACTTGGTGGATACATAAACCTTACCAGATTTATCTTTAACCAAGGTTGGTTTGAACTCATCATTCCAGTTGGTTTGGAACTTCACTGGAGTGTTGTTGTAAGTGAACAACTCTTGTTTAAATCCGTATTCGTCGTTCTCCTTATTAATATGGTAATCCAATGCACCAGCCAAAATCACTCTAGAACCAGTACCATCCTTGTTCTTGTGAGTCAAAACACCCAATCCACTAACACCACCTGGACCGAAATCAAGAATATGTGTAGACTTGAAAGTTGTGGCAAGTTCCCAGTTAACTGGTAATTGGGTGATTAAAAGCACAAGTCTTTCAGAAAGACTTCCTTCATAAGTTTGGAAGTTATCACCATTGTAAGTGTCAAACACTGGGATCACCAAGTCCTTGGCGAGGAACTCCAAGTCATTCGATTGTAAATCCTTGACCAAAGCATCATGAGCATCCTTCAATAAATGGGAATGGAAAGGAGCATAGATAGGCAAGAATCTGTTAGAGAATTTCAATTTTCTCTTTGAATGAGGAATTCTGGATTGATCTAAACCAGATTGAGCTTTTTGGTTTCTTAAGGTTAAGTTCAAACCATACAAGGATTCAGGAGGACCAGAAACAACCAATTGGTTTGGACCATTCACTAAAGAAATAGAAATGTGTTTATCTTCAGGTAAATGGTTATTAGTTTGAGCAATGAATTTTTCAACTTGACTCTTTGAAAGATCTCTTACACTCAACATTGGAGATGGTCTACCTTCACCGTTTTCCAAAGAATCTTGTAACATTGAAGGAGGTAAGGTGGTGGATGGGTAAGTAATTAAACACCTTAAACCAATGAAAAACAAAAGATTTATAGCCTTAATGGAATTGACGGAAAACTCTTTCCAGTTCTTTGAAGAACTGATAGCCACTGCAGTAACCAAACCTTGGGAATGACCAGTAGAACCATTTAAGTGGTCAATAAACTCACCAGGGTTGATATTTAATACTTTACAAGCAACTTGATAGTGACATAACTGAATAAGACAAATCAAAGGGCATGAAACTGGCACACTTAAGAGGTAATCTTGGTTAGGGGTTTTATCCTTATTTTCTAACCATTGAAGAACGTCTAAACCTTGGGTATAGATTTTATCAACGTTATCTATTGATCTTAAAAGTGACTGTAAGCTGGTATTAATTTGTTGGATAAAAGGCTTCAAAAGTGGATTATAGATATGGTAAAGCTCTCTCAATTCTTCAAAGTAGTCATCCGTGTTACCTTGACCACCAAAGATAGCATAGATTTGTGTGTGTTTATGTGCCAACAAATTTGAAGTATTTTTTGCAGCCAGCGCGATGTTGGAAGAATCTTCACCAATTAAGGATTGACACTGGTAGTAATTTCTAAGGATATCTTTGACCTTATCCAAAGTGGTTGGATAAATCAGATCATCTTTAAGCAATTCAAGAACAAAAGAGTGGATATCGTAATTGACCACGTTAGCATTAAACTCATTATAAATAAACTTCAACACGGTTGTTATTTCTTCGTCGGTCAAAGTAAGATGGGAATTCCCGTCCAAGATCAGCAGGTTTAAGAACCCCATGAACTTTGAAAAAAGTTCAATTGGGCTACTTGGTTCATTTAAATCATTAAAGCCTTCAGTAGGAGTTGGTAAGTAGGACTTTGAAAACAGTTGATTTAATTGGACAAAATTAGGATATAAGGTACTAGGTACCAAAACGGTGAACTCAAGGGTTCCGTGATTCAACTGAAATGGTCTGGTTGACGACATGTTGGTTGAGTGGGTTTGTTAGTGTGCGGTTATGCAGTTTATATAATATTTCTAGGCCGATTTTGTTGGTAAAAAATGTTGGTGGGTGTGTATATAGTGCGAGGCGTGGTGCGGTTTGGCGCTACGTTGGCGCGGTGGGCGTGGGCAGCCGATTCGGTTGGGCGCAGAGTCTCCGTCTAGCGCGATGATGCCGCGAGCGACAAATGGACTGTGGCCCGCGCATGCCAACGGCTAATAACAACGGCTTCAATTATACTGGTCGAACAGAGCGAACATATCGAGACGGCAAGTCGAGTTCACGCCGGTGCCACCAGCTGGTGCCTGGTACAGCGTCTCTACATTGCCACCTTCTAAGCACCTCCAGCCCTCTAATCCTCAGCTAACCTGCCACTAGCTTCCGCCCAACATCCCCGTCCTGCAGCTAAGCGTTGTTGAATGTTGGGATCCAAAATGAGATGTTTTGTGGGTATACAGGAAAGTGCCTGGCTCGCATACCACACGGTTGCACCGCCGGCGGGCCACTACGACCCAACTGCCCCTGAACCAGGGCCATTTCTTCCACCAGTTTAGCCGCTGGTACCTTCCGTGTCTCCGTATTTTATCCTGAGGTGTGCATTCTAAATTTTGGGGTGCAGGGTCTGCCAAAGAAGGGAGTCTCCTAGAGGTTGGGTGAAGTGTGGTATATAGCGAATTGAGTGGTGTGGTATTCAGCGAATTGCTCCACACGTATTACAATGGTCTATTTATATTAGGCTGCGGTTATCATAAGTCTAGGTAGTATAAGGCTGGGTAGTATAAGTCTAGGTAGTACAACTCTAGGTAGTACAACTCTAGGTAGTATAACTCTAGGTAGTATAACTCTAGCTTGTGCTGTGGACAGTCACATTCCCCTTGCACAGTAATGTGGGTGCCCTAGGATGGTTAGTGCAGCCGTCCAGGCATGTTAGTGTCTGTTCATGTACGTCTGCACTATCTCCGGGGTGTTTAACTCCGGATTTATCTCTGGTATCTCTGGCGTTAGGGTGTATGGTGAGTACCAGTATCAGCGTTTTCTGGTCAGTATGGCATCGTCTGGCCAGTATTAACCTCTCTCCCTGTGTCTAACCACTTCTCAACCCACGAATAGAACTGTACACCAACTCGCTCAACCCAGAGTACCCCATTGCCTCTAGCCTCTTCAACACATCCACCTTGATCTCGTCATACCCAACACTTAGCCAGTCGTCGCTCATGGCCGCCACAGAGTCCTCTGTAACTGGCCCAGGATGCCTGACTCCAACCTCTCCAGCATCTTCGATCTCCCAGATAAGTTGTGACACGATCGTAGACCAAATGGGGTTATGGAATAAATTGCCGATGTTCTCCTTCTGGACAAGGTTTGAATAGTTGAACACATTCACCGTTGGGAGTTTGCCTATGAACTCGTCACATAGAAACATGCCCTGGTTGATACCGTCGATGGTAGCATCTTTATGGAAACACCGGTCTCTCCAGATCACGTTCAATGTATCCATCACTAGGGCCTTTTGAATGTGCTTGTAGTTATCTGGGCCATTATACTTTTTAACGTGGCTTATGAAGCCACAAGTCTCGGAAAAGACAATCGGGTTTATGGTGAATATCAAGCACCAATAGATATGGGCTGGAAGAAGAATAACTTCTGGTGCAAGTAGCTGGAGGTGGTCAGTAGAAATGGTGGTGATGAAATGTAAAATCTTGAGGAAAGACATCTTGGCATGGAGATCAAACTCCCGGACATCGATGATCGAGTATATAAACAGAACAAGTTGGTTGATTTTTGCAAGACATGATTCTCCGTGTTTCTTATACCATACTGAAAATAGTACGCCCACCTCATATAATACAGAGTGGTTTGTCTTGTACAACTTGTCGATGGTGTTCTTCAAAATGGATACGTCAAAGTCGATATTAATGTATCTTAGGAGCTTTAACTGGGTTTCCGCCAACCCTATTTTTAAGGTGCTCTGGACACTGTCAAACTTGATAGTTTGGGGATACCATTTGACCAACTCAACTATCTCTTCAGATACAGAGTCCTCTTTCTGCAATTGGGTGATGAAGAACTCGAGCTGGTCGATATACTCCTGGTTTCCAAGTAGGTGTTTGAAAACTATATAGCTCAATAGTATCCGTCTGGTGCTGGATCCATGGTGTAGCGAAAGAGCATTCCGTACGCTCAAATAACCCATCTCATTGTACTTGGAAGCTAGTTCTTCGAGGCTATTCGCTATGGTTAGAGGGGAGAAAAATGTATGGACAGCCAGCGAATCGGTTCCTAGTTTCCGTTTTCTTGGAATGCTTCTTCTAAAATCAGAATACTGAGCGAGGCATTTCTCGAGTATATGGGCATGAGCTGCAGACACAGACGAAATCTGTCGTACAGATGCAAGCCTTTCAATATACTGGGTGTTGGGTGGCCTTAAACTGTTGACAGACGGAACTGTTTTGTTGAGCTGCTGGTATAAGGAAGTATAATCTCTGTAATCTAAATCTGGTACGATATCCTTAAAAAAAGCTATCAAAGCTTTAAGGGATTCATCCAATGGGAACTTGACTGCCAACCCAACCACCATTTGGATATGCCACTTCTTTACTGCTGGCCTATTTAAAAAGCACAAGAAGATCAAACTGGTTATCAAGGGCCTGGAATACTCAAATGAAAGCAAATTGAAAATAATAGGATTGAGCGTATATAGCACGTTAAGACCTTCGTTGCCAAACAAGTGAATTGAGGAAACAAGCCAATCTAAGAGCAGATTTTGAAGGCTTGCAGAAAGCTTTTTCTGCTTAACTTTTTTGCCGTTCTGGTAGAAGACACGGGGGTATCCTATGGCACTAAGAATGCGGTAGATAACGGATTTGTCTAGGTTATACAGGCCGTTTGGTAGAAGTATAGATCTGACGATAAACTTTTTATCTTGTAGTGACAAAGGGCCGGAGAAAACGAGATCTAGAAGAGCCATTAGGTCCTGGTTTTCGATACCACTGGTTGAGGAGATGCTAGATATCTCATGAAGTGCCTCGGTGTGGTCTTGGTCTTTTGCTGGTGTAGAAAGCACACGTATTAGGGCAGATAGAGCCATGACGCGTTTAACTGAATCGCGAAGAGTGAGATGAGATGCGTGGAGACGTTTGGCGGTAGGCCAGCGCGGATGAGAGTGTCAATTACCTGACAGGCTGGCGATGCGCTACCGAGCCGGGTGGTGCTAATCTCCCTCTATTCACTATATACCTTATGTACTTTCAACATCGGGCCTGTTTCACTCGCAAGCATATCGTGGCACCTCTGTCCATCTATATTCCCCCTGCCTCTCTGTACCACCTTACTCCCCTGTCAAAACTAACCACACATAACCCGCTGTTGGTATCGCCACCTGCACCACCTCTAATTCCCTTCTTTATAAATGCAACCCCACTGGCAACACTTGTGTCTTGGTCGTCTTGTTCAGTGACATCGTCAAAGTCGCTTGCACTAATATTAATTGTAGCTTCTCTTTCTTTATTCTCAAGATTCCATACTCTGACACACTTATCAAATCCACAACTGGCAAGGTACTGACCTTCTTCATCAAAGCTTAATCCCATAACCCAGCCCTCGTGAGCAAATCCTCCAATAGTAGACTTGTTGGAATGGGAAGGGGTGGTGAGAGATCCAACATTCTCTCCATATTTGACGTCATATATGGTGATACTTCCAGCGTTTTGGTTATCTCTTCCTACAACAAGAAGCGATCCTCCTGGAGAGAACTTTACTACTCTTGGGATTGAGGTGTTGTCCACTTTGGACCCGGACACTTGTAAGTCGGTCGAATGAAACGTATAGATGGTCTTAAGAGTATCCAATACGTACATAACAACATCTCCTGAGGTATATCCTACAGCCAACTTCTTCTCCGGGTGGTTGACATCAATCGATATGGGAAATGATCCTTCCGTAGATGCCAATTCAGTTTGTTTGGTAAATTGGATGTCTATATCATCCTTGGAGCCAGCAATTTTCATTTGGTAAAGCAAGATGCTTCCGTCTATCTTGGAGGCAACAACATAATCCTGGACAGATTCGGGATCTTTGTAGAACGCTGGGGTCCACGACACTTTGGCCAATTCAGCTGGTCCTTGTATCGATTTGAGCGTACTGATATCGTCATTGACGTAGACCTGGAAATGTATCACACCGCCAAACGTTCCATATCCCACCACCACAACCTTCACGTGGTCACCGCTCAAATTGAGGGTATTTTCGTAGACGTTTATATGGTGGATACCTGACTTGTCGATTGGAACCGACGTGAGATGAGCTTTTGGATCTGATGCCTCTTCGATGTCGTTATTCCAGAAGTTGGCCACTCCATCGCTACCCACAGTGATACTATGCTTGGATACAATAGCCACGTCCAACACATCCAGGGTATGGGCGGAGCTGACGCTGGCAGTAGAGATGTATTGCTTCATGATAGTTTTCCGCGAACAGTTAATTTCGTGAAGAGTTTGTGTGAGCGAGACCAACAGATGTGTCACATGTAAAAGGGAGAAAGACAGCGGAGCTGGAGAGTGTGAATTGTATAGTGCTGTTGTGAATTGAATAAACAAGCTTTTACGAATAGAACTTGGCTTCAGTTCCATGTGTTGGGAATTTACTCGTATACCTGCTCGTTTTCATTTCTGTGCAGTTTCTCAATTTGCAACCATTTCACAAACATGACGTTCAGAAGCCTCAGGCATTCTTTTAGAATGCGGGTCATGGGCAGGAAAGAAGAGATGGAGAGTAAGTATGTTGCGTCCAGTAGCGAGAAGAAAACACCCGACCGGGTTCAAAAAAGGCGCAGAATGAAGGCGCTATTCGAGTGGTACTTTCCTCCAATTGGGAGCAGCAAAGCGGAGCTGAGTACTACTCTGGAAAGCCCTCGTTCGCTGACTAAAAGTGGGATCTTATCGGGGACTACTATTGAAGGGACTGACAGAGAACATGGGGAATGTAGCAATGAAACCACAGAAAACGAGTGTCAAACATCAGAGGATGGAAAGTCTGACAATGACAACAACCAATGTGTCAAACTTAACGAAAACGATATTGCGTTGTGTCTGTCGCCAGACGCACCATCAGGTACTATTCCTATAGCACCACAAGTGTTTTACCCGTTTAATGCAAATTTGCCTACGCCTTTTAGTACATTCAGTCCAATAGAAATACAGCCCAACGGATTCAGTCCAACGGGAATTCAAAACTTCAGCCCAATTGGAAATGCACCTAGAATACCCACAATCACTTCGATCCCCCCTGCCCCTGTCAGCACGACGTCCCTTCCCTCGGGATACAATCCTGAAATCATTTCCCTGGTGAGCATTACCGATAACAATACCAGCAATGACTCCGATACTTTATACAATCATCTCGAGGCATACCCTGTTCAAGACGCAGATGAAGGCGAGGTGTCGTTTGAAACTAGGTTTGACCACTCATTCCAGATCCCCAAACCGCCCCCAGAGTTGCCCAAGGAAAGCCACAAAAAATGGGAAAGAAGTCATATGTTAAGGCATATGGCATCGAAGCACTCGTTGCATCTGTTGAGAAGTAAAAGATCGTTCATGTTCTGTGGTTCTGGAGATATGAAAGCTGGTGCAGGAAAAGTTTGTAGACAAATGGATGTTGAAGCAGAAAGCAGCAGATACGGAGAGCTGACCATCAACTCATTCGACACTCTTCTGACATCCCAGCTAGATGAGAAGAATGCATTGGCCCAAAATCAAACCGATCATGGCACGGGTATGTTGAAATCAATAGGAAGCATATTTCGAAGGAAATACAGGGCAGGTAGATAGCACCGGTCTAGTGGAAACAAAAAGCCGTAATTAATCAGATGAAATGTGGACTAAGTATTAACTTTGATAAGAATCTAGCAACAACTAGTTAGAATCAGATGATGTAAACTCTATCAACGGCTAGCGCAAAACATTACCGTTAAAGGGAATAAAGTACTTTCCACGTGTAAATCGTTTAAACAATTATTTCTTCTACTCCACCTATTCAAAATTGAAAAGGCTAAAATGGCCTCGACTAAGTTGTGCATTTACGGCAGCGTCAAGAGTACGATATTTTCTGGCCGGTGTGTTTTGACAATAGATCGACAGTGGCAGCCGGGCAGACGATAAACATCATGTCCTAGTGACTAATGAGATATGGGCACTATGTTGCAGAAAGCAATGCAGGCGACGAACGGGAGCAACGCAGGCGACTCATGGTACGAAATTGGCGGTGTAACAGAACCATCCTCGCCTTGGAACTTTAAACTTCCTCTAGTCAATGGTAGATATTTCTTATACCTTGTAGTTTAATTCGAGAAATAAGCTCCTAATTGAACTCAATAAATTCCTCATGAAGCCGTTGGGAAAACGCAGATGCAGGCGTGTCGCGTAATGGTTTAGCCGCTAGCCGTGGATATGGCCATAAACGGTCGCCATGGAGGCTTCGTACAGTCTCTATGCTCAAAAGCTCCTGCTGATTTCTTAGGCGCAAATCATGTAGCTGCTCGCCTAAATCTGCTCGTAACCAATTTCAGTTTTCGAGGCGAGGATGACATCGTGAGGATGCTGATGACATAGTGAGGTTCACATTGAGCAATAAACCAGATATGTCGATGTATGGTGTCTTGGGATACGCCGCTGTACCATGACATTGATCATTGAGTATCAGCAGCTAAGTGGCAGTTCAGTAGACACTGCTTATCGAGTTTAAGGCACATACACACCAAGCGAAACAACAATAAACCGGCTAACTAAGGGGCTAAGAAGCGGCCCCGCCAATGATCAAGCGGCCAACATTTGTGCATGTCGAATATCTATTTACGGCTCCAGTAATGCATATGGGGCAAATTAAAATTCGGCTAATTTTAACTGGCGCCATTTGTGTGCTATAATTATATTGAGAATCATGTGGACGTGCACATAGGCAAACCTTATCCGAATGCAGATATTGTTAGGCGACATTTGGAGTCCCATTCCCAGTTCGGGTCACCGCTGAATGAGCCTCAAACGTTCGCTTGTTGACGGAATTAAGGTGGTGGCCGGATGTTGCATCACATGCGGCTTTAGTTATACTGCAACCGAAGGCCCTATTGCATATGCCGAAGCTTCGGTTGCCTAAGACAATGGCTGCGAAGAGCCAAGTTAAACGGACTAATCGCCCATGGTGACAAGTTTAATCGTGAACAGACTCTATACACTGGCCATCACAAGTATCTACAGTTCTAGATCTCGAGAATACGACTTGAACCCTCTAGTTGATTATTAAGGTTAAACTTTGAGCTGCAGATCGCCAACTTTAATGCTGCGAACTTTAAAATTGCAGCCAACTCATGCTTGATAATAATGTGGGCGGGCGCCATCTCTAAGGCATTCTTGCCCTTGATACGTCAATTGGTCTTGGTGGTATAAATTGCACTGCTTTGGCAGTTTTCAACCCCCATCCAGGAATAATGTATCCTAATATTATCACATTCGCTTTACTCTTATGGTACTTGGTGCCAGTGAAGTCGTTCCTTTTTCCTAAATGTGACTTCACTAATATAGTTCCTAATATTAAGAAGGACTACTGTGACATCTGGGATGTGCGTACTAGCAGTGGGTATGGATTCGTTAAAAGAGACGAAGAGGTAATCGAACCTAGAGATTTTGGTAACTTGGTCCCTGCTGCTGCCATGGTCATTACCGATGTCAAAGCTGCGGCTGATGGTCTCTTCAGTGTTGGTGTTAACTTCAAGATTGATAAATCTGACCAGCTTCAATTCAACTTGGGTAAAAAGATTAATAACTTATGCATCGTTGGTACTGACGTGCTTGGAGGTAAGGTTAATATTGTGGAAAACACCATTTGGAAGGTTGAAAATGCTCTTGAGTGGTCGGCAAAAATTCTTATCAAGCCAAAGAAAAATAAGAATCTTTGTTGTTTACCGGACCAATTCTCTATTACCTTGGATTGGGTCAAGGATCAGACCACTGATATAATGAAAGACATTCTTGGTGTGTTCAAGTCGAAGTGTGAATGGAAAGTCGAGGTTGCTTCCAGCGTTTCTTCAAGCTTCGCTCAGTCCTTCAATGCCAATTCCTTGATCGACCAATTGCTTCTGCTGAACTTTTATAAGAGAGATGATCTCGAAGAAAGAACTTTTGGTTTTGGTGGTGGCAAAAGTGGTTACTTTGATATCTTCCTGGGTATCTGTACAAAGAATACAAAGCTTAAGAATTATTGTTGGAAATGTGATTGTCCAGTTTCTTCAACTTCTTCTTCCAGCACTAGATCTTCAAGTCTGTCTATTAGTACCCCAGTTACAAGTTCTTCTATCCATACATCAAGTTCCACTTGTTTGACATCATCTACTCGTTCTTCGAGTTCTTCAAGTTCTTCCACTTGTTTGACTTCGTCGACTCATTCTTCGAGTTCTTCGAGTTCTTCAAGTTCTTCAACTTGTTTGACTTCATCGACTCATACTTCAAGTTCCGAAGTAACTTCTAGTACTGCACCTCCAGATACCTCGAGTGATTGCTCAACTGAGTCTTCCAGCTCTGAAATCACCTCCAGTAGTGTTCCACCAGTGATCTCAAGTGAGTCGTCTTCCGAAACTCAAAGTTCTTCTACTGAATCATCAGATGTCCCAAGTTCTTCTACTGAATCATCAGATATCCCAAGTTCTTCTGTTGAATCTTCTACTGAATCTTCTGGAACCCCAAGCTCATCTGAGTCTTCAAGTGAGTCTTCAAGTTCAGAACTGGTTTCTAGTAGCGTTCCGCCAGTGATCTCAAGTGAGTCGTCTTCCGAAACTCAAAGTTCTTCTACTGAATCATCAGATGTCCCAAGTTCTTCTACTGAATCATCAGATGTCCCAAGTTCTTCTGCTGAATCTTCTACTGAATCTTCTGGAACCCCAAGCTCATCTGAGTCTTCAAGTTCAGAACTGTCTTCTAGTACTGTTCCACCAGTAATCTCAAGTGAATCATCTACTGAGTCATCAGAAACCTCAAGCTCTGAGAATCCAAGTTCATCTACCGAATCATCTCAAAGCCCAAGTTCTTCTGTAATCTCAAGCTCCTCGGAATCAAGTTCTGAGATAACTTCCACTACTGTTCCACCAGTTATTCCAGATGAGTCTTCTTCCTCAGAGACTCAAAGTTCTTCTGCTGAGTCTTCGGTTGAATCATCTAATGTCCCAAGCTCATCTACAGAGTCATCTCAAGTGCCAAGCTCATCTACAGAGCCATCTCAAGTGCCAAGCTCCTCTGAGTCTTACACAGAATCATCTGATCTCCCTAGCTCGTCTTCAGCTTCGAGTTCTGAAATAACTTCCAGTTCTGTGCCTCCAATCATTCCAAGTGAATCTTCTTCGGAGGTATCCACTGAATCATCTGAAATTCCAAGCTCATCTTCTGAATCATCCAGTGAAACTCCATGCCCTGACTGTTCAACTAGTGATGAGATATCCAGTAGTGTACCACCAGTAATTCCTCCAACTGATTCAAGCAATGTTCCTCCAACTAGCCCATCTACTGGTGTTCCTCCAACTAGCCCATCTACTGGTGTTCCTCCAACTGGTCCATCTACTGGTGTTCCTCCAACTGGTCCATCTACTGGTGTTCCTCCAACTGGTCCATCTACTGGTGTTCCTCCAACTGGTCCATCTACTGGTGTTCCTCCAACTGGTCCATCTACTGGTGTTCCTCCAACTGGTCCATCTACTGACTTCCACACTACGGTCATCACTATCACATCTTGTTCGATAGACAAGTGTTCTCATGTTCCTGTAACTACTGGTGTAACTACTGTCACTAACGACATTACAACTTATACCACATATTGTCCAATTCCCGGCGAACCTAAGACTGAAGTCCCTGGTAAACCTACTGGAACCCCAGAAACTCCTGGCTCTGAACAACCTGGTTCTGAACATCCTGGCTCTGGTTCTCCTGGCTCTGAACATCCTGGCTCTGAACATCCTGGCTCTGAGCAACCTGCTCATGAACAACCTGCCTCAGGTTCTCCAGGTTCTGATAACACTCCTGCCACACCTGGTGCTAACCCTGGAACTATCGTTGCCGCAGGCTCTAATAATGATACCACTGATACACAAGCTTCCACCCTCACAACTCAGGCTGTTCCTACCTCTGAAGATACCTCATCTGTTGTGCCAAGTGAAGGAAAAGCTTCTACAAAAATAGTAAGCGCCGCTGCCATATTATTCGGTCTTATTGGTTTCTTCATGTAATATCTACTTGTTTATCTTGTACGTTTTCTGTTATATATTTTAATACCACTTTTTCCATTCTTGTTCATAATGTGATGATAAATACTTTATATGCCATGGTTCAAGCGATTTGTCTGGAAGTTCATCAATATGACTCTGGGGACAAAAGAGGGAAGAGATCTGAGACTACAGCTATTATTCTTTAATAGAGTGTGAGTGAATACCTTTAGTCTATCTGTAGTTACCAAGGATCATTTTTGGAATTAAACAATGACTAATAGATTCTTAAACGTTATATTAACACAATAAATAGTATATGTAGATTGTTTTTGATGTCGAAGCTTTGCGATTTAAAGATAGATAATCTATTTTGATACAGTTACAAAGGTTACTAGCTGATGAGTTCACCACGCCTTGGTAGAAATCGTATTGGGCATTAACGAATCAGATTCTACGGTACATCAAAATACGCTGATCCCAAAGCTCTAAGTCTCATCAATCTTCTATAACTCAACACTTAATCGCAACAAATCACATTGAACAACTGTTCCTGCTCTCTTAATATCACAATTGCATGTCTCTTTCAACATCACTTCTTCAACATCACTTCTTTCTCCATCCAAAGGGGAAATACCAAGAATGAGTCTCCTCAAAATTACGATGCCAATACGTTCACTTATTTACCATTTCGAACCAAACCATGGAGGAAAAATGCATATTAAGGTTTATTTGTTACAGTCTTTATTTTTACAGGTTATTTAGCCGACGAACCTAATGCTTTTTTACCCCGTACGCTCAAAAAGTGTCTTCTTTGAGATGTGGTTCTGGTTTTGTTTTGTTGTGTCCTCTGTATTTTTTATACTTTTGTGTTTCTTTGGGTTCGTTCATCTGGTTACACATGAGATCAGATCCGATTTCCAAGATGGAATTGAGTCTCTCTTTACCCAGGACTTTGGTTTACAGGTAATGTAGAGTCCTGTCCTTGAAAGGAATGGTTGTCATCGATTGGAAGCAGATAGAAACGTGGAGATCAAAGAAACAACAAAACGTGAATTCGTACTCAAGTCAGCATCCGCTCGGAATCAAATCACATGTACTAGCCATTCCACTCCCTATAATCTACCTCTTCCTGGGCCTTCGCATCAATGCCTCAGCTATATTTCCCTATTTCAAAATACCTCTTCAAAACTACGCCTACGAATATAGTTACAATTGAATGAACACAATACACCCCTTCAACCAACATGTTACCACAGGCATTTATTTGGTGCCATTATGAAAGCCATTATTGAACAGCAGGCCTGTAATTCCCACGACAACCCGCAGAAATTCACATCAACAATCCGCACAATAATTCTAACAGTGCATGGATCAATGTCTGGGATCAGTTTCAAAGACAACGTCGAATCACAGTCAATCTTCAGACGATGGTGTAATGGGAAGAACCTTTTGGGGAACAAGCTTGTGGTGGCCCAAAACCAGTACATTTACGCTGCCATTGATAACACCATTAGAGCGTGTTCCATCTCCTCGAAATCAAAATCCTATAAACTTTTAACAACCAATTTCACGCCCTTTGACATTGCTGAAATCGCCTTGAACGGGCAGGAAAACTTCATTTATTCCACGGATTACCGGAGAATTGTTGTGCAGAGCACTGTATTACTGGTTGAAAAAGCATTGGCTCTTCACAGGTCCACAGAAGCCTTTGAACTTGAAGGACTTGATGATACAATTGTTAAGATCCTGTGGTGTAATTACAGTGCCAGAGGCTTGGGCTTGGCGGTGCTACAGGCCAACAATGTCGTGAAATTGTACGATTTGAGTGTCGATGTTCGTCCTGTGCTGACTATTATTTTGAGCAAAAGCAGTGGGTTTGAGAACGAAGTTGCCTCGTCTATATCATTTGGCTCATCCTCATCTTTGGCAGGTGGATTGACTTTATATATTGCCACCAAAAGCTCCAAAATCTATGCTGTTTTCCCGTTTGTTTCTGACGAAAGCAGAATCGTAGCTTCCAAAGATGAAGTCAAGCTTGCATACACCAACTCGGTCAGTCTATTGAACTACTTATCCAACAGGAAGGAGTTTTCTGCATCATTGAAACCCGCCAAAGATCTGGTGAAGTTTTTCAAGCATTTAAAATCGCAACTTGACACTTGCAATGTGGCAGAAGCAAAGAAATTGAATAATAAAGAGATCTTCTGTTATTCTTTGTCTCATTCTCCTCCAGCTCCAAAGGTTCAGGGCCCATTAGCTAACCTTCAAATGGGCACCATTAGTGACATCTCCCACCTTGGAACATCTGATGATACACCATTACTTGTTGCAATAAACTCAGATCAAACCGATTTGACCATCAATTACCTCGCCCAGATTTTGCCGTTAACAGTTTCAAGTGGCTCTGGGTCTGGAGGAGTTTCACAAGTTCTGCAGAAAATCTCCACTTTAGCTATCACCAATAAAGCTCATAATACTTATAAGACTCCAACTAAAGGTTTCGGGTATATCGACGAGGAAGATGATGATGATACGGAAGATGAAGTGTCAGAATATAAACCTTCACTTGATGAAATTGCTGTTGATATTATTCTGGAATGTAATTTACCTCCTTATAGAAAGATTCTTCTTTCCGATAGTAGCCCAAGAGGGTTTTTAATCCATAGCATCGGTAATACCATTATTGCATCTGGCTTGGACTGGATAGACTCTTTGCCTGATGTATCTGTGGGAGGTCTTGCAGGAACATATCAAAACTATAAAAGTGGTGATTTTTCCAATGTGTTGTTGCTTAAAGACGACATTGGTTTCACCGGAGACTATTTGGTTAGTTCTATTGAATATCCTTGGATTAAGCCTACAGTATTGAAGATCGATGAAAACAAAATTGCAGCCATCGAATATAATGTTGGCCAAGTCAAACTTGAAGATAAAGCTGAAGAAAAGGTAGTAGTAGAAAGCAAAAAACCATCCAATTTATTGGCAGAAATCCAAAACGATATGAAAAATGTACTGAAAATCCCAAGCACATTTAAGATATCATCAAAGGATTCACCAGTTGATGCACTTGAGAAGATAAATGACTTCTCTGTGGCATCACTTGGAGTGATAACCGACTACGAAAGACTCTTGTTGAAAGTGACGTTCCAAATTACATCCAATTTGATCGAATTAAAGTACCAGATAGGCCTTGTGAATTCTTCTTATGAAATGGATGGGGGTAAAAATACAGAAAGAATTGAAACATTGACTCAAAAGCAAAAACAATTGAGAACCAGATTGACCAAATTCCATGATAAATTGGTTCGTAAAATTGAAAATATCAAGATCAATAAGCAGGTTCCATTATCACAAAAAGAGCAAGAATGGTTCAAGGAAGTCAATGATATTACTGAAGCCGTAGGAGCAGGGAATACTCAAGGTCTTCAAGGAACCATTGAAAGATTCAAGAAGGAAGTAGAGCATTTGAAGGAGTCTGGTTCAACTGAAGTAACGGTTCAAAAAGTGCCAAAAGACTTTCATCTAATAAAAGACTTGTTACAAACGCAAAAAGTTTCTTTGGCGGTTTTGCAGGCACGGTTGGACCTGATCAATGGTCTTGTTAATCTGATTTAGTGTACATTATACGATTACTTAATCCCTCACAGCTTCTCTGTCGCCTTTTATTTACTCTATATTACACATATTTGGTACCAGTGAACTTCTTCACACGTAATACCATCCCATCATAAAACCGTCCGTCAAACTTCTGTCTGATCTTATCAGCCAGCTCCGTTTCTCTAAACTTCACTGTCACAACAACGTTGCCTGGAAAAACCGTTACTTTCACTAAATCGGTGACGTTTTGTTCCTCACATTCCTCTCGTATGTCATCTTTGATATCCTGTTCAAGCTCATCTCCTGCCTCTTCTTTCCTAAACATGTTTTCTATCACGAGGATTTTCTCGTAAAACTTCTGCTTGATCTCATCGGCCCGATCTTTCTCGTCATTTTTACTTTCGAACTGGGCCTCCTCTATCGTCACCGTTCGATTACCTATTGTGGTTTGGTTCATCATCTGGATGGCAAGCTCGACTGATTTGTGGTTCTCGTATATCACCAAAGCTTCGTGCTTGAAGACTTTGTCTTGGTCATAGTAGAGCTTTATCCTCGGCTCGTTGGCTTTGTCCAATGCTATGGTACCGTATTTGCTGAAGTAGTCATTTAGTTCGGCAGCAGTGATCTCCGGGAGATTAGAAATAAATATCCCTGTGTTGGAAGGCTGCTGGGACTTTAGCTTTTGCTTTTCCTGTTTGATTTTAAGAAGCTTCTGGCGCTTGATTTGCTTGATTTCTTCTCTGTTTGCTTCTTCTTCGAGCTCTTCCTCATCTAAAACATGCTTTTTAATCACTATCCATTTGTCTACCACAAAACTATACTGGTACTCAGTGGTTTTATCTTTTTCGGCATGGGAGAAAATGAATTGATTCTTTTCGTTATCGAATGATATTCGAGGATCTAGTTCCTTGAGTTTCAGTGCATCCTTCACAATCTCAGATGGCGCCGGTGGCTTGGGAGGGAAGTTCATGGCGGTGAGATGAGATAACACCGTGCGAATATTTCTGGTATTCTTTCAGTTTTGATCACGTGCAACGTAAACTGCTTAGAAATCTGTGATTCACATCATCGGAATTTGGAGCTGCAAATTGGCGATCAATTGGACAATGAATTACGAATATGGCAATGGCCCTGAGTATTTGAAGCTCTGGCGGAATATTGCCGTACTGGGGGGGCTTCATTAGTAAATATTTGTAAGTCAAAGTAGTCGCTGATCAACTATAAAAGCCCCAAGTTGCATTGAATCTGCTATTACCAAAATGGTTACCGCTTTAGTTACAGGTTTTACCGGTTACATTGCTTTGCACATTGTCAGCCAGCTTTTGGCCAAAGAACAAACCGTTATTGGGACAGTACGGTCGCAAGAGAAAGGTGACAAATTCAAAGCGATAATCAATAACTCCAACTTTTCATTTGTGGTTATAAAAGATCTTGCACAACAAGAGGTCTTTGAGGAAACATTCAAGTCACATCCTGAAATTGATTATATCTACCATGTCGCTTCTCCTTTGATTTTCAAGTTTGAGGATGCAGAAAAAGATATTCTTAATCCTGCCGTTAATGGTACTACAGGTATCCTAAAGTCGGCCCAGAAGTACGGTAAAAATGTCAAGAAAGTGGTGATCACTTCCTCTTATTGTGCTCTGGTTTCACCAGCCAAGCATTATTCTGGAGACTCCAGCATTCATCTTAACGAATATCTGTTTTCAGACATCACCTATGAGGAGTCAACCACTAACGCCGACTTTGCTTACTGGGGATCTAAGGCATTAGCGGCAAAGGCTACCTACGACTATATTGAAGAAAACAAGCCTAGCTTTCCTATTATTAATATGTCTCCAGGATTTGTTTGGGGTCCGCAAGCATTTGATGAAGTGGCCAAGACTGAATTGTCCAATAGTCCTAGAACCATTGGTATGTTTTTAAAAGGCCAATTTGAACAGGCTGGCTTTGCTATTGGTGTCTTCATTGACGTTAGGGACGTGGCACTCGCTCACATTAAAGCTATTGAGTCAGACAACATCAGAGGTAAAAACTATTTGTTAGAGAACGGTGGATTCGATAGAACGCATATTCTTGATGTGATTAACCAAAGGTTCCCTCAGCTTGGGTTAAATAAGGTTCCTATTAGTGAGGAAGTTAAGGCTCCGAAAGTTGATTCCTCTAGGTCAAGGAAGGAGCTTGGAATTGACTATAGAAACTTGAGTGTCAGTATTGGTGATATGGTCGCCCAAATGCTAAGAGTTGACAATTATTAGAGCTTTTAAATACTCCCAATAAATATCACTTACCTTCTTTCAATTGCTTATCCTCTTCAGTTATTTATATTGTGTTGAAAAGCAGTTGACTTTGAACATATGAGTCTAAGTTCGTTCTTGTCTTTATCTATTACTAATTAGATTTGACTACAATATACCGCCTTTCTTTCCCTACCATCGCCAATTCCTCCCTTCTATAACCACATATCTCAATCCACTCTTTTTCTTGCCTTTTCCTTTGATCACCCCTTCCAAACTATAACCACCTACTATTATCCAGTAATCTCCGGGACACGTCCATCCTGATTTTGCAGCATTTGCCGGTCGCGGGATTCTCAATAAAATTCATCTAACATGCTCCAACTGATCTCGAGAACCCTCTCTAGAAATAAACTTAAAGCGCCGGTTGCTCTTAGAGCATACTCGTCTAAGTTCGTTCCTGAACAAATGCCATCACCTCCAAAACTTCCTAAAGAGCAGCAAGAAGAATTTGAAAGATTACAAAGAATCGCAAACTCACAGGCTGCTATTGATGACTATAATAGAAAAATCCTGGGAAATGGTGTAAACAGCCTGTCATCTTCACAAGATGTATCTAGCGCTCCACCAGATTTAAAGACAGATATCGGAGGATTTTCTACCAGTTTCCTCAAGACTATTCCTGAATTTGAAGGTGACGTTAATCCAAAGACGGGGGAAAGAGGTGGACCTAAACAGGACCCTTTAAAGCATAATGATTGGTCGTTCAACGGCAGAGTGACTGACTTTTAGTGGTATAGAGAGACAGAAATGTATATAGTCTCAAATAAAGGTTGGTATTTTATGTGTATTGTATCTTCTTTCTCTATATTTACCCCCTTCCCTCCTCGTTTTCGTGATCTTAGTTGCCTCCTATCTTTATATCTATAGTTTCATCCATTCAGTTAACTTCCCCTCTAACTCATCTCAGTTTCAATCCCATCCACTTATCTCCCATCTCATCGCTTTTCGCGATTATGTTTGATCCACTTGAGCTCTTTTCCCCCAAACAACCCCAGAATGCTTCCACAGCAGATGATGATACCGTCTACGTGAACCCCCAAGGTAAAGAATTTAGCGGGACTCGAGTGAAACAAAAAAAAGACGAAATCGATGAGGAACTTACAAGCGAAAATGAAATTCCATTGCACATACTTGATTTCCCCATACTAAGACTCCACCCTCCATACTCGGTGCTCTCGGTAATCCTACGTCTATTATCGCCGGATGAGGTGTGGAATTTTGGTAGTATCTCCCAAACAACTCTGGACTCGATCTTTACCCAGAAATCGATACCCAGCTTCGACATCTCAGCATCACTCCCATGGCTCAAAGTATACTGCCCACGATTCAGTACCAGTACAAGTCTAGCAGCAGTACCACAATTGGCTGTTGGTTTAAGACAGTTACCTGACTATAACAACTACCTAACCCAGATCATATCCAACGACTTATCGTGGATGGAAGAGGTGGAAATTGATGATATCCACAAACTTGCCAGTCTTCGAATCTCTGAAAATTGCGGTAGAACTGCTCAGCCAGAGCTTATAAGAAACATCCAATTAGAAGGAATAAGTTGTATTAAACTAAAGGAACCATCTTTAACGAGTGACAATCTTGGTCTCAAAACATGGGGTTCTTCTCTCATACTATCAAAGCGTTTGATCCAGGACAAAAGGCTTTTGAAAGAACCAATTCTCGAACTTGGTTCAGGAACAGGATTGGTTGGGATTGTTTGTTCGATGTTGGGATATAAAAATGTGGTGTTGACGGACTTAAAAGATATTTTAGATAACCTCAAACATAACCTTCAACTCAACAATATTGATGCAGAAGTCGATGAACTCGATTGGGGTAGTCCGAGTGATTTTGTGGAAAAACACCCTGACTTGAGTTTCAATACCATCATACTTAGTGATCCCATATACTCTAAGGATCACCCTCCACTCATATATAAAGTGCTCAAGCATTTTGCTAGGCCTGATACAGAAATCCTTATCCAACTTCCTATAAGGAGAAATTATGAGGATGTACGTTCCATTTTGTGGCAACTCTTGCAACAAACTTTTGAAGAACTAGACTGTAAAGTAGAAATGGGCCCTGATGAGTTTGGTGATATTCAGTACTGTTTCAAGCGGTACCGGTTGAGAAATTGATGATTATTGATAAATAGTATATATAATCTTGACATACATAGTATTAATAATGTTCTATATATATTCTATAAATAGTTCTTCAAGCTTCTTAACCTTTCCACAGCTTCCTCTAAGAAATCATCATCCTTACATACAGCAAATCTAATAGTGTTTTCTAAACCATGGCCAGCTCTAGAATCTGGTCTGAGAAATTCAGTAGGTGGAATACCAACTACTCCAATCTCATTAATCAACCAGTAGGCTAATTTAAAGTCTTTGGTCTTGTTCTTGAAAGAATCGGGGTAAACGTAGTCTTGCGGGATCTTTAATTTCAGTAAATTCACTAATAAGAAGTATCCTCCGGCAGCTGCAGTATATGGCAAACCTAACTCTTCAAATACCTTATTGAAGATCTCATACTTTCTCTTATACTCATCTCTTGTTTTGGCAAAGTAGTCATTTTCATGTGCCTTGTCAAAGGCTTCGCTGACAGCTTGTTGTAAAGGTGCAGGGGTTGAGAAACAAATTCTAGTATGAGCAGCAGTAACATACAGAATCAACTCAGATGGTCCTACAACCCAACCAATTCTCCATCCAGTGGCTGCGAATGACTTACCTGCACTTCCAACGGTCAATACTCTGTCTTTCAATTCCGGTAAACTCGACAAAGTAGCCGGTCTAGGGAAACTCTTGTCAAAGTATAAGTTTTCATATACTTCGTCACTCAATAAAATCAAGTTGTTGTCGATGGCCAATTTACCAATTCTCTCTAATTCCTTCTCGTTGAATACCTTACCAATTGGATTATGTGGTGTGTTGATGACAATGATCTTGGTCTTAGGAGTAATTGCAGCGTCCAATTGGTCCCAGTCCACTTCCCAATCGTCACCCGTGACGTTCTCAGAGTCGAATTTCTTGGGGTATTTGAAACTGACGTATTTGACCTTGGCACCTGTCATTTCGATATTAGGAATGTACTGGTCAAAGAATGGCTCAAATACGACTACTTCGTCTCCAGGAGTTAAAAACCCAAAAAAAACAGATAACATCCCTTCATTAGCACCAGTGGTGATAGCGATCTGATTGGGTTGAATATCATATCCAAAGTCATGAGAGTACTTTTCCTTTAAACTTTTAAGTAAATTAGCATTACCTTTTGCTGGGGCATATTGGTTGAATTGAGGCTTTGAAATAGCATGAGCAACCGATTCTAAAGCAAAATCTGGTGGATTATAAGAGAAGAAACCTTGGCCCAAGTTATAGATCTTTCTTGAAGGATTATTGGTTGAGGCTTCAGCAGCGGCTTCGTTGATTAAAGTCCAGATGTCCACTTCACCTTCATTTTTGTGGAAATAAGGGTTGTGCAAGCTGGCTGGGTTCTTTGTCTTAGGACTAGTCATTATGTACCTCAAATTGAATTTTGCAAAGCGGTTTATTCGGGCTGAAGCTGTGAAAGATATCATAATTTTCGGGTTTGGTTTCGCGGCCTTATCAACTGTGGTGGGGACACACTATGGCTGCTTGGCATGGCGTATTATGGCTCGTGATTTTACAATTACAGCCGTTCGGGCCCTATTGAGGCAAACTTACCGCGTTGAGAGTTGTAGACTACTGCATCTAATTGACTCGGTTTGCACCAAATTCACTTGAGGTAATTGTTTTTGCAACCTGGACTCAAATTTTATCCTGCACATCGCTGTTTTTAGTAAGCTTTACGGGTTAGAGATCCAGAGGAAAACCACTAGTTAGTTTTATTTCTTTTTTCTGTATTATTTTCACCTACTTGTCACTAGCCTCTTATATTGACATTGATATCCTGTATCATTATGTATCGTATCAGTACTCAATACTTGTAATACTTATCTCTCTCATATGGATCTCCTGCATAGGCTATCACTCTTGTCTGGAATCAATTGTACTATCCCCTGCACCAATCCCGCCCATTTCCAACTTGGATCGAGCAAAGTCTCGGCTCAAGCCAATAGCTGATTAACCCAGCTATTACTATTCCTAAACTATCACTCATCCCTACACATCCCATATTGAATTCTCTCTTATCCTTCAAACTATCTTCACTCACTGAAACAAATGTATTCACATAGGCAAAGCCACCAAGTAATCCCTCGTACAACATAAGTATAAGTAATGGCCATACACTAGTGAATGGAACATAATGAATACTTTGATATACTAAGATAAGAACATTGACAAACTGAAGTATGCTGAGAATATAAAGCTTTCTGATTCGAATGCCAAAGTTTATGGACAGGCGTGAAATAAATACACCAAGTTGATAAAGGAATCCATACACCACATATAAGTCCCTGTACGATGAAAAGAGCCATCCTGGAAGCTGTTCAAGTGGGTACAAAAGTGTGGGTGATATTCCTTGGTTTATAACGTATTCAAAAATGTACACAGTGCACAAAGGGATCATATAAGGCACAAAAAGTGGTTTGATCTCCCCTACTGTATGGCTGATATGTTCGTAAATAGTGAGCTTTTCTTCAACTTGTAAAGCAGGATTTGAATCTAGTGGAAGAGCCTCGTATTGCTCCAATACAGTGTTTGGAGCTGGAAGAAGATAAAAGTACAACCCTATAAATCCAAACGGAACAATTGAAAACACCAAAAGAGTCAACCAGGTTTCCAATCCCAAGATATTGGTCATCAATAAAAACACAAAACTTCCCCCAATACCAGCCATTCCTGTTCCAGTTGAAAACCCGCCAATTGAATGCAATTCACTAAAATAGTGGGTGAGTTGTAGAAAGGTAAGCTCACCTAAACCCGAGCTCAATGAAGCCATACATATTCCTAAAATCTTCATGCTGGTGGCAGCAGCTGGGGCCAAGCTTATAGTAACCATTCCGAGGGAAGAAAGAAAAAAAAGCATCCATATCCTAATTTTGTAGGGGATTTTATGGATGAAGAAAGGCGCTAGTAGCTTCAATATAAATGCGGGTAAAATATCAGATAGAAGCACTACAGCTTTGGGAGTTTCGCTGTTAACCAAATCGACAGCGGCAGATAGTATAACCACATAAAGGATATTATTTAAAAGACCAAATCCTAAAAATGATATGAATATTAGTCTGTTATCAGACACCATTAGTTGCATGGTCCTATCTTGAGATTTTACTGAAAATGAGATTTAGTGAGATAGTGAATTTAGTCGTGAACTGTGAGATAATTCAGTTGTGGGTAAATGAAGTAAAATAAATGGTTAAAAATATACGGTAGAACACTGATCTTTAAGTTTTGTTTGGATGAGCCCTTGTTACTGATATTTGCAATTTAAACGCTTTTTGAAATTTTGAAAAGAATAATACACTTATTGTCTCTTTGTTATCTGTGAGAATTGCAAAATTCACAAAACTTTAAAAGCCAAGTTTATATTAATTCTTAATTTCTTTAAGCAAACTCGGAACACTCATCACACTCACATTAACCACCAACATGTACATAGTCACCCACACACATCGCTGTTTTGCATCTACAATTTCCAATCCCTCAAATTTCACTAGCTCATTATTACATTTTGCACTGCTCTTACTGGCCAATTTTATCGGATGCTTTTTTCAAATGAATAGACATAAGGGGAATGTATCTGGTTCAAATTGAACTTCAATTATACTTCTTTACCCCCTACACTCTAGTATTAGCATATTTGCTCCCACCTAACGGAAAAACTATTTTCCTCGCAGCCAAGTCCGAGCAGGAATGAGTGACTCATAATATAATCCTAACATAGCTCTCTTAAAATGCTATTGAAATCCCCAAAAAACTTTCCAGATGACCCCAGAACCTTTGCAATTAAGCTCTTATGATTCCCCTCTTTTTATTCTTATCCCTTAACTTCAAATTCCAACATTAATTATGCTACCCTGCAATCCACGACCACATGTCGCAGATAGTGAAAAATTTGAACGCAAAAAAACTTAGATATAATTCATCTATTTAATATAA
Source organism: Yamadazyma paraphyllophila (assembly GCA_030563605.1). Lineage (NCBI taxonomy): Eukaryota > Fungi > Ascomycota > Pichiomycetes > Serinales > Debaryomycetaceae > Yamadazyma > Yamadazyma paraphyllophila. The sequence goes on from JAJMJO010000005.1 coordinate 340,847, forward strand.
TGAGTCAAACTCCAATTCCAGAAGAATACGACGACACCCGTATTTTGGGCTATGATCCGTTAATCTCCCCTGCTGTCTTGACTAACGAAGTCAGAACCACCAAAAAGTCCTTGGACGTAGTTATCAAGGCTAGATACGAAAGTGGTCAGATTCTTAAAGGTAAAGATGACAGATGTCTCGTTATTGTCGGTCCATGTTCTATCCACGATACTGATGCTGCTTTAGAGTACGCCAACAGATTAAAGAAATTAAGTGACGAGTTAGAGGAAGATTTGGTCATTATCATGAGAGCTTACTTGGAAAAGCCAAGAACTACTGTCGGATGGAAAGGTTTAATTAACGATCCAAACGTCGATATGTCTTTCGACATTAACAAGGGTTTGAGAATTTCCCGTCAATTATACTTGGACTTGACCACCAAAGCCGGAGTTCCTATTGGTTCAGAAATGTTGGACACAATTTCTCCACAATACTTCAGTGATTTATTAAGTTTCGGTGCTATTGGTGCCAGAACTACTGAATCTCAATTACACAGAGAATTGGCTTCTGGTTTGTCATTCCCAATTGGTTTCAAAAACGGAACTGATGGTGGAATCGGTGTTGCATTAGATGCTGCACAAGCTGGTTCCAAGGGTCACCATTTCATGGGCGTTACTAAAAACGGAATGGCTGCTATCACTACGACCAAGGGTAACGATAACTGTTTCGTGATTTTAAGAGGTGGTAAGAAATTGACCAACTACGATGCTGAATCTGTTAAGGCCGCTAAGGAAGCTATTGCAAAATCTACTGACCCATCCATCAAGTTGATGGTTGACTGTTCCCATGATAACTCTCAAAAGAACTACCAAAACCAACCAAAGGTCTTGGAAAGCGTATGTGAACAAATCACCGCTGGTGAAGATGCTATTATTGGTGTTATGATCGAGTCCAATATTAATGAAGGTAAGCAACCAATGCCACCATCTGGTCAAGATAAGAGCTCTTTGAAATATGGTGTCTCTATTACTGATGGCTGTGTTTCTTGGGAATCTACTGTAGATATGTTAAACAAGTTGAGTAAAGCTGTTCAAGCCAGAAGAGCCAAGAAGGCCAACTAAGTCAGCCACTACAACAAAAAGAAATAGTGAAATATATTTATCTATTCACATCTTGTATTTATTCTTTCATTTCATAGTATGGTCTAATTAATCTATTACCGGTCTTCAGTTATTGGAAGATTTACTTCCAGGGAACACATTTTCTTAATTCCTCTAACACATCCTCGTCGCTCTTTTCTTTTAAAGCATCAAAAAAGGAACCAACTAATGGATTCGTTTCTCTATACTTATGAGCAGTATTAAACGGGTTTCGAGCTTCCCTCTTGGTGGATAAGGGTGCCCTACGGCCGTACCAGTCAGATTCAAAATACCGTACTGCAAATTTGTACTCACTATCTTCTAAGTCTTTAAAGTACTCACTGCTATTGCTAGAAGGAGTAGGTGAATTACCTATGTAGGTGACCTTTTCTAGTGGATAGCCTAAAGCATATTGGAAATGGTTAGTTAGAAACCTATAACGTTTGAACTCGAATCCACAAACTGTCACTTTTGCAGGGTAGGTGCCTGTTACTTCGAAGAACTTAAGTACCAGAAATAGTACGTTCTCAAGGGAGTCTCTTGCATATTCTTCCAATTGTACCCGTGAAATCGACTGCGAGGAAAGCAGGTTTTGTAAGATATTGAGGTACGATTGTGCTTCGCTAAGATCTATTTCTGATTTAGTCTTACCCCCCGAAATGACAAGTAATGCCTTGGGATCGCTTCTAACGATATCGTAGGCTCGAAAAAGATGATCTTTGAAGCAGAGATGGTCCTTTCCGTCGAGCTGGAAAGGGGCCAAGTACCATTCCTGTGGGTCATCACCATTGGTAGCTCCACCTTTCCATATTCCGTGACACGGCACTAGTACAAGGTGGTCCATCACACGAGGTTGAGTGAGAATGAATCAAAGTGAGATCCACTAGATTGAGAATCAGATTGACGCTGAAGCGCGGCGGCTGAACAGACGTATAGATAGCTGATAAAGTGAACATGGAGAGTGAATGGTGTGAAAAGAGAGGGCGGTGCAGAGAGTAGAGGCCAAGGGATATAGGGAAGAAAAGAGAATAGAGTAGCCTACAGTAGTATACTACAGGAGTGCTGGCAGATTCATGTCTCATATCTAAATCTAAATCTACATGGCTAATTCCAACCCACGCATGTACTCAAAACACTGGACTAGTCCGTTCCAATGACACAATGCAGCAGCCACCACCAATATGTGGAAGATCTGGTGCGAGTGTCCCCAGAGATCAAATGGGCCTGCAATGGCTCCCTCTTGGTGGGTAAACCGCTCAGGCACTCTTGCAGCATATAACACTGCTCCTCCTATATAGAGAACACCTTCAAGAACTACCCAAACCAACCCGGCACGAAGGCGAGTGATCTCAAGCCCGTGTTGGTACCAGCTCACCACCACTGGTACCGTACCAGAAAGACCAAACACAACAAACATTGCCAGACGTATGGGACGGTATATAGAAGATGAGAATTTTGGGTCAAGTGTCATTACAGTACATGCAGTCCCCAACGCTAAAAACATCCCACTAAACCCGACCGCATACAATGGCTCATGGTGGTAGGCGAATACCACGATGGAGATGAGAGAGCAGGTGATAAGGATGATGATACCAAAGTAGTCAAGCTGGTTACCGAATTTTTGTACCGACGGAGAATGGGATTTAATACAGTGGAAGATCGACGACATGGCAAGGCAAAATGTTGCAGCAACCCCAAATTGTAGAAAATTGAGCCATTCCCATAATTTTAGTGCTGGTGATGGCAGGAGATACACCTGGAGGTAGTAGACAAGAGCCCCCATTAGGACTGCTGCGGGAAGCAAATGGCTGTAGATATTGCCAGTTTCGTTGTGGACGTAGAAAAGCGACCTGATGCTATCTTTGTAGCTGTCAGTTTGTTTGACGTAGCCAGAAAGGATATAGTGATTATCTTGTTGCCAGGTTGGAACTTCGTGGTAGTAGAAGAGACGTTTGCGAGTCTTGCTGGTACCAATGTCATTGGCTGGGGTAGAGTCTGAGTCTGAGTCTTCAAGTATAACCATATTATCAGCGGGAGCAACTTCTCTTTTCCTGATAGCCATTGTTAAATGAAAAATAATGTTGGTACTGATTGAATGTGGAGGTAGAAAGTCGCATTTTGGCGACATTGATAACGTGATTAAGAATCATGAGAATGATGCTCGCAAGATGCTTGGAGGAAACTTGAAGGCAGGGATGGGTAGCTAGGACAATGTGAAGTATGGTATCGAACTGTTTCAAAAGGGGATATAGCTCGTGTTTGAGTACGAGAAAAGAAGAGAATTGCGGATATTTAAGCTTTATAATACATTAATGAATGGCTGTACACATGAGCTATTTGAAGGGCAGGACTCAACCCATGCACAGCCACTGGCGAAGCTGTTGTTAGTATGAACAGCTTTAAATATCCAGAGTAGCTATTTGATCGTTTCACATGCACGGAGCCGAAAAAGACATTTTGCAGCAATTACAGCACATCAGACTAGGTTGCTTATGGGCGGCCTCTCACTTGGCAGCAACAAGTAAATTCACTTGAACAGAGGTTCAATAGACTCACCGATGGCAGAATATACCCGAAGCTTCTCTGAAATATTCAAACTATTATTCCGACGCTTCAACTGGATCTTTTTGTTGAATATTTCTCCAGTGTAGAAGATTTTCCACTGGCTATCAGCTTTTGCAAACAGCCCTACACACCTCTCAAAATACCATTTATTCACAGGGTTATTCTTCCTAGACCTCCAAACCAATTCATCCGGATTCAGGTTCAATACGAGTTTAAAAATGATATCGGCAAGTCCAGGAAGTCCTTGGTTTCGTTTCGCTACTGCAAACTTATCAAGGTATGCAACAGTGTGATCCTCAAACTGTTCATATGTGATGAGTGCTCCACCATCATAGTCGCCAACAATAATGATACTAGCTAGCTTATTATCTATTCTGTCAATGTATCTCTGAAGGTCTAACTCCTTGCCAAACGAGTCTTCTATAAGCCCAAAAAACCGCTGTTTATCCACCAACCCATCCTCTATGAGGTTGGTGAGAGAGAAGGGTTTTGCGTAGTCGTCTGCTTCAAGCACCGTCACGGCTATGCCTTTTTTCAACACAGAGGTGGAAAGCTGTGGCGTCCGCTGGAACGCCAGCGGTAACAGCGAAGAAATGATTGGTCTATCTGTAAGCACATTATATATGATAGGGTTAAGGTGGTCGTTATTGGTGGCCATGATTTCAGGAGTGGTAATGATTGCTGTAGTGTCGTCGTTAGCTGTAATAGAAGTAATCTTCAGAAGTATGTCATCCACAGAGTTAAGGTTCAGAATATGCAAGTCCCGTTCTTCTGGGCTGAGAAATCCAATGTATAATTCACTGATAATATCGTTATATTCCTGTGATAAGTTAATTAGAACATGACTTGAATGGTTTCGTTCTATGGATGGAATCCCACCGTTTTCATCCACTAATACCACTTTTTCAATTGAAAGCATACCCTTATGAGAGGTCGTAAGCATTTCTTCACAGAGGCGTAAAATCAATTCTTCTGAACTCACAAACTGTTGTCCTGCAGTTGCACAGTCGTAAACAAGCGGTTGAACGACAGGAACAAGTCCTTGGTACATCGGAATGAGTATTTGCTCCAAGCTGTTGACATGAATACGATTATTTGTATCTTTATAGAAAAGAGACCGGATGATTCGAGGATGGATATCTTGTAGTCTATTCATGATCCTATTGCCCTGTCCTATTAATGCCAATTCGTTGAGCTTGAAGTCATTGATCAACTCGCCGTCGTGATCTGTCAACACCAATGGACTTACACCCAAATCTATTAATCTTCTAAAGGTTTCTTGAATGCCATCCCAGTATTGTGGGCTTATGGTTGATAATTTGATCTTAAAAAGGGCGATTCGGAGGGGGACTTTTTTGATCTTGGTTTCGTCATCATTATAGATGTTTGTGAAGGGGTTTTTATACTGTAGGAAGCGATTGATAAATATATTACGCTGGCTTTGTTTGTCTAGGCTTGACTCACTCGACAGAAACTGAGTACCATACTTACCGAAGTAGTTTTTTGTTTCTCTTTTTGTGGTGGTGGACTTGAGGATCAGAAGAACAAGGTTTCTCTTGGCGTTTGTCTTGAGGTTATGGAGTTCTATATTCGATGTGAAGTGTTTTGAAAGGTTCTTAGACATCAGTGAGTGAGATTTTCTCATTTGTGGAGATTGATGAAGTTGTGAGAAGCGACATTAGGGCAGGTGCTGGTTTAAAAGAAGGAGCGATTCAGTTAGATAATAGAGATGGTACACAGTACCCATGTGTAGGGGGGCGTAAGTGATGTTCATCGAGACAGAGATGGTGGGATATCATTAATGTGATTATTTATTATGTAATCAGAGAAGAGTAGATTTGATGATGTATATGAGATGGGAAAGACCAGTCCCTACTACTGTAGTATCGTAGTATAATCACATATATAGACATGAAGTACTAAAACGCTAGTCTTGTCATTTGCGGTAGATACTTGAAGGTTGTGTCGGAGTAGTTTAGCAGTACCTAACCAAAGTTATCTATCGAGTGTCTAAAAATGCAGGTATCTTCTCCTTTTGGCCACAGGATTGTGATAGAATGAGTAACATCCAGTGTGGTGAAAGACATGCCAGGACTCGCCATCTTGTCCAACAATTTATGGGTGGAAGATGGGATGCCATTAAATTGAATCTGTTTATCCATTTCCTCATTCCTCGTCATCAAGATCCTCTTCGTCCTCCTCCTCTACGGTCTCATGGATCTCCCTCAACTTGTTCATCACACTCAACATGAATGGCCGCACCTCATTAATTTCTAATAGACTCAATCCAGTTAAGGTGATATTACTTTCATTGACTTCAGTCAACCCTTTCCGAGTCTTGACCTGACGAATCTCCCGAAGATCCTGAAGCACTGACCGAAGCTGGTGTACTGGATCATGCAAATCGTCGGGGGCTTTGGCCAATAACATTCGTGAGAGCTCAATCCAATTGAAAGGAAGAGCGCTAAAGTTCAATGGATTCTTGAGTTCTTCGTCATATTTCTGTTTGAGATAGATCATGTTAAGCCAATCTGGCGCCACTATATTACACTTGCCCTGAGACTTTAAAACTAGGGCCACCCAAAGGGGAATGCTTTGGCGGTGAAGGGCTTGAAGACGAGGTATTTTGGTCTAGACGTTAGTACGATATCGGGAGGAAAACGGGGAATACATACACCTATGAGGTCTATCGATTGCATGGAGTACCGGGGGAGAATCTGGATCTGTTCATTCTCCGTGAGATAGCTTATTTCAGACGGTAGGAGGTTGTGTTTTAGAGCGTTAGGAAGCGACATGACGCGTTGAGTAAAAAGTTCGCGAGACGTAACTTGAGATGTTGATGGAGCTGAGAGGAGGATCGAGAGTGTTGATTTAAGAAGGATCACTGGCCTAGAAATTCAGATGAAGAATCAAGACAGAGCTGGTGATAAGTAAGGGAAATCAGGATATCACCAATTCTGAAATCAACTCGTTTAAATTTTTGTATATACATTTCGGACAACGCAATGATGTCCGCATTCTATAAATTACTGGTAAACCAGCTACCAGGTGTTTTGAGGTGTAAAAATTTGGGACACTATTTTGGCCCCTTCACATTCCGGTGATCCACACAAATACATCCACGAATTCCTGCTCAAGCTTATCGTACTCCTGGATTGAATTGATCATCCCAAAACACTCTACCATGTCATCCAACAATCTTCCGTCCTGGTAGGTTTTCAAGAACTCTTCATCATGTCCATTTTTGCGTAGATCTAAAAATGGTCTTATCAACACATCTTTAAACAGGTTCAATAAATACTTCTCCACCTCTATTTTATACCGTGTCGCCACAGCGTTATCGTGGAGCAGAATAAAACAATTCAACACAAAATAAAACACTTTTTTCCGGAAGTACACCCACTGCTCTTGAAGTTTGATCCATCCCTTACAAACATCGTCAAGATCGTCTCTTATGCGTGGTGTGAAATCATGATCAAACATGACCATAAGCCTCAGAAAAAGCCCGTTCAAGTCCTGAACTACTTCTCTCATTCTGATTTCTTCATTTTCCCCATCGGCAACAAAAAGATTGGCAGTATAGTTTTCTTTTATGAAACTCGCTATGTCTTCTTGCGTCATAATAAGCTGAGATCCTTTATGGCCATTTGACAACTTCCGCTGCAATGAAGGTAATATAACAGGTTTCAAAAGGATAACAATTGTATTCCAAAACCTGGGAAAATCATTATCTTCATCCACACTCACTGGGCTCGCCAGAAGACGCAGTTTAAGAAACTGGTCGGCAGGCATGAAAAGCTTTTTAAGCACCTCACTATCATCAGCATCTTCTTCTAGGGCATAATTTGCATCGGTGAATTTGAATACCTGGGCAAATTGGCTATCTGTCACTGTACTATTACTGTTATTTGACGATAAGCTGACGGTAGTTCTGGGAATTTGCTCGTCGATCGACTCAATGACGGCACTGGTGCCTGCTGTAGGGATGTTACGGTGGAAGAGACTATGAAGCGTCAGCACAGGGGACGAAACCGATGATTTCCGTGTCAATGGCGGAGGCTGAGAGAGCCCTTCTGTCTGCACTGTCAAATCCTTAGCGTTCTTTGGCTTACGTTTATTCATTGCTAGACGGAATACGTTGGACGGTTTCCTTTCTAGTGGAGCATTCCATTGATCTTCTTCGGGGGAAAGCGGCTCATCGAGGGTGGAGTTAGATTTGTTTCTAGTGAATAGCCTCGCTAGAGCATTGGGCTTCGACGATACTGAATTTGTGGTTGAAACTGAGGTATTTGTGTTAAGCTTTTTGAGGGTGTTGAACCCCACACTCAGTATGGGCACCTGGGCAGGGTTATTTCGGTCTGGTTGTGGCATCGTCGTCGTAGTTAGCTTACGGCTGTATCCAGATTGAGATGATTTGTGCGAAAGCGATAGAGAGTGAGGAGAGCGACAAAGAGGATAGAGTGTTTAAAAGAGTGGGAAAAGTGGAGGAAATGGAGACATGAGTGACTGTCTAAATAGAACTGTTTGTCATGGTGATATATAGAAGAGACAGTACCGGAAATGGTAATGGAAATGGCACTAGTGATAGTAACTGTGGTAGTTTTGGTAAATAGTGAGCTCGCGGTAACCTCCACGTTCCCTACCACGCTCGGTCGGCATAACCCGCTCTCTTCGCACAGACTCGCTCCAATCGCACCACGCTCTCCCCTCCGTTCCGCCATCTATTGTTTACCTCAAAACATAAACAAACAATCGCGAAAACACTTCTTCATCTTCATCTTCTACCATGTCCAATCCGTTTGAAGACGACAGTCCGTTCAACGACACTCCGTCGTACCCGAACGCTGCCTTTGTAGAACGCAGCTCTCCAAGACGGTACCGTCCTCTTGACGTTGACGCTGAAGAAGACGAGTTTATGGCATTTCCCCAAAGCACAGCTGAGAGAAGAAGCCCAGATATCTTCACAAGGAGTGGCCGTGTCAACTCAAATTTGAACCAGGTACTAATCAACAATCCTCCCAACTTACAGTTCAATTCTGCTGCCCCTACGCCTCGTGGTTCTCCTACACAGACCGCAAGAGCCCAGTTCACTCAGCGGGAATCACCTAAGCGCCAAAAGGAAACAAAGCTTGCAATTGACGATACTTTAGAAATGGACAATGATGCTGAAAGTATCAATTTGACCGGTTCTCCGAACAGAAACCGGGACCACGGAAGAAGCGTTAATAGTAGCCATAGAAGTGAACGGTTTTTGGAACCTCCCCAACCAATCTTTTCTCCTGAGACTTATGCCGAAGCCAATCCGTATGATGATGACCAGGAGACCATTGGGGGAAGTTTCCAAGGCTCTAGGGCAGGTGGCCGTGATAGTTACGACTATGATCTGTACCAAAAGGCCCAAGACTTCGAGGATAGATCATTGTATTCTGATTCTACCGCTTATCATTCTCATGCATCTGATGAATATGGTCCTTCCACTTCAGGTGGTGATAGCGAGTATTTTGGAGCATCAATTGATAATGATATGATGCACAATATCAATGGGTACGTTCCAACAAGAGAGAAAACAACCACAAGAAGAAAGGTCAGATTGGTAGATGGTCAGTCAGGACATTTGGTATTGGAGAATCCTGTTCCTGAAGAATTGAAGAAAGTGTTGACTAGAACTGAAAGTCCATTTGGTGAGTTCACTCATATGACTTATACTGCTTGTACTTCTGAACCAGATGAATACATTAGAGATGGATTTAGTATGAGGTCTGCTAAATTCAATAGAGAGACAGAATTAGTCATTTGTGTCACCATGTATAACGAAGATGAGTATGCTTTTGCCAGAACCATGCATGCCATTATGAAAAATATTGCTCATTTGTGTAGTAGAAATAAGAGTGCTGTTTGGGGTAAAGATAGTTGGAAAAAAATTCAAGTCATCGTTATTGCAGATGGTAGAAACAAAGTGAATGAAAATGTGTTACAGTTGTTGACCGCTACTGGTGTGTACCAGGGAAATTTGGCCAGACCTTTTGTTAATAATAAGAAAGTCAATGCCCATATTTTCGAGTACACTACCCAGATTTCTGTTGATGAAAACTTGAAGTTTAAAGGTGATGAAAAATCCTTAGCTCCAGTACAAGTTTTATTTTGTTTGAAAGAAAAGAATCAAAAGAAAATTAACAGTCATCGTTGGCTTTTTAATGCTTTCTGTCCAATTTTGGACCCTAATGTCGTGGTCTTATTGGATGTTGGTACTAAGCCAGACAATCATGCTATTTATAATCTTTGGAAAGCATTTGACAGAGACTCTAATGTTGCAGGGGCAGCAGGAGAAATCAAAGCTATTAAAGGTAAAGGTTGGATTAATTTGACCAATCCTTTAGTGGCATCACAGAATTTTGAATACAAAATGTCCAATATTTTAGACAAACCGTTGGAGTCATTGTTTGGCTATATCTCTGTGTTACCTGGTGCTTTATCTGCCTATAGATATATTGCGTTGACAAACCATGAAGATGGAACTGGTCCTTTGAACTCTTATTTCAGAGGTGAAGATTTATTAAACACAGCTAAGACCCACTCAAACACCAAAACCAATTTCTTTGAAGCCAATATGTATTTAGCAGAAGATAGAATTTTGTGTTGGGAATTAGTATCCAAGCGTAATGAAAATTGGGTCTTGAAATTCGTTAAGCTGGCTACTGCTGAAACAGATGTCCCTGAAAGTATTGCAGAATTTTTATCTCAAAGAAGAAGATGGATCAATGGTGCGTTCTTTGCTGCTTTATATGCATTAAAGAACTCCAAACAAATTTGGTATACTGATCATTCGGTGGCCAGGAAATTTTGGTTCCATGTCGAATTCATTTACCAGTTTGTTACTTTGGTGTTTTCATTCTTCTCATTGAGTAATTTCTATTTGACATTTTATTTCTTGACTGGTGCATTGATTGATGAAATTGGCCATAATGGTGGATTCTGGATCTTCACGATCTTCAATTATCTTTGCATCTGTACATTGACCTCGTTGTTTATTGTTTCTATTGGAAATAGACCTCAAGGATCAAGCGGGGTGTTCAAAACATTGATCATTCTTTTGACCATTTGTGCATTATATGCATTGATTGTTGGTGTATTTTTCGTGGTTAATACTATTAAACAATTTGGAATAGGTAATTCAAACGTCTATGTACTTTCAAGTATCGTTGTATCATTGTTATCGACCTACGGTTTATACACATTGATGTCTATCTTGTACTTGGACCCATGGCACATGATCACCTGTTCGATCCAATATTTCCTTATGATTCCTTCCTACACTTGCACATTACAGATCTTTGCTTTCTGTAACACACATGATGTTTCCTGGGGTACAAAAGGTGACAATAATCCAACCGAAGATCTCTCTAACCAATACATTATCGAGAAGAATGAAGAAGGTGAGTTTGAAGCGGTTGTCCTTGATGTCAATATGGATGAGATATACCTAGAGACTTTGTATAATATTCGGGCCAAGAGATCAAGCAAAAAGGTTCTCGGTGCCAATAAAGGTCCTGCTTTAGTCAGTGGAGAAGATTATGCTAAGGATGTTAGAACCAGAGTAGTTTTAATATGGATGCTTTGTAACTTGATCTTTATTATGACGATGTTACAAGTGTTTAAAGCTGGTGAAACCAAGTCCAACTACTACTTAGGACTTGTTTTATGGTCCGTGGCAGCTTTGGCGTTGGTCAGAGCCACTGGATCATTTGGATATTTAATCCAAAATTATGCTAGGTTCTTTGTTGAAACCAAGAGCAAGTGGATGCACAAAAGGCAGGGATATAATATGCCTAATGCCCATAAGTTAAATTAGTTAATGCATGTTGTTTTAGTACTTTGTAGATCGAGATTAGCTTTGCTGTTGGATGTGCTATGTTGTGGACGACATGGCAAACAAGGTCGTAGGACGTAGGGCGACTCTCGCACTAATCGCCCCACTCACCGCCACCTCGTTGGCACGGACGACCAACCTTGAAGTCGCATTTTTCACCCATCGCAAATTTCAACTACACTCAACAACATGGTAGCATTAGAAAGAAAGCGTAAAAGCTCGCCAGAATCGAACGGAACCAAGAAACACAAGGCTCTCACCACGTCTCTGTCGAACATTCTTCATTCGTACTCGAGATTGGCCTCTCTCAACTCGATTCCTTCTGCCAAATCAACCCCATTAGATATCTTCGTCTGGGGAACTGGGTCGATGTGTGAGCTTGGGTTAGGTCCTAGCGCCAAGAACAAGGAAGTCAAACGTCCTCGTTTGAACCCGTTCCTTACACCCGATCAGCTTGGTGGAGCCAGACCGGTCGACTTTGCCGTAGGAGGAATGCACACCCTCGTGCTTGACGATAAGAACCAGCTCTGGCTGTGGGGTGGTAATGACAGCGGTGTTTTGGGCAGAGACACCAGTAAAGTCAAGGAACAGCTCAAGGACGTCGATGGAAATGACAGTGAAGACGATGAGGACGGCGATTTAAATGAAGCGGAAAGTACGCCAGGAAAAGTGCAACTGTTACCAGACACTAAGATTGTTCAATTATGTGCTACCGATAACCTTAGTGCAGTTTTGTTGGAAACTGGTGAGGTTTATGCATGGGGATGTTTCAGAAACAACGAAGGGCTTTTAGGGTTCTTGAGAGACGAGATCAAAGTGCAAAGACTGCCAATGAAGATTGCAGAATTCAAAAACATCGTACAACTTGCGGGTGGAAAAGACCATATTTTGGCATTAGATGCCAAGGGGATAGTTTACGCTTGGGGAAATGGCCAACAGTTTCAATTGGGTAGAAAAGTTTTGGAAAGACACAGATACAGAGCATTGGAACCTAAGCAGTTTGGGCTCTACAACATCAAGTATATTTCTAGTGGAGACTTCCATTGCTTTGCAATTGACCACGACGATAATGTTTATGCCTGGGGCTTGAACCAGTTCGGACAATGTGCTTTAACCAACCTGAACGGAGAGTTAGAAGACGGTTCATTAATCACCAGACCATCGTTGATCGCCAGTTTGAGCCAGAAAAACATCGACCAAATTGCTGGTGGTGAACACCACACGCTTGCATTGACACACGATGGAGATGTCTATGGTTGGGGGAGATACGATATGAAAGAGGTTGGAATTAGTGCAGACAATTTACCAGAAAACACATTCAAAGACCAGCACGGCAAGGTTAGAGCCATTCCAGTTCCCACCAAGTTAAAGCTCAATAAAGAGGAACCTAAGTGCAAAGCCATTGGTACTGGATCACATCATTCCTTTGCTGTGACCAGTGATGGAGTTGTTTACTCATGGGGGTTTGCAGATACTTATGGGCCCGGATTAGGACCATTAGATGAAGATGTGGATAAGCCTACACGAATTGCTAACACTGCCACCAAGTATCATGATATTTTGTTGGTTGGTGCTGGCGGGCAGTTCAGTGTAAGTGGAGGAGTCAAGATTGAAGACGAGGATGCCGGAGAGGATCGTTTAGAGAAGTACGAGGAGATCGAGGAGTAGAGGAGGGCACCTTTGATGGTATATGAGTGGGGAGAAAGAGGAGGTAGTCAAGAGGTGTATGAGAAGAGAGAAAAAAACTGGGATATAGATACAATAAAAACAGAAAAGTCAAGACTAAAAAAGAGATGTGGAATTTTTTGATATTAAAGCGCAGTACTCCACAAAAGCCATTACTCGAACCGCCGAGCTGATGTCCCCGGACTTTAAGAACCCGGAGATATCATCAAGGGCGTAGATGTTTAAGTAGATAATAAAATTATTTTTTAAGTATGAGATACGACGGGCAAGCTTTAGGCGGAGGTTTAGTAGGATGAAATTGGTAAGGCCGATATCCAATAGCAAACAAGCAAATCAAAGCAAAGAATATGGCAACAATCAAGGTAACAATCAGGGCGAAAGGTGGGCCAAGATCTACCGTGGGGGCTTAATGGGGTAACTGTGACAGTATCGGTATAAACCTCGCACAGAATCCCTGTCGATCCCCCGCTTTTTCGCAGCTTTCTTTAACGCCGTACTGATAACTCTTTGACATCGGGATGTTCAATACGAAGAAGCTGGTTAAAATAAGGCTGAAACACGGGTGGCTAAGCTGAGGGATCAAGTGGATCGATTTATGGGTGTTTCAGCGTGCTGGATTTTTTTCCTTCTATAGAAATACCAATGTTATACTCTTTATGAGATATGAACCAGACGATACAACAAAAATCATATTTTGCAGTTTAGCTGCTTTTATTCCCCACTACCCTCGGAAGTTCTACGAAGAGAATCGATTTGGTTCATAAGCGGAATCAATTTGGACCCACCAACATTAGCAGGAGGGCCACATTTATCATGGAAGTAATTGGCTCCATCCATGAGACAAGATTGCAGCCTCCCCGGAGTACGATTGTATCGCCTTCTGAGTACAATTGGAGTAAGGCTCGTACAGAATCGCGGCTGAACTCCGAAGAATGAAAAGGATGTCACAATAAATAAAAGGCTCGAGCATCTCAAACTGGAGCCATGGCTTGAGAAGCTAGTTTACTTCGGAGTATCAGACTCATACATCATGCCGCACCCAGATTCTTGAAACTATCAGAAATTCCATAGAGATGGATTCTTTCATCGGAAACTACACTCAATAGCACTTCCCCAGCATACCCAAGTTGACTTGAATCCTATAGATTTTTTTTGGAATCAGTCGAAATCTCATGTTTCAGGAAACAACATCTTAGAGGGTCGGACGTTAGACATAAATCTCAGAGAAGCTGCAAAATTCATCTCTCGTGAAACCCACATTAACAATATACAGCATTCTGTTAGATGCCTAGAATATCGCAGAAATAAAGAACCTTTATGAGCCATCAAATAAAATTGTTGTCCATAAATCAATACTTGCAGCTTGGAGCAAGTCCAATAAAGCAAGAAGGCAATTCCTTTGTAAGGCAGAAAATAGTTTATCAAAGCAATAAAGCTGAATTTTGCATCATGTTAGTGCAAAGCATGGAACGATACAACTGCAAATCTTCACTGGCGCAAACATGTTCTATGAACGGTGTGAATTAGTTCCCTCATTGGTGCAGGTGTGTTTCATAAATGGTGCAAATTCTTCCAAGGATGGTTCCAATTACTCCCATCATGGGGCGACCCTCCCGCTAATGCTGTGGGTGCAAATTGATTGAGCCAAAATTTCCGAGGGTTGTGCGGAATAAAAGCAGTTAAACTGCAAAAATATTATTTTTATTACGACGTTCAGACTGCTATATATCGGATAAGTAGTATCAGTCTCCGCCATTATAAATATTCAGTCAACTAAATGGAAAATCCAGAGTAATCCTGATTGTAAAGGGTCTCAACATTTTTCTGTGGGGGATGAATCGCCTACAGGAATTATACTTTGTTGGAGTTGCGGGGGTTTGGAAACCTGGTCCAGGGGTTGCAAGTCTAAGGTTTCAGCTCATTGTGGGGGATGCTAGACTACATAAACCTCCTATAATCCCCTTTCCTTTTACATTCATCAACCGAGCAAAATGGAAGACGAAATAGTAGATAACGCTAAAAAGCAAATCTTTAACGAGAAGCCAGATTTGCTGGCAGCCTCAATTTCCTATTACTTCAAAACGAGAGTATCTACCCTTTTTGATGTTCCATTTAGAAAGGAAAAGAACATTTTTGATGCTCTTAATCCTATACCTGGCTTAAGAGAAGTCGACAGCTTAGGATGGAATTTTTACTTTCTAGGCTTTTTGGGCTGGACTGTTGATGCCATGGATTTCTTTTGTGTTTCAGCTACAGCTCCCCAAATTGCAGCCACTTTAGGGGTTTCTATTTCAGACATCACATGGGGAATAACCTTAGTGTTGATGCTTAGATCGGTGGGTGCCACCATTTTTGGTCTTCTTTCAGATTATTACGGAAGAAAGTACACTTATATAGCTGTGTGTGTGCTATTTGTGGTTATTGAAATCGGGACAGGGTTTGTTCAAACGTACAAGCAATTTTTGGGTGTTCGAGCACTTTTTGGAGTTGCTATGGGAGCATTTTATCCACTCTGTGCAACAACAGCATTAGAGGATCAGCCTACCAGAGCTAGAGGGGTTTTATCAGGGCTTTTCTTACCAGGGTATAACTTGGGATACAGTCTTGCCATGGCATTCTTTAGAGCTTTTGAAGATACTTATAAACCAGGCGAAGGATGGAGAAGTTTATTTTGGTTTTCTGCCGGACCTCCAGTTCTTTTAATAATCTGGCGTCTTTTCTATCCTGAAACTGAAGCGTTCCAAAAGTTAAAAGAACAAAAAACTATTCTTAAACAAAATGATAAAAGTGCTAAAACCGGTATTTATAAGTACCTTGACAAGACCATTTTAACCACCATGAAGACAGAATGGCTTTTGTTCACCTACCTTGTTTTATTAATGGCTGGTTTCAATTTCACCTCACACGGGACCCAAGATTTGTTCAATACTATGCTTACAAAGCAGTACAATATTGGCTCAGACTCCAGAACAGTAATGTTAGTCATCTCCAATATGGGGGCCATTATTGGTGGTATTTTCTTTGGACAAGTCAATGAGTTGCTAGGCAGGAGATTGACTATCATTATCTGTCAAATGACCGCATGTATATTCCTTTATCCGTCGTTTTTCTTCGCTAATAAAGTGACTATCACGGTAGGAAACTTCTTCCTTAGTTTCTGTGTGATGGGTGCTTGGGGGGTAGCACCAATTCATTTACTTGAATTGGTCAATGCTAACCATAGACTGTTTTTGTCTGGTATTGTTTACCAGTTGGGTAATCTTGCAAGTTCTGCATCTTCTACTATCGAAGCGCAGCTTGGTACAAGGTTCCCTATTAAGGTTGAAGGAGTTGAAGATGCCTATGACTACGGAAGAGTAATGGCCATCTTTTGTGGTGCTGTGTTTGCTTACATGGTGGTGATTGTCTTTGTAGGACCAGAAAGATACCACCGTGATTTGAGCATCCATAGTCAAGAAGAATACGAAGTGCAAGAGAGTGTAATTTCCAGTATTGGATCAAAGGAAAAGGCTGCTCATACCGAGTATGTTGAGGATGACAGACAGAGGGCGGGAGATAGGGTATAGTAGTATTTATCGGATTTATTAAATATTATTTATTGTGCATTGGGATAGTGTAGTATTGGGTGTTGTGGTATCAGCTTGCTTTCAGTGTAGGTATGTATTAGCATTTTCGAATAATTGTGTATATAGACAAACTTAGAGATGAACTTTAACAGCATTAGCTGTATTCTTTTTTGTATCCTAAATTGAGAGGGTAATATTGTCAGTGTATTTTGTTACTTGTGGGCAAGTATCTCGATTTTGTTGATACCCGAATTAGGTACACTGCGTATTACTTTGTGATGTTCTATTTTCCTTATAATATCCTGGTAAAAGTCAAATAATAAAGTAGGCTACAAAGTAAGAATCACGTGATCAATAAAT
Source organism: Yamadazyma paraphyllophila (assembly GCA_030563605.1). NCBI lineage: Eukaryota > Fungi > Ascomycota > Pichiomycetes > Serinales > Debaryomycetaceae > Yamadazyma > Yamadazyma paraphyllophila. The sequence goes on from JAJMJO010000005.1 coordinate 358,009, forward strand.
TAACATTATGATCAAAGCTTTTCATATGTTAACCCATACTGAGTTACAGTGGCCGAGTGGTTAAGGCGACACCCTGCTAACTTATTAGTGGTTAAGGTGTTGCGCATTGCGTGCGCAGGTTCGAATCCTGTCTGTAACGTATTTTTTTTTCAATTTTTGAAATCTAGACACCGGCCAGATCGGGCAGGAACAAAGCTCCTGGCTAGAACTGCCAAATCTTGCCAGAATGCAGGGTGAGCTCAGATAGACATCACAAACACGACAAAAAGGTTATGCCGGAAAGAACTTCTCCTCACGTGAGTAGCTGGCTGAGAATCTAGTAAACACTAAGCATACGATGCAACAGCAGTCCCGTGACCACTTAAAATAGCAAAGCAATCATGCCAACAATAAATCCTCATCCAGTTGATACAGACACCAGCCTAACCGAAATTGTGCAACAGGTCACCGGCCTGGTTACCGGACTTTGAGGTGACGTACCCCACCCTCGGACTTAGACCCCAGCCACTCAGGTTATACTCCGTAGCGGATGTCGCGGTGCAGAAGTTGTGGTGGTTAGCCTCAGCCCGCACAAAATTCCTTCCACTCTCGCACCGCACCACACCCTCTTCCCACCACTTCCCACCATCTGACTCATGCGCGCTAAACTACATCCCAACAATCCTCACCATGGATCCTACTAACGACCCAAACTTCAAGCCGCCTTCCCTCAACCCTAACATTGAACCTACAGCCCCATCACTGGAAATCCCTCCCAATGCACCTATCCAGCCGTACGTCTTGGCCGACATGGGAGAGCCTGTTGATGCACCAGCACCGCATCCGCTGAAACATAAAATCTTGACCAAACACACAGATCTCATTGATCTGGAAAGTTCTTCAGATGGTGAGCCTACCCCGGGAAATGAGCCAGACGCTGTCCCAGCTCCATCTAAGCTGAGGTCCAAACAGGACGACGAAATTGTGAATGGAAATGTAAACGTCTCCCAGCTGCTTAAAGTTGCTCCTAGCGCCAGTGGTAGCACGGCGCTTGTGTCAGACCTCGAGGAAGTACCTCACGGGATCCAGCGCCAGGCCAAAACTATCGCATCGTATTCCTTCCCTACACATCGACTTGCCACTACCGTAGACTCGGGCAAGCACCCGCTCGTGATCGTGGCGTGTGGCTCGTTCTCGCCCGTTACGTACCTTCATCTCCGGATGTTTGAGATGGCGCTAGACGCCGTAAACGAACAGACACGGTTCGAGGTTGTCGGTGGATACTACAGTCCAGTGTCACTGAACTATAAGAAACAGGGTCTAGCGCCTGCCCACCACCGTGTCAGAATGTGTGAGTTGGCTTGTGAAAGAACCAGCCTGTGGCTTATGGTTGACGCCTGGGAAAGCTTACAGGACAAGTATACACGGACGGCGTTAGTGTTGGACCATTTCAACGAAGAAATTAATATCAAGCGTGGTGGAATTATTGGTGCTGACGGCGAGAGACGTGGCGTCAAAATTATGCTTTTGGCTGGTGGTGATTTAATTGAGCTGATGGGAGAACCCGACGTTTGGGCAGACCAGGATTTACACCATATACTCGGCAAGTATGGATGTTTGATCGTAGAGAGAACTGGAAGTGATGTCCGGAGTTTCTTGTTGAGTCACGATATAATGTATGAACATAGACGCAACGTGTTGGTAATCAAGCAGTTGATATATAACGATATTTCATCAACAAAGATCAGGTTGTTCATAAGGCGAGGTATGCTGGTTCAGTATTTGTTACCAAATCTGGTAATCCGGTATATTCAGGAGCACAAGTTGTATGTGAACGAAACAGAGCCAGTAAAACAGGTAATGGAGAAGCGGGCCGACTGATTTAGATTATTAATTGTCAGTATTGACTAAGGTAGAACAAAGTAATAGAGATGTAAACAGATTCAGGTGGCCAGAGCAGGTGGAAGACTGACTCAATGAAAACTTATGGACTCTACTCGAAAGCTCGGACTTTACTCCGTGCTTCGTGTAGCTTTTATGTTAACCAGGTGCTCTACTTTTTGACTCAACGGGAGTGTAAGTCTTCTGTAATAGCATCGCTGACTGTATTGACTCATCATTAGGTCTCACACCGAGTTCATGCCCCTCTGTGAACATCTGATCATTAGATGGCATCATTGTCTTATTTCATTCAATCTTACTAAATTATAGAATCAGTATATAAAGACAAACGTGACCGAAGTAGCCCGGAAAGACAAAGAAAATAAGCAAATCCGGCGAATCAAATATAACGAAATAAAATTAACAAATAGTACAAACCACTTCTTTCTCCTAACTCTAACATATACATCCTGCTAACTTCTTAACTACCTATATCACCGTCCCAGAACTCAAAATTGGGCACAAAGCTGTTCCACTCTGAATCCTTGTTCATCATAATCTGTTCATGATACATCTGACTTGCCAAAGAGGTTTGGCTATTTTCCAGCTGGGAATCAAATAGAATCCCATCGTAACCTTTGTAATTGTTGGCTATTTCGTTCATTAATTGTCCTGGGTTCCCAGGAGAAGGCTCCATTTTAACTCTAGGGTCTGCAACATATCCTTCTGTTTGGTTACCTCCAGCTAGACCACTACTTGTTTGGCCGCGTACTTTATCTAGAAGACCTTCTAGTTCTTGTAATCTCGCGCTATTTTCCATAGCAGTAAAGTTACCTGCCAGCTTCATATAGCTCATCATGTGTTTCCCTGTCTCGATCTGCAGATAGTGCTGGCCCTGAATACAGCTCATGATAAGTATCAACAAACACAGAAATACATATTGGGCGTCCCAGAACCCAAAGGTCAGAATCCAGCCCACATTCTTCAAATTGGCAAGGATATCAATGCTCGTTTTGGCAGCCACGGTACATTTCTGAACCACTCGTTTTGTTGTATCATTTTGTGGGTGGTTGCCTTTGAACATCGCTAGCACAAGCGGGCGTGTGGAGATGATCACTGCTTGGTTGAGTCTGAGGTAGAGATTAGCGTACACTCGGTGTGGTGCACTGAACACGGAGTCTCGTATGGACAGGGGAATCTGTGACTCAAAGGCGTCCAACTCGTCCATACATGCAACAATGTTTCGGATGTGGATACGACGGGGGTGAATATAGATTTTGGAGATGACTTTGGTGATTATGACTGCGAGGGACACGTTGATGGCTAGGATTTGGTCGTCAAAACCAGAGTAATGGGAGGTAGCCATGGTGCTACCACTACCACTACTTTCATCATCAATACCAACCCCTACATCTGTGTACTCCGCCAGAACGTGCACTGGCTGCCCTAGACTCGCCAGCCAAAGCGTATCTAGCACGAAACACAGCCACCACACTCTCCTTCGTTTCTGTCTCTCTACCGCCAGCACCGTCAGGTCCACCACCTTTTTGTGTAACCCCATCGTCAAACAGTTACGTACTGCGAGCCCATAGAACGAAAATGCCCCGTTCTTCCTATTAAGTCCTTGTTGGTAGAACGCCATGAGCAAAAGCTTCTGAACCATCTGCAACGACGGCGTTTCATAAAAGCTGCTAGACATCTTCATGGCTGGCACAAAGAACCGCATCCCTGGTGTGTCGCCGTCAGTCAGCTCATTTAAAAACTGTTCTCCCACTGCCAAGATGATCAATAAGTATGAGATCCAACCTTGCTTCTCTTCCGAAGACCTTAGGTACGTCTGGTCAATGCGCTCAAACACGTCGTCAGCGTCTATAAGGTATAGTTCTCTTCCCAAGAAATCCATCACCTTGTTGGTGAGAAATACTGCGTACTCTTTATCCGGTAACATCATCATGCCAGAGAAAGGTCTGTCATCGGAGGTTTCTTCGAGGTAGTAGTTGGGTGTGGAATGCGAGGTGCTATTTTTGGCGCTATGAGGAGATTCTCCAGACCAACTACTATGCCCATCACCATGGCCACCATTCTCTGAGACCCGAAAGAGAAACGCATTAAGCGAGTTGTCAAACACCTGGCATGTGGCGACAGAGTGGTCGGGTTGCTCGAACGGTTGGATGAAGTTTAAGTCATTTTTTTCACGAGAGTCGTCGTGATGGTTAACATGCTGGCTGTCGTGTTGGCTGTCGTGTTGGCTATCATGTTTGCTATCGCCATTTGTATCGCCACCAATGACACCAGTCTTACCACTGGTGACGGAAGGTCCACGAGACTCCTGAGTCTCTGGACCCAGCTTCGCTTTCAATTCAGCTTCGAGACGCTTTACCCTGGCTTTTATATTCTGGAACTGAGTATCTAGAAGAACGATTCTTTTCTCTCGTTTGGGGTAAACACACTCCTTATCCATTTGCTGACATCCTTTACAAGCAGGGCGGTCTACACGTTAGTATTAAAGTTATAAACCTAAAACAGTGGGATGAATGAGAAAATCAAGAATAGACCCTTAAATCCGAGGCACAAATTGGCCAAACGTACCTTTTGAACAACGCATTTTCTGTGACCGGCACCTGAGACAAGCCATTTTGGCTCTACCCATTTCCTTGATGCTCAACGGCTCGAAATCAAGAAGATCTGACATGCTGGAGATTAGTAAATATGATAAATGGGTGCGCAAATGTCGGGTGCATCTGTTGAAATGAAGTAAATGTCGGGCGCTTGCAACTTGGTGTTTAGGGTGGGTTTTCGACCGGGGCGCCGAACCCAAATGTATTTTAAGGTTAATTAGTAGCGATGTGACAAAATATTTGTTGGCAAATTGTCAGATCTATTGTTTAATCTTCGTAATTGCGCGAGTCGTTTTGAGATTGAAACCGGTACCGGGAGGGTCGACGCAGGGTATGAGCCATGACAAGTTGAACCTGATTAGTGACTAGAGGAATAAATTGTATGGCTGACAAATATATCTAAAAATAATAAATAAATATATATCTCCCAAAAAGATTGTTTAACCGCTAAGCTGATATGAATCAGGTTATTTTGATAATCTTTTGCGCTCTTGGCTTGCGTTCCTCTTTTCGCGGGACCTCTCTCCGTTGATCAAGCGATCCAGGGATTAGTCGGACACAATCTCGTCTTCTCCTTCCCCACTTGCCGCTTTAACAGTCTCCCCTGGCCCCGCCCTCGCCGCTTAGCATCACTCTGCTGGCAGATACGTTCACTAGCCAAATTCTGTCACCGTGTGCAAACCATTTCACCTGTCCTCCGCCCACTGCAACTTAGCCGCTTCAGCCTCAGTATGCCTCTATTCAAAATGTCGTTTCTTCGCACTTCCATCTCCAATGAAGCCAACAATCTTGTACGTGCCTGGGGACCACACTGTTCACGACGATGACGCGTGGCAAACACTTCTAGATCACTTCGAAATCATTACCTACGACTTCAGTACCATTGATGAGTATATGGCTGAGTTGAAAAAGCCCAACCATGGCAAGATCGGCCATATATCTGCCGTCTTCAGACCATCTTGGTTAAAAGATACTCCGTATTCCAACCATTTCATCTTCAGGAATGAAGCAGTCAGGCTCTTGCCTGATCTGGTCAAGATATGTGTGCAGTCTGGTCATGGCTATGACATTGCAGATATAGATTATCTCACATCTCGAAACATCGTATTCTGTAACTCTCCTAACAGCTGCTCCAGAGCCACTGCTGATATAGGAACGCTGCTCGTGCTAAACGCCTTCCGCTACACGTCGTACGCGGAACATTGTGTGCGGTCCGGGAAGTACTTTGCGTCCCAGGATTTTGCAACCATTTGCGACAACCCAGAGGGCCACACCCTTGGGATTATAGGCTTAGGAGATATAGGCATCTTGGTGGCAAAAACATGCCAAGCTTTCGGTATGACTACTATATACCACAACAGAACACGTAAGCCAGAACTTGAGCGCCAATTTGATACGGGATCGATGGTATTCTATCCTGAGTTTAGTGATTTTCTTGCACGTTGCGACTGTGTGCTTGTTTTGTGTCCATATACCAAGCAAACACGCCACTTAATTAACAGGGAGGCCTTTAAAATGATGAAAGAGAAAGTCCGGCTCGTAAATATTGCTCGGGGACCGATCGTGGAACAAGCAGCAGTGATTGATGCCTTGCAACGAGGACAATTGGTGGGGGCAGGGTTTGATGTTCACGAGTTCGAGCCTGAGATAGACCAGAAGTTATTGGAAGATTGGCGGGTGACGTTGTTGCCCCATTGGGGCGTCGTTTCCAGAGCATCATGGAAGAATTTTGAAAGAAAGTGTGTTGGAAATTTGATGGAGTATTTCTACGGTGGTGGGAGACCGGAGGCTGTGAATAAGGAGGTATTGGAGAGACAGAAGGAAGAGAATTAGACATCAGGAGAGAGCCCGAGTAGGTCAATAGACAATATGACAGGGAAAATGCGAGAACGGGTGGAAGATGATGAATAAGTAGACAACTTAGAATATAGAGGTTAAAAAGATGCAGAAATTAAAAGACATGATAAAAGATAGAATCAAAAAATGCCAACATTTCATTATCTCGTAATATCAAAAGAACGTAGTCACCAAGATTAATCTTATTGGAACCTTATTCAAGCCAATTCTATTTCTTTCTCACATTTGAATGATTTCAATGTCTTTTCTAAGCACCACTACAAGTACAAGAGAGTAGATACACCTATTGGACAAAGCCAATGTAAAGACTTGGGAATCTGATACTTGTATGAACTATAAAAGTATTCAAATATGTTGTGTTCGCAAGATGTGAACCTATGTAGCAAGAATAGAGATAAGTGCATAGCAAGAAGTCCATACATACTATGTAAGCGCAGCATGACTTATTATAAGGACCTCTGATATTTTTTACACCTGAGTCTTTATCTTTGTCCCTCCTTACAACTTTGGCCCCTCTGACTTTTCTAACAATCTCACAACCTCCTGACCCATACCATACAGAAGCTCGTAGCCCATGCCTCCTGCACCATACGCATGCACTATCACGCCTTCATTTACATCTTCCCGGTCGACTCTGCTACCACCTTCTCTGGCCGGACGAAAACCCACGTTCACGTGCCGAATATCCAATTCCCCGTCAATGAATAGCTCAGGAAATAACTTCCTGGCCCGAAGCACTAACGCCTGAGTGTCTTCAGTCCGTGGAGTAGTTCTGTCATCTAACAACTGCTTCGTACCACCAAGTATCACCCCACCATCCAATGGCCGGGGAATCACAAACGTCCACGACCCGTCACTGCCTTGATGCGTAATGGTTTTATGAAGGTAACTGCAAGTTTCTGGTACTCTTACCAAAAGTGTTTGGCCCCTGATTTTAAAGCATCTCGTGTCATATCCACCGTGGTATTGGAGACCCAACCCCGTACAATTTACTACAGTCGTGGCACCATGAGCATTAAACACTTGCTGCAAACTCTGGACTTCAGCTCTCACAAATTTGACACCATATTTAAATGACAATTTCTGATACAAGTATCTGAGATAATGCGGAGAATTGGCAACCCAGGTGGTATATTGCGTACCGAGTACGCAGCCTTGCGGAAGAAGCGATTTTTCAATAACTTTGAAGTCGTCCATTTCTTCACTATACCCTTTTGCAACCAGTTTATAAAAATGGTCCGGTGATTCGAAAAATTCGAAGCCTTGAACGAACTTCACTGAGCTCCACGGCTCAGTTTTGGCGAGATGTTTAAGGTGGTTTTGGGTAGCTCTGGTCAATTTCATTTCTCTCGCTTCAGACTCATTTTTACTGGGAAATGGTCTGAAATGGGCTCCTGCCCAGGGTGAGGTGTACGCCGAGTCAAGAGGGTCGATGGGGAAGTGATTTGCAACGACAGTGACAGAATGGCCCTTTTCAGAGAGTGCTAGAGCGGCTGAAAGGCCGATCACGCCTGCCCCAACTACGATTATCATTGCGTTAGTGAGGATTCGCGGCCAAACCTGAGAGAAAGCACCGGTTATAATGGTTACGTTCTAATACTAAGCGAAATATTTCAGGTCACTGTACACATGATTTGCATTGTTACCTTTGAACAACTGGTTATATGTTGTTTACTGCATTCTCTCTGGTGCTTAGCCATATTTCCAATAAAATATTGACTCAGTCGGGACAATATGTAGATTTGCAATCTGTACTAACCATTACTGGTACTTTTGTTGTAGTTTATAGACAGCAAGCTGCTTGTGCTCCATGAATAGCTAAATTTCGGCTCATGTTTTAATATGGAATATTAATTTATTCGAAATAAGACTTTAGGGTAATAAAGAAGTACTACTTTTAAACTTTCAATTAATCCAATCGACTCCAGTCATTATGAGAACAGGATCGAGATGAGAAATGAGTATAAAAATAGACATCAATAGAGAATAAATGCAGATAGTAAGCAACAATGGACTAGATAGACCTGACATCATATATATATATATTCGGATATACCAGCTCAATGCCATCCTTCTCTACTGTCTACATTCATCATAATAAATATTATATTAATACTATACTACCACTCCTGGGTCTTGAGACCAAACTTCAGCTTCTTTGCTCCTTTGATAGGTTTGATAAGTTTACTACCACCTTCTAAGAAAGAATATATATCTCTTCTCAACTCTTCGTACTTCCGGATGTACTCTTCCTTCTGTAAAGTCAATCCAATATCATCTAATCCATTGACCAAACAGTGTTTTCTAAACTCTTCGATGTCAAAATGTTCAATCAATACTTCACCGGTTTCCCCGTTTCTAATTTGTTGGTTTGGCAAATCGACAGTCAACTTCTTTCCAGCACTGGCTACAGGATACAACTTTTCGAGAATTTGATCTTGAGGAATTCTGATAGGAAGTAACCCATTCTTACATGAGTTGTTGTAGAAGATATCACCGAAAGATGGAGCAATCATACACTTGATACCAAAGTCTTTTAATGCCCATGGAGCATGTTCTCTTGAAGATCCACACCCGAAATTGTCACCTGTGACTAATAAGATATCGGCATTTCTGTATGGTTCGACGTTCAAAACAAAGTCGGTTTCCACATCTTTGTTATTTTCGTCCTTAACGAATCTCAACTCATAAAATAACCCGTTTTTTAATCCAGTACGTTTGATAGTCTTCAAAAACTGTTTAGGAATAATGGCATCAGTGTCAACGTTAGCCTTGTCCAATGGAGCTGTAATACCGGTAAGAACGGTGAACTTTTCCATTCCAACAGCTTCTTCTTTAGCAGGCTTGGCCTCAGCAGCCTTGTGCTTTTTGGCTTCAGGTTCATGAGGAACGTCGTTTAGTTGTTCTTCGATTTCACCATCGGTTTCATCTTCAGCTACCGGTTGTTTCTCGTGTTCGTACACGGCCCTTTGCAATTCCTCATCTTCGATCTCTCCGATAGAAACAGCCGGTTCATCCACATCCACATAGTCAAACTCACGAATATCGGTGAAATGACCTTTGATGGCAGCAGCGGCAGCCATAGCAGGAGACATCAAATGGGTTCTGGAACGAGCACCTTGACGACCCTCAAAATTTCTGTTTGATGTAGAAGCACATCTTTCTTCAGGGTCCAAGATATCTGGATTCATACCCAAACACATCGAGCATCCAGCCTCTCTCCAAAGGAAACCAGCTTTTTCAAAGATCTTATCCAACCCTTCTTTTTCAGCTTGTTCTTTGATCAACCCACTACCAGGTACAACCAACACCTCCTTGACATTGTCAGCCTTTTTATGCCCTTTAGCAACTTTAGCTGCAGCTCTCAAATCTTCGATTCTGGAGTTTGTACATGAACCAATGAATGCCTTGTCAATAGATATTTGCTTCAACGGCGTGTTTGCCTTTAATCCCTGGTACTTTAATGCTCTTTCCATTCCTGCCTTTTTAATTGGATCATCCACTTGAGATGGGTCCGGTACAGATGCAGTGATGGGCAAAGCATCTTGTGGAGAGTTTCCCCAAGTGATAGTAGGAACAATATCACTAGCCTTGATGTGAATATCATCGTCAAAGACAGCTCCCTCATCAGTATGTAAGCTCTTCCAGTACTTGACAGCCTTATCCCACTCACTTCCTTTTGGAGCTAATGGACGGCCCTTGATGTAATCAAAAGTTACGTCATCTGGCTTAATCATCCCAGCACGAGCACCAGCCTCGATAGCCATATTACAAATAGACATTCTAGCTTCCATAGAAAGATTTTCAATGGCTTTTCCAGCAAATTCAATCACACTACCTGTACCACCTGCAGTACCAATAACTCCGATTACGTGTAAGACTAAATCTTTAGAAGTGATTCCTTCACTTAAATCTCCATCAATCAAGATTCTCATGTTCTTACTCTTGGCCTGAATAATCGTTTGGGTTGCCAAAACATGTTCGACTTCAGAAGTACCAATACCGAATGCCAACAGTCCAAAGGCTCCATGGGTCGACGTATGAGAGTCACCACACACCACTGTAGTACCTGGTAAGGTAAATCCTTGCTCTGGGCCTACCACATGAACGATACCTTGCCTAGAATCAGCCATACCAAAATAAGTGACTCCGAAGTCCTTGACGTTTTGTTCCAAAGTTTGGACCTGCAACTTGGAGTCTGCTTGATCGATAAAAGTATCGACAGTTTTAAAGTTTATTCTAGTAGTAGTTGGGATATTGTGGTCAACTGTGGCTAGAGTACAGTCTGATCTTCTAACAGATCTTCCGGCGTTCTTCAAACCTTCAAAAGCTTGAGGACTAGTAACTTCATGGACAAGATGTCTATCGATATAAAGAAGGTATGATCCACTCTCATCTTTGTGGACAATATGGTTTTCGAATACCTTGTCGTACAAGGTTTTAGCTTGGTTAGTCATTATTGAAATAGGGTGAGGGAAGTTGGAGGTTTTATATTTTTCAATAAGTGCGGGAAAAAGAAAAGTTCCGTTAACGGGCCGCAAGCGGGGAGTTGTGAAATGACTGAATGATCAGCCAATGGACGACCGGAAATTTGTAACCCATTTACTGACAGCTTTTGAGCGGTATCGGACCGTTATTGTCACGTGAACAGGAATTGCGTATATATGCAAATGATTCTGAGTCATGGAGTCTAGCGATAATCCACTCCAGATTACGTAGTGGAATATCAAATATGAAGCACAGCGATGTTCTGATTGGGGATCGCATATTCAGGGTATTTGTATTCCGTCATTCAATAGTTCATTAAAGGTTGCCCAATACTAACTGCTCTATTACCTTGTCTTCTCTAATATAGTTTGGTGCTTCTGTTTTTCCATGCTCTCTGATCTATAATCTATACTTACTTTCTCTGCTACCACACACATCAGGTTGCATTCGCATCCCCAAAGACTTATTCACAATCCTTAAATCAGCATCTTATTCAAACCTCCTTTTGTGTTGCCGGTTTGAATGACAAGTTCATATCATTGATAGTCATCCCCTGATTCTCAACAATTGATGCTTCAACCAGATGCATTCAAATACATCAATTCTTGAAGCTCAATGACTTTCCATCGAACCAAAGATCGACTATGATATTCATGTGTCCGTATTATGCGTCAATATCTTCATGTTCCCAAATAGCATAATCATTCAACGATCTGTGTTCTTCTGTAATATTTTGCTACAGCCAATACTGTATTCCCTCTAACATAATCAAGTTCACTGCTCATCAATATGTTCACGTGACAGACGCGAACATTTTCTTCACTCATGTTACCACCAGGAAGCAGAACATCTAAGATCAAACCCCCACGGAAGAGTATCACCAACTCATCACTCACCTCCAACCAACCGTTCGATTTTGATAAGCTGTGGCTGGTTCTCTCAGGTGCAATCACTCAGATCCAAAACAAAAACGTTTCAAACCTCTCTTATGAACAACTATACAGAAAGGCATACACTTTAGTGCTTCACAAATATGGCAATAAACTCTATGAAAAGGTGACGGAGTTGATCAGATCCCACTTGCTACACAGAAGGGATGTATTGCTAGCTATTTTTGGAAGCCAGTCATCCTCGTTTGTTAACGTGGAAGAAGAATTCATTAAAAGTCTCCTATCTGAGTGGGAAGAACATCTCCAGCTGATGAAGTTCATCAGCGACGTGTTGATGTATTTAAACCGTGTTTACATCAAGGAACAGAATAAGCTTTTGATCTATGACTTGGGTATAAAGTTATATAAGGACTATGTCATCAAGTATAATGATAATGAAGTGGGACAAAAAGTTATCGACATTGTGATTGGTGAGATACAGAAGAACAGAGGTGGTAGAGTGATATCTACTAAGATGTATATCACCAAAATTGTCTCAATGTTCGAACTTTTGCATGAAGACACTCCGGTTGATCTCAGCGTATATGAAAACTATTACCAGAAATACTTTGAACCAACTTTCTTATTGCACTCGGAGCGTTTTTTTAATGATCTAATTGAGAAGTTCTGGGCTTATGGAAGTGCTTTAAAGTACCTGACTGAGACTGAACGGTTTTTGACTGAGGAAATCGATAGAGTCAATTTCTACTTACCTGAGAGTACAGTTCCCAAGCTTGTGGATTTAATGCATAATATCTTGGTCAAGCTGCAGTTGGATAGTGTTATAAATTATCCTGTGGATGGTCTCCAATCTGGGCTTCTGCCTTTAAAAGACAAGATCATAGCATCAGACTACCAACATGGGCTACCAGACAATGATGACCAATTGGTATTCTTGCGTATCCTTTATGAGTTAAACAGTAAAATAGATCCATCAACTCAATTGTTAAAATCAAAATTGAAAGACATTATCATCAAAGAAGGCAAACAATTTCCTTTCTTGATAAGAGGATATCTTTCATCGTCAGATCAATCCAACAAGAAACCTGCCAGTTTGAACTCACCTGCTTTTGCGAACAAGTGGATATCTTCTATCTTGCAATATAAACTGGAGTTTTCAAAGATCGTCAAGGTGTGTTTCAAACATGATTATTCTATGGATCAACAGATCATTTCATCTATTCAAGAGTTTATAAATCTCCCTGCTAAGGTCAAAAAGAATAACACTGACCCCAACTTACTTTTGGTCAATCCAGCTGAACTTTTAAGTGTCTATATGGATAACAACATCAAGCAGTTTTTAAAACCCAACTCAACTAGCTCAAGGGATAAGAGTATGGCTAATGACTCGTCTCTTTCTAGTGTTGAAGAATTCATTCAAAGGTCAATCCTGTTTCTTCGGTTTATTGTGGATAAAGACACCTTTGAGGCTTATTATAAAAATCATTTTGCTAAACGATTTTTGAACTCCAAGGGGTTTAACCTGACTGGTAACTTGGGTGTCGATATTGAAGAACTCATCATTTCTAAGTTGAGCGAAGAGTTGGGAACTACTGCGCTAGACAGTATCATCAAAATGAATTTAGATATCAAGCTGTCGAGGGAAGTAACATCGGACTGGAAGAACCATCTAGTTGAAAGAAAAGATAAGTCTATGATAGATATGGATTTGAAGATTTGTAACGTATCATATTGGCCTAGCTCAATGACAAAAGACTACAAGAAGCTTTCTGGAAAGCAGAGTTCTAACACAAGCGAAACTTCTTTCATCTGGCCTCGCCATATCAAGCACACAATCCAAAACTTCGAAAGTTTCTGGGGTGTGGATAAGAAGAACAGTAATAAATCTCTTTATTGGTGTCCCAAATTTGGTTCTATTGACTTAAAGATAAGCTACCCAAGCAAGACATATGATATAAACCTTCCCACTTATGCAGCTGTTGTCATGCTTCTTTTCGGGCCGAGTTATTCACTTGATTCGGACCAGCACTTCAGTCCATTCAAGGACAAAAAAAAGTTGAGTTATAAGCAAATAGAAGAATTGACTGGAATCCCAGGGAGTGAGCTAAAGCGTCATTTGCAGTCTATCGCTGTTGCTTCTAGACTGAGGCTTTTAACCAAAACTCCTATGTCAAAGGATGTGAAAGATGAAGACATTTTTGAATTGAACGACAAATTCAAATCACCCTCAGCGAAAGTTAAGGTGCTTACAGTCTCTGCATCATCGTCTGCTAATGCTAATAAATCTGACGCCAAAAGGTCGGACGATCTGCAAGACATTGAGTCTTCTATTGTAGAAGGCAGAAAGCACGAAATCAATGCCGCTATAGTAAGAATTCTAAAGAGCAGACAGTCTATTGTACATAATGAGCTTGTGGCGGAGATTATAAGGCAGCTCCATAACAGATTCCTTCCTAACAATTCACAGATAAAGAAGCATTTGGAGGATCTTATTGACAAGGAGTATTTGAAGAGAGATGACGAAAATAGAAACTTATATCATTATATAGCATGAGTATATGACATATTATGGGAAGTTATTAGACTGCGAGATGTTTTCATATAGTATTTCAATGGACAAAAGTACAAAAAACAGACTTATATACTTTATAAATATCAATATACTGTCAACAAGCTTTGCCACTTCCTATATAGGTACTATCAAATCAAAGTGTTCCCCCCGCTCTCCAACTTCGCTTCTCTCAAGTACGAAGTCGCGAAAAATCAATAAACTAACTATGTCTTCCAACGATATATTAGATGTGTTGAACATCCAAAGAGACACTGGGGGACAGCCTGCTAAGAAGAAGTCGAAGTCTTCTCAGGATGGGGCGGCTTCCTCTAAGCAGACAGGAATGGCCCGTGAGTTGTACAATCTTTTAGGTCCTAACACTCCTGCTGCGAATCTTACAGAACATACAGGTGTCAAAGATAGCTGGAAAACAAAGGCAACCCCATGGACACGTATGCCTTTCAACCCTAAAAAAAGACAGCTCCATCTTGATTCAACTGCCGAAGCAACGAAGCCAAAAGACTTAGATATCGAGTTGTTCCACTGGGTTCGTGGTTCAAAAGCACTCTTAGAGCAAGAATCTCAAACAACTCAGTATTTTTTCTCTAGATTCAACACGAATGTTGATATACCGGAGTTTGTGGACGAAGATACGTTCAATAAGTATATGGAGGAAATCAAAGAGGTGGAACAAAAGGAACGAGAGTTGAGAGAAGAAAGAAGAAAGGAAAAGGAAAAACAAAGACAAGAAAAATTGGCTAGAGATAAAGAAAAGGAGCAGGAAAAAGAAAACGCAAAACACAAAGAGTCTACTGAAAAGGCAGCTGAAAAAGCGGCTGAAAAAGTTGAAAAGATTGAACAAGAGAAGAATGGAAAGACTGAGCTAAATGATAGGTCTGAACAATCACCTGAAAAGAAGCCTGAAGAACTTCCAGATACTAATGAGAAATCTGAAGAGTCTCCTGAATGGACTTATGAAGAAACTGCATATCTTTTTGAGTTGTGTAAGTCATTCGAGTTGAAGTGGTATATCATTTACGACAGGTACACCTATCCTAACAGATCCTTGGAGGATTTGAAAGAACAATTCTACCGAATCTGTAAGTATATTTTCATCGATGATTCCAATAGTAATCCGTCCCTTACAGAAGCTCTTGGATCGTTCTCCAAAAACAAAGAAATAGAGAGGAAACAGTACTTAGAAAGATTGTTAAAAAGAACTCCAGCAGAAATCGCAGAGGAAGAGTCTTTGGTTATTGAAGCCCGTAGATTCGAGTTAGCAGCGAAGAAAATGCTTATGGAAAGATCCAATTTACTCACTTTACTTGATTCTCCACAGACGTCACAATCTGTACAACAGTATCAATCTTCTCAAGGTTTGACAAACTTATACAACAATTTGATGATCATGGACAAAAACCAAAAAAGACGTCAACTTCAAAACCAATCCTCTCAACACAATGATCCTGTACCGCCTCCTATTCCACTTGCTGCTTCATCGTCTCTTCGTAAAGAGAGAAACTTCCAAACACATTTACAGCTGTACTTGTCAAGTCTTGTTAAGCAAAGTCAAAATCAGGGCATTAAAGAACCAACGGCCATTCATAGGTTATTGTTGAAACGTCTCACCACTAAAGAAGAAGAAGCTTTCGGTCTTCACTATCATCCTAATGAAAGGCTCACTCCTGGTGTAACTCTTCGGTCTGCACAGAGGCTCCCAGGTTTACAACAGAGACAGTCTGTATTGAAGTCCGTCACCAACGTCTTTACTGAGCTTGATATTTCCACCGCTGGTGGAACGTCCTGGAGACCTGTGATGCCCACTAGAAGAACCATGTCGAAGTACGATGAACTATTGAGAGCAGTGGTGGCGCTCTTGGATGTGAAGAAGGGTAGAGATAAACTAGAGGCTGAAATAGAGTTGATTAGAAGTCAAAGAGGTTTACAGTAATGCTTAGTTCAATGTAAATATTATGATATGTAGTATGCTAGGTTTAATCTATGTTACGACAATGCTGATCAGTCAAATTCAAATTCAAAATCAAGGCACTCAAGTGTAGGTTCTGGGTCTACAAGAAGTCTGACACAATCTAGGTATTCCTTGGGATTGAATTTTTCCTGATCCGGCTTTAAAAGGATTTCTTCCAAAGGTGCCAATTCCTTGAGATTATTGGATATATCGTTTAACGTGAATGAAGAATACAGATGTTTTAGCTCCACCATTCTATTGGTATTGGGGAGTGTATAGTCAAGTATTTGTTTTTCTATGACTTGAAGAACAAAGGTTTGATCTTTATATCCGTCGTAGATAAAGTATGCCTTTTTCAAAATATTGTATGCTTGGCAAAGAGACTTTAATTGGTAGTTCCGCAATAACGTCGTGAATCTTCCCCCCCAATGTGAGAAGCAGAGGGTCGTCATATCCCCAAGCAGAAGCACAAACTTTGCAAACTCTCTGCTGGTAATATCTACCTTATATATGTCTAGCTCCTTCAAGAAATAGTCCATAAGAATAGATATAAGCATCCAGAAATTGGCTTGGTTATGGATTATAGCCTTCATGTATATGCTAGTTAGATGGAATAGAGGGCTCAAATTTCCATCTTCTGTGTACTGATCAAGTGTCAAAACAACATCCTTTTGGTATACTATGGTAGAAACCAACTCTTTGTGTAAGAATGTTAATTGATCTATATTACTTAAAGATTTCCATTTCATCTGGTTGGCAGATTTCGGTGTCAAGTCCAACTTGTATACTAGTTCTTGGTAGACTGGTAAGCTCCCAATAATTTCCGGAGCATGAGAGTGGAGAAACTCGACATTTTTCTTACAAAATTCAACGAATTTAGAAGATTTGAAGTACTTATCATATTCTTCATTCAAAGTTACCATGAATATCTGTAAAAGATCCAGCTTTCTCTGGTTCAGTGACCCTGTCGATATAATATTAGAAAGTATGGTTGATACAATAGATATTCTGTTTGTGCTTAACTCTACTGCAGTTATTTTTCCCGATAAGTGGAGCTTTTTAAATTCTAGTAAAGGGATATTGAACTTCCAGAGTGCATTTAATACGTCCGAGACATACTTCGAAGGATGAAACTTTGCAAGTTGTTTGAGAAGGGTGTCGAATATTATGTCCATATGTTGGGAGATACTCTTTTCCAAAATAAGTGAGTACACTTTTAACGAGAACATATCCCTCAGGTACGCATTTCCCATGTATGGCAATTCCTGGTAGATGATTTTGTTCCAATTCTGGTCACAAATTGATGCTAATCCTATCCATACATGAAAACTTTTCTCCACAAGAGCAACGATTCGCTCTTCTCTGATCCTCGTTTTCATGGGAAAGCCTCCCATCTTTTGGCTAATGAATGAACGTATTTGCTCTATCAAACTATGGCCGATTTGAGGAGGTTTATCAAGATCGACCCCTTCAATAAGCAAAATTTGGACAGCTGTATCAGCCAATTCAATGATCCTAGATGCAACATCATCATGGAACTCTCTGAAAGATAGCTTCTGTAAAACCCTAAGAAATCCAAATGCTGATAAAGAATTGATATGGTTGGGATATTGGTCAAACTGGAACAGCTTCCGGACACAGATAGTTATTTGGACAAGAAGTTTCGAAACTCCAGGGACTGTTAAATAAAGTCGTGAGACTTGCGAAAGAAGCATAGTGAAAGACTCTAACGGTAAAGGTTGCCCCTTGGAAATTACGATCTCAGCGTAATTCCTAAGATGCTGGATAGCCAACAGATAAATATCGAGATCACTTGAGTTTATCACCAGACTTATCAAGCCATCAACAGAAGCATTCTGGCCCAACGATGATATTTGTCCCAATACAGTGATGAGGTTGAACCTGTTTACAAAAGCAACCTGGTGTTTCTTTCCTTTGTCATACTTGAAATTGCTCGAAATCAATAGTTTCATGGCCAATCGTTTACTTGCACTTTCGCTGGTCAATGAAGAAACATAATAGTACAAAAACTGTAAGAAGTACTCAAAAAAAGTGCTGTTGGGGATATCATTTATGGTGTGAATCTTTGATAATACAATAGGATGTAAGGGTTCATCATCGAAATTGAAAAATCTTCTCGCCGTGATTGAAGAGTACAATTTCAATAACAACTTTTCTTGAAGGGGCCAAGACTTCCTCTGGCTCAATAAGAAGCAAACATCTAGAAAATCTTTGTAAAATATACTGGAATTACAATTTCGTGCCACATCATATAATTCATAAAAACAATTCCAGTTATATTCCCTCAGTGGTAATTTGTTGCTTATATAAAAGAGCCCTTCTAAACAAGTTCCTACTCTCTTGGTGTCAAATCTTTTGATGGCAACTGAAATACTCTGCCAGAAAATCTTCATATCCCAGGACAACAACTGATGCATGAACTCATACTGCTCCTGAGCATCTATGATCAGCTCATCATTGAGATCCAAATGTATCCTATCGAACATATTCATCCACAAATACCCACAGTGACTCAAAAACTCGATCTTCACGTCATCATGGACTTCTGAGTACCGCTTCTCGAGCTGCATCATTACATAGTAAAGGCTGAGCAGCCCCTGAAGTGCCGGTGTAATATGGGTACCAGTGCCCATTTTTGTAAGCTTTCTTATAATCAGCCTGAGGTATTTCCACAGTATTTCGCTGGCTTGCTCCTGTAAAGTAAGATTCCACGACAATAGAGCTTCTAGTGCATCGGATAAATCCTTGGATGCGACTCGGACGCCCAATGCTCTGCTTATAGCACTCAATAGCTTGTTTGCATTCTGCCTGGACTCCTCCTTGGTTACAAGATTAAAAGCGTACCTGTTGCCATCAAAAATTAACGCCAATGCCAGAGTGTTCAGATATTTATAATGCTCTTCACTCAAAAGATGGAGCTCAGAAATGTTGACACCATACTTTGATCTATTTTTGTAGCTCTGTAGTCGTGGGATAGACTGTTTATGAAACCTACTTGGCCTGATAAATTTTTTGGTGCTTTCAGCTTCTATGGTATTGGAGAACACACTAGGACCCTTCTTATAATAACTGTTTATTGGTGGTTGTCGAAACTCGTGAAGTTTACTCGTTTGATTATTCCTTTTGTCACTTTCTTTCGGTGTATCGCTTCTCCCATATTCTTTGTTATCTCCGGTCCCCGTAGTATATGTGCCTGTATCTGTGCCTGTACTCCCTAGTATCTTTCCAGTCTCCTTGATTTTTTCTTTGATTTTGGCCAGTTTGGGATGTTCATACGGACGGCTTGGCATGTTTTTTGAAATAGCACTCTTCCTCAATTTGGCTGTCTTCAAGGTACAGAAGGGTCTAGTCCCCAAAGGCTTAGGTATGCCACTGTTATCAATCTTTCTCTTCCTTGGGACTCTTGAAGGTCCTGCTATTCGGGTCATTGTTCCTCCACTTGTTCTTGGAGCTCTTACAATATCGGGGTTGATTTCACTTGTGTCTCTCAAATAGAAAGATGAGTGAATTTTTGGTTTGCTATATTTGGAATGTTCCTCCAATACATGGGGTTGCAAATCACTTCCCTCTCCCTCGCTGAATTCTAACATTTCCTTTTTGTGTATATCATGCTCTTTGATAGTTTCATTGGTGAAAGAAGAAACCGGAAAGTTATACATGCCAGATTCCTCTTCGCTATCAGATGATCCGGATACATAGTTGTTATACTTATCATCGAATGCATGGCTGACTTCCATTACTTGGTCTAAGTCATTGTATCTTTTTTCATTGTCTAGTGCAAGATACTCTTCACCTATATCAACCTGTTCTTCGGTATCAAATAAGTCTTTGTACAAGTCAGCTTCATTAATGAACCGGGAGAATATTTTAGACGATCCTGCCTTTTTTATAGCCAAACCTTTCCGTTTCTCCTGCTCCTTATGTTTTTTCTTATTAGCTCTTTTATTTCCTTTCCATATAGCTAGACGCTTGGCAGACTCAGGAAGAACTCCATGGAGAACGTTTCTTTCTTTCCTCACACGACCGCCTACTCGTACAGTTAGATCTTGGCTACTTATGCTATCTGTTTGGTTTGATTCATTTTCCTCTGTTGCTCTTCCATGTCCTGTTACCTGATTTAACTCTTCAAAATCTATCAAGGATACATCTGATACGTTTTCTCTTTCATCTGAATCGTCCGAATCACCTGAGTCATCTATGACCGTACTCCTATGTCTTGGTATGCCTATAGAGTCATCTGAATCATGATCTGAATGATATGCAAATGGGTCGAATTCTTTTTGTTCAGCATTTTCTTCTGCTCCATCTTGTGAGGTAATATTTGACGAGCCATCTGGATCAGGAACGTCTGGATCTGATTGTGAATATGAACCATTGTGTGCATTAGGGTTTGTTCTCCCCAAAAATTTGTAGAAACTCTTAGACTTA
The DNA here is from genome assembly GCA_030563605.1 of Yamadazyma paraphyllophila. Taxonomy (NCBI): domain Eukaryota; kingdom Fungi; phylum Ascomycota; class Pichiomycetes; order Serinales; family Debaryomycetaceae; genus Yamadazyma; species Yamadazyma paraphyllophila. Next base: position 378,691 of record JAJMJO010000005.1, read on the forward strand.
TACCTTTCTTCTTTGGGGTGTTTATTCTTTTTAGATAAATATTGTTGGTTTAAAAATCTTAGCATTCCCTCCATATCTGGGTTTTCTTCATACACATCATTCAAATAGTCCACACTTGCAAGATCAAGCCAGTGAGCTTGATCTGCTAAGTACGGATGTGTACTGGAAAACTTCCTCTTTCGAAGACCATACCTCTGGTTCCTATGCACTACTGCTAATGGCATGATTGACAGAAGGGCATTTTCAATATCTTCATTTTCGTTCTGCATCGGTAGCCTTTCTAGATTATTATCTAGTACAGCTGCATATTTAGAGCCATTGATTTTCGACTCAACTAGCTCCCGTTCTTCATGAGGTAGTCTTGATAGCTGATCCTGAACCCTCTCTCGGGATATTGAAGTAATCGGTAGGGGACTGTACTCCCCTTCCGAGTCTGAGACATGGTCTATCATTGTATCATAATAGTTTTTCAGACGCGATTGACTGCTGCGAAATTCTGGAGAAAGGTGTTGCAAGAGGAGAGTTGAAAACCGTAATTGGGAAGGGCAACAATAATCAAACTTTCGTGTGGTATAAATGAGTATGGAAGATATCCCAAAGGAAAGTGTATAGAAAAGGAAAGTGTTTGGAGAGTTCACTAAACTAGACAGGAAACCAATGGATCAGTGGTTAACTAAAAAGTATTGATAATATAATGAGCTAGCTAGAATTGGGTAGAAGTGTTTACACTAATTGTACATTATTGTGAAGGGATTAATCAGTATGGGTGCTCAACTTTGATGTTGCACCTATGTCGTCACTATCAGGAATTTTGTAACGAATTTAGTGCATGATTATAGAATAAGATATTCGGTAGAATTCATAAAATATAAACAAGAAACCAATTGACATCCATTGAAGACAACTAATTAGCACAATAAATCAGGTGGCAACTCTCTGTGTACACTAACCCTGGAGAAAGCTCAGTTCAATAAAGTGTCGCGAAAATTTCAAACTCATCACCATGGATAACAGGAAGATATACAAGAAACAGAGAAAGGACAAAAAGAACCTCATATCTAAAGTAACACGGTTTGTATCCTCATTATGGAGCACTCCAGATGATGTATCTTCACGACCAGTTCCTTCTACTCCATCTGCTGCTCCTCAACAGCAAGAACCTGTCACATTCTTTACACCACAATCCAAGCCTGTTCCAATCGAGGGTGAAAAAACCCCAAATGTATTACTTTCTGAGTTTTTCCAGCAGAAAGGAAGCACTTCATTGACACCTGTTGAATACCAGGGTGTGATTTCTCTCCTTTCCCAATCCCAGCAGAAGCCAAACAACGGAATATTGTCTCCTGTCATGCCAGGTGCCTTCACAAGGTATGAAAGTCCAGTTCATCGTGCAACATCGCCTGACAAGCCTGTGAATGATTCTTTAATCAAATCAACACCTTCCCAACAAAAGCTTTTGAGAGACCCTCAATTCACCAAAGAGTCAAGTCCTCAGGCATTTGCTACTCCAGAATACAAGCACTCCTACAGCAGACCATCTTCTTCTATCAAGAAAAGTGTGCCATCCATCAAAAGAGTGTACCAGTTCTCCGGGTTGCCTTCACCTTACAGAACCAAAATAAAGGCTCCTGTTTTGGCTTCTAGTAAGAAGAGCCGCCAAATTGGTAATACCAGCACAGACAAATTATCAAACCTGAAACCTTTAAACAAGGCTGCGACCACCTTACTTTCGGTCTTGGATAATAGCAAAAGCAGCCTGGATTATATCCTGCAGTTTTCAAACCCTTATGTTGGAAAGTCTTCTGTTGCAAAAAGGCAACACACTTTGACAGCCGATGTCATCAATTCTTCCATTATGTTTGATAAAGCCACTGACTTGCCAGACACGATATCTAACAGCTCGGTTACTACCCCGGCAGCAGAAACAGCTACGGACACCAGCAATGTGGCAAATTTAGCTGGCTCGTTCTCTGCTCCAGATAGCACCGAAGGAACAGCTCCAAAAGCTCCTGTTCTAAGAGCCCCCATTGTTCCATCAATTCCGTTACCTTCCGCTGAAAATGTGCCCGTGCCTGTTTCTTCTGTTTCAAGTACTGTTCCACAAACTAATATATTTGGTAGAGCAACCGAAAGTAGCAGGCATGAAGGTGGTGGTGTCTCCCGCTTACCTGGAAAGGATGCATCAAGTGACAAACAAACTTTTTCATTCGGTAATTCTGTGCCATCTGAGAAGTCATTATTTCAATCCGAAAAAATCAAAACTTCTGAAGGGCCAAAGTCTTCAGTTAATACCAATCCAGCTGAGAAGTCAACCTTTCCATTCGGTAATGATTCAACTTCTAAAGCATCTTCGTTTGGTAAAACTACTGAGACAGTGAACGCCATTCCAGTTTTATCCTTCGATACGAAGGTAGAACCTGCACAAACAGATACCAAAGCATCCACCACTCAGTTTTCCTCGTCGCACACAACCCCTTCTGATTCTAATTCATCTAGCTTGAAAACTCAACCTTCTAATGGATGTAAGTCAAATACTGATATCTTCAGTTTTCCACAACTTGATCCTAAAGCGGTGCTGCTCGACTCTTCCAAAGTTGACCAGTACAGAAGTCTTTTTTCATTCAATTTATAGCATGTGTACTTCAATTAGTGTAATAAAAGAAAGTCGTCGAATAACGATGGCTGCCTAATCCTTTTAAGGATATGTAAGAATAAAGTTAAATAATAGTAGAGAAAACCAGGGATTAATGGGTTAAAGTCCTTGCAATAACTATACGTATTATTGATAGGAGTGTGTTTTGTATACTAGGGATGCTAGAAGAAATTTAGCTATCTGGCTATCAAGGAATACTGGTTGAAAATTCACAATGGATTTCATCTTCTTCGCTCCCTGACTTGCAGTGATTAAAGATCCTTCTTTTGGGTGATATAATACTCTGTATTTCGATGAAAACTTTGCTTAGCTTTATTAAAATCAACTTCTCTCAAGTTTTTTTTTCTCTTTGAACTATTACTAGATATTGTTTCGTTGTTGTTCCCTGGTGCACTAATTGAAACTCTAACCTCCGAGAACACATCCATATTATCTAAAATATAAGATGTATCAATCTTTAAACCTAAAGCTTGATTTACTTTTTAAAAGTTCTCTTTGTTCCAGACAACTGATTAAATGTACTTGTTATATGTACTCGCAGGCGTAGCTCCTCTTCTTATTTTATCATTCCAATTATGGAAATTTGAAGCATCACTAGAAATATTGCTGTTTACGTGACTTTTCACGCTGGTGTCTAAAATACTCTTACCAAATGTGCTGAAACTGTTCATATAATAACTTGGGTACCTCCTATTTTAAGTCGGCATGTTTGTGACTGGTTTATTGGTAAACGGTCGTTAATCGTAATTCATATCATCATCACAACAGTTTTAGTAAGCTATAACATCTATCATGTATTCATCTGACTGTTCACTTTGTGATTTTCCTTTCTTTTTTTTTCATCCGCTTCAGTCATCTATCCATATCGACCAATTCTCCATCGGATGCTTCCAAGTACATTTCACGTTGGTGTTACTTGGGGCTGTATCTCTCGTCCGTATCTTCCCATTAGCCAGCGAAGGAAACAGCCTTGTATCTATATCTCACTCGTGAGTATAGACTATTTTGAAAGCCAAGTCAGAAAGTATATGAGGAGTTTGGAATTTATCACCCGAACACTTCAAAGTTTCATCAATTTGAGGATTGAAATGCTTGTGTGAATAGATGACATTTTTGCACTGTCTCCAGTGAATTGATGCTTGTGATGTTCGCAAGTTACCCCCTGAGAACCAAAAAGTCAGAGTACCGTAATGTATTATTTAACCCAACCATATCACCTCTTGCAATCAGAACTATGTTATTCATAAACGGAAGCTTATTGAATAAAGAGGTCGAATCGTAGTCACCCAAGAACCTAAGAGTGTACCCCAGTTTACACTCAACGGCTTTGAGGACCATCTCGAAAAAGTCCCCCTATTGGAGGCATTGACTAGTGCATCTTCCTCTGAGTTACTTCGTCTTGGTGTGTTGCAGGGAGAACTATGTGCAATAGTAAATGAAGCAAATATGTAGCCTAGGTGAATTAGTAGCTAGATTATTTGCAGCCTCAATGTTTCCTTTTTTTATTGGAGCGCTGTTGTTTTCCATAATCTCATCCTGTTGTAGTCTCTGAAATCATGTATCTCTTTAAGCTCAGAACGCCTCAGACTATTGGAGGAAAGTCTCTTTGCTCCAATGAGTAATCCTTACAATCTTGCACTTGGGCAGGTTATGGAATAGGTATATCCTAAGAAACTGACACTTGGAAATTTCCATTTCAATGTGGTATGTTTCAAACAGTAGCCTCGTTTATTCCAGGAACCTAATGTCACTTGAATGAATAAGTTAAGAGTGCCTTTGAGTAGTAATTGACTTCAAGAAAATGACTGGGTTTCCAATAAAACGGTGCTTAATCCATATTGAGGAGGTTTAAATAACGGATATATGCCCCACCTCTTTCTCTAAACAACTTTTGTAAGACTCTCTGTTAATATCATGTTTTCCTCTTTCTCTTCTACCCCAATAACTCTGCTAAATTCACCACATCGCACTCGCATTAAAAATACGATCTATACGAAATTTATTTTATATTGATCTCGTATGACTGAACTCAACTCGGTACTCCTCGTTGGAGGCTCTGGATTCCTTGGTCTCCATTTAGTGGAACAGTTTTCAAAACATTGCCATGCAACCAAAGTCCATGTGTTTGATATCCGCCCAATTTCTGACGAACTATCAAACTATTTCACTTTCGACCCTTCTGAAGTCCAATTCCACCAAGGTGACTTGACTTCGCCGGATGATGTGGCAAAAGCAATCAAGGCTTCTAAATGTGATGTGATTGTTCACTCTGCTTCTCCAGTCCATGGTCAATCTGACTCTCTTTACCAGAAAGTGAATGTAGATGGTACCCTCAATTTGGTTAAAGTTGCCAAAGAGTTGAAGGTTAAGGCTTTGATATACACTTCTTCTGCAGGTGTGATTTTCAACGGGGAAGATATTAAGAATGGAAATGAAACCTGGCCCTACCCTGAGGTCCATATGGACCCTTATAACAAAACTAAGGAAATTGCAGAAAGAAGTGTCATGGAGGCAAATGATCCAAACGGTTTATTGACTGTGTGCTTAAGACCTGCTGGGATATTTGGCCCTGGTGACAGACAGTTGGTTCCAGGACTCAGAGCGGTAGCACAAAGAGGGCAATTCAAGTTCCAAATTGGTGATAACAACAATCTTTTTGATTGGACATTTGTGGGTAATGTAGCCGATGCACATGTCTTAGCAGCCCGGAAGGTCTTAGTCCCGGAATCAGCAGCTAAAATAGCAGGTGAAACCTTTTTTATCACAAACGATCAGCCTTGTTACTTCTGGACATTGGCTAGAGCATGCTGGAAAGCAGATGGGTATGTAGCCGATAAAAATATTGTTATCAGTAGACCAATTGGGATTGTTATTGGGTTTATAAGCCAGAATGTTGCTAAGCTCACGGGTAAGACTGGTGGGTTGAGTGTTTTTAATGTTAAGATTTCCAGTGCATTCCGTTATCATGATATCACCAAAGCAAAAACCCTTTTAGGGTATAAGCCGGCAATTGATATTGCTAGTGGTATCAAATACACTTTAGAGTGGATGAATGAGCTGAAGTGAAACGGTTGTTACTGTTAAATTTATTATAGAAGTTAGATTTAGTAGGCAACACGAAGCTTGTATATTTTGTTATAAATATTGTGCCTACGCTACACTGTTGTCACAATTTATAACAATGAATATCAAGCTGGCTAAACCAATCCAGCAGAGAAGGCTCGCCGCTTGTGTAATAGAACTTGAACCCAGTTTTGTAGCTGTAATTTTAACAGTTGTATTGCTAAGGTCTGCTATAATATCCATATTTTCAACATCTTTCCGCTCTTCATTTTCTTCTTGTACAACAGGGTTCAACCCTTCGGCTGAGAGTATGTTCAGCGATTCTTCATTTAAGATATCAATAATTTCTTCTTGAGCAGGAACTTGAGATGAAAGCTTTGACTTGAGAATCACTGACTCTACCTTAAAGTTAGACTTATTCTCTTCTCCTTCATCTTTGTTTTTTAATCCCTTCATCTTTTGTGGAAGCCCGTCATCTTTCTTGAATGGTAAAGAGCAAGCGTTAATTTCGTTTAAAGGGGAACAATCCTCGAACAAAACTGTTAAAAAGTTATTGGAAGGATTCCCTGGGCACAAGTTGAAGCATTCCAGTTTCATGCTCTGTAAAGCGCAACATTCGCATGCCAAATCGTCAGCTTTACAATCATCTAATCTCTTCAAAACATCGTTACAACAAGAAGATAACTTAACAAGATCTGATGCTGAGCATTTTTGGTGGGACCTTGGATGAGGGTTTATGTAAGTCCCAAACTCGGTATACTTTTCACCTAAACTATAACAGACTAAAAATAGTTCTACTAACAATAGTGTCAAATACATCGTCTAGTGTTTGTAAATTTGCAGCATTTTGCAGTCGCACCCATTTTTGGAAACAAACGCGTGCTGAATATGGCTAGAACTTAATTTTCTCGGTTATCAATAATTTGGGTCCGACGATAAGACCTTAGTGCTGGCCTTTTACTAATCTACCAATAAAGATATCTCACGGCTCCGCAAACTCATTCATGTTTTAAGGGTACTATTCATAGAAACGTCGTGCGCTTTTCGTGTACCATTCGTGTATATTGTCAAAATGTTTGCTTTTTTTGCTATTCTTGAGGCTTTGTGTTAAGCAAATTTATACAGCGAATCGTCTTAATTACTAAATGGTGATCGTAGTAGCATAAGCTTATATTCCACGAGGAGAATGCTTAAAATTTTTGACCTACCGAATACCAGGACTCGTCAACTACTTCGTGTTCGTCTATAGTCAATTTTTGTTATAAATTACATCGCCTTCATTTCACTAGCCGAGTCTCCTTTTTCATATGTACCTGCATGGAATGTTTTATTATAGCAAGTCATTTTGCATGCAAATATTCCTATTACGGTAGGAGGGACGTCCCTGTACAGGCATGCGATTTCTGGCACTTGCGACATAAGTTCAGAGATCAAAATAAGCTTGAAGTTTCCTTCAATGTTATTGGGCGAGACCCCAAAGTTACGTGAATTACCAGAGTTCAAACAAATTATAGCCTACATCCACTTTGAGTTAGGCGTTTCGTGTTTGATGTGTACAAATCGGATCTTTGATGATATCTTGAAAAATATATAAATAAATCCCAGCTGCATATCAACTTTTTTTTTTGCTTGTCAAAAATCTGGGCTTAATCTGACACATTGACATATTATAGTCTATCGTTAAAATGCTAAGAAATTATTCCTTCGTTTTCTTGTTATTTTTGAGCTTGTTCAACTTTATTGCGGCTGAAGACTTACCTGAAGTCGAAGTCGTTGGAAATAAGTTTTTCTTCTCTAATAATGGCTCCCAGTTCTTGATGCGTGGTATTGCATACCAAGAGAACCCTTTAAACGGATCTTCTGAAACATCAGATAATATTAAAGATCCTTTAGCTGATTCCGATGCTTGTAAGAGAGATGCTAAATTGTTCCAAGCATCCAACACCAATACTTTGAGAGTTTACGCTGTAAACACCAGTTTGGATCACGATGAATGTATGAAGATTTTCAATGATGCTGGAATTTACATTATTGCTGACTTATCAGAACCAAAGAAATCTATTAACAGAAATAGTCCAGAGTGGAATCTTGACTTGTACAAAAGATACACTGACGTTGTTGACATGTTTTCGAACTACTCTAATGTTTTGGGATTCTTCGCTGGTAATGAAGTTAGTAACAACAAAAGTAACACAGACGCGTCTGCTTTTGTGAAGGCTGCAGTCAGAGATACCAAGAAGTATATCTCTGATAAGAAGTATAGAACTATCCCTGTGGGATACTCTTCTAACGATGATGAAGACATCAGAGTTGCTATTGCCGATTATTTTGCCTGTGGGGAAATTGATGAAAGAGCTGATTTCTTCGGTATCAATATGTATGAATGGTGCGGTGACTCGACTTTCAAATCTTCTGGTTACGAAGCACGTACTGAAGAGTATAAGAACTTAACTATCCCAGTCTTCTTCTCCGAATATGGTTGTAATAGCAAAAGACCAAGAAAATTCTCTGAGATCGGCACCCTTTATAGTGAAGAAATGACTGACGTGTGGTCTGGAGGTATCGTTTACATGTACTTCGAGGAAGACAACAAGTACGGTTTGGTCTCTATTGACGGTGATGATGTCAAGACATTGGATGACTTCAAATACTACTCTTCTCAAATGAATAAGATTTCTCCATCACTAGCCAAATCTTCTGAAGCTTCTGACTCAGCTAAAACTTTAGAATGTCCAACATCCGCTCCAACCTGGAAAGCTTCCAAGAAGTTACCTCCTACTCCAGATAAAGATGTTTGTGACTGTATGGCTGATACTTTGGCTTGTGTTGTTGCTGATGATGTGGATACTGAAGATTATGGTGATTTGTATGGTTATATTTGCTCCAAGATCGAATGTGATGACATTAATAGTGATGCTGAAAAGGGTGAATATGGCGACTACGCTTTCTGTTCTGATAAAGATAAATTGTCATACGTTTTAAATGCTTACTACAAAGACCAAGATGAAAACAAATCCGCATGTGACTTCAAGGGCTCAGCATCCATTAACAAAAGTGCTAAGACTGACAAGACATGTTCTTCAAAAGCTTCTGGCTCAGGCTCTGGTTCAGGCTCTGGCTCTGGTTCAAGTAGCGGGTCTTCTGGTACTTCTGATTCTGATGATTCTGGCTCCTCTAGCAGTAAAAAGTCATCGGCCGTTGTTTCTGTAGGACAGTGGTCTGTTGGTCAATTGATTGGTTTGACTACCATTACTACTGCTTTCATTGGCGGTGCTTCTTTCATCTTGTTTGATTAAGTTATATAGTGAATCTATATTGATGTTCATCTATCTTCAAATGTTCAGTTCGTAATCATGAAAATCTCATTAAGTAGCTTCGGATCCATCACGGATGCCTTCTTCTGTTTGATGTATTTGGAACGGGCAGACAATCGGGTAGCTATAGTGGGGGTATCTCTGGTCTCTCCAGTCAAGTTCCTGTCATCTTTTGGTTCCTTCTTGTTGTTATTTCCCTTAATTTTTTCACTTTTCTTGCTCTTGTCATTCTTCAGTTCGTCTTTTGGCTTCTTATCTTTCTTTCGTTTCTTTTCTTTCTCATTTTTCTTGTCATGTTTCAATATTTTACTGTCCTTTTCCTTCTTTTCTTTCCTGTCTTTCTTATTCTTCTTATCTTTCTTATCTTTCTTGTCAGTTTTCTCCTTTTTCCTGGGTTTCAACTCGTCCGTATCCATAGACTTCTTGCGTTTCTTATATGACTGCTCATCCTCATCAGAGATGCCCTGTTCGCCAGGTATAAGTGTCTTAGAGTCAGAATCCCAGGTACTTTTTAAGACGTCACCTCTGACGAACTTCACACCCAATTTACCATTGATGATCTTATCTTTCCTTTGCCTATCTAGCTCTTTGTCTATTTGCTTTTCCTTTCCATTCAATCTCCCCAATATTCTCTGAAATGCATCCAACCCATGTGAGTCATTGCTGTCCAAATAATCTTCACTTTTCTTTTTTAGTTTAGCGCCGAGTCCGGTGTTATCTGCCTTGATAGAAACTTTAACATGAGATGTGACAGCATGTTGCACAAGACCCAAACCGGTACCAGGCTTCCACCCAAATTTTTCTAAATGTTTATGACCAAACCTTTCAGTATTGTTAGACCAATTGGTATTTCTGGGATCTAACCCAAATCTCTGTTTAACCTTTGCACCTGCAAGTCCCATCAGAAACTAATAAAAAATTTTGAGATGCGATTAAAGATGAGTTAATTTTTTGTGCGAAATTTATCAAACGCTTCTTAGTATGAAGAAGCTACGGGATTCAATACCACACCATCCATTGATTGGACAAATATAAGGGAAATAAGTGTGATAACCCTTACTTCTATTACATTGAAGATGCGGTCGCTTCGTCTACGTTGGAAGCACGATGCAGCAGGCTTGAAAGCTACGATGTGTCAGTTTGAAGTAAGCAATTATCTTATACAGTATGCTACACTATAGTATTATCCAATGATCGTGAACCATTTATCATTCACCCAATAATCATTGAACTCTCCTTTACGTAAGCAATTACTTTCCACAAGCCATTGCAATACTTGGCCAAGGTCGCCTCTGGTCACAACAGCTTTGAACTTAGTTTGAATATTGCCTTCTTGAATTCCTGGTCTGTATAGGATATACCAAACGACTGAAACAATAATCCTCATCCAAAGATCACTATTTATGTTCCCGTCTAGGTCTAGCCACACATGAGATGCTGATTTCCCCGTAGGTACCGGGACTTTTCCAAGGGTGTCAACGGAATCAGCAGTAGCTCTTATGACAGTCATGTCACAATCCAACTTGGTCTTATCTATCAATCTTGACTCGTAGCCAGTAAAATTGTATACCCTATTAATGTGAACTAAATCGAACTCGTAGCTTGATACGGAGTTAATCAATGCTGCCATGTGGCTGTCATTCACTCCATGAGATACCAACAATGCTTGAGATTCGTCAAATAGACAAACCACTTGGTCATAAAACAGGGATGCGCCATGAAATAAATCGGGAACATTTTTGTTCAAAGTTAAGGAACTATCAAACTTATCTGTTAATACAAAAGACTTGTCTGTATTTTCAGTACCAAAGAAGTCCATTTCTTTGTCTCTCATCATCAATTTCATTACTCCTTCAACTTTTTCATTACCAAAAGGTGAAAGAATCCTTGTAACAGCTTGGGAAGTGAAGTTCGATTTAGGTGTTAGGCACACTGCGCGTAGGGCGGTCTTAATTTGGTCAATTTCTTCATTAATGTCAGGATTATCCAGCTCCTCATCCTGGTAAAACGTGCGATTCGAAAGCATTATCTCCTTCTGCCTCATCGAATTACCTTCAACATGGTCAATTAAAACTAGAGGGGTTTCTTTCAGTTCAATAACATCGTAATTCTGTAAGTTTTTCTTTAGGCTGTGAAACAAGTTCTTCAGCAAATCACTGAAATTCAAATTATCAGTGTTCTCCCAAAGCTTTAAAAAAAAATCATAACTCATTGGTTCTTCAAGGTGGTGACGTTCGATTCTGTTTTCATCAATTGACTGCCTCACAAGAAGTTCAAATTTTTCTATGGCCCTCATAATCACCTCCACACCACCTATCTTTTTCCTGATTGTCGTCCATTTCTGTCTCAAGTCTTTTCCCAGAAAACTATTGAAGAAACTAGATAAGTAATCAAAGTCAATCACCTTCCTAAATGTCCTTGAAATTACAATCAATTTAAACAAAGACAACTCATCTTCTTTATTAAATATACCAGCTCTCTTTCTAGTGCCACTATGGCCTATTTCACCTCTAGGCTCCTTCCTTCTTGAACTTTTTCTAGCTTTGAAACCAGACCCTACGAACGCCCTTAGTGGGTCGTTGGGAAGCTCGAGAGCCAGGTCAATCTCCATGTCGTCTGGTACAGTCTTGTATACACTAGAATGAAGCAAGTCGGTAGTTTCCTCTTGTCTGGGTCGTTTGGACTTAGACCTAAGTGACTCTAAGCGTGGTCTTCTAGGCCTTCCATTAGATGTGTAAATAGTCACATCGCCTTCGATAACCTTCCTATCTAAGTTCGAGGCAAAGTTCCTCTTTCCATCGTCAAGCTCACATGCTAGCCTAACTTCCTCGATCTTTTCCTTAGATGGCCGATTAGCAGGATCACGGAATACTAACAATTTACGTGTTATTTCTTGGCCAGATCTCAATATTTTTACATCTTGAGAATCAAGAACTCTCGTGTGTACTAATAGAGCAATATCTCTGACTAGAGTCTTCATATCTGTTGCTGTGTTGCTCTCCAATTTCTCATCCAAATTTCGAACTAAAGCAGCTGAAGTAAATATCACACCACCGGCCTGTCTTATTATTTCTAATAGAGCTTCTCTTCTCTTGATTGATTTTATGGAAGAAAGGCCTCTGGAAGGAGTAAAGGAAAAATTGCGGTTTTGTCCCTCTATCAAAAATCCCTTAGGAGGTCTTATTGAGAGAGAAGATGTTGGCTTTGAAAGAGCAACCTCAACTGGACCCGATTTAGACCCTTCAGCTGATATAGATTCTTTTGCTTCTTTAGTATCTTTGGCTGATTTAGAATTAGATACCTTAGTTAATTTAAGCATGGCCCCACCCGTCTTCGGCTTCTTTAGTGGTTTATCTTCTTCTTGTGCTTTCCTCTTCTTGGATAACAAGCTTTCGTTCTTGAACTTTCCAATCGTGGTGAACAATTTTTTGTTCAAGGCATCAATTCTTTTTGGATTGATTTTCCTACTTTTGGTTGCCGAATTGTCAGAAATTTCGTCTTTTGTTTCAGAAAAATACCTGTAGAACTTGAATTTGCCTTCAAAATCGTAGCTTCTTGTAATTGATATCCCCTCATAAGCATTCGAAAACTTTTGAAGGGGTTTTGATTTCTCCCCCTCTTTCACATAAGTGGTAATTGTATCAAGTATTTTCACGAAGGGTCTATATTCGGTTGAACCAGTTAAGTGATTAGACAAGTCCATAGAACTCGGAGTAGGCTTTATGGTACTCATTTGACTAAAAAATTGGGTAGTTATTGGAAATACATCATTCATTTTTGGAATGGGACCGTTTGCTTCATTTTCCTCTTCATCATCAGGATTGTCTAGCATTTCTTCGATATCCATACCATCAAGATTATTTGGGACATCCTTCAAGAATCTGATACAATATATCATAGGAGCCGAGAAGTTTTCCACGACTTCCATGGTTTCATTTTCTGGTGTAACTTCTTCCTTGAGTATTTGCTGCTGAGAAGGCTTAACCATAACCTTTTCCAAGTATCCTTTCTTACATAAAGATTGAACAATCCCCCGGAAATACTTGGACATGGATCTGTTAGATCCAAGGTTCAATTCATGTTTGAGGTCAGCCAATGCCCTGAGCCCGTTAGGAGCTTGTTTGATCTTTTGAATAATGATGTTCCTCAATTGAGTTGCATCTCTTGCGTGGTTAAGGTTATCACTGAACTCCAAGTAATCAAGGTCCCTATCCTTGTCAGCAAAGAATACATGTTTACATAAACTTGTATGTTGCTTGTTCTTAGCATTATATGCACTAACTTTTGTAATGAAACCAAGATCTTCTAGCTTCTTTAATCTCACAGTTAATGATCTAGGGTCCTGTTCAGTAAGTTTACTCAATACAGAAGCATATACACCTTGTGCTCCATGCTTTGATATTTCACATAATAATTGGAAAGGATACTCCCCTAATTGGGCCTTTAACTTCTTAGAATAATCCTTACCCGTCAAGTATTTCCACTGGGTGCCTGCACTGGGAAAAACTCTTAAGTTCTTCTCGTTGATAAATTTTGAAATGAACGTCTTGTAGTCTTCTTCTGCATCAACTTGTTTATCATTTTGCCATAAAAATAAAGCACCAGACACGTTGTTATTGAAGAAAAGCCATTTCCAAATAATCAGCTTACTGAATAGGTCCAACAGCAGCTGTTCAAGTTTCTCAGAGCAAATCTGCCATAAATCATCTATTGATATGCCAGTGTTACCGGAGAATGCCACTCTTTGAAGTACATACCGTATAAGATCACTAGGAGTGCTTGAGAATACCATGGCGTAAACCCTTAGTCTTACTTGTTTTTTATGCAGTGCGAGTGCGATTACCATTGGATTATGTATTAAAACATTGGCACTATGGAAAAAAAAAAAAACTAGTGTTCCAAGTTTAAAGAACTAAGATGGTTTTTATTGATGACGATGAGCCTTTAGAATTATCCAATCATGCTCTAGCTGCCTTGCAAGAGTTTAAACGAGAAGAATCTCAACGTATCGATGCATTTGAGAAATTGCATAGAGAAGTTCAAAAACAAGACACCCCAGAGCCAGTGGCTGTCGATATTGACCTTTTCCAAGAAGACTGGCAGTTGTCACAATTCTGGTATGATGATGACACTTCAAGAACATTAGGTAAGGCCATTTTGGAAGGTGCAGATGAAAACACTGTGGTTGTCATTGCAAGTGCACCTGCTGTTTACGCAGCCATAATGAAATTTCCAAGAGAGGATTTACCCACTAAGCATATATATTTATTGGAGTTCGACGAAAGGTTCAGAGTGTTAGCTCAGGAAAAATTCTTCAAGTATGATTATAATGAACCGGATAATATTCCCGAGGTGTTAAGACACAAATGTCACAGATTAATAATTGACCCACCTTTCTTAGAGGAAGACTGCCAAAAGAAATCTGCCAGGGCTACCAGAAATTTACTCGTTAGAGATAACACCTTAAAAACAAATAAAGGTGGTTTGCAGTTCAAACTTGTATCATCTACAGGTGAAAGAATGAGAGACATAATGAAAGAAACTTATCCAGAGTGTAGAATTACCACTTTTGTTCCCCAACATAAAAATCAATTAGGGAATGACTTCAAATGTTATGCTTCATTCGAATCTAGTATGTGGAAATTCGAAACCAGCTAGTCGACCCTTTTTTCATTATTCCATCCACTATTTATTTGTATACTTTGTTTAATATTGTAATCGTTACTTAACTGCAAAATATGAGAACCTTCATCAATTTTCTGGTGTTCTCAAATTTACTGTTATAGCGTAAATTTAGTTCGGCATCGGCACCTCCCTCTCATTTCTTTCTCATTTTTAAATGGAAACGTTGAAAAAATTTTTTTGATCTTAATTCTTTCTAAATATCACACTATTTCCAATGTCTTTTACTGACTTCTCCAAGATTGACACTATCAGCTCTTTAGAAAAGTTCTTAGCTGACAAGTCTTACATTGACGGGTATGTATATATATTCCAACCTTGTTTGTTTTATTTTTTCGAATTGGTTGCAGATAGTATTGTCCAATAAAATGTTTACCGTCTCCATTAGACATGTTGATTTTTTATTTACCCACTCAATTCCCTGCAAATATGATGATCGCAATCTTTGGTCCGTGTTTATGAGGTGCTTAAGACCCACCGCATGAGTGACACAGGAGATTTAAATATAACGTATCTGATTCCTTCTTACCAGCTAATTAGTAATCCAATTCATCGATCAAGGTTCGCTCGTTTACATATGAGTTACTAACTTTCATTAGTTCCAAGGCTACCCAAGCTGATGTCACTGTTTACAAGGCTTTCCAAAAGCAATACCCACAATTGACCAAGTGGGTTAACCACATCTACTCTTTCGCTGAAGACTTCTCCTCTTTACCAGCTGGTTCTGCTCCTGCTGCAGCTGCTGCTGAAGATGATGATGATGATGATGTTGATTTATTCGGCTCTGACGACGACGAAGTTGATGAAGAAGCTGAAAGAATCAAGCAAGAAAGATTAGCCGCTTATGCTGCTAAGAAAGCTGCCAAGCCAGCTAAACCAGCTGCTAAGTCTATTGTTACCTTAGATGTTAAGCCATGGGATGACGAAACCGATCTCGAAGAGTTGGTTGCCAACGTCAAGGCCATCGAAAAAGAAGGTTTAGTTTGGGGTGCTCACCAATGGATCCCTGTTGGTTTCGGTATCAAAAAGTTGCAAATCAACTGTGTCGTTGAAGATGAATTAGTCTCTTTAGAAGAATTGCAAGATCAAATCGCTGAAGATGAAGACCATGTCCAATCTTCCGACGTTGCTGCTATGCAAAAATTGTAAGTTTTAGGTCTCTCTTTAAATATACTGGTTAAACCGAATCTCGATCTAGAATAAACACTTAATTAATGAACATATATAATATATGTAATGTAACGTGATATTTGGGAAATCCACAAATTTAGCTTCTGAGACTAGTTTGCATAAGATTAATCTAGTTAGATAATTACTATTTCACGACGAAATACAATTCGATAGGAAAATATAGAGCCAATCCTAAGAAACACCAAAGTCTGTTATAGATACCTTTGATTGGGTTACACACCAGTAGAAAAAAAAACTGTCTCCCACAGCTCGGCTCGCGAGGTTGTTTTATTCCATGAATACTTCCACCGTTCCTTTTCAAGGCTTCAAAAAGTTATCTAAAGGACTATTTTAACTTCCTGCTGGGCTTAAATGATGTTATAGGAAATTATTGGACTCAGTTAAAGTTGTACCATGCAATTCTAGATCCCTAGACCATCTGAACATGAGTTGGTGCATTTAGTCGTTGTATTCGGTGGACAGCAGCCACACCTTGGAAATTCTGACCGATTCTCTTTTACTCCCCCTCTTTCAAGCTAATTAAAATTCGGCTAAGGTACTGGGAAACTAAACTAATGTATTTCTGTATACGTCGCTAGGTACATTGAGCCCAACCTCGAGTGGTGAACAAAAAGAATAATGTGCTTGTTGCCTGTTCTAACGGGTGACGCTGTTTTATCTCCGGAGCCCCTGAAACTCTTGACTGAAAGGTGCCTTTCGGTGAACTCTTGAGTAGCGATTAAATCCAAAAAATTGCAAGGAAAATATAAAATTCATCTCTTCCAGCTCAACGAACTGGGCTCTTTATTTGATATTCTAAACTTAAGACCGATTTC
Source organism: Yamadazyma paraphyllophila (assembly GCA_030563605.1). Taxonomy (NCBI): domain Eukaryota; kingdom Fungi; phylum Ascomycota; class Pichiomycetes; order Serinales; family Debaryomycetaceae; genus Yamadazyma; species Yamadazyma paraphyllophila. Next base: position 395,409 of record JAJMJO010000005.1, read on the forward strand.
TTAAGACCTCTTGGATGTGCTTGGACTTCAATCAAATACCCATTCCGATGTACTGTTTTTATGATCCCTTATCCACTCTCTTATATCATGTTTCGGTGCTGAGTGGTTCTAATGTAGGTAAGTATAATTTTGGGTTGACACATGGAACCGATTATAAATGGAAATAATTTCGTTTAGCTCTTATGAAAGTTTTGGTTTTGTTCATTTCCGATTATGGACGAATGGTTATTCATGGTCAGGATATCCAAATTAACTTAGTGTATCTGTGATTTTCACAATTCTATTTAAAACCGTTGACAATGTGCGAGAAAAATATACTGGAATTTATTTTAGAACTCATTTTCAGTTTATCTTTACTTTTAGAGCAATAGATACATTAGACTATCCACTAACAATCGTAAATATCCTTGTATATTCTGAATAAATATTCAGCAGGCGATGCTGTCCACCAATTATTTTGTGCTCCATTTCAAATTTCACGCAAATCGTATTTTTTTCAAAATGTATGTTAGTTACTACCATTAACACATAATCTTCTAGAAAAGTTTCTATAGAGGAAAAATATCTTGTTAGTATACTTATAAATACGGAGACAACAAAACCGCAGGTTTTTTGTCAGTTATTACAATACTAGATATGGAGCAAGCTTTTCCGCGACAAAGCTTTACCACGCCTGCGAAATATAATCCAATATAATATGACGTAAACACTAGGCTAAGATCTCAAAATTTGTAGATCCTAATTTATCTGATTCTCTTCTTGACTATTTTAAGCTTGAAATTACGACTTCACGAGGAAGAGACATTTCAATTTCTTCTCAAGTGGCATAGAACCCACTTTTTATTAAGAATCTTAAAATCTGAACATTATATATCCTTTCCAAGAAGCTGAAGAAACATCTTTCGTTCTAAGTTTTGCAAGAGTAATAAGCTGACTGAGTGTATACCTCATTGGGCATTGCAATTCAAGCAAAGGCTCGTCCGACCATTGAGTTCAGCAGTTCATGGTGGCGAATTTTCTGAAAAGTAAGACATAACGTAGATAGAGATTTGATGCTATTACATGTAGCTATTTGCTTTTATCCTTGGGAAATATTGGGAAGTAAAGCTTATCCTCCGGAATCCCAGAGAAAAATTGACTCTTCGACCTTGATTGGAGTCTTTTACGGTGATACACTAGTCTGAGTTTGAGAATGAAATAAAAGTAGGGGAGACCCTGAAAATGGTGATGGTAGCTGAGCACCTTTGAATTCTAGTGTAATATTATCGGGTGGATCACCTAATACACCAAGTTTTCATATAACTTTTTTTGAATAAATATCAATATCAGTAAAGTTTTACAATAGCTTTAGTATTGGACTAAGGTTATTAGAAAGTCTATATTTCAATGAAAGCAATAGGATGTATACTAAGATGGATGTTACTAAGCTAATTATGCAACATTTATGTTCTTATGTTACCCGGGTACTTTGTCGATACATTTCCGCTAGTTCCCAAATCTCTGAAGACTGAGTGCCTGAACTTCTAACACTCTTAATTCTTTGGCACCCATCAGTGCCTTCTGTATTGCAACTCTTTTTTATTTTATTCTCAACTTCTGATATTACTTCATTCGTTTTTTTTTTTGACTGCATACTTAACTTTACTACCTGTACTGCTGAAAGAATTTCTCTTATTGACAATGGACAAAAAAAACTGAACAGTTAAAGGCTTTAAATAGTCACGACTTAACTTTCATATAATCGCTTTCCTTAATCAATCTGTACCTAATACTTTTGACTTCCAACGTAATTATGCCATATAGTACCCAACCATAAAACCAACCATAAAAGTGAACTACTTTTGATGGTTGTCATATCTTAAAAACCAGCATAAATAATTTGAACTTTGTTTAATCACTAGTATTATCAAGTTTCTTTCATAAGGCTTTCCAAGTTTTCGCTACCTGTCGATATATAAACACTTTAAGAGTTATACTACCACCAATTTACCCAAAGTGTTGCTTGAAATTGATAAGAGCTTGATTGAAAATCATTACATATTCTAAAGCTCAAGCATTCCACAAATTTACAGACACATGCAAAATAGAGCTTACAAATAATACAAAGAACCATTATGATAACTTAACAGGTGCCTATTGCAGCTTACCTGTTAGTAATTTCCGTCACTTCGAAGTTTACGCAAATCTCTTTACAAGCAATTTTTCTAGGTCAGGCCATGACGAATGTGCAAAACACGAATGTGCAAAACGCAATACATGTTCAAAAACCACTACCGCTATATAAACAACCTAGTCCATACATGGAAATATCAGTCAGATAAGAATACCATTCACCAAATAACTTGTGCCCCGAGTGGTAAATCCTGCCAATTCATCTTTTCCAAATACAGCAGCATTTAAAGGAATTAAAAACAATACCCAACTTCCCGTCTCTAGCCAAATTTGGCAGAACTTGAATATGCTTTCAAATTCGCCAAACCAAGGCCATCAAAAGATGCCGCGACGGTTGTCTATCGATAATGACCTCGGTAATACCATATTATTCTGCCTGTTGTTCTTGTACAAACAACAACATGATAATCCAAATCTTTAAGTATTTGAAGACCTCCTAAAACCGCTAATAATACTTCGATTGTACACCCAAGAACGGCACTTCATTGAAAGCGTACAACATACCCAACCTCTTCATACGACAGTCCATTAGGAATTGTTGATAATGACTATAGGTTTCCAATAAAAGTACTGCTGGAAACCTCCATCAGTGCTAATACGATTCCTCAGCACGGATCCACAAGATCTTTGACGGTCCTTGAAACAATTTCCCAATCGTTAGTGGCCAATCAGTCATATTGATAACTGTTCCATATAGAGATTTCACTGTCCTCTTACGGTTTATTCTTACTCTTGACATCGTTTGAGTTGAACCAAGATGAGTAGTGAAGCAAGAGCCATTTACGAGTTTATAAAGAGAGCTTTCTATAACCACGTTGCTTTTCCTAAAAGAAAACATTGTGGCGGAACCTCTAAATTTAGCGTTCTACTAAGAAATTGGCATAAGCATTGAGTATTCAATGACCTTAATAGCTTAAAAAATAGATCTGATGACCAAAGATTGGTTTACTTAATACTCCAAGCTTTCCACAATGGAGCTTACTTGTGAAAATTCTTGGCGATTCTGTACATTTGAATATCCTTCTATAAACTAATCAAGTCTTCTTTAAACTTGAGGAATTGAGGAATTGTAACTCAATTTATCTCCTCTATTAGGCTAATTAAAAAATCGGAACAGGTTTGCTGATGTATACGAAACTGTGATTTTTTTCTCAAGTTAAGCAAAATTAATTAACCAAGCTTCAATATGTTTGTAGATAATCCAAAAACATTAATACAGCTGGAGTTTTTATCAGTAATTTAACTCAAAAGAGGAACATGCTTTTATTTTAGTACACTTTCAATTTGGGGTAAGTGAAAAATAAGAATTCTCAGAGAATTGGCCAGCCAGATATCACTAAGTAGGTCAATTTTATATTTCTTTGTGTACGTAGCCTCGAAGGTGTTACTACAAAGAGTTTTACACATGATGACCTCGTTGACATTTATAGTCAACTAAATCAATCTGATTGGAAAACAATTGAATCAATATTGCGTTTCCCTTAGGTTTGGACACGCGATAAAATTCCTAATACTAACCGTACGTAACCGTTGTGTAATCTTACTCAACAGGATGCTTCATGAGCTTTTAACATTTTACACATTCCTCGGTGGTATGGGCTGGAGAGTGTAGAGTACAAGAATACTGTATATCTTTCTTAGAACCAAGTCTAATAGTGGAATATATGTTTAAATGACGATATTAAAAGTCAAGTTGCTCTTCAAGTTCAATATGTACCATTATCATATGGTACCTATCATATTAAACAAGTTATCTTCAGCGGCCACAAGGAATGCATATCGTATTTCTTGGACGTGGAGATTGTTTGCTCTTGTTCAATTTTATTCGTATAGATTTCTTTAATAGTTGTGCGCTATTCGTTTGGCAGCGAACTTGTAACTTACCAGGATTGTGCAGCTGAGTGGTAGCCAAGTAACTGCTAAGGTATAAGGATTTAGGTAAATATAGGAGTTTCGATGAGGGTTTTTAAGAAAGTCTATGACTAACGTAATTTTTGTAACACGTTTTATGTTTCAATCATGTAGACAAATGTCTTTCAGAGGAAAGATATAAAATGTATCTGTTTAGTCTGCAACAAATATTGTTGCAGTTAAATTGATGCTGCTTAGAATATTTGAATTGCCTTGGTTAAACTACGGCTAAACTACATGAACTGTCACATTCTTATTTGATACTGAAACCATCGTAATTTGTCATATAATACGTGCCTCTCCATCTTCGAAATTAGCCTATCATAGATACTTCCTGGATCTTATAATCAATGTGGTTATAGGTTACTTAAGTATTTATTTGCTTGTTCAAGTTCCCACGAATGGATGTATACTGAGGCTGAAATTTATTTATTTATTGCTTTTCTCAATTTTTAATTCAAAAATATTGTGACAGCTACTACAGGAACTTATGGTTTGATATCTTCAATAATATTTAATTAATAGCTACAGCAGTATACAAGCAAAATCCATACTGTTTTCCTCATGCTTCTGCAATAACATTATTTAGACAACGCTAAGCATATGACATAGTGGAATTGGAGCATAAGTACATCAGAATGTTTGTATTATTGTTCGGAAACATGATTAAGGTATACACCAGCTTTTATTCAGTGGATTTATAGTGGATGTTGAACTGCAAATTGCCTGTTTTATCCCGCCAAACAATAGGCATATATGACAACTAATATTACATCTAGTGATGGAATTCTAGCAAACCAAACCATTCGAATTACCTCACTTCAGCAAACCATGTGGGAACAAGAAAGTGCTAAAAGACCTAGTGGCTTGAAGAGTAGATCAAGTATTGCCGCAGCGATTACTTCAGCAATTTCAATGGATTGAAAAAGCAGATTTTATTGTAAAGTGAAAGTGTTAATTTTACTGCTGAGTGTGGGGAGCGTTGGCATATAAAGTAATTACGACACTGTTGTCGACGAGGAAGCCAATTTATTATTTTATTTTGTTGGCCTCAAAGAAAGCAATTGTGATAATATAGTGGCAAGTTTATAGGCCATCGGAAATAGGTGGTCAAGTGTTCCAGTGTAAATTGAACAGAAATGTATAATCAAAAGTCTATTTAGGAAAGCGAGTATTAATACTAGGAAACAAAAAATTGTATGCTACCAAAGAACATGGGTGAGAAGTAAATGAATGTTCAATCTTCATCATCCTTTTTCACAATTGTTTTTTTGAGCTCCCAGAATGATTGCCAGTCACAAAAGCCAAGATTAATCAATAATGGCTTAAAAGGTTAAACGTATGATTTGGGTCATCTGAATCTTTACCCTTTTCTTGGTGTTATTGTAATTGTTGGTAGCTTGAGATTGGCTCATAATAATTTATATTTATATTCACTTAACAGCGGAAATGATCCAAATTATTGAAAAGCATTCCCGTTTAAACTTGTATAAGAAAGATGTTGTTAATCAATAGGACTTCAAAATTTGAATCTACTGTAACGGTAAATTGTTTAGTGGACTTGTTTCAACAATGATCAAGGATTATGCTTTCTTGGATGGTAATATAAAAAGCGCAAGAATAATTTATCAGGTTGTGGGACAATGGGCTCTCATTATTTGTTGCTGAACTTTTTGTCGTTGATGATAACAACGATATATCATTTGATAATACTTACTTAATAATCTAAGGGTCAAACGCTGAAATACTTTTTAGGTAGCCCCCCTTGCATTTATGCATATTTCTCTAATTAATTAACCTTCTTTATTGGATATCAGTCTAATGAAGCGTATTGGTTAATCCCCCGAAATTATCCAAAGGATTCTTTTGGCTTAATAAGCCGTATCCTATTAAAAGGTTTTGCTAAGTGTCGCATTATGAGATGGAGAGAGCAAGCTTTTGTTCTCCATATTTAGCTTCAGTTAATAGGATTTTGGTCAAATGTTAGAAAAATTCAACAGAACATTATAGAAGTTGAGTTGGTGGTATGTACAGAGAAGATAATTTTTCACTAAGCATCTTGTGTTTTAAATAATTTAAGAGTTTAAAGAAATTTGTGATTATCAAAGTTTTTGTCATTTTATTGTTACCAATAGATAAATTGGTAATCTAGAAATACGAAGAAGATTACTGAGATAAGGCTGTCCAAATACTTATAGGATTTGAATTTGAAATTAATTAAATTATCAAGCCCAAAGTATAGAAATTAGATACTTAATGGTGACATTTTGATTCACAATTGTATATTTATTAGATTACCAATCCTTGGGCCCAAACGTTTCACCTTCAGCTAGAGTATAAAATTTAGCATATTCGCCATCGGCTGTGTTTGCATGCACAGTGTTACCCCACCATTTTAATGCACCAGCAGGATATGCAACACAAAGAAATATAATCACTGCAGAAAAAGAAACACCAGAATCAATAGCAGCCGACAAAATATAAGTATATTTGACATGAAATGCTTTAAATTTTTCTCTAATAAAATGATTGAAACCAAAACAAATTATAAAAAATAGTGAATAATTGTAAATTGTAGAAGGAGGGATATTTCCGGGACCCGTGAAAAAAACTGGAGCATTCACCTTGCTGATCCACAGGTTCGGGAACTTCTTGGATACAATAAAGGTTACAATAGGAGCAAAAAATCCAATCAAGAAGAACCACAAGAAGGCTCCGTAACGTTTTCCTGGATTGAAAAGTTTGGCTGGCCCCACTGCTCCCCAGATAATTGAGGCATTAAAAATAGTTCTACCATTAGAGCAAATAAACCCATCCGCCTGGGTAGTTAAGCATATGTCTTTGATGTTGGACCTCATCCATTCTTGGATACCTACATTTACAAGACATGCTAATACCGTTCCAACTATCTGAGTGAAGAAAAGCAATCTTGGGGGGATTTTCATATACTGTGCAATTTTTAAATCCCTGGAAAAGTCTAACCCTTGCCTCATAGGTATAAATCCATATAATTTTACCATCATGTTAGCTATTGGTTTTCCTGGCCATATGTATCCTGCAACAAGCTCAGTGATAATATTCAATCCGACGTGCTGATTAGTTATTCCTTCAAGTAAACCTTGAGGTACAAAGTTGATAAGAGGAATCAATAAAGCTATAATGAGTCCCCACCATGGTAACTGTGTTGGAAAATGGCAAATTGCCACAAAGGATAGAACGAGGGAAATAATAAGTAGGGTCAAATACCACCAGTCAGGAGCCTCGGGGAACACATTCATCAATCTTTTGTGGATATCTTCGCCACCATGTTTCTGGTCTTTCAACTTGTGCCAGATATCCTTGCCATGGTAAAGGTAGCAGTGTACAAAAATGGCTATAACCGCCGCAAAATTCAAAGCATAACTCAATAAGTATGAAAATGGAACAAATAAAGGAGAGTAACTTTTGTACGCTGCTTCATCAAATTCAAGATTTGCATTCAAAACTTTGGTGACATTGTAAGTCGTGGCTGTATTATCAAAAGTCGTAGTAGACATCATGGGTAAGTACTTAGCATACATCGTATTAGTGTAATACAATATTGGAAGTAAAAAGATGTAAAATATAACAATTGCAGCATATGTGTTAGCTGCGACCCATGCTGGAGTGGCCAAAGGTGAAACACCCATGGCTTGAGTAGCTTGAGTCCAGTCAAAAGATATCGGGATAATTCCAAGACCCGATTGAACCCCAAAGATTTGATTAACAACAACATTTTTTGGCACAATCCAGCATATAAAGTTGAAATATGAGAGAGCCTTGAACAAATAACCAGGGAGCCAATAAAAGCAAAAAGAAAAAATTGCCACATAAGAAAAGAACCTGTATCTAGACATTGTCCAGCCGTTTGCGTTCATCTTATTTAATACATCTCCCCTACTAGAATGTAAAGTATTAAAAAGGGAAGTGGTGACTAAGGTCTCAGGCCAGACCATAGACGCAGGGTACACAATCCATCTTCTCGTTAAACCTGCAAGTCCATAACCCAATAATTGTGTTGAAAAGGCTAATAATATCATGTAACCAGCGCTGAGTTCTTGGTCATAAAAATTGGTTTGAGCGATTAATATATTCATTGCATAGGAAGTCGACGATGTCAATGATACTACAATGGTGAGTATGGCATGTTCTTGCTTCGTATAAGGACCAGGGTTTAGGTTGAAGAATTCTGGTAAAAAGGCAGGCTTATAATTAGGAAGATTTGCAAGTAGTTTTCCTATAGGGTACAGAATTACCTGCGCAACGATAAAACCTATGGTTAATGAAGGATACCTCAAAGAGAAGAATTGATTCACCCCTGCAAATACAATGACAAAAATAATTGTTAACGTCCAAGTTCTCCAATGATTGAGGTTCGTATTAGGATCTATTTCAAGAGTCACTGCTGCTCTGACTTCTGGATACGGTGAGTTGGTAAGTTCCTCTACTTTACCACTATGATACAGCCAGTCATCATGCTCGAGATTGGATTCGATTTTCTCAATATCAGTCAATTGAACAACTGTTACAGGATCCTTTCTTGTTTCTTCAATAGACTCCACAGTTGTTTTGTCTGAGCCCATAGTGGAACAAATATAATTAATTTTGAAATTGGAGGCAATTATGGGTTTTTTAAATTACGAATATATAGCCATACTAAAAGGTTTTGAGCACACAAATGTTGACACAAAAAGTATGAAGTATTTTCCAAGCAATGCCCTTGGCTAATTTTTTTTGACAAGAGTTTCGAAAAAACAGTTGTGTGCATTCAATGGGTAATATGGCGATTGTATTTGCCTAGTTTGATGATATAGAGGTTTCCACAAAGTATCCTTTTACCGTACTCCTCTGTGAGGAAGAATTTTTCTTATAATATTATTTAGTGTGGCTGATAAGGTTTTCAGCCATCTTCATCTGCACCCGGTACAGTAAAAACGGCACCCATATTATCTGGATGTCGGCCTTGACTTGCTTCAATTCCACGCAGTCGATCCCGCGCAAACTGAATACCTCTCCTAAATATATATCGCAAGTAATTTTTAAAAAATGACTTCGACCTATTTCATTTGGCAGACTGCCTCCAAAATAACGGCGTTAGGATGTCACTTATTTCATCCTAATGGAAATTCTAGATGGACTTATTCGCCAGAGTTTTCTTGCCTCCTTGTCCCTTTTTTTTACGGATTCTATTCTTGATTTTTTGAACTTTTTGTGAGATAAATATGAACAGTCTCTGTGTTATTTTGGCAGAAGCTCCCAGATGTAATTGTATATCGTAATTAAAATTGTTTTCTGTCTTTTAAACCACTAATGACCAACCAAGGCGGTTTAATTGAATATGTTACTAATCAATTTGGCGCACTATAATTAGGAAGGGAGTAGTCACGAAGTAATTTTCTCATTGAACTAAGAAGGTAAATCAGAGAAAACGACATCAGGTGCCACCGTTTGATTTCACTCCTCTACCTTTTTTTTGTTCATCTTTTCCATTTTTTGTTTCGAACTTGAGCTATTAATATTGGTTGCAAACGCCAAAATTTGCAACCACAAAATATAAAAAGAAACAACCATTTGAGAATTTTATTTCGAGCACATCAGAAATTATTTTGAATACATTCTCTATATATAGTAAATATCGAAATTTCCAAATTTTCTAACTCTGGGAAATTATTGCTTCACAGCCTGAAGGAACCGAAATATTGTAAGTGAGCGACATTTTAGTTTTGCTTTGCCGAACTAATAGCGGGTGGATGCGACATTGGTTTAGCAGAGGTGTATATTTCATTTGGTGACTGTATTCAAACCCAAAACAACATAAGCCACATTGAATTATGCCATAAATATTTAATTTCACAATAGCTTTATCAGGAACAGTTTAATCTGATTGTTCCCTTGAGTTATTTTGGGGCACTGGTTTGTTGGAGAATGGAAGCCCTTTTCTCAGGGTCCTGCTAGATACGCGCATGTCGGTATCAGTGCTAAGCGCTAGACATGCATGGCCTCAAATATGATATCCCTAAAGGAAGTCGTAAAGATAACAAATATCAGATATAAGCTGAAAATTTAGATGAGGTGCTTTCTATGCCTGATGATGTTTTGGTTGCTTTTTTAGGCTATTTCCTTTTGATTTGTCGATTTAGCCAAGGAATGAACTTACGAAGCTTTCAAAATGTGATACTGGAAGTGCAAGTTTAAAACAATAACAGTCAAATAAACATTGGATAACACCCAAGCAAATAGAGTGTTAGACCCAGGGAGAGAATACTATGTGGACTATTTAAATTGATAAAGTTTAAGTATTTATTTTCGAATACGGGCATCTAACGTATACCGTACTGCAATAATGAGTGATATTAGGTTGGCGTATGACTACTTAAGTTCCTTTTATAGTTCCACAGTTTCACAAAGAATACCAGGGAATATACATTCCATACTCTGCCACTATTTAATAAGTTTACGCTCTGATAGGAATACAATTGCACTCAATTCTCAAATGCAAACTGGAAGCTGTCTCACAGCGAGATAGATATTAAAAATATATGTGTCAGCACACAGGTCTATCTATTTCTTTCCCCAAAAGTTTTTAATACTTGTGATGTTTTCTTGAGCAAGTTGGCGAGATGGTTTTGAGAATATATCATCAATTTCTTCCAAAGTTTTATCCTTAGTCTCAGGCATGAAAACAATTTGGTAAAAGAAACCGACGAAGGCAATACCTCCATAGAAACCAAGAGTAAGTCCAGTGTAGGTCATTGCCTTTTGCATACGGTCAAAATTGTAAGTTACAATAAATGACCACAAGTATAAGAAAGTGGAACAGATAGTCATACCTATGGAACGAGTTCTGAGATCGAACGATTCAGCGGGCAAAACCCACGTCAAACATGCATATGAACCGAAGAACATCATATAAAGTATAATACCAGACAAGTAAACACCCTCTGCTGCAGCCAAGTTAGTTTCTAAGTTGATTTGATATCCCACACCGACTAGAACTAAACCAATAAAAAACCCAACAATATTAAGACCCCATGTACGACGACCAAATCTATCCATGTACAAAATTGCAGGAATGGTTCCAATGAATAAGGCTCCCCCACCAACTAAAGACATGAATACAGAGTTTTTTTGTGAGAAACCTATTCTTCCCATCAAGGTTGACATATAGTACATGACAGCATTAACACCTGTTAATTGACCTAAACCAACCATGATAACAGCATAAACAAGAGCTCTTCTGTTACGAGGAATTCTTATTAAATCAGACCATAACTCCAATTTAGATTCTTTAGCACGAGCTTCTTGTTCTTGGAACGCAGCTTGCCTCATCTCCAAAAATTCCAACTTATTTTTATCCACATTAATATCACGAAGTCTTTTCCACACATCATAGGCTTCCCCGATTCTATTTTTATGCACAAGATAACGAGGAGATTCTGGCAAGAAGAACATTCCTACTAATAATATGGTAGAGAATACCAAAGAAGAACCCATCATATATCTCCAGCCCCCTTTAACAGAGTAAAACATTGCAGCCACAGCATAACCTATGACCTCACCAAGTGCAATATTAAGTTGGTACATTGAAACAATATTTCCTCTGACTGTTGGAGGAACCGATTCAGAAATATAAATACCAACACATCCACCTTCAATACCAATACCTATTCCAAGAATGAAACGGCCCGCATATATCATGTGATGATTCATTGCCCCAGCACATAATGCAGATCCAATGGTATACCAAAGACAAGAAATGACAATAGACATTTTTCTGCCAAAATACTCGTTTAATGGAGTCATCATAATACTACCAGCCATGGCACCAAGAGGCATTAAACTGGAAACCCAAGATTGTTGATCAGAATCCAAACCAAGGGCTGGTTTCATCCCAACAGAAGCTCCTGAAATGATTGACTGGTCTAGACCAGAAAGGAGTCCAGCAGCAGCAGCAAAAGCTCCAAGAAACCAAACCATATGATCTTTGTTTTTAAAGTGAAGCTCGTACTCCAACAGAAGAATCCTCTCTTTCAAAGTCTTATTTTCTTTTGCATGCCTGGCAAGTTCTTCGCAATCCGCAAGTTCGTTGTCAAAATCAAACTGAACTTTGGCTTCTGCTTCAGTCAACTTTGAACTAGATGGTTCATAAAAAGACGCCTTATCTTCACTGCCCAGATCTTCTCTTTTGTTCTCTAACAAGCTCATTATCTGCTGAAAACCACAAATCTGGAGAAATACTGGGGCACTTATACCCCAAAGGAAGAGTAGGAGTGGGGGAGTGGGGGGTACACCGCCTCGCTCATGTCATATCCGTCTTGTGGAGGATATAACTCGATGTACAGATAAGTTGGAGCTAGTGAAATAATCGCCACAAAATAAGCTTTTGACAGTGGTTTTTGTATGGGATTTTCCTGGTTGCATGCGGGGCCTTTTTCCGTATACCACGGAGCTAGAAAAATAAATGGACTCACTTGTATTTCCCCTGTGTCTTATCAGAGTTTAGCGTTCTAGTTTGCAATATCTCCATATAGACTATCCTACAGGATAATTAATAAACCTGCATAATATGCGTGAATTGTTCCATTTGTTTTTTTTTTTCCGGCCGTCAAAGCTGCAGTTTCCACCAATAAGCAGGGGTAAGGGATTTTGGGGAGTATTTGTATCTTGGCTCTCGCTATTATTGTTCCATTGTAGCTAACCTAAACCCTGACTCATATTGGGGTTCAGTGCTAACATCAACATTTTTATAGGTATAAAAGTTAAGCGACAGGAAGACAGAGCCTTTGACTAGAAGCTGACCATTTTTCCGAAAAGCCGGACAGAATATCCACTTCAGAAAATTATTATCGCTATTATCTCCCCCAAAGGCTTGGAACATGCAGAACATTCAATCTGTAATAGGAATGTTTCCCCGCACCGATTATCCGTATTCTAGAGATGGAAAAATGTTTTGCGAATCTTCCAAGGAATAATTATCCGGGGTCTACGCTACACGTAAAGACATCTGGGCTCACTGCAAAGGTGAATTGATTATACTGTGTTAAAGAATTCTTGTCATCAGATTATCGGATTATGTGTGAATGGGCCGAAAAAAAAGAACTTAATGTAAAACCCCACCTCCTACAATCAGAACCATCAATCTGGAGTTGAATATTATTTTGCCGAAACAAAAACAGTTTATCCGGTAGCCACTTGATATAAGTGAATTGAATACCTCCTTCTTACGAGCTCATCCTCTCCTTCACCATCTATCCCCTCTCTGTTCACACTATTACTGAGAATTCCCCCGCTAAAACCATACCTGTGTGACCCCTGTGACGCCTTTTTGGGGAAATCATACTACCTTATTACCCTTAAATGATACATCTGTCAATTCAGTATTGTGTCTGTGCCTTAGGCATCCCAGAATTGTCTAAAAGCCCAACCCGATTAATTATTGATTTGGGGATCACCAGCTTGTTGAAAAAATGTTCCAAGCTTGAGTCCCGAGCCCGAGAAGGTGGAGATTTCTCCACGGTTCCCAGAAGAGATGACATCTATCTATCCCGGGTGGAATTATTTACAGTCCGAGCTTCTGTTGTACAAGTAGTGTGTAAAGTAGAGACAAGTAGCGGCTCTGCCGCTCCACACCCATATATGCACGATAATTGACTAAACTGGAAATACACAACTATTGGGTGCAGACCAATTAAATAGAGAGGTTGTAGAGAATTTCGAAGTGTGACGTACATTTAGACACGATAAAACAAAACAATAGTAACCTTGGAGAGATATCCTCTCACAAGTAAATGTGGCTTCTTGGGCAGCCTCCCATCTGGTGGATTTTGAGATCTACTCAAGACAGATTTGAGCAATTCACGTCCACAGACTGAGACAGTACAGCAAACTCCTCTTTCATCTAATCCAAAAGTTCTCTTGGTTAATTCATCTGTACTGGAATATGGCATAATGTCAATCAAGCCTGTTGGTTGAGCATCTTCTTCACCAATTAAGTATCCCACATCCTCAGAAATAGTGCTAAGATCTGGTATAAATGAAATAGGACCACCGTAAGTACCATTTGCGTATTCCCACGAACCATCCTTCAAGTTGACGGCATCGTAGGATTTAGTATCCAAGCCTTCAAGTTGAAAGGCTCCAAGGGCACCAGATCAGAGAATGGAAGCTGATAAAACTGATAAGCAAATGGCAGCGACAAGTAATTGAGATAACATTTGGAAAACGAATGTTTAACGGTAACCTGGAACATAAGGAATTTGGACCCAAATTTATAGATTTTTCAGTCTTCTTTTACCCCTATCTTCCTTATCTCATATCCGGCTAAACTTGGTGAGTGGGTGGGTTTCCTAACTTTCGAAACCTTATTACCATGTTTGCAACCGATGAGCATCCGCTTTCAGGGAGTAACAGCATTATTAACCGAAATAGACTTACTATAATTCCCAAGCTCAAATCATTAACTTTGAGGAGATTAGAGCGTTCAAAGCAGGTATTAGCATGAAAATACTAGCATGAAATATTAGAATAGAACAAAGGTTCGCTATACGCTATTGACGAATTTCTATTCTTTTACTCAATTGCTGAGTCGCATGCTTTCCACATAAGTATCAATCAGCCTCACTGTAAATCTTCTAAAAATATTTTTGAGCCAGAAATAGATTAGAGCAGATTGCCATTTCCAAGTGTTTGGCTACTTCAGTCCATTTGTTTGATCCGAAGTCATTGCAAACGTGCTTTGATAAGTTATTTGAAGACCTTTTCAATGTTATTTGAAGACCTTTTCAATGAAGGTTCTGAGTAAAAGGCGTGTCGAGTACAAAGATAATCGGCAAAAGTTACCAGAATCGAACTTAAGAAAAGGCGAAGACGCGAAAAGCTTTTTGACTTGAACCTATCAAAACAGAGGGCGTGAAGTTAAAATTCTATGACAATACTACATTGAAGGAAATATGGTATAAACCACTTCCATATATAGTACCCATAAGTAATTGACTACGTAAATACTATAGTGTCTGACAGAGCCTGCTAATTGGAAGGCATTTTCGTAATCAAAATTTTAAGCGCTCATACAGGAAAGCCAGTTGAAGATAAGAACAAATACTCTTCATTTTCCTCAAAGAAAACAAATTTAAATCATAATGAATTGGAAATATGTTGCCTGGTCTGCCACGATAGCTCTGAGTGTTTTTGATATGTATATTAAGTATAGACAATGGAGGTTGTTGAACAAGCAGGGAATATTAGAACATGACGATAATCGAATCAGATCACAAGCATTCCAAAAAAACAAGATGGTGTTGGGTATTGTCCAAAAATCTACTGATTTACTAATCAATTCTTTGCTTATTTGCTTCAATCTTCATCGTAAGATCTGGACAGCAACCAGCTCAATAAACAACAGGTTGCTTCGCCAGTTGATGTTCTTGGGTATTACCGAATTGATAAGAGCTTTGGTGCAAAGTTCATTTAAATTTTACAGAACATTTGTCATTGAACAGGCTTCGGGGGTAAACAAATTGACGAGAACAAAATTCATTGTTGAACAAATATTGTCGGTGAGTTTCCTGGCATTGTTTTCTTTGCTTGTGTATGCTGGTTTGATCAGGATAATTGAAATCTTTGGAGATACTTTCCCGATGGTTGGGTCTATTTTCTTCATGCTAGCAATTGTATTTTTCATGTCTATTCTTCCCAACATCTATTGGCCCATGTTTTATAAATTTTCTCCTGTACCTGAAGGAGGACTAAGAAATGCTCTTCAACATTTATTATATCCTCGAGGATTTCCCATTGAACAAGTGTTCATGGTAAATGAATCAGATAAAACAACACATTCTGGGGCAGCGATGTTCGGTTTTTCCTGGAACAAAAGCATTGTCGTGTATGATTCTTTAGTGCATAAATGTTCAACTAAAGAGGTTTTAGCCGTCATTTGTCATGAGCTTGGACATTGGGAGAGATCCCATTTACCCAAGCAAATTCTCAATCAAGGTGCTCAAATATTCATCGAATTCCAATTATTTGTATATCTATATCAAAGTCCCCAATTCTATAGTGCCTTCGGTTTCAGTGATATGCCTATTGCATTTGGTCTTGTGGCATTTTCAATTCTTACAGAGCCGGTTCAAATCGTATCTAACATCCAAAAGAATTATGTATCAAGAATTTGTGAAAGGCACGCAGATATATTTGCCGCCACCTTAGGTTTCAAAGATGATCTAAAAAGTGCTTTGGTCAAAGTCAAAGGGCGTAATCTTGAACTGGTTAATACTGATTGGCTTTATAATTTATATCTGGAAGGACACCCAACTTTAAAAGAAAGACAAACAAATTTAGACTCTTTCTCCGCTGTTGAAGTCCATTGAATCACAATTTGTTCGAAAACAGAAAGTATTAGAAATCTTATATCTGAAAAGTAAACAAAACACCGAAAAAACCTCAAGTAGATTTACAAAATCTGCCTTCCTCAATCGAACACATCCCCAACTCTCGAACATCTACTCATGGACTCCTAATTTCTGAATATTAGCTACCCAATTCGGTAATATACCAAAATCAAAGTCATATATAAACCGCTTTTATCATCATTTGACAAGTGACTGTGATCAAAGTCAATTGTTCCGAGACAAAATGGGTAATAATCTTAGGACCAAGAGAGATGCTGACTCCCTGTTTTCGGAATAGAATTAGACGGGTACTCAACCTTAGAGTTCAATACCTTGGCAACAAAGTCAAATGTTTCTTGAATCTTTTTGATTGAGTTCCGTTCTACACTTTCCTTACGGGCAATCTTGAAACTCAACGTACACTCTTCTTTCAAGAGTTTGTGGAGAGTAATCTTACTCACTTAAAGATCCATAAAAGAGTCACGTAAGTCTTGCATCATATCGTCTAGAGTTGAAGAGGGATTCTGATCGACATACTCCTTCAAAAATTCCTTATGGGTTTCGTCAAGTTTTGGCTTAGCTGCCCTTCCCCTTGGTTTAGCTTCGGGCAATTCTCCATCGTTTGCTTCTTTGAATTCTTTAACCCATCTCTGTGCGTTTCTAGGCTTAATGCCCAATCTTTTGGCTATTGAAGCTATTGAGCTACCTGGTTTTTCTATCCAAAGATCAAAAAACTGTTCTCTATCTTTCGAGCTATAGAGACGATAATTACGAGTGTTTTCCTTCTTAATTTTGATCAGTTTATCATCTTCGTCTTTGTCAGAGTTATCATTGGATCCTCCATTTTCAAAGGAGCAATCAAACCAAGCTCGATTCGATGGTCATAATCTTTTCTTATCTGTTCCCGATATTGGCTCAAATCGACTAGAGTGTCTAAGGGAACACAATCATCAATATCACCTTGATCAATGATTGGATTTCCAGGTTCATCCACCATATTGCTGTCCTCATCATCATAAACAAATTGATAGCTACGTTATTTAGTTTCTGGATGTGCGCTATTAATCAGAAGCATGTTGCGACATCCAGATTATAGGGGTGCGGTGTTCATCCAGAAAATACTGTAGTATGGCTAATAAGTAATTTCATTAAATTCTACAAGTCCAGTATGAATTCGGTTATTAGTCGTTTTAATATCAGTTTGATGATTTTTATCGTACTTGTTTACGAAATGTGAAATTCAGGAAAAAGCATAGATAAGATAAGACTATTTGATGACTTAACAATAAAATGTGTTCTAGTGCAAAACACCGAAAAGGAACGTCATAGAAACAAAGAAGTATTTTTCTGCATCCTAATATACCGATGGGGCCATCTCTTAATTTAAATCTTTATAAATTCATTGAAATTGATGGGCGCATGAGCCTGCCGAGTCGCACTATAGAGTTTGGTGATAAATATGGAAAAGTATACATTGTTTCACCATAGGTAATCCCAGGGGGGTAGAAGTATTGATGGCTTTCATTTGTAAGAGGAAAGAGACGTGGAAAGCACCCATTTTAAGCAAGGGAAGCCAGAAAATACAAGCTTGGAGAATTCCAGGGTTCCTATTTTACTGTTAGCTGAAGTCTTATGTCACATATTTACCTCATAAAGTTTAGCATCCTTCCAGCATTGACGACCAAGAGAATATGCCTTTAATTACCGAAAAGTTTACTGACAGTAACGTCACTACTGTCCACTAAAATATTACCGTTTACCTAAATCGATCATTGCACTCACTTCAGAATTCTCCAAATTAGAGTTCTCATCTCTGGATTACTAAACACAAGTACTCTAGAGTATGACTTTGGTCATTGATTTCTGATATGCATACTAAAAGCTCGATCTTCACTACCAGCGTTAAACTTTAAATATGGGTACTTCCCTTTGGAGTGTCGTAGGCAGGAACCTAGAGTTGTATAATTGGAAAATTTTGGCAATGCTATAAATCTTGTAAAAATGAACGGAAACGAAAATTGTGTAGTCTGGTTTGAGGCAACAGTGGTAATAGTTTAATAGCCTTATGTATTCAAGTAAAACTATGGGATGAGGATATATCTTCAATGAGCCAACGACCTCATATAACATTAATTTATCTCACCCTCTGAGATATGAAGCTTCAAGATAAGATAAGAAATTATTTACGAGCAAATTGACGACTAGATCGAGCTCAAAACCCCTACTCACATCTTCAGTTCTGAAGCACTTACATAGGGCATTTAGCATAACTAAATTTATTATTCTGCATATTTCTGTTGCTCAGGTATATCAAGCTTTCACAATATTTCTAATGTATGGTCATATTAATCAGGTCATATTAATCAGGAATCCTACATATTTAAGCAGCTTTCTGATATTTGTTGGTAATAGTCTTGAAGAGTTTGGCGAGACCTAATTCTTTGAGGAATATGTGACCAATTACAAATTTAGGAAAAAATCTTGATAAGAACCAAGCGGTAAAACCAAGGTGACCCCTATAATAATCAACCTTTCCAACTTTAGAATGTTCAAAATCATCGACTACTTGCTTAGCAAAGACATGTACGGGGGTGCTTGAAGTGTTATGCATCAGTGATTTTCTTGTATCCATAGCTTCCTTCAATCCATCTTCATCGTACAATTCTGTATTAAATGTATCAGTATCAGTGATTCCAGTGTATACGGAGCCAGTGATGAAATTGTTCACCTTAACACCGAATGGTGCTAACTCTTGAGCTAAACCATTAGCATAAGCATGAATAGCAGCCTTGGAACTTGAGTAGATACTTCCAAAGGGAAACCCAAGAACACCTGCAATAGAGCCAGTGAATCCGATTGTACCCTTCCTTTGTATGAGGAATGGAACCAAAGATGTAGTAACCCTAATTTGACCGAAATAGTTAACATCAAAGCACTTTTTTGCTTTTTCTATTTTGACCTCTGCTGCTGGTGCAGTACAAGCCTGACCTGCATTGTTTAGCAAGTAATCTATTTCTCCATTAAATTCTTGTTCAATGAGTTTTTTTAAGTTCTCTACAGATTGGTCGGAGGTGATATCCAAGGAGATTATTTTAATGCCGAGTTCCTTGAGATCCTTCATAGTTTCTAATCTCCTTGCACCTGCGATAACATTGTAACCCCTGGCGGCGAATTCTTTTGCAACAGCATGGCCAATTCCTGAAGAGGCACCTGTAATAACGACGTTTCTAGTTGTCATGAACCGAAGTGTTAATTTGGGAATCGCGTTGTCGCCACCTGCTATAAAGGATAGAAGAAGACACATGCAGGATCCAGAAGAAAGAACATACATGCCACACTGAAAAATCTACTCGAACAGTAGCCTGAGTCATTCCAGTTTACATAAGCTTTTACTTGTAATACAAGCCAAGAAAGGGAAAATTCAATCTAGATTTTTATTACTTTTCTATAAACAGAATATACCTAGAGTAACATTTCCAATGGGTTTTCAATCACTTGCTTCAATTCCTTGATGAATTCTCCACCAATAGCACCGTCAGTGACTCTATGGTCGAATGTACCGGTGATAGTTAATACATCGTCAAAGACAAATCCTTGTTCATTGACGTCAGATGGGACGGCTTTCTTGTCAACAGTACCAATAGCCAAGATACTGGATTGTGGTTGGTTAATAATGGAGGTGAAGCTGTTGACAGCATGGTTCATACCCAAGTTAGAAATACAGATAGTACCACCCTGGTATTCTTCAGGGGCTAATTTACCGGCTTTAGCTCTCTTACCTAAGTCCTTGATTTCATGAGAAATACTGGATAACCCTTTAGTGTCAGCATTCTTAATAATTGGAGTGATTAATCCAGTTGGTGTGGCAACAGCCACAGATACATCTACGCTAGAGTATTGTCTGATAACACCGTCAACTGGTAACCAAGCACTGTTAACCTGTGGAACCTTTTTAGCAGCAATAGAAATAGCTTTAATCAACAAGTCGTTGACAGATAACTTATATCTATCATTAGCAGAAGCATTCAAAGACTGTCTCAATTTCAATAACTTAGATACCGAGATTTGAGAACTTACAAAGTAGCTTGGGATTTCGTTGGTACTTTGCAACAATCTTGAGGCGATAGTCTTTCTCATACCAGTAATTGAGATATCTTCATAAGCAGCAGCTGGAGCGGCAGAGGCAGCAGAGGCAGCGACAGGAGTGGTGGCTTGGATATTTTCAATATCTTTGGCGATGATCCTACCGTTTGGACCGCTACCTTGAACACCTTTCAAGGAGATACCCTTTTCTAAAGCGATTGTTTTAGCTAAAGGAGATGCAATGATTCTTGAAGTTGAAGGCTTAGAAGCAGAAGGGGTAGCCTTGGTCTCTGGCTCTGGCTTGGAAGGCTCTGTCTTTTGTTCTTTAACATCTTCTTTTGGAGCTTCCTTAGCAGCAGCAGCTGGACCATCACCAGCATCCTCAGCAGTGAAGCTTTCAAACGCAGCTACACTATCAGCATCTTCAACATAGACTGCAATTGGTTTACCAACTGGCACATCTTGAGCACCATCACCCAACAAGATCTTAGCCAAGAAACCTTCTTCTTGGAATTCAAAATCCATGGAGGCTTTATCGGTTTCAATTTCAGCAATACTTTCACCTGGAGCTAAAGCATCACCAGCCTTCTTGTGCCAAGTTCCAATATTTCCTTGCGTCATGGTTGGAGACAAGGCAGGCATATTAATGACCACATGTTCAGGGAATTTAGAAGAGTAAAATCTGGCGCTTGCAAGGTTGTAAGAGGATATAGCGAATCTCTTTGTAGGAGCAGACCCGAGTCTAAGGGCCATAGATCTGGCGCTGGCAATTAACGACATGGTTGATGAAGAGGAAATATTTGAATTTATTTTTCAATCCTTAGTCGCATCAATGTTTTCCGGTGCGAACGGGGGATATTCTCCGAGGCGTTTTGTGGGAGCTACAGCACGGGAGGAGGAGATCCGCAACGGTGGGCGACCAATCGATAAGGGATCGAACAATCCCTCCACGCGACTGAAGTTTCTAACCAGCAGTCTACATCTTTTTCCTCCAACAGAACATGATGGCTAGTGAACATTATCCTACATATATTCAACAATGCTTCGAAGCCGTTTCTCCCCTCCCTAAAATATTAACTTTTTAACAACATCTATTGATCTATTGTAACTCACTAAATGTCAACTTTCCCACCAAAACTAGAGATTCCTAAATTGAATCCGTTGCTAAATGTATCTCCTTCATAATCAACTTCTATAGCCTTGTTGTCAATTAAACTAGTCTTAGCAGTCTGCCAAGAATACCTGAGTATTCCATAATGCCACCCAAAAACCTTATCAATTTGCAGCCGTAACCACAGACTGGTTCGAGGATCTGCCGGGTAACCTGATCCTAAGTCTGTTCCCATCAAGAGCGGGTCCTGTTGATTATAATAGTGTAGATATAAATCCCTAGTGACCTTGGCTATCACACTGGCACAACTAACAATAGGATATATACTATCTGCTTTCTTGCAAACAGTAAACTTAATATTATCACCGGAAAAAATCACAGTAAGCTTATCTTGGTACTTCTGCGGTGAACCAACAGTATCTATGTATACATGCTTGATCTTAAGACCTTTCTGAACAAGTTGTTTGATTAAATTGATAGTGGTATCATGTGCTTGTTCATTTAAATTATAATTTCCTTGGTGTACCTTTAACATCCCACTAGAAATGTGCTTTGCAGACAATATCGTAGAAATGTATCCTATATTGCTGTTCAAATCATGCCCTTTTTTATCGATGTCCTTATTTAGCTTCAATCTGAAGTCATGTTTCAACACTTTAGAATCGTCAAACCCGTATTTACGAAGACTAGGGGTGAACAGATCCTTACAGTACGCTACCGTATAAACCATTGGTCCCAATAGTGGACCTCTTCCAGCCTCATCAACCCCAAGAATAAGCTCTTCATCGGCAATATCTTGGGGAATTGAAGACGCGTACGTTATGCTATTGAATTTCTCATTCATGTTCAAGAGAGCCTGTGGAAGCCAGTCCACATCCTGAGAAATACCCGGTGTCTCCTCTATCTGAGCATCTCCATCATAATCAGTATCTTCTTTAGTACGCTTTGCAAACGTGTCAGTAGCTTCCGCAGCTCTTTTCATGTTCGGTTACTTTTCACCGCGATTTTCACTTTGAACTAATCGCTTAACCGTTTCGTAGGTAGTAAATGTGATTGAAGTGGCGGGTAAAATCTTGAATAGACTCAAGGTAAACCCTCTATAAAAACCTTTAGACTTCCATAGATTAATGGCCTCCAAGGTCACCAGGCCACCTCCTGCTTTTTGTAAATTAGCTCGAATCACTTGAAATGGATACATAGTTAGCATGGCTGCAAGTTTAGCTGCTGCAGATGCGAAGAAATAAAATTGAAGTTCATATTTTTGCCGTATCAGTTCAAGTGTTTGGGAATTTTTGAGGTGATCATATACGGTGAAGTGTAGACTATTTTGGAAGACCAGAAAAAATGATGGAACTGAACCTTTCCAGAATTTACCTAAACCTTCAGTAGTATATATTGTTTTAGCAGCCAGAATCATCGAATTGTACTGCCTGTTCTCACTTAAGAGACGTGTTTTCAACACCCAGACTGGGTTGGTAAGAAGGGCGGTGGTGATCCCAGAAATTGTCAGCGCACTAAAGTACTTAAAGGTATTGTTATGTTGTGCTAGGGAGGTCTTCAACTCTTCATACAAACTGAAATAAAGCAGCCATCCCACTAAATTACCAACAATATTAGGAGCCAAACCCCTATAGAGCTCTTTGACCAAGGAGCTATTCTTCAGGTTTTGGAGTATGTGAGACCAAATATGTTGAAGTGGTCGTGTGTCGCTTGAAAGCTGTAGCCGAAGCTTCAAGAGATCCAATGGGTGAGTAACTAGGGTAGTAGCAAGTCCTGCTGAAAGTCCCGCAACCGCTTCGACTTGAATACTAGCCATATGTTCAAGGATTGGAAGAGCTGAGTCAACTGAGACAAGTGCGAATGACAAGTGAGAATTGAAGGAGGGAAATTGGCCCTGGAAACTTGAACACTCTGACTTAACAATCATAAAACCGGTGGCGTATGGTAGAGGTGTATGGGAATACAAGATAATGAATTCGAGGGATACGTTTGATAGTTGATGTTTATTTAGTTATATACAGATAAAACTGGGCCTTATATAGCCTTAGACAGTTGGAAAAGGAGACAATAAGGCAAATAAGCTTGGCTTTGTAGGAGAAGCAGACCAACCCAAATAGAGAACAAAAGGGATGAAACCGTAGTGAGTGGCGGTCTTCGAGTAGTCCAAAAGGGTGGAGATTCTTTCTTTAGATTCGTCGGATAATGTAAGTTGCATGTCGAATGGTGAAAAGTTTTCGTTGCGCGAATTTTAGAGGTAGGGAGTGGAGAGCTTGAGGACGAGGATAGTACGAGAGTAGCGAGCGGCTGGCGAAACTTTCTAGCAGTCTATATTCTCCAGTTTCCTCCATTACGGCAAATGCTCACTGTTTTGCCTTTATCTAATTCATACGAGAATTGATTGAATTATTACACATCAATTGTTATATTGGTCAAACATTCTCGAAAGCTTGATGACTCTAGTAAAAAACCACCTGTAAAAGTTGTAGACTAAAATTAGCTTATCTCGCTTTATTTCTGGGCAGGAAAAATATATCGGTAATCGTCACATTTACTGGCCGCTTGGAAGTACAGTTGCAATATGTCACACTTCATGTTAATGATGGTGCCATCTATTGCTTTTCTCGAAAGTAAAACTTGGGCTAGTGTTTAAACTAGTAATTAACACTGCACGAATTGATAATTGATGTTTCTTAATTTGGAATTGGTCAATACTTAAAAGCATATTACCACTTTAAGTTTACAAACACTACCCAACATACCTCAACCCAAGCCAAATTCATGGCACGTAGCAAAGATCAGATCACGGTGAGACAAGTGTGTACACGACCCTCAATACATCATTACATCATTACTTGGTTCTCGAAAATGGGGTAGTTGTTTGGCCACCACGCCCACGCCTCTTTGCCTCTTTGCTATCAATTTGAAGCAGCCACTTTGAAATTGAAACACAATTACGTCTTTACGTTTATGCTATTTGATCTGATCTGTGAAACGTGTTGATTCGGATAAACCTTTCGGAGTAGCAATGGTTGCTGAGCCGCACAGATTTAAGAGACACTAGCATCACTTCCCGGCCCGCAGCGCCACCTCCAGCCAGCTCCCCGGCTTAATTTGCGCGACAGCTACCAATACGTTTACGCTCAGATCGCAAACTATTGCCGCGTGCCGCAATCAGTCGTGGCCCCACAAGTATAAATAGTGGCAGATTTCCCTTATTTCTACCCCCTCCAATTATTCACCATGTCTTCTCAGTCTTCTGAAATACAAACTCCCCAAGAATCTTCCAAGTCTCCCTCATTCCAAAGTTACCTTAACAATGATGGTATCGATGAACTTCAACCTGCCCTCAGGAAGCACAGGGTCTCGTCGCTTTCTCTTTCCGACTTAAACCAATGGCAAACTGGTTTAACCAAGCTTTCATCCTCAACTTCGCTTAACAAGCTGTCCTCCCAGAACTTGAAAAAAGTGGATTCATTGGCTAAACTTTCCCGTAACTCGCTGATCATCAAGAGAAAGAAGAAAGCTGTTATTGATCATGCTAGAGTGGCCTCCTACGCATTCTGCTTCGATATTGATGGTGTCATTCTTAGAGGTCCTAACACCATTCCTGAGTCAGTTGAAGCTTTGCGTCTTTTGAATGGTGAAAACAAGTACAACATCAAAGTGCCTTATCTTTTTGTCACCAATGGTGGTGGTAAACCAGAAAGTGTCAGAGCTGAAGATCTCTCGAAGAGATTGGAAACTACGATTACTCCAGATCAAATTATCCAAGGTCACACACCTATGAAAGATTTAGTGGGAATCTATGAAACTGTCTTGGTAGTTGGTGGAGTGGGTAACGTTTGCAGAAATGTTGCCGAGTCATACGGGTTTAAAAATGTTTACACTCCCTTGGATGTTTTGAAATGGAACCCAGCCGTTTCTCCCTACCATGATTTGACTGAGGAAGAATTGATTTGCTGTAAAGAAGCCGATTTCTCTAAGATCTCAATTGACGCCATTTTGGTTTTTGCAGATTCAAGAAACTGGGCTGCTGATCAACAGATTATCTTGGAATTGTTATTGAGCAAAAAAGGTGTCATGGGAACGCAATCTAAGACTTTTGATGAAGGTCCAAGTATCTACTTTGCTCATTCAGATTTTATTTGGGCCACCAATTATAAGTTATCAAGATACGGTATGGGTGCTTTACAAGTCTCTATCGCAGCCTTATACAGAGAGCATACCGGGATTGAATTAAAGGTAAACCGTTTTGGTAAGCCCCAAAAGGGTACATTTCAATTTGCCAATAAGGTGTTGACTAAATGGAGACAAGGCATCTTGGATGAACATTTGAAGAAATTGTCTATCAATGACCCAAATGCTCAAGATGCAGATATTTTAATCAATGACCAAGGTGAAGAAATTATCAATCAAGCCAAATTGGAGACCTATGATGGCGATGAAGATGATGAAGATGATGAAGAGTTGATTAATTTAAAGAACCAAACCAAGAAATTAGCAGTTGAAAAGTCAGAGTCTATCACTTTGGAATTACCACCAGCTTCTACTGTATATTTTGTGGGAGATACGCCAGAGAGTGATATTCGTTTCGCCAACTCTCATGATGTTTCATGGCACTCCATATTGGTCAAAACTGGTGTATATCAAGAGGGTACTGAACCAAAGTACAAGCCAAAGAAGCTTGTAGATACCGTTTTAGATGCTGTGAAATATGCTATTGAAAGAGAACACGAAAAGGAACTTCTTGAATGGAATGAAACTGCTGATGATCTCGACGATGATGCTAAGTTGAACTTCAATGACTTGGTGATGACACCTAGTGATAAGAGTAAGGTGAAGAAAAAGGCCGACCCAGTAGTGCATGAATCTGTTGAAGTACCGGTTGTTTTGAGTGAACAAATACAAAAGGTGAAGGATGTAGGTCTTGATAAGTGAAAATTTCAAGGTTAAGATCTCCAAGAGATTAAATCAGTAAAGGAGTAAATAATAAATGAATATAGATACTATTAGACACACTCGCACAGTAGCGGAAGAGTATTTGCAACCGTCGCGCGCAGGATATTTTATTTGTTTTGATAATGATATTGGACTCCAGCGTTTCGTTATACAACGCCAAGCAGGAGTTTGATGCGGGTGTTCAGGACTTTTCAAACCGTATTGGTCCTGATTATATTGATGCCGAATTTTCCAACCAGAGACAGCGTTTCGAACGCCTAAAATTCACCTACCTTGAGCAGGAAGCTAGAGATAAGTTCCTTCGAATAATCTTGAATGGAGAGCCCTACGACTCATCACAGATAGACAAAGGCATAGATGATGTTAAGAGGCAGTTGGAGAAGCTAGAGGAACTGGTAATTGTCAAACAGAGTAATATCGAGAGTCTTACCAACGAGCTCCTTGAGTTACATCACAAGCAGGAGACAAAGAGGCGTCAGTATGCCGATATTTTGAAGGAAATTGATGAGGTAGAACATCAGATACAAGATCCGGGATTTCAGAAGTACCAGCAACTTCTACTTTCAGTGGATACCACACGATATGAAGAAGATGAAGATATTTTAAACCAATTCGACCAAGAGCAGAGTCAGAAAGATGAAAATCTATCTGAATTGAGGGATAAGATCGCATCTGAAAAGGAGAGTTTATTAAACAAACAACAGATAGTGGAGCAGCTCGAAGGACAATTTAATGAACTCAAACAAGTGATTTCTACTAATGGAGACAATGAATCCAATGAATATACTACTACCGGACGCTGGCTAGTGTCCATGAACAAGCTCTTGGATGGCTTCACTAAATTCAGAGTCGACACTGCTATTCAGGGAGACTTGATTGTGATAAACGTGTTACAGTTTGAGATCAAAGTGAATAAATTTACGCTTGAAATGGTTGAAAGTAACGCTAATGTCAATATAGACGAGTATGAAAGGGATAGGGTGACTTGTCTTCTGCATCTTTTAGTAAAGTTGGGGAGTTGAGGTATAGTTTTTATGGATGAATGTACGTTAGGGAAGTTTATGGCAACTATTGGATGAGATTTGGCTATGCAATGAAGTGTGAACCTAGGGGAAGAGAGGCGTGGAAAGGGATAGTTATGAATACGATTACGCTTCAATAAAAATAAACAGAAAGCCGTCAAACCCAACCATCAAAATAACCATCGCTACCCCTCTGTATCCTCGGGCCAAAAACACTACCGGCGACTATACTGGTAGCGCCCGCCCGCCATCACACGCACCCGCGCTATTTATGACAAAATAATCACCTGAAAGTATCACTATGAGTGATTCTCAGCACCTCTTGAACAGTCTTCTACAGCTTGCAGAGAAAGAAAAGAAAACGGGGAATAAATCCATCACCCAAGAGAAACTCAATAATCTTCTGAACTACGTGATTGCAAAGAATAAAAAGTTTGACAAGTTCAACTCATATTATCCAGTGCCCGATAAGAATAGACTATCTACATCTAAACATAGTCCACTTTTTCACAAGTTCCAGCTTCCAGAGAAGAAAGAAGTAAAAAAATACAGAAAGTTCACCAAACAAAGCAAAATCAAAAGGGCAGAAAACACTCTTATCAATTTTTTAGAAGCAATAGCTGCCATTTTAGATAACCTACATCTTTTCTCAAAGCTCCCAATGTTTCCTGAAAAATTGCTTGGGCTTTTAAGGCAGACCAACAAACTCTGGATCCTTATACTTATATTTTTGATTCGAAAGACAATCAGCCAGTTACTTAACGTGATAAGAAAGCAGAAGAAAGTTGACATAGAACTTGGTATAGTCAAGAGCTCAACAGATAAAGTTTTTGACAACAATTTGGTTCAGAAGTATGAAAAGGTCATTAAGGATTTGAAATTTGATAAAGCCATGTTGGTGCTTGAGCTTATTGGGAACTTCTTAGACCTAGGGTTCAACTTTATTGAGGTGTATGGAATTGTGTTACCAGAGTGGTTCATGAACACGTTAAATTTCTCCAGTATGTTTATGACGATCTACAGAATGAACAAGGATGATGAGTATGTTGATGATGATATTACCGAGGATTTAATATAATATATATTTATTACCAGGAAGTATCGTATCTCTAGTACCAGAACCTACGGGTTATATAATCCAGAGATCCGAATCGGAAGCGTCACCAGAAGGCTACTAGAACAGAAATCGACACAAGAGAGACAACCAGAAACGGCTTTGGAAGCATATAACCTATATGTGGACTCAGTTTAGTGTTCAGAGGATAAGAAAGTTTCCTATACACAATAGTACACGATTTTTAACTACTTGCAGTATCAAGGTATATGCAATAGCAGCTCTTTCAACTCCCAAAAATCTAAATAAAAACCAATATGTATTATATCAAAGATATCGCGTTTTGGAAAAACTGTTATCTTTGTTACATGAGTATACTCCTTGACCCTCCTAAAGCTAGAACCATTTGGCCCAAAGTGCTTGGTTTCTTATCCGTCTTGATTTTATTGGTATACACTGTGACGTGGTCTTCTAACTCAGTGACTACGTCTGATTTGTGTCCAGTAGTAGATAAACTAGACCCTTCTCCCTACGTCTATGATGCCGCACGCATACAGGAAATCCTTTCAGACAAAAAATACAGACAAGAAGTGGTTGAAAGGTGGAGTGGAGCCATTCAGATCCCGTCCATATCTAAGGACACCATGGTGAATCCAAATGCTACCGAAGACTTGGATGAATTGTATAAGCTTGAACCATACTGGAGACAGTTCACAAAACTTCACCAGTATCTCGAGAAATCGTTCCCACTTATCCACAAGCACTTGAAAGTCGAAAAGGTTAATAAGTTTTCAATTTTAATCACTTGGCAGGGAACATCAGATAAGAAACCAATTCTTTTAACTGCACACCAGGACGTGGTACCAGTTCCAGAAGAGACTATCGACCAGTGGAAACACGCTCCGTTCTCAGGAAAAGTTGACGGTAACCGAATCTACGGAAGAGGTAGCAGTGATTGTAAAGATCTTCTTCTCGGACTTTTTGAGACAATTGAGCTATTGTTGAGAGAAGGTAAGTTCCAACCAGAAAGAACCATTATTTTAGGATTTGGATACGACGAAGAAAGTCAGGGAACTGGTGCCGCTGAATTAGCAAGTGTGTTATTGAAACGGTACGGAGAAGAGTCTCTCTATGCTTTAATTGATGAGGGTGTATCGGGTTACACTACTAAGTACGGCACAAATTTCATCAACATCTTCACTGGAGAAAAGGGTCATTTGAATTCTCAAATAGATCTCTACACCCCTGGAGGGCATTCATCTGTTCCACCCGAACACACAGGTATTGGATTAATTTCGAAGCTTGTGGATAGAATCGAGAGTAACGACTACACTCCTATTCTCAGTAATGCCAATCCTTACATGAACAATCTTCAATGTCTTGCAGAGCACGCAGATATCGACAAGTCCCTCAGAAGTAATATCATCAAGGCCCAATTTGATGCAAACGCAAATAAGAAGTTGGTCAAGCACTTGTCCAACGACATCAATACTAAGTACATCATCCAAACAAGTCAAGCTGCAGACATCATCAACGGAGGAGTGAAATCCAATGCTCTTCCTGAATACGTTTCTCTTGTTGTTAACCATAGGATTGCAGCAGAAGAGTCTGTTTCCTCAACAGGAGAGAAGATCTTGGATGATATAAAGTATGTCGCTAATTGGTTTGATTTGGGAATTATTTACGAGGGAAAGACTGTTAGAGAACCAACAGCCCATGGTTACTTTAATTATAGCCTCCAGCAATCGCTTGAACCATCCCCAATTTCTCCTACAGATACCCCTGTTTGGCACACTTTTGGTGGTGCTTTACGGTATTTATACGAAGATGTGTTAGATAAGAACGGGACATTTTATGTCGCTCCAGACTTTGCTACTGGAAACACAGACACAAAATCGTACTGGGATTTGACTGCAAATATCTACCGGTATCAACCAGCAGGCAAAGACCTGGAAGAAGTTTCCCATATCCATTCTGTTAATGAATCTGCAAGTATTGAAGGTCATTTGTCTATTATAAGTTTCTACTACTACTTCCTTCAAGTTGCAGATAAACAGAAGGATTGAGTATATAGTTGCACTTCTTTATAGTTCTTGTTTAGCTGTCCGCGAATTTATTTTTCAAATCAATGATTAGACTGCTTAAAAAAGCTTACATTAAGCGTACTGAGGATGCTGACGGACAACTTGAGCAGTTCCAAAGCAGTATTGACTCCTTTAATATAATACAGGACCCTCAATTCCAAAGAAGGGAGTCAAAACTCTCTCTCTCTGAATTAAACGACTCGCTTGGTTCCTTGAACCAAGGATTGACTCAACTAAATGACTTGTGGGTTGTGAAGAACCTTATCAACGAAATTTCAGCCCTATTGAAGAACAAGGAAGAACTATTATGGAATACTGAGGTGCTATTAGTTGACTTCGAAAAACTCTACCCGAAGTTGGATAAGCTCAACTCAGACTTAATCATTAAATCAGAGTTATCTCGCAAGGCCGACGAACTACGTGATATACTATGGGATCAGATAAAGTTTACATTCCAAAGATACATACCCAGACCAGAGAATATAGTGGCTACGGTTGATGACATACCTATAGGTGATTTCATTTCCTGGTCCGAAGAAATATGCAACTTGTTTGAGATCGATTTCAATGACTTATTGGTCGATTATAAAGTCGTATGGGAATCATACATCTTAGGTCTAACTTTCAAGAAACTCGAATTGATAGAAAAGGGAGACACATATGAACTTCGAATTGAAGATAGTAGTGGTGATGCGTCAAGCGTATTTATTTCAGTACTTGCGTTCATTAAGTTTATCAATTTGCTTAATATTCAGGGATTGAAGAATGTATACCAGTCCAAGTTATCCAACAAGCTTATAAATCTGATATCAGAAAGCGTGAAGTTATTGATAAATAGAACAACTTCCGAGTATAAGATGTTAATTGAGATAGTAAAGGTGGTGGACAGTACCAATTGGAAATTATCATTAAATCTTACAGAGGAAAACTTCAACGACAAATTACAGCTGATTTACAACGACTGGATTATGGGGAACTATATCGATAGAATAAGGAAGGAGCTCAGTCTGGTAAATCTCCTAAGAACTTCAGAGATCAGGTGGGAAGTCAGTAGTAAGAGGTATGACGATATAGAAGAAAAGCTTAACAATATGGAGAGAACACTCGATAAAGTCTCTAGTTACGAAAAGAATGAACCTGAAGAGCAGGATGGTTGGGGTAATGATTGGAATGACTGGGATGATGAGGCAGAAGAGGCACGTCAGGAAGTAGAAAATCATAAAAGTCCTGTGAAGCAAGATGAAGAGGATGGATGGGATGATTGGAATGCCTGGGATGATGGTGATCAGCCTGAGTCTCCAATAAAAGCAAAACATACCCAGGTACGCCCCCAGCCTTTGAATCATGTGTCACTGAAGCCTAAGGCTTCATCGAACAATGCTCAACCAATTTCCACTACCATTAAAATTTCAGAGGTGCCCAACAAGTTGGTCGAGATTTTGAACGATTTTCGAATAGATTCAACGGAGGACTACACCTCATTGATTTCTGCTACTCTCGCTCTTGCATCTATATCATACCCTCCTCTTTCACAGTCGTTTCTCCTCTACAACGACCTCGAGTACCTCAGCAAGAAGACAGCCAGCCAACAAGTTGGGCTGTTCATGACCAAAATCCTCGATAGAAGACAGAACGAAGTATCAACTCAACTTATGAGTATATTAGTTAAAATCCGTGATGAAGGAAACAACCAAATCGTGATCAAGCAGATAGAGAACTGGTTTGATGAACTTTTTCATACCGACTTGATTAAATCAAATTTTGTCAGATTCAAAGATCTTGTCAGCTATTCCATTGACTTCATTAACAATTGGATTACCACACTTATCTTATCCAGTACTGAAATCACTGAGGCTAAATCTGAGAGCTTAACAAAACTAGTCGATGGGTTTGATCTGTTGTTTAAGAGGTATCTCGAACTTGTGAATGAGTCCGAAAGCTTAGAGTCAATGAACAAGGTCAACAACTTGCGATTCCTAATCAATGGCCATTTGGTGGAGATAATTGAAAGGTTCTACCTGGGCGAATTCTATAATGTGACTACTGATGAGCTTATCCAGGTGATTGAGAGCTGTTTTGTAAAGAGTGAGCTAAGAGATAACTACATTAATGAAATAGTTGAGTTTAGAAGCATCACATGATATATTGAGATTAGGAACATGAACTAGCATATAGTGAACATAAAAACTAATACACAACTGAGCCTTTATTAATAGTCTTTCCTGTCTTTGCAATTGTTTGGTAGACAGTATCGAAGTCAATTGAGTCTTTGGTCTCAACATCAACAGTTTGTTTATCAAGGGAAATATCATAATTCAGAACCCCATCCAACCTCTTCAATACTCTTTCAACAGCTCCAGAGCATCCGGAGCACGACATGGAAACGTCAAAGTGGTATTTGTGTCCTGACATGGGTGATATTAGTAATGGTAAGTATCCGGTATCGCATTTTGTGCGAACCACAGTAGAAGGGGGAGAGAGAGGGAATGGATTGAGAGGCAATTCTGAAACAGAGAGACCCAACGAGACATGATGATATACATATCTGCAACTATAGGACAGATTGATAAGGTAGTATGTAACTGTTAGAGTATTAAAAATGCTGGAACCCTCAATAAAAATGCCATGTATTTCAATTGTGTGATATTCACAAACTCCAAATCAATTAATCAAATTCTATCCATATGCAACACATAGCAAACGTCATGTAATACCAAGAAGCAAATATACTGAACAAAATACACCAAAAGTCACACATGGTTGGAACCACACTCTTGTTAGGCTTGTTGTGGACCACACAGTGGCTCGCTACAATCTATTGTGTGCACTTGCAAAATTTACCCACAGTACCCACAGCCTGTAGTAAACACAGTCTCATTGATATAAATAACCCAAAAATCCTAATCAGCCCCTTCACAATTCCATTAAATTCCAATAACATGACTGAATGGGACCAGATCAGTGTTTTCAGAACTAGTGATTTTGAAAGAGACCAACACGCATTTGACTATTTTGGAATAGCATTCTTCTATGCGCTTTTTATTCGGATCAATAATCAAAAACAACATACTTAAAGGCAAAGCAAAAGACGACGACAAAGACAACGACAAAGACAACTCAGAAACATCAGGAGAGATTTAAACTCTCCGAATTACTTGATTCATATAACTATATATTTTTTTTAAGCAGGCTAATATATTTTCAAAGTGTTACTAGTAATTGTTCCTCAATTGCCCAATCCGGAAAGCAGTTTTTGCGGCCATTCGCGCATGCCTAACCTTTGTGGTGACATAGGAAATAGCGGAAGGAATATTAGATTTCGTAGGAGAAAGAAGGAATTTGTAGAGGAGGAAAAGAATGGAAGAATATTCAGCAACAAATACAGGTGTAAGGCTGAATGATTAACGATTACTTTTGGCAAATTGGCCAAGCAGGTGCATCCGTGGAAAGAGTTAGGGCTCCAACACTAGCCGTGTGTGCCTTTGATTTGCCTTTTTTTTTTCGAACCTTTGTCAGCTTCAATAATAATTCAATAAACATGTTATATTACGCATTCTCTCCTACCGCCATTATTGTCTTTCTATCTCTTTGACGTCCGGTTTACTCTACTACAATCTGCCCTCTCTCTGTCCATTCCAGCCCGCTCCCGCCCCCACCGTCTTACGACATTCTGCGCATCCACGACACAAGATAATCAAACTCATAAAAATCATCTTCCATCTATTCACTCAAATTTCTAGTTACACCCGCTATATTTCCACAAGAACTTCTTCAGAACAAAAGGAGTACATACAATAGTATTCATATCAAGGAGGTGCTAATTTCCATATTTACTGAATTCCCTTTGACAAATCTTAGATAACCACCCATCTACAAAACTAACATATCGAACAATAAATAAATGGCAGTTGAATTGTCCCAGGAACAGTTTCTGTCTGCCACTGAAACTTTAACGCAGGATGATTTTTCTTTGCCGGAACTTGGCTATCAGAACACTGAATACGAGTTAAACCAATCGGAATCTTTGACGTTCCTCTACAACTTATTATATGATGACAACTCTACCCTTTCGAAGTCAGACATCTTAAAGGTTTTGAATTCATTGAAGCGGAGAGAAGACAGCTTGCCGTTCTCATTTTCCCAAAGTGACGACGTACAGGGTGTGAACTGGCCGTTTGGTCTCCGAGAAAAGTTTTACCGTGACAGAAAAAGGATAGGCTCTAGTAACTGGTTCCACAATATCCCTGGATCTATATACCGAGCTTCGAATGTATGTACACAAAAAAATTATTGGTTGATAGCCACTAACAAACTTCTAGCACTTGAATGTCACTTCGTACTCCAGTTCTACCGAATTTTTCAAATTTAACCGTTTTTACTCGAAGTTAAGATTACATATCACTCACTTCCAGCTACGCAACTTGGTATGTTGCAATGACGTTACAGGAGGAATATTTTACCCACTGAGTCACTACCACGACCACGACTTACAGTTAGTGAATAATCTCGATTCTAATGACAACGTTCACTCATTTTTCAAAGTCAATAGACTCGCTAACGACGAACAAGCTACTTCGAGAGACATGATGAAACTCGACTGTGTTGTTGATTCTCGGAATTTGCAGAGGAATTCAAGCAGTAGGATTTCAACACTTGCTTGTTCTAATATGTATTTGGCTTCAGGGACATTTGAAGGCGACTATATACTCACAGATATCTCGAACCCACTTGATATACGACCGTTAGGCGAATACAGTCTTACGAAGAATTACGATGGCATAACAAATAGCATACTAATAAACCATCATGAACTTATTGCATCTTCAAACGATAAGTTTATACGACGGGTGGATTTATCGTGTAACAAGAAGTTGGAAACGGAATTACCATTCACAGGCAACTGCTTGGCACTAAACAAATTTAATGACAATGAGCTATTTGTGGCTGGAGATAATTTGAATTCGTTTATATTTGATAAAAGAACAGGTGGGAATACGGCCCAGTATAAAGGGCTGGAGGATTTTAGTTTTAGTTGTGACTGGTCTGGAACCAATGAAAACCACTTGCTCACAGGTAACCAGGATGGGAATGTGAGAGTCTGGGATAAAAGAAATAATGATGTACCGTTATACTGCTGGAGTGGTAACCTAGGCATAGAGGTAGGCGTGGCTAGATCGAAGAGTGGTAAGTCTCGCTCGGGTTCTGGGTCAGGACCTGTCCGAAATACTAAGTTCAGTAAAAGCGGCGAATATGTGTGTTGGGCCGAAAGCTTGGACCATATAGGTTTAGTCAATCTTGACGACTTACACCCCGAGACCCATACTACCGATAGAGTACAATCTATTGACTTTATTGGGAAGCCTACAGGATTGAGCTTCTGCGAAACAGAAAACAGTTACGGAGAGCAGTTAGTTATTGGGGTAAACGATTGTCCGTTGGGAGGTATCTTGACGTATGATCTTGAGAGTCTGGAGAAGTGTCTAGATTTTGATTTTCATTTCTAAGAGCACTCCTCCGTGTAGCGAGGAGAAAAAACAGAATAGCTGAACCATGAAACTGTTATTTTTGCTTAGCTTTCAATTTACGCCTATCTTCAATTATTTAAAGGTAAATTAAATTAATAGTGTCCGTGAAGGAGGAATTTTTTATTATTCACAGCAGAACAGTGTACATTTTTGAAAAGGGGACATCATCAAAAGGCAGGATATCCCTATAGAGGCAGTAATTATGGGCTGTATTTAATTGTAGACCAACTAAAATAAACTTTTGAAGCATTAGTATTAAAGAATTTCACATTTGGCTATAAATTTACAATTATCACCACATATCATCAACATTGGAACTCAACTGCATATCACCTCCCACATCTTTAATCACCTCATCAATATTATACACCTTGTCTTGCTCCTTACACAAGGATGCTATTATCCGTACTTTGTTCCGCACCTTATTTACCACCCGTTCATACTGTTTGACGTCATCATCCTGATTACTAGTAGGTACAGTGTCTATCAACTGTTTGACTTGGTTAAGATGGTTTCGTATGGATTTTTCAGCATCATAGCTGTCTATATTTCGTTCCCAATAGTTCATTAGTCCATTAATATATCCTATAATTAAGAACCTTTGAAATCCTGTTTGATAGCCATACTGTTTACCTTCTAAATATTGTGTCCTCGTACTTTCTTCTTGTCCTTCTCTGTATCCTTCTTTGTAATACTGTTCTTCTAAGTTGAGAATCTGGTCAAGCGGGTCGGCCTCTTCTTGGTCAAGTTTTCTTCGTTTTCCAAAGTCCATGTCATCGGTTAAGAGTCCGTAAGTGGTTTGTGCGAATTAGTGAGAATTTAGCACTGGGCTAGCGCTAGAAATCGACAATCAGTGCTGGGAAGTGAACGTTCGCGTCCCCCACAATCCGTCGCATCTCACCATGTCAGAAGACGATGGATTCGTTCAAGACTTGAACAACAAGCACAAACGAGAACTTTTAAAGAACGAAGTCAAAACAGAATACTCAGATAGTGATGTGAGTGAAGAAGATGTATCCCAAGACACCAATAAACCCATGGAAACTAAACTGGATGACGACTCAGACATGTTTGCAAGCGACGCAGAGCCTGAGCCAGACTCAAAGCCGAACCTGGTTAAAAAGAAAGACTATAAGTTAGACATGGAGAAGTTCGAAAAGGAGATGGAGATCAACACAAGTGACCGCATGAATAAAGAGGAAAACGAGGAAGGAGTTGAAATTGAAGCTTTCGATTTGAAGCAAGAACAGGAAGAAGGATATTTTGATGAAGATGGAAACTTCATACGGCAAATGGAACTGGACGACGAGGCATGGTTGGATGTTAATAAAGATGAGATTACGCGAGCCAAGAAGGCTAGGGAAAAGCAGCTTGAAAAACCATTAAAAAAAGTGGTAGAGTCTACAGAAGAGTTAGTGGGTTACCTCATTAGTGTCTTAGATCCAGATGAAAGTGCCATCGAAGTACTTTCGAGGTTAGCACCAAAAAGGAAGAGGAAGAGACGGAACAATGGTGCATATACCGAAGGGCCAAATGATTTGGCACGGAAAGAGGTCATAACGAAAGTCACAGATGTTTGCGACAAGCTAATGCTCCATAAGGGGATACTGGACGTGTATGAGAAGACACGAGAAGAGTTTATGAGGCTTTATAGGAGTGTTACCGGAGAGAATTTTGACAATAGCAGGGCCAAGAGGACGTTTGGAGAAGCAGGAATAGAGGTAGAGAGAGATACAAGACGGGAAAAAGGAGAAGAATACGGAGAAAAGGTGTGGGAGTTCAAGTGGGACGACCAGGACGAAATAAATGGGCCGTACTCGGAGTATGAGATGGGGTACTGGAAGGAGTCTTATTTTGAGAATAGAGTGTACGTCAGGAAAGTTGGAGAGGAGTTCGCCCATATCAGTGAAGTGGAGTTCGATGTATAATATGTGTAATAGTACTTCAAAGCATAGGCCACGAAGTTGTGTATTGTATACTAAATAATGTTACTTGAAATAGTTCTCGATAGGAAACCGGATATCTGCTGCTATGTCTCTCACAGTTTCCCAGCCCAAAGTAGTTTTCCAACGGGTTTTAGGCTGAAGAATGTCTCTTGTAATCTGCCTAAATAACAACCCTTGCGCTAAAAGCGTGGCTATTTGGTGTTGTAAATCAATATTACTTGCCAATTTAAATCGAGCTATTTCATGCTCTCTTTCAGTGACATCCACATCAGATACATCACTTAAAGGCCTATTGAATGACTTGGAATAGCTTCTGTATATCACAAGAACAATAGCATTGAGTCTCTCTAGATCAAAGAATGATGGCTGGAGTAGCTTGACATCCAAGTTCCTCTTCTTCATCACAGCCTTTCGCTTATGGGGCTTGAAATTAGGATACTTGGAGCTTGTGAAATAGTAGAGATCAAGCTTAGGGTCAATATGGGATGCTAAATATGATCCGATTAGAATAAACTTCGAAACATATGGGATATCGGCTAGCGATAAAAGGGTCCCTGGCTCTTCAGGATCGCCTGTATGATAGTCGGTTACCGTGGAGCTCAGAATGCAATCGTCCAAGAAGAGTGCCTTTCTCTCTCTGTAAACTTTCAAGAAATCCACGGATTCATCTTTAGTGTGAATTGATTCAATGAATGGCTCCCATTTCTTGTCACACAAGTCTATAAGCAATGCCATATTGGACCCACAGTAGTCGTGGTACAGGTCCACCATCACCTGGACATATGAGTTCCAAAACTGTTTCTGCGTTTTGCTCTGATTTTCCAGATTGGTATTTCCAAAAAAACGGAATTGATTATTCTGCAATATCAGTACTACCTGTTGCTCTGTGTATGGTTTGAAGTATATTTGTGGCATTGTGGTGGTGGTGATAGTACTAGGACATTCAAGCCTAGACACAAACACAACGGTGATATTCCTGATACCACAACAGTCCCGCATTCGGGAAAATGCATTCACTATCGACACCAAGTCGTCTGGAAACTGGTCGATTTTATCCAATACCAAAACGTGTTGCTTGGAGTAGCCAGTTTTGGTGATGAAGTTCTCTAGGTTTAGGGAAAAATTGCTGAAAGTATCACAGCTACAGAGTTTGGTCCATAGCTTTCCTCTTTCGTAGAACTCTCGGCACAAGTTCAAATCCATCCCACTGTCGACTCGTATTCCTTTCAAGCACTTTTGTAGGAGGAGTCTGCAATTGATGATTTCATTACATGCTATGATTGTTTTATTGACTGGTATGCTTTCTAGGAACGAGTTTAACACGAGAGACTTTCCTACAGATTTGTAGCCATGGATTAAAAGAGCAGGGACGCTTTGATCTGGATCTGGTGAGATGAAGGCATTTAGGAGGTTGAACTCGTCTCCACGATACGGTATTGGATCCATGTTAAGAATCGCGAGCGCGAGATAGATGTACTATAAATGATGGAAGTAAACCTAAAAATTTATGTCGCGCATTCCATAGAAAGTACTTCCAATGGAGATTGTGGTCGATGAAAGAGAAAATTATTTTGACCACAACAGTTGATACAATGAAATCTACCTTTGTAGAACCGTTGAGCTCAGCGCTATATTTTAGTATCTTTTATGCCCATCCTAGCGATTTGCTTCTATACTAAAAGTTCAAGTTAGTAATTTTTTGATGTCGTTTGGGAGTTGAATGCGCATTTTTGGTTGATCATTTATTTAATTAACTGATAATTTAATCATTTAGAACAAAGCCATTCAAACAAAAGTTGTTTGAAATCACATATGTAAGAGTTCCAACGCTTAAAATACTGGAGAATTTTCAATTCTTGAATTGTCTTTTTATTTTGTATTTCACAGTCTCTTGACGTATACTCGAAGGTTACGGTTGCAAAATGAGCCAGTTTTAATTTTTTAGCACAAAATACATCAATTATATTCACAATAAACTATATAAAGCTAAACATTACTCGATCTTCTACCAACATATTCTACTAGCTTTTGTATCAAAAAATTCAACCGATTTCTAACCAAATCTTGAAATCCTTTAGCGCTAACCCTTGTCCCGAGTCCATTTTCTTTATCATCAACTCTGAAATCATCAAGAAGAGTGGCTAGATCATAGATATCCATAATTAAGATACTGGCATCAGTATTTTGTAATACCCGACCATGGCTTTGTTTGGCTCTTGACTTAATGGCATTTCCTTTGTGTAAATTGTAGACGAAGTCAACAGTCTTCAACGCCCTGAAATATTGAGATAAGTAAGACTTAGGGAGCCATTTATTGGTACCGTATAGACAATTTCTTCTGTGAATAGAAGGACTTGAATACGAATTAGATTGGAAACCAGAATCATCGAACCAGTACTTGACAAGCTGGGTGATTGAATTAAAATCAGCATTGAAGAAACAATGCTCTCCACTGGGCAGCATTATAGGCGAAACTCTCGTCCCAAATTGTGCAAGCGGGTAAACTTTGGCAACTGAATGATCATAAGGCATAATGTTGGCCTTCTTCCCTCTATTACGAGGTTGACGGGGTTGGCGTTGGCATTGGCGTTGCTGTTGCTGTGGTGGTTGCCTTATCAAGGAAGGTTCACTTGGATGACTTTCTACGACAGAATCGTCAGTCATAGGAGGGTGGTTCAATTCTGATCTCAAATTTGCATCCAGCCAAGAATCATTCTCAAAATCCAGACTTGAAGCATCAGCAATCTGCCTAGAATTAATTGCATTGATAAAGTTTGAAGCATGGGTCAAATACCGATTAGTTAAATTTACAACATCGTGCTTTAGCTCTGGAATCTGTATATGATCTTTTAATAGTTTCTCGAGCCTTCGTACTAGGTCAAGTTCAGGTGTTTCAACAGATTGATCACTTGGTAGATCCAGAACCGAAGTCTTCAACGGTTCTTGTGAGGTTGTTGGGTGTTGAAGCTCTGGTTCCCTAACAGCCACCACATTAGAATATATTGCTGATAGTATTTTCCCCCGTTCTTCATCTCTCTTCCGCTGTTCATCATCTCTCTTCCGCTGTTCTTCATCTCTCTTACGCTCTTCTTCATCAATATTCCGCTGTATTTGGTCAATCTTACGCTGTATTTGGTCAACCTTACGCTGTTCTTCGTTGAATTTCTCAGTATTTGAATTATTTGATTGGTTTCCACCCATCATTTTCATGAATACCATCAAAAGTAAAGTAATATTTTCATATTCTATTCCAGAATCTTGATCTAATCCCTGTATAGCGTCCTGAAACTGGTCAACTTTCATCTCAAGATCAGAGATTTGGTTTGTCAAATTTCTCCGTATCGATTCCAAATTTGGAACTTACGCGCGAATTACAGTACGCGCTTCGTCTTTGTATATGGAATGCGCGACATAAATTATTAGGTTTACTTCCACTTTCATGTACTTTACTCATTCAACTTCCAAAAAATTACCAACTTGAACTTTTAGTATAGAAGCAAATCGCTAGGATGGGTATAAAAGATACTGAAATATAGCGCTGAGCTCAACGGTTCTACAAAGGTAGATTTCATTGTATCAACTGTTGTGGTCAAAATAATTTTCTCTTTCATCGACCCCAATCTCGATTGGAAGTAGGATTGTTTTTGAATTGAGAACCGGGATGCGGAGGATACTAAAGGATCGAGAAGAAAGTACAATAGGCAGAAGGGCTCTTGGGGTCTAACCACAACACAGGAACTACATTTTACTAAAGATTCCAATATAAATATCTATTAATACACTTCAACTTTTAAAACTCTAAACCTATAATCTCTTCAAGAGATGCTCTTAAAAGTTGGAGATTGTATATCCGTGCCACGTTCAGGAAAACATGGATCTTGGTCTCCAAGTCATGATAGCTTACAGTCTCTTCCCACTTACCTGAACATTTACAAAACTCACTCATATTATCGTTTTTGATGCTATTACACTTCGTACACCTCATGTCTTGGCTTAAGAATTTGGTCAAGGTACGATGTAACTGTGTGACGATCTCTTCCTCTATTGCAATCTTGTTATGAGGTCTGCTGCAAGCCGGACAGCTGAATACTGCCTTCTCACCGTCTCTACATACATCCACGTCTCTGGTGAAGTTACAGTGGTCACAAATGACTTGAGGAATAGCCAACGAAGAGCTTGGGTTTCTGAAGGTCGCCTCTTGACTGAACTCTCTAACTTCAAATATGGAAAGCAACTCCTGCCTCAACACTCTGACTTCAATAGATCTCTTTGTGGATAATCCCATTACAGCACAGAAGAACTTCACAAGCTGTAAACAGGGGTTCTTTAAATGTAAATGTGACCCTGGAAGCTTTGGAAACTCATACTCTTCCTGCAAATCAGGGTTGATAATAGAATCCATTTGCCGTTTGAGCATCAGTTTGACTCTTTTAATTAACTGTTTCCTGAACATTTCAGTCACACCAGCGTCCAACGATTCATCGGCAGCAGCCTCATATTGAGAGTCGAGCTTTCTTTGTCCTTTTAATATGTGGGTTATTTGGGTTACTCTAGGTGTACCTTGAGATGGTCCAGTTAACGTGTCGGATTTGAATTTAGTCAAAGAATCTAAGAAAATAATCAACCAGTCTTCAAACTCGTTCTGGAATATCACCGGTAAAAACTGTTTCAACTGCCAGTTGTTTACAGGCTGCAAATCTTGAATCTCCTCGTTGGTGATCTGAGTACAGTATCTTCCTCCATAGTTATATTCATCCATCCAGATCAAAATGTCCCAATACCTGACAATATTCATTTCAAGGAAACTGAATAAAGGCTTGGATCTAGCCGCTTTAACAATATATTGACCGTAAGCATATGAGTTTTCCACTGATACTTTTGTGGTTTGAACAAAGATTTTGTTCCTATTTGCAAATACAACGTTAGCATTCATTCGCTTGAACTCACCAATCAACTGAAATAACGCCTTGGTAGTCAAGTTATGGATATGATAGTGTAGAGAGAAGTCATAAAGATATGAGCTATTTCTTTGCACCCAAGCCACCAAATGATTCATCATTGAATCAGCATTCATATCATTCTTTAACGCGTCATCCCACCAGTCTTTCACCATACTCCTTAAAATATTCAAAGATGTACTTCCAAAAGAATCTTCCATCAACGTAGAAGTACCATTATTGGTGTCAATCAATGTAGCTTCGTCAACCATATCCGCACCTTCAGCTTCATTAATAATAGAACTAGTCAATATGGTATTAATCGCCAAAGTGCCCACGTCGATTTCCAAACAAGCTGTCTCATAAACTTCAGGGTTATTGATGACTGGGAAGTCAAGGTTCTCGTAGTCTGGAGCTATATCCATCTCAAAGCCTCCATGATCAGCCAATGGAGTATCTGACCACCAAAGCACCACGTTACTATTAGTCAAACGACGAGCATATTCGATATCAATCAAGTAACTAAGATTCTCCGATTGTAAATTACAAATTGGAACATTCCCATACTTGGCCATTGAGATCAAGTTCTTGATCCAAGATGCTAAAACAAAGTAGTGATTAACGATTCTCTTACTGATAAGAGAATGCCATCCAACAGCAGGTAATGAAAGAGTATTCACGTGCATCTTTAAAGTTGGAAAGTTGGATGCTGAGCCTAAGATATTCAATAAACGGTCACCATACGGTGATTGGATGGTCAACAATGCCTTGTTACTCTTAGTCTCATTGATCTTACTGATGGTTTTATCCAACTTCTTGAAAAGCTTAGATGTGTTATTAAAGTAGGTGGTTTCAAACCGCATCTCGTTAGGGTACTCAATCACATCGTACATCTTTCCCAACTTGTCCTCTTTGGCAATAAAAATCTCCCGGTACACTTTGTCCATGTTACCCGTGAGTTCTTGTGCACCAGCGGAAGGCTTTAACACAAACATCGTAGCTTCGTTTTCCCACGACTTAAAGAGTACAAAGAAC
This sequence comes from Yamadazyma paraphyllophila, assembly GCA_030563605.1. NCBI lineage: Eukaryota > Fungi > Ascomycota > Pichiomycetes > Serinales > Debaryomycetaceae > Yamadazyma > Yamadazyma paraphyllophila. The sequence goes on from JAJMJO010000005.1 coordinate 439,652, forward strand.
TCATAGCTGTTGATAGTAAGATGAAGAAGGTATAAAATATCCATGCCAAAACGTTTGAGATAATTACCATTATCGACTTTCATCATATCTTTAACATTGAACCCATTTCTTAAACCTTTACCCAAGGCACCAACCCTTGTATCGTCAAATTTAACACTATTACCCAATTCAATAATAGCTCTTTCCATTGGGTTGACTCTGGATTCATAAAGTCCTAAAAGCTTAGAACTATTCAATACACTGTCTACCTTTGAGATCTCCTGCTGGTAAACAGGCTGTGGCATAGTGAATTTATACAAGTTTGTGCCATCGTGCCCATTTGGTAAGACGGCGTTGGACTTCTCGATATCACCATTAATTCTTGTTTTTTCAAGGTCAAGCTCAACTTTAAATGAGGCATACACTTTTTTGGGGATATGAAAATTGAACAGATGAACCTTGCCTCCAGCAACAATGAATACTTTTAAATCACCAGGCTTATTTGGATCTTCTTTGTATTCCAAAATCTGCCAATCAGAACCAGCCACATTCTCTGCTTGGCGACGAAGTAACCCTCCCACCGAAGAACGCAGAGATGTTTCAGCACTTTGGCCAAATAATTTGGTTCTTCTTTCTCTATTCTTGGCTTGGACTCTCCACTTAGCTTTTTGGTATTGTAAGAATGCTCCATAATCAACTAACATATCGGGACAGGGGCCGTTCAAAATAGCATTATTACGTTCTTCTTCTTCTTCATCTTCAACATTCTGGTTGTTTCTAGCCAATTTTCTCTTTCTTGAAGTTACTTTACCAATCTTGGCTCTACTAACTTCAGCAGAAATATTACCAAAATCCTCAATATCTTTGATCTTCCTAGATTTGATATCATTGTTTGCTTTCAGGAAAAATGTGGCAATTGAAGATTGTTGTTTCTTGTCATTTTTTGTGTTGATTTTCTTTTGTAACCAGTCAGGATGAGGAACTCTAGGAACAGGGTTGGAGACATCTTGTAAAGCAGCAGGAATGGTAATAATCTTTTGCACAACCGAAGCTAATCTTTCATAATAGTAATCCCAATCAATAACACTTCTAGGGTCAAAGTTATTTAATGAAGGGTCTTTTAACCATTTCTTTAAGAAAAATTCTTTCTTTTCAGATGAAAATATAGAGACCGGAATAGCTCTTTCTGTCACTGGACTACCAATGGGTTTGGCACTAATAATGTACTTTGTAGCGAGCCCGGCATCTTTGACCATTTCTTCACCCAAAAATTCACCCAACCTCTTAGCGGTGGTAATTGATGTTGACTTTTGGTCACCATACTCTGCAAGACTTTTGGACATACTTCTGTTTTCACAAATAAGTTCAATCAAATCCTCATCTTCCAATAATCCACCTTTAGTATCAAGCACATCCAACCAGTTATTAGCAACACTGGCTACTGCTCCATAACACGAGTCTAAAGTATCTCCTTTTAAAAACAATTTAAAGATGTCTGATTGAAAGTTCTTGATTAATTGCAATTCACCTCTTCTTTTCAATTCAAATCCTTTCAATTCTGCCAAAGTTCCATCTTCATTAAAAACAGCATATCTCTTTTTCAACCCTTTCCCTTCTTCTTTGGAAGTAGGCAAGATCATAGCTTTATATGGGCCGTCGACTTCAAAGAAAATAGAGTTCTCTGAATGGGTCTGGTACTTGAAAGTATCTGGATCAACCAAATCCTGATATTGATGATTCGTAAACTTTTCATGCACAATATAATTCAACATGGAACATGGGTATTCAACAAGAACTTTCTTCCCATCCTTACACTTTAATGAAAAGTTTTCTGGGAATGACTTGGGAAGAATGCACCAAATACCATCTGTATCTAATTCTAAAGGTCTCCCAAGCCTCTCAACTAAAGACCTAGCCATTTGAATAATTGTAGCACCTGTGAGACATGTTATACCAGCCATCTCCATAGAATACCATCTAGATCCTTTTCTCATAACATACCCATAGAAAGAATTCAAAATAACCTTGTGTGCCAATTGAAGCGAGTCATATAAAACTACCATTTTCTTAGCTTCATCTTTACTAGAAGTATCTGCACTATCGATTTTAGAGGCTTTACCTTTCCATACTTTTGCTAATCCTTTGAATTCATAACGACGGTCTCTAAAGTCTCTCACAGTATTGACGTAGAAAGGGTTTTCACGTTGACATACAATAGATTCCCTGGTGACAATCTCTGTCTGTTTATTTCTGTGGTAAACTTTCCGGGAGTAGTCGGTCAATCGCTTCTTAATCTTACTGGCTTGTTCAGAATAGGACAACTCTTCGAAAGTTCTTGGTGGAAGCCATGGCTTAGCGGCGGGGAAAGTTTCGTTCTGAAGCGAACGTTTAATCATCGAGTATTCGTTCATTTCAGATGGTAAAAACTCACCTCTCCAAGACCAGGGGAGTCTTCTATCACAGGTTTTTCCTGGTCTATTGAAGTCACAAGCAGCACAGTCTTCTTCTGTCTTCATAGAATCTGGCTGTAATCTATTGGAAGTCATAATGTTAGGATACATAGATGCAACGTCCACATGGTAAATCAACGGCACTTCGTTTCTAACCGGGTTCTGTTTCAATTCAAGTAACTGATTTTTAATTTCATTGTAAACCTCCTCATAGTTTTCAACATCTTCCATTTTCTTTTTGTTTTCCACCTCAACACAAAACTTCAATGCATTGGGCAAATCTTGTATCAATTCATCAATTGCAGTAGGATCAACTTTGAAGTGCGTAGCTATATCACTACGGAACACACCAGCCTCTAACGATTCCACATGGCCACCCACATATGTTTCCGACTCCAATAAATGACCGTTATAAAATCTTTCAATGGGATCAGTATACTTATTTGGTAGCACGATTTCTTTCTTGTACGCCTGGACCATTAATAACATCTCACATAAAGTACCTGTACCTTTTCTTAACACCTCGTCTGGATTTAATGGAAGAATCGTGCACAACGAAAAGATAAAAGGATGCACATACTTGTAGTATAAGTAGTAAGTAGCCACCGCGTCAGATACTGAATATTCAGATAAATACTGCGGCCTTTCATAGGCATAAGGAGTCATAAGTTCAGGATCTAATTCGGTAGGATTGTATCCAAGTTTGGCAGTAGTTACCGCCTTTAAACCTTGGGACCCCTGTGGTAAATAGGAGTCTCTTTTGACCCATCTAAAACAATCCATATGCACACAATATTTTGACTTATACTCACCGTCGTTATCTTTTGCAAATCCGATTTCATCAAACATATTAAGGTCATGGAATCTAGCTCTAGTCTCAACAAACGGCCAATCAAAAAAGTCACCATTATAAGTGGCTATAACTGTTGGCCGTGCGTCTCTTATATGTTCAAAGAATCTCTTTAAAACCATTTTTTCATCTGCTTCATTAAAAATCGTAAATAAACCAGGATACTCTGGCTTTGGGGTATATTCGAAATCATCGATATCTTCTGCAATGATTTCTCTGTTTGTGATTAAAAACCCCTCTCCATCTATCATATATGAGATCATCATGATCTGATCAATCTTCGAGTCTGGGAACTTCAAAGGAGCCTTTGTGGTTTCAATATCAAAAGCCAATATCACGGGGTCTGCAAATGCTATCTTTTCTTTATCTTCTTCAAAGCTTACCTCTGAATGTTTGACCCACACATTATACCATTTTCCTACTCTGAGGTCCTTGTCTATGGCCACCCGTACATGGTAGGGTACGTCGTATTCACGCATATCTTCGATATATGTCATTGGATCAGTTTGATCTGGAGCAGAATCTCCGTTTAAGTTCATTCCTTGGTAGATGTCTCTTGAATCTTTTTTCATCTGGTTATCTTTTATCACTGGTGCAAGAAGCCTTCTAGATACCAATAAATCGGCGATATTATGGAAGGTAAGTCTCAACAATGTTTTTTTCAACCCAACCAAATGGTTAGGTAATGCCAAATCTTCTTTAGTAACTCTGCCAATACTCTTCATATTTGAAGACTCTAAAAACCTTTTGAGGGTTTCTTCCACCTCACTTTCAGATCCAGTCTTGACGGCTACAAAAAAATAAGGGTCGAATTGGTAAGTTACCTTAAACGAGCCACCTTCTTCGTCAAGGAAATAGTAGTCCACTCCGGAGTATCCCTGGAGGTATTCTTCGCTGGGAATAGTGGTGGAATGCATGTTGACAAGCCAGCCCTTTTTTGCCGTGGCACCGTCGTTATCGCCGTGGTCGATTCTATCGAACCCCATGACCGAGTCGAGATGATCAATTTTCTGCACAAGGTTTGCTTTCTGGATGGAATCATTAAGCATAGGATTATTGGCAACGTAAGGATCGAGTTCCTTTTCAGACACAAATGTCTTTTTAACCACGTTTGGCTTGACAAAACGGGCAGATGTTGATCCTTTAAATGACATGGCAGATTACTAGAAGCTAGGATTACGGGCACACTTAGGGTATTATTTAATTCCTTGTGATATGATTTGTACTAGGTAATATCCTGAGGTGTAAGATATTATATGTGGTTATTGTACAGCCTAGTATATGCTGTGGCTTCGTATGTGCTTAGTAGGTCGTAGCTTTTTGTAACTAGCGTAGTGTTTAGCTGAGATGAAAAATGAGAAATTAAGACGCGTACGCGATGAAAGCGTGTATAGAAATTATTGTGAGGGAACACTAGACGAGGGAATGCGGTGACTGACTGCGTGGTGATGACTGGATTGTGCTGGGTTGATTTGTACTGGACTGTACTAGTATACTTTACTCTGTTAATACTGATCCTTCTTATTTCAAATGTTATATACGCACCAACCAGAGGTTACCGTTGATTGTAAGAATAGATAATAATTGACCCTTTGGTTGAACCTTTTGGTGATGAGGTAAGCTAGAATAGTATGGGTTTGAGTTGTAATATTATGAATATCAAATATACTCTACAGGTTTACCAGCGGCAGTCTGTGTAAATACAACTAGCCATTAAGTACAAGGGCCGTTGTCACAAGTGTATACTATACCCTGTTCTATCACTACTTGTAAATTCGAGTCTATGTTACTCTACTAACCAGTGACTATACCGTATTCGTTGTAAATATGAGTGCACCCAACACTGACTTTACTTTATCGCTTCATCACTTCTCTACTATCGCTCAAATTTATAAGATATTGCATCAATCTATACAACATTGCCATAAATATCACAAGTTCATGAATACAAAAATCAACCCCTGCACCACAAAAGAGTACACAAAAAGAAACTGGAGACGGATTCTTCTTTGCCCACTAGTAATGCTATTGGTGGCAGAAGATCCCACCACTGGGTTTGATGTAGGCAACACTAAAAACCTTAAAGAACGCATCAAAAACAACGCAAACAGACCTGCTAATAAACAGATTGCCCCGTAAAACAAAATACCTCTTCCAATTATTTGCTTCAACACCAATAACGCTATAATAGGCACGTATTTGTACCCACTAAAACTCACGATGTCCCAAAACAGGCCACTGGTCTGACAATTCAATAAATAAAGACCCACTCTAAACACGCCTATATCAAGCACCAAACATGCGAGAGCTTGTGATGCTAAGTACCCAAACAATTGTGGATGGAAGTCTCCATTAAGACCTTGGATGAGAGCCCAAAGTAAAACATACGTGATGTATGAGATGAATGGAATGTACAAGTCTGGAGCATTTATATCCTGGCTTGGTGGAGCGTAACTGACCAGACTTGGCTGGCCCTCAGTGGCCACGCTTGCGAGACGCTGCCAGTTATCATTTCGAAATGGCAACAAAATTAACCGGAGCTTACGTAACACATAGGAGTTGGAAATCTGAAAATAGTAATTAAGATTGGATGTGGGTGGAATGAACGCACCAAAATTATCGTGGAGATACTGATTACCTTGTCCTAAGCTGCTCTTGGCAAACTGGGCTGCCATAGATGTGGTGGGATCCTGGAAGAAATTATAGTCTTGCTGGTAATTTTGTTGGAAGTTTTGGTTCTGGAAGTTTTGATTCTGTTGGAAATTCTGGTTTTGTTGAAAGTTCTGGTTTTGAAAGTTCTGGTTTTGTTGGAAGTTCTGCTGAAGGTTGGGGTTAGTGGGATTGTGTTGAGGCTGTGGATGTTGGATATTATTATACCCCTGGCCGTCCTGGGCGTACTGCCCTGTATTAGCATATGGAGAGTACATGGATGATTTTGACGTTTGGACTTGGAATCGAAGACGCGAAATTTACTAAAGAGGTGCAGACATTGTCGCAAATAGCCCAGAGGCATGCGACATTGCATAGTGGTTGCGCAGAATCTCACGATTTTCCAAACCTCAGTTCACTTAATTTCTATTCTATATTGCTACCAATGGTATCGGGTAAAGTACTTGTGGTATCCAACAGACTCCCTGTGACTATAAAAAGGTCCACTAAAGGTGACTATGACTACACAATGTCCTCAGGTGGACTTGTCACCGGTTTACAGGGATTAAAGAAGTCTACGGAGTTTCAATGGCTAGGTTGGCCAGGCCTTGAAATCCCAGCAAACGAGCAACAAAAGGTCAATAACGATTTGATGGAGAAATTCAACTGTACTGCCATTTACATCAGTGATACAATTGCGGATCTTCATTATAATGGGTTTTCCAATAGCATTCTTTGGCCATTATTCCATTATCACCCTGGTGAAATGAACTTTGATGAAAACGCCTGGGCTGCCTATATTGAAGCCAATCGTCTTTTTGCAAAGACCATTGCCCGCCAGGTCGATGATAATGACATGGTGTGGGTACACGATTACCATCTCATGCTTTTACCCCAGATGCTTAGGGAGGAGATTGGCCAATCAAAGAAAAACGTCAACATTGGGTTCTTTCTTCATACACCATTCCCATCTTCAGAAATCTACAGAATCTTACCAGTGAGGAAAGAGATCTTAGAAGGTGTTTTAAGTTGTGATTTGATTGGGTTTCACACTTATGATTATGCCAGACACTTTCTATCATCTGTGTCAAGAATTGTATCCAACGTTCTGACATTGCCCAACGGAATTGAATACCAGGGTCGCTCGATTGGTATAGGGGCTTTTCCTATTGGAATTGATGTTGATAAGTTCCTTCAAGGGCTTCAAAAAGGTAGTGTGGTAAGTCGAATCGAGCAATTGAAGCAGAAGTTTGGCGACACAAAGATTATCGTGGGTGTTGATAGATTGGACTATATCAAGGGTGTTCCACAAAAGCTCCATGCATTTGAAATTTTCTTGGATGAGCACCCAGAATGGATTGGGAAGGTTGTTTTAGTACAAGTTGCTGTTCCTTCAAGGGGCGATGTTGAAGAATACCAAAGTCTTAGGGCAACAGTAAACGAGCTAGTGGGAAGAATCAACGGGAAGTTTGGAACGGTTGAGTTTGTTCCTATCCATTTTATGCACAAGTCAATACCGTTTGATGAGTTAATCAGCTTGTATAGGATTTCCGATGTGTGTTTGGTTAGCAGTACCAGAGACGGAATGAACTTGGTCAGTTACGAGTACATTGCATGTCAGAAGGAGAAGAATGGGGTGTTAATTTTGTCTGAGTTTGCTGGTGCAGCTCAATCTTTAAATGGTGCATTGATCATCAATCCTTGGAACACTGAAGATATGAGTGAAGCCATTCATGAGAGTTTGACGATTCCACCAGAGAAGAGGGCATTCAACTTCAATAAGTTGTTTGAATATATCTCAAAGTATACTTCGGCTTACTGGGGTGAGACGTTTGTCAAGGAGTTATACAAGTACAGCAAGAAATGATGGCATATAACCCACAGAAGAGTTATAAACGAGTCCACATTTTAGGTACTTTAGTGAAGGCCAGAGTTTCATGGCTAATAGATATGTTATGATTGATGTTAGTTTAATTAGGTGTAATAAACAGTTCATATTTGATCTAGCGTGACTACACTGATTTAATGTTGATTTCCACTGTTATCAATAAATAACGATCAGCTGCTAGCTCAGAGTATACGGTTTATTCTACATCATTCTATCTCAAATGTAAATTCTAGCTAAGCCTGAATAAGTGCTGTTCTGAATAAGTATTGTTTGGTATCAATGTCTGAATAATTATCATTCCACATGGTCGTTAAATTCATTAGTTATGTTCAAACTCGAAAACGTATGAGTTGCCAAGTTCTTTTGCGTCAATGGCTTGACCATACTGTTCTCTTTATCTGGCTTTTCTTCACCTTCAATGGCATGAGGTTTCTTATAATTACTAATGTTCAGGGTGGTATTAGGCCCCAATTCCCGTGGAGGATGCTGTACTGGTAGGTCGGTCGTGATCACCTGTGGTCGTATCCCAAGACGAGACAAAAGTGAGTTATTAGGATAGAGATATGAGAATGCAGAAGCAGGAGGCTTGGCCTCAAGGATAGTGCTTTGTGAAGTGAGTGGGGTGTCTCTCAACTTAGTCTTATGCTCTGGGTAGTGTACAGAGTGGGAAGATTCCTGAGCTGGGCTTGTCAGTTTAGGTTTAGATTTGGATTTTATTTTGGTCTCTTTCTTGGTCTTGTCGTTGCCCTGAATGTTTTTAATGTCTTCTTCAAAGTTTTTGGCAGAATCGAATGCAGACATCAAGTACGGCATTTCTTCGGTAAGACTTGTTTTCAACATCGAGCTTTGAAGACTCAGATCAGGCAGACGAGGCTCAAGTCTAGTCTCGAACCGCGATCCTTGTTTGGTGGTAGGTGAGCTCACAGCAGATTTGGTGATAGAATGAATCATAGGGGCCATATATGAAGAACCGTACATGCTACTTCCAATTTCAGAATCATATACAGAGTCCAGGTCTTCGCTATGTTCATAATCTGGTGTTTTGGAGAATGTCTTATCATGATAAGCATGTGGAGGTTCAAGTCTATTCTTGTCTTTGTCTTCGTCTTCGTCTTCGCTTTCTTCTTCCTCGGCCCTTTCCTGGGCTTTTTCGAGCTTGAAAGCCTCAAACATCTTTTCCATATCATTTATCACTGCCAAACATTCATGTTTTTCTGTTTGATCTTCACTTTCTACCGCGTCATTTAACTGTGCCAATAAACTAGAAACAAACGATTTATAGGTCGATACAGTGACTGCATTACCATCGTCCAACATGGTTTCCAATTCGGTCCCAATAGTGATCAAGGTAGCTTTCAGGTATGCTACTGTCACCTTGTCTGTCAATTCATGCTTGAGTTTAATATTCCGCAACGTTAAACTTGTTAACAAGGTCCCCAGGTCCAGAATATATTCTATGGGTGTAAGCGTCTTCAGAGCCTTCGTGATATAATCCAAATCAACCGAAATGCGTGAAAGCTTCTTATTAAGATCGTGGCAATCGGACAACACCTTCATGGAAATACTGTTATTAAAGTCCTTGATACTATTATTGTCATGATTAAAATGGTCATTACTGTTGATGTCTAGGGAGAGGAAAGCCCAGTTTTTAAGATTCAATTCAACTTTCTCTAATGTCTGGAGAATAGTGAGCAGTTGCAGGCAAAGTTTTGATACCTTTCTTTCAGCCAATGAGAACCCCGAGATGAGGTTTATGAGGGTATTAGTTTTATCAAGTTGCTTATTTAAGTCAGGGTCGTTAGCGAGGAGGATGATGGGGTCTTCGTACGCGATCGACATTGCTAGGGTGCTATGCTGTGCTGGTGGTATGCGAAAGTGATAGGATGCTGGGGTTAAGTGGATGCTATGGTGCTTTGATGCAGAGTGTTTGTTAAATCACCAGATTTTCACTCGCGAGATGTCGGGCATGGATGTCGTATGTCGGTGACGCGTTATATAAGTCGGAACCAAGAAGAAATGCGGAATGCCCGGAATAATTGATTTTGCCCTCGTAAGAATTGGGGATCTGAAGGACACCACCCTCGGAAATACTCAATTGTTTTAAAAATACGCATTGTTCCAACTGTACTGGGGTTAAGGGCTGAGATAAAAAAACAAGTGGGAAAGCTGAGGCGGTGGAAGGATCAGAGCTTGAAGGAGATTATGCAACCCGTAAATGTAAATATAGAGTGGTGAATAAGGGATTGTGGAATTTTGTGAAAATTGAAAGAAAACATGTATTTGCATTTTATTAGTATATGCAGATTTTCTAACCTCTGACAATTATGGGTGCCAAGAATCAGGTACATACAGATACAAACAAAAACCATTGGATTGAGGTCCGATCGCGTGACAGTATATATTAAGTAATTAGTATTGTAAATGGTATATTAAGTAACTAGTATAACAGTACTGTAAACAGTATGTATTAGTATTGGCTGGTATTGACTAGTATTCTAACAGCACTAGTAATGGGCTTATGCCAACCCTTTTTCCTTCAACACCCGCTCCTTCATCATTTTATACCACCCCTCTAGACCTTGCTCGTCATATATAGCTATAATTATCAACGTCATATTGTCAAACCCTATTCCGGTTATATTCGAGGCCATAGATATACAGTCATTCAAGATGAACTCAGTGATGTGCTCCAAACTCCAGTCCAAACTCAATTTATCTCGTATCACTTTGATTAACTGATCGTTTCTGTAACAATCCCAGATCCCGTCACATGCCAATACAACAAATTCAGGTCGATTCAATTGGGTTATATCGTAAACCAATACATCAGGCTCACACGTTACTTGGAGCAACTCTGGTGGTAAATGAATCAAATCATGTTTGAAAAATCTCCGGTTCTCTGCTGCATATTTATTATGAATTGACTCAAACTCGATGAAAGGCACTTTAAACTTGAAATCCCCAAATGCTCTAGATAATGCAAGAATCTCATTTACCCTTCCATTTATTACGTAACCACCACTGTTTTCAATTCTAACTCTTTCTCCCATATTTGATGGTTTGTGGTCGAACGAGAGAGTTTTACAGGCACCACCATTTAGCGATAGAATGGCCCGGGAGTCTCCTGTATTGGCCACAATAATATATTTGTCGATGAATGTGGCCACTATGGCAGTTGTTCCACAATGGGCGGCATGTTGAGGCAGAAGTTCTTTGTCAACACGGAAAAAGGAATCTTTAATGCATTGAATGTGTTGTTTAAGCACGGCTGGCGGTGATTGACAAGCAATTAATTTACCCAACTCTTGGAACAATACACTGGGTAATCTATTGCTTACGATATCAGCCACCTCCCTGCCACCGTGTCCGTCAAATACGCTGAATATTTTAAGCGACTCGTCTTCGTTTATTTTAACATTATGGGCATCTTCCATCAGAGTTCTATAGCCTTGCATCAGCCCAATACAGTATGCCACTGTATTTAGGTTAGTGACATCAATGGTCTTCTCTTCAATAGGGTGGGAAAGTAATTGGCCCATCGTGAATGAAGCCTGGCTTTGTCTTGTGTGATCTACGCTAGCTCCTTTTCGCGATGTTGAGTGCGAATGGGCTGACGTAAATTGCCAGGAGTCTGGGGCCGAAGGGATGTCGCACGAGATTACTGTGAAATTACCGCGATGCTCCACTCTTTCAAACACCCCACCGCAGTATTATTCAACCACAGTACCCCGCGAAACAATTACAACTTATTTATCTAGTTCAGTCACTTTATTAGCCTCCATGATGGTCCCTAAAATCAACGCCCTGAGCGTGGATGGTGATAAATCCTACAAAGCGCCTAGGTCGTTCCCAATTGGGCCTTTTACTAAATACAAGCACAACCCTATCCTCACGCCAGACCCTGACCACGAATTTGAAAGCGCCTACATCTATAATGCCAGTGCCATTGTAATTGATGATAAAGTATTCTTGCTTTACCGCGCACAGAATGCTGCCAAACAGTCTTCTGTGGGGTTGGCTTGGCTGTCTGATGGCTACAACTTCACTCGGCACAAGAAACCCATTCTTTATGCCACTGAGCCATGGGAACAAGGAGGTGGATGTGAAGACCCAAGAATTGTTAGGGACCCCATTTCAAAGAGGTTTATCTTAACGTATACTGCCTACGATACAGTCACCGCTCGGCTTTGTGTGGCGGTACTGGAGGATTTATTCTCCTGGAAAAAGTATCCCCCAATAGCTGACGACAGCTGGCATGATATCGCTATTGACAGCGATGGCAGCACGTTGATTAGACAGGCATGGCTGAAGCTGGGAGCAGTGTTTGTGGATAGGAATAAAGATGGAAAATATTATATGATCTGGGGGGACTGTGCTTTTCATTTAGCAGAGAGTGATGATTTGTTCAACTGGAGATTGGTGTCTAATGATTATAGGGGTAATACTTTTGCTAGAGGGATTTTTCCATGGCAAAACAAACTTATTGAGCCAGGACCAGCCCCTATTAAGCTTGAATTAAAAGATGGAACCAATCAGTATATTTTATTTTACAATGGTGCAACTACTGGTGGTGGTCCATATGCTAAAGATACGTATAGCCTCGGTCAGATGCTAATTGACTACGATAGAATAAGAGAAGGTCCTATAGCACGTACAGAAAAGCCTTTCCTTGTACCAGATGCTGCAAACGAGATAGAGGGACAAGTGAACAGGGTGGTATTTACCGAAGGAATAGTTCAGTTCCACGGCAAATGGTTTTTGTATTTTGGGCAAGGGGATTCAGAGTTAGGGGTTGCCACTAGTAATGTTTGACTTCGGTAGAGCTGAATAGGTCAGTAGACAGTTTATTAGAGCCATAGAACTGTTGACCACTTGTCTTAAATTCTGAATATCAATTGAACTATACACTAAACAAGAGATTATAAACCATGTAAACACTAAAATTTGATTTATTTACGTTAATGAAAACCAGCCGTATTGGGTGTAACAATCTCGCTCGTAAACTTTATCTCAAGCCTCACCATATTTGTTTCAAGTTTGTTGATGCTCTGACCTTCATACGTGTTCTAGATTCATCCTCTATATATCATATATATCTCGTTCTCCCATTATGTATCGCCCTCTTCTGACTGCCGCCAACTTCCACCTCTCTCATATTTCGATTATTTTCCTTCCCTCTCCCTCTCCCTCACTCATCTCATACTCAATCTCAATTTCGCAGCTCAATGGACGAGCCAGTAAACTCGATCCCAATAAGAATAGCCCTATTAGGCGCAGCCAGAACAGGCAAAACGTCTCTCGTACAGAAGATCTCAAACAGCATCTATTCAGAAACATATTACCCAACTGTTCAAACAAATTCAAACCTACTCACGTTTATTCCTGATGACGATAGCAGAACCATCTTAGGATCTAATGATTACGATACCCTTGCACTACCAAATATCCTGCTTAGCCCTGTGCTACGCTCCAGTATTCGATGCCGCCAGCATGCTCCACAAGAGTTAGGAAATATTGTCACCCATGCCAATAACGAATTCTACACCTCATATAATTATAAGACGGATACTAATGAGCCACCAAGAATCACACCCATTTTGGTTGAACTCATTGACACACCCGCCCACAAATCAGATGTGATCCCATTTCTTGAGTCTCTGTTGTACACAAACTTGGACAAAGATATCTTGAAAAATCTTGCTAATGAACCTAGACGTCACGTTCTGACGATGCCGCTTTTGGTGGCCAGTGGTGCAGGAGAATTGAACGCTATGGTGGACGGGTACTTGTATGTATACAGTGCAATTCCATCGTACAACCCACCTGAATATTACGGCACTTCGGATGAAACATCAGCATCAACACCATCAACACTTGAAGCGCTCAAGAATATCAAGTCGTCCGTTGATGAAGCTTGGAGTGAATTTTACACGTACCAGAAGAGATGGGAGGCTGGTAAAGAAACAGATATATTTTCTGTAAAAGCAGCACTTCGTAACTTTATCGGAAGTAAAGATATAGAAGCGGAAGAAAACAAGAGGATAGCCAATCGGGTGATTACTTCTGAGCTTCTTCTGTTTCCAACTGACCCAGCAGACCCATATTGCCCTCCACCCATCTGGGTGATTTGTACTCATATAAATAGTCCATTAGCATCACCTAAACTTGTACAGGAAGGCCGAGCTACAGCACAGCAATGGGGTTATGGGTTCGCTGCTTACGATATTACTTCTGACAATCTTTCTGCTGAGGGGGTATTGAGTTTGGTGATACGGGAGATTAATGAGAGAAAGCCTAAGCGGAAGTGAGAGATACTAAAAAGTAGCAGTGAAGCATACTGGTATAATGACCAAATATTGTGTAGTGTTTATTTGAGTTGGTATATACGTTTACCTTGTCTACAGCGTCTATAGTCCGGTTTTCTCGTCGTCTAATGTCCATGTTAATAGTGTACCTCGTAATCATGTGGGTCTTTCTTTGTGGAGTCCCCGAAATGTTCCGTCACAGATCATTGGCACTGCACGATTCTCTTACGGTACACTTTTTACAAGGTACCTGCCGACCCTTCTGAAGTGCACCGACGTTGACTTATCTTCCACTCCATTATTTTGAAAGACTCTTGGGATCGTATAACTCTTCCTTGGAGTAGTGTACCAACCATCTTACACTGTTACGCATTACGCACTGATAAGACAAGACTTACATATAGACAGACATCTTCAGTATGAGCGGCCTCCGGTGCCCATTGTGCTTAAAACATGAGTCACCCCAGTCCCAAGATCTACTATGTTCCGAATGTCACAATGATAAATTAGAGACTATCAGAAACCTGTGCCTCGATAACGAATCTTTGAACCGCTATAACCGTCTTGATATCAATAGAATATTTGCCATAAGTGAAAGCATCCACAACGGCATCCCACCTGCATCACATATATATTCGTCTCAGCCCATGGCATCAATTAAACTGCTAAGTCTCCAGCTTTTAAAGCGAAAGTTCCTTAACAACACAATACGTCTGCACCAAATCGCTAAATCAACCACTCTGGTGCAGCAAAGAGTGATACTGCTTAACGAACAGATAGTCGGATTGGAACAGAAAATCCAAGAGGCCCGAGAAAAACACGCTGATGCCCTTGGGAAGTTACTGGGAGCGTACCACCATAGAATAGTGCAAATTTCACAAGAAACCGCTGAATTACACCAGCAAAAGATCGTTCAAATCCACAAACAAACCCTTCAGACTCAACGGGCCAAATACAGAGTCATAAGAGAAGCTGTGATGGTGCTGAAAAGTACAAGGTATCTGAGACTACGAGACCTGTCTCGCATTACTTTATTCAGCCAGTCTATCATTAACATTGATGACTTCTTTGAACTTCACTCCAAGCTTTTCCAATTGAATCAGTTCTTAGAAAATCTTATAAAACTTCAAGTTCATTTGCTGGCTATTTTCGAGACTGAAATCGTCCTACCATACCTCGACGAATTGGTCCTGTGCTTGCCTGACGCAGACTTTTATAATCTTGTTCAGCAGAAGGAGAACTTCATGATAAATGGGGGAGAAGCCGAGCCTTCGGTTCTGGAACAACTGATTTCTGCCGTAGATGTGAATGACTTTCCCGATTCTGAAAAAATCGTAAAACTTGAAAATGTTATTAAGCTTCCGTTATCTTCCAAGACAATCAACAACAGATTGAGGAAGGCCAGTGTTTCTAAGGTCCCTAAACTGGCAGAATATTTTGACGAGCCATATGAGGAGAGCGAGAAAGAAGACAACGAGAAAGGACGAATAGAGAAAACAGAGAAGACAGAGAAAACAAATAAAGTAGACAAAGGAGAAAAAGAACAGAAAACAGACAAAAGACCACCGATGAAAACACATCTTTCAGGAAAAAAAGTAGTGATTGTGCCTCATAAGATTCTTTCCAAACCACTCACAAAACTAACGTCAAAAGAGTATATAAAGTTTCTTCTGATTGTGGTAAAGATTCTTCTCAACTTCAAAGTGCTATTTGACTCGACCATAGAGAAGGTTCCTAAGTCTAAAACCATATCTCACACCATTTCTCAGACCTTTAGCCAACTACGAACGCAAGAAGAGGGATACCCAGAGACGTATAATTTTGAAAGGATCATTTCGAAAGTCCAACAGTTGGATGAATATTTTGAGTACAGAATCGCCAATTTAGGTAAGAAGGCATTGTCCAAGATGGCCAGCGAAGCCACTATAAACGATGGAAGCAGCTTTGCTATCAATGTTGCAAATAGCAGCCAATCAAGTGGAAAGACGTCCATATCCAGCTCGTTCAACAACTCTATCTCGTACATCTATAAAGATGAAGCGAAAGACATCGAACGCAAGACAGGGTTTTTCTATAACCACTTGTTCAAAGATAAGAAGGAGAAAGAGGAAAAGAAAGGAATTCAGATCTATGGAACGTTCAGTGAGATAGACTCACCTGTTCAAGAAAGGGATATCGAAGAGGTGGAGCTTAAGACAATCATGCTTGATGTTCATGAGATCATGAGTGAGGGAGCCAAGGCAAAGGGCCGCCCGTTGGCGATGATGGCACAATCGAGGGTGCAGTTGGAAGAGTGGGACATTGTGAATGTTTAGGAGAGGATGATCTATTTAATGAATACACGAATAGTTAACATGGCTAAGTCTTCCGACTTTACAGTAATGTGGCATACCCCAATTGTATTATTCTCGGGATATTGCCTACTCATATGGTTAGCATATCATGTGGTTTCATATGGTTACACATATATGTGAGTTAATTATGCACAACTATTCTATCAGTCATAGCATTGAATAGAATTGGAAGCACTAGAAGAGGTTACTAGAACCATTGAACCTACACCTTTTGCTTCAGGTATTACTCAGTATATAAACTACCGCGAAACCCACGCATGTGTCCCGCGTAACTCTCAGTCTTCATTTCGCACCTCGTTGAAATTCTTCCACCCCTTATCATTCGTCAATCATGTTATCTGACAAAGAGTTATTCGAATTAAACAAGCAAGCCGTCACCGAAGGGTTTAAAATCAAGCCTAGAGTCAACTATAACACGGTTGGTGGTGTCAATGGTCCTTTGGTTATCTTGGATGACGTTAAATTCCCCCGTTATAACGAAATCGTCAACTTGACCTTACCTGATGGTACCTCAAGAGCAGGTCAAGTATTGGAAGTAAGAGGTTCCAAAGCCATTGTTCAAGTTTTCGAAGGTACCACTGGTGTCGATGTCAAAAAAACCCGTGTCGAATTTACTGGTAAAAGTATGAGAATTCCTGTTTCTGAAGATATGTTAGGTAGAATCTTTGACGGGTCCGGTAGACCAATTGACAAAGGTCCAAAGATTTTCGCTGAAGATTATTTGGACATCAATGGATCTCCAATCAACCCATTCGCTAGAATTTACCCAGAAGAAATGATTTCAACTGGTGTATCAGCTATCGATACCATGAATTCTATTGCTAGAGGTCAAAAAATTCCTATCTTTTCAGCTTCTGGTTTGCCTCATAATGAAATTGCCGCTCAAATTTGTAGACAAGCTGGCTTGGTCAGACCAACTAAGGATGTCCATGATGGTCATGAAGAGAATTTCTCTATTGTATTTGCAGCTATGGGTGCTAATTTAGAAACATCTAGATTTTTCAAACAAGATTTCGAAGAAAATGGTTCTTTAGAAAGAACTACCTTATTCTTAAATTTGGCCAATGATCCTACTATTGAAAGAATCATCACTCCACGTTTGGCTTTGACTACTGCTGAATATTTGGCTTATCAAACTGAAAGACATGTCTTGACTATCTTGACCGATATGTCTTCATATGCTGATGCTTTAAGAGAAGTGTCTGCTGCAAGAGAAGAAGTGCCAGGTAGAAGAGGTTATCCAGGTTATATGTATACCGATTTATCTACTATCTATGAAAGAGCTGGTAGAGTCGATGGTAGAAATGGTTCTATTACTCAAATTCCTATTTTAACCATGCCTAATGATGATATCACTCACCCAATTCCAGATTTAACTGGTTATATTACCGAAGGTCAAATTTTCGTCGATCGTCAATTAGATAACAGAGGTATTTATCCTCCAATTAATGTTTTACCTTCTTTGTCTCGTTTAATGAAGTCTGCTATTGGTGAAGGAATGACGAGAAAGGATCATGGTGATGTTTCAAATCAATTATATGCCAAATATGCTATTGGTAAAGATGCTGCATCCATGAAAGCGGTGGTTGGTGAAGATGCTTTATCCAATGAAGATAAATTATCTTTAGAATTCTTGGAGAAGTTTGAAAGGAACTTCATCGCTCAAGGTGCTTATGAAAACAGAAGTGTTTTCGAATCCTTGGACTTAGCTTGGTCTTTATTAAGAATCTATCCTAAGGAAATGTTGAACAGAATCAGTCCAAAGATCTTGGCCGAATTCTATGAAAGGGAAAGAGAACAAGAAGATGAGGAAGAAGACGCTAAGGAAGATTCCAACCAGGATAAGACCGGTGATAACGATAAGTCTCAAAACTTGATTGATGCTTAAAAACTTAGGACTCACTCATTCCTCATTAAAATTTACTTCTATAGAACCCTCATTTTGTCATTAATACATACAAAAGTTACTCAAAAATTAAATGCATTCGAACTTTTCACGGCTCTAATAAATACTTCTATATCCTCTATTGATGATTATGCTTGTGCTTGTTCCTTGGCTGCTTGTTCTCTCTTGGTATTACCAATGAAATTAATAGCAGATCCGGCTTTGAAGAAATCAACTTGATCCTTAGACATGGTATGCTTACACAAGATTTCAAATTCAGATCCATCTTTTTTAGTCACCTTCATCTTTAATGTTCCGCCGTTATTACCATCCTTAGCAATCATGTCCACTAAGTCAATGGTTGTCATCAAATCACCGGCAGAGATTTTATCATAATCTGCTTCATCAGCAAAGGTAAGTGGTAACATACCTTGTTTCTTTAAGTTTGTCTCGTGGATCCTGGCAAAAGATTTGACCAATATAATAGAACCACCTAAAAATCTTGGTGACAAAGCAGCGTGCTCTCTGGCAGAACCTTCACCATAATTATGTTCAGCAACAACAATCCATGGGCGATTTTCTTCTTTCCATTTCATCATCAATTCAGGGATTCCATACTTATCACCATTGAAGTCATAGGCAGTATTGACTTCTCCAGTTTCTTTATTAACAGCCCCAATCAACGTATTATAGGAAATGTTCTCTAAATGTCCCTTATACTTCAACCAAGCACCTGCAGCAGAAATGTGGTCGGTGGTACACTTACCTTCAACCTTGATCAATACATTCGTGGATAATTCAGTCTTTGGCCAAGCAGAGAATGGGTCTAAGATTTGTAATCTATCAGAAGTTGGTGACACATTAACCTCAACTTCTGGTTTAGGTTGAGGGTTAGGATCTGGATAGAATTCTTTTCTACCAGCGATGAAACCTTGGCCAGGTAATTCTTCACCAACAGGAGGGTTAAATTTGAACTCTTGGCCGTTCTCTAACTTAATGGAATCAGTCACAGGGTTGAAGTTCATATCACCAGAATATATCATGGCAGTTACTACATCGGGAGAAGTTAAGAAATTCATGGTGTTTCTGTTACCATCATTTCTAGCTCTGAAGTTTCTGTTGAAAGAAGTAAAGATAGAATTGAAATCAGTTGAAGTCTTGGCCACATCGCCTCTATCCCATTGTCCAATACATGGACCACAAGCATTAGCCAATACAATGGCACCATTCTTTTCGAAAGTTTCAATTAATCCGTCTCTTTCAATAGTGGCTCTAATTTGCTCAGAACCTGGAGTAACGAAAAATGGGATCTTTGGCTTTAAGCCAACTGCTTCAGCTTGTCTTATAAGGGAAGCAGCACGACTCATATCTTGATAGGATGAATTGGTACAAGAACCAATCAAACCAGCACTAACAGTTTCTGGCCATCCTTCAGCTTTTGCAACCAGTCCGAACTCAGAGATTGGAGTAGACAAATCTGGAGTGAATGGACCATTGACATGGGGCTCTAAAGTAGCCAAATCAATTTCAATGACCTTATCATATTCTGCACCTTTATCAGCCTGTAAAAAGTTATACTTGCCATTAGCAATATCAGCTAAATCAGCAATTGGGCCTCTATTGGTTTGATATAAGTATCTGCGATGAGCATCCTGGTAAGGGAATGTAGAAGTGGTGGCACCGATTTCTGCTCCCATATTACAAATGGTGGCCATACCAGTACAAGATAAAGTCTCCACACCTTCGCCAAAGTATTCAACAATATATCCAGTACCACCTCTAACAGTTAAAATACCTGCAAGTTTGGTAATGACATCTTTAGGAGAAGACCAGCCAGACAATTGACCAGTCAATTTGACACCCAATACTTTTGGAGCCTTTAATTCCCATGGGGTCCCAGTCAATGCATCCACAGCATCGGCACCACCTACACCAATGGCTATAGCACCTAAACCACCAGCATTTGGAGTATGAGAATCAGTACCCAACATCATTAACCCTGGAACAGAAAAGTTTTCTAATACGATCTGATGGATGATTCCTGAACCTGGACCCCAGAATTGGATTCCATATTTTTCACCACAACTTTGTAAGAAATCAAAAACTTCATAGTTGGTTGCAATCGATGCAGTTAAATCATCATCTGCCCCTTCTTTCCCAACAATCAAATGATCACAATGAATAGAAGCAGGAACTGAAGTGTTTGGCATTCCACAGGTCATAAATTGTAAAAGAGCAGTTTGGGCAGATGCATCTTGCATGGCTACTCTATCTGGATTCAATTTAAGGTAAACTTGGCCCCTGATATTTTCTAGCTTACCACCAGTTGACGCTAAGCTTTCTTCTGGGTCACATAAATGGGAGTATAAGATTTTTTCTGCTAAAGTTAAAGGCTTGTTCCCTACGATTTGATTTACCTGATTTAAATTCTCGATCAACTTAGCGTATGGAGGACTTCTTGACTTGAAATTTTCAGGAACGTTGAACAGCGCACTGACAGACGATCCTGAAGCAGTAGAAGCCAAAGTCCTATGAGCTTGCTGGACGCTTCTTAAGCTCAACCTTTGTCTTAACATATTTGAATATTTTTTTTTTTCAGTCTCCACCAATAGTTTGGCCCGCGACTTTGATTACTGGGGAAATTTTTCGCAGCTATGACTCAAAGTGATGTGATGCCGCGTCGTGTGCAGGTGCTGGGGGTGGTAGAGGACCGGTGCAAGAGCGAAGGTGAGAGGAAGGCCAGAGAGAGGCTCGGAAGTTAGAGAAAGGAGGCAAAGAGAAATATACAAGATAATTGTTATTGCCATCGTATGTAGATGTGTTCGGGGCTGTGGAGTCATCTTATCGCTTATCTATTTTGTACCTTTTTGAACCCTTTGTGGAATTCACTAAATAGACTTATTTTATTTCGTAGGATTTGTTACTTGAGTTGAGAGTATGTATCATTTTCACATTTTTCAAAAATGCAGTTTCCTTAGTGGTAGGTCAAACATACACACATACACCAAGCCAGTATATACCAGCCTTTTTAATCCTTGAAATCAGAATAGGGTGTTTATAAAATCGTAAATTTACCAAACTTGTACGACTTATATATTAACTTTCATTTGTTGAAATAAAATAAGATTCCGGGTACGATCTATTGTACTGTGATCCAAGCATGGTAAATTATAGAGTAATAGTAGAAATGATGGAGTTACTTGAAGCAACAATTCCGACGGAATGCCATTAGATGCATTCCTCTTTCCCTTTCTCCAGTTGAAACCTTATCTAATACTAAACATGTTCAAATTCACAGGATGTCTTTCTAAAGATGAATTTTAAATAGTATTGCTCATACTTGTTACATACTTTATTTACTTGTCGTTTTATTGTCAACATCTATTCTCATTATCTATTAATTCTCATTCTCATACACATCTCTTTTAGTGATCTGTCGGAGACATGTCTTCCCTTTCAAGTGCAGACGACACTTCCATAATCCGTGAGGTGATCATCCTACTGTCTCCAGACTCTCACGCCCCTGGGACCCCGGTGGCCGATGAAAAGTGTATACCTCCACGATCCCCCATCTTGTACCAAGAACTGACTAAGGTCTATAATACACACGTAGCAAATAACTGGGAAAAATCTACTCTTCTCCCTCCAATCTCTCTCTTGGGTGACACAGATAAGTGGGATATGTTGACGCTAACTTCAGGTACTCAATCTTTAGGTTCTTCCCCTAAAATGAAGTTGTGCCTGGGGGATACACCAGATATTTTTAAAAGCTCACCTACAAAAGCAGGTGACATGCTTTATAATTTGACGACTGGCTCTATTTCAGTGATGAAACAACTGCTGGCAGGGAGCGGGAATTCAATTTCTAATCGGTTACGTAGAAGAGAAGAGCCAAAAAGTAAACAAGAGAGTAAATTAGGGAGTCAACCAGCAAGTGAACAAGACGGCCTTTCACTAGGCCCAAGCCTGCCATCAAGGCCAAACCACTCTAAATTCGACCCCAAACCTGGAACTATAACTCCTAAACGAAGGGGTCGTAAACCTAAAAAGAAACCTAACTTTAGATATCACGAAGAAACCCAGCATAGTAGAACAACAGAGGGCTGTTGGACTTGTAGAGTGAGAAAGAAAGCTTGTTCTTTCGGAAAACCAGTCTGTGATCCGTGTAGAAGCTTGCATCTTGAGTGTGATTACTCACTTAACAAGCCATCGTATATGATCGATCCGAGCTTAAAAAAGCAGAAGCTAGCCGAGATCAAAGTTATCACAACAGAGGAAAAGAAAAAATCAATGAGTAAAGCAATTGCAAAGCGAATGGAGGCTAGGAGGAAACTAAGAGAATCTAGGAGAAAATAGAATGAGCGAATATATGTAGTGAAGCGAGAGTACGGGCAAGTAATATAATACATTGTCTTCAGTAATAATACATATAATGTTCATTGTGCATCACGAGGCTGAATTAAACAACTCAACTTCCATGCTCTGTCCTCCTCTTTCTTGTTCAACTGGCAAACCTTCCATACTTCAAGAAGAACAAGTTCTTGTAAAGCAGGGACAGGAATAATCTTGTAATCATCCCCTTCACCAGTAGTAGTAGGTATTTCATAACCTATTTGTAAACTTTCTATATCTGCAATGATTCTAGAAATCTTTAAATGCTTATCAATGTTAATCAATTTCTTTTTCAAGAAATCATTAGCTT
The DNA here is from genome assembly GCA_030563605.1 of Yamadazyma paraphyllophila. NCBI lineage: Eukaryota > Fungi > Ascomycota > Pichiomycetes > Serinales > Debaryomycetaceae > Yamadazyma > Yamadazyma paraphyllophila. The sequence goes on from JAJMJO010000005.1 coordinate 462,714, forward strand.
GTCGATAGTTTGGATTACCATCAGTCACGAATGTTAAGTCTTGTAAGAATAATGCAAAATATGGAACCGTTGGAATGTTATAATCATTTGATACCAAGAAGTTTCTTAATTTGGCACGATATACAGTATAGTTCTTTTCAGGATGAATAATACTAGCCAAATAGTTGTAAAGATCCTGGTACTTGACTGATAGTTCTTCCCAAAGCGTTCCAATTCTGGTGATCAAATGACTTTGTAAGGATGTGATAATAGCAGCCAATGAGTTGAAGTTCCTTAAATAGAGACAGGAGATGGCCACCTTCAACCAAGTCTTTACCATATTCAATCTCATTTTGTGGCTGACATTTGGCTGTAACACAGACTCAACAACATATCCTGACAAGCAATTTGTAAATAAGAGCGATTGTCTAACATTCGGAGCTAATTTCAAATGGGCTCTCTTAGTTGTGTAGTTTTCATTTAAAAGCTCATCTGGTCTGATAGAACAAAAGATTTGTGATTCAATTAATGTCAACTGTTTAGCAAGCTCCAATCCATTGAAGTCTAACAAATTAGTTCTGTAGTTCGATAAAACCCAACTTTGATCACAAACAGTGTACCAGTTTGGAAGAAGTGCTTTCAAGTCTAGAGGGATGAAATTTTTGGGGTTGATATAATTATTCAGACACCATCCATGCCCAATAATCGCCCTATAAGTCAAAATTAACTTCTCAATAGTTGTCATATTGCCTTTAGTTAACAATGAACTAGAAGAAGACGTTTGGTTACCTACACCAAGTGGCAAGGGTAAACTCATGGACTTTATGGAGCTAGCAGTGGAAGAGTTGGTGTTGATTTTACTTAATTCATACCCGTCGACCATAGAGTATCTTGCAGTGATATCATTGGTAGCTTCACCGATTGAGTTCTTTCTGTTTAACCTGGTAGCAGTGATACTTCTAACAACTAGTTGCTTGTTGAATTTTTGTTTCTTGTGGTGTTTTTGCTTCTCGGTTATTGGCTTTGAAAATAACTTGGCAGCTACCTCTAATAATTTCATAGAATCTAAAGGTAAGAATTTGGTAATACCTTCATTGAAGAAATTAATTAATGTTGGCAATAGTGGATAGTCAGTTTCAGGATTCCAATAACTTTCAAGCCATAATTGAAACATTTTAGAGATCAATCTTCTTCTGTTTTTGATCTTCAATTCAAGATTGATTGGTGCGTTAGTATTTGAACGTTGATAGTTATTAGAAATATCAAATCTAGAGATCAATTCCTCAATCAAATCAACACCAGATGCAAAACTTTTGAAACAAATAAAGAAAGTAGACACAAAGAAATACTCGGGTGGTGAATTTTCATTTGTCAAAGTGTACACCAAGCCCTTGAAAGAAGCACCCAATAAATTACCTTTAGCATCGACCAACAATTCGTTCTCCATTTTTATATCTTCAGCAGTTGACTCGATAGCCGTGAACTTTTCAAACTCTTTGTTTTTGCTAAACTCTCCATCGATATCAGTCAACAATACGTCATGTAATAAACCAGCACCTTCAGGAGTTAAACCTAACTCGCCAGTTTTACCGGATCTCATAATAGAGAATCTATTCGAAGCGTTTCTGGCGGTTGGCTTCATAGTTCTCAATTGACCGTTCTTGATAGTGTTTGACTTGGCGATTCCAAGACTACATTTACGAATGAACTCTGCCGGTTCGATACGCATCTTGGAGTAATCGGGATAAGATCTCTGGGAATTCAACTTGAAGTTACCAGTGATTTCTAATAACTTTCTAATAGAAGAAACGGTACCACTAATGGCCTTGACCATTTTAGTAGCAATTTGAATCAATTCACCACCTTCTTCGGTATATAAATATTCTTTACCAGTATCATTCAAATTTGGGGATGTTATTCTGTACTTTTGATCATCAACTGTCTCGTTCAATGTCTTTACCACTAAACTCTTCACAGCTGTTACCAAGTCACTTACAAGGGACAAAAGCGAGTCTAATGATTGATCTAAAGCAGCAGGCCTTTTATCAGAAAAGTCAGATCCAGTTTTAGAAATGAATAACAATTCCCTTAATAACAATATGATATGATGAGTTAATGTTTCTAAGATATCACATCCAACAGAATTATGTTCGATCAAATCCAATCTCCCCACAATCAAACCTAAATATGAGTACAAGACCCCATTGATTTCACTAACTCTTTGTTTGGCCAAAGGTGGGCTATCAAGTAATGGATAGCTATTCATATCATTCTGGAGTTTTCTCTCATTTTCTTTTTTAATGATCTGTTTACTTTCAATAGACCATAACTGCAAGAATGTGACAGCTCTTCTAATGACTTGAAATACCATTAAAGTCAAGATTTCGACTTTGTTATAGTCGGTGGTTCCCTTGAATTCACTGGCCTTAGTCATAAGATTATACCAGTCTGCCAATAAAATCTTCCTGGACTTTCTGACAATAGGTCTTTTTGTAACAATCTCATTTGATCTCGACAAACAGTCTGTTTCTTGCAATAAAACCCGAACACCGTCTCTTATGGCATTGACCACCCTAACAGAAAATGTGTATTTTCCTTTACGGTTCATATGAGATAAAGGATTGAGAAGGAACTTACCACAAGCATTGAATAATGGTTGAATAAAATGATTATTTGGGATTCTACCATCATCTGCTTCATCTTCAAGATCATCCGAGTCGTCATAATCTTCATTGGCATCATTATCGTCAATAGCGAACTTGAAGTAGTTCATTGGAACCCAACCTCTTTGTAACGTTTCTATCAAAGTCACTTCCCCCCAGCCAGACTCATCAATGGTATGGACTACAGCCAAATCATCCTTTTCAAATTGCAAGCAAATTGAGGCGTCTGCTTCAGATTGTAAAGTAGATGAATCGAAAGGATGTAAAGCTCTGACAAACAAAGAAGAGAGATCTTCATCTTCTTCAGGGGTCCTTGCTCTAATGAAGCTATCTGCTTCTTTTGACTCTTTGTCGTTGCTAGTGGAGATTTCATTAGCATGCTTCAAGGAATCATCTAAAGCAGTAGGTTCATCGATATAAGAGATATTGAGTCCCGATACTTGAGTGGCTACTTCTTCGTTTGTGACTCTTTCTTGATTTATCTTTTCAAGTAAATCGCCTCTCATAGGTATATCATCTGTAGCGATAGGAATTGATTGGTTTTTAATCATCTTCAAAGGCACTGGCTTCGTACCATAATTTTGTTGGGTATGTGAAAAGTTGAAGTTTGAAGATTCATTCAATGAGCCTTCACGAGAAGCCGAATCAACTGTACTAACGTCCGACTCATCAGGCTTTATCATTGAGTTTTCCCTAGCCATATATTCTTGACTTAACTCATCAGAGTCTCGGTCCTCTTCATTGTCACTTGCTTCAACTGTCTGGTTGATCTTCCGATAATAATTACTAGTTCTAGTATTGAGATCATTAGCGGAAGTGGACTGTCTGATGTTATTGATAAAGTTAATTTTAAACTTATTCGAATCATCTGAAGAGTTGAAATTCGATGCTTGAAGAGTAGTGGAAAGCCTCTTGAACTTATTACTGAGTGACTGTTGTGGTAATAAAAGTTGTTCAGGTGCCGGGCTGTCATTGAGGTCATCAAACTCGGCGCCTTGTCCTATAAGTGGAGTTTGGTCATCAAGTACATCGTTGGCCCCTTGCTGTAATTTAGGGGTAGCATCTTCATCACCATATGTGTCATCGCCATATGTGATATCTGTAGTGACCTGTCCATCATTTAAAAGCGATCTGTTGATGGAAGAAAAACTTGGATTACTAGTGTACTGCTCTGAGGCGGTTTCGTAGAAGTTTGTATCATTAGCAGCAGATTCCAGGTCGATGCTCTGGTGGTAGCTATGGCCACTTTGGAGATCTCCCCGATCATTTAATTCACTTTCTGAGTGCTCTGCCTCCTCTTGGATCGCAGGTTCAGACACCAGGAACTCTAGCTCGCTGTCAAGTTGGGAGTAGACAGAAGAAGTAGTGCTATAATGACTCGCAGGTTGTGGGTTAACCTGAGAGGGTGCAGAATATTCGGAGTAAGGCTGTGAAGCCTGTCTATATCCCGACGAGTTCTGTGTGTTGTTCATTGCCTAGGGCAGATTGAGGATTTGCAAGTTTTGTTTTACAACTTTTGTTTCACGCGCGTCTGATTTGGAGCGAACTGAAGGGCTGAGGATTTGAATTCGATAAAGTTAGAATTAACATGGACAGACGGGGTTCAAATTGTCAGACTATCTAATATATATAGATTAGAGTTGAAAATGAATATATTTGGAATTTACTTTACGGGAGATAGGTCGTTGGAAACCTCTAATTTTGAGGACCACTGAGAGGTGTGGAAGGAACAAGCTACCGCGACAGATCCGCGTCATAACCATTCCTGTTTCGGAGAGCTGTGCGGCTTTAGTGGCATTGTTGTTGTCTTTGCTTCCACTTGTTTTCTTAGGCTTTGCATGGGCGTGCCTGGAATGGGTCTTGGGAGTGTGTTTACGTGTTGGTAACATTTCGGAATGTTTTACTGCTGAATGTGAAATGCTCGATGCAACTTGACTGTTGTTTGGATGATTTGAGTCAGAATACTTGGTAGTACATGAAACAAAAAATATTGATAGAATCAAAAAATAATGAAGGAAGCGAGGTTCGAACTCGCGCGGAGAATCCTCCAACAGATCTTAAGTCTGCCGCCTTAGACCACTCGGCCATCCCTCCATTTGATGTATGATTTATTTATCCTGAATGCTTTAATTAGCAGAAAAAAGTTGAGAGGTAACATGGGAAAAGGAAAGGCACTATTTATGAAATATGGGAGAAGGAGCAATACATTCCATACCTACGACCAAGTAAGTTGTGCTAAATACTTATTAACTACCCTCTATCTACTACTTTCTCACATCTAATTTGATGCCGCGAAATTTTTACTCTACTGTGAGTGAAAAATTACCATGTCTTCAATCATTTGTTGTACGTGTGAGACGTATTATCTGAACGATGAGATCGTTAAACACCTTTCAGAGTCACGTCACAAACAAGTTTCATATGAGCCACTATATGAAGTCGTTGCGTGTGAATCGTGCGATAATGATAACATCCATCAACTCCAGATTCTAAGATTTGGCCTAAGCGACATGACATTATTATGCACAAACTGTTTAGCTAAGGAAGATAAACCTTCTACTCAGTATTCACTTTCGAATGGATCTTTTTTCAAGAAAATTGATGATTATTACAAGTTCAGAAATATCAAATGTGATTTGTGTAACAGTAATAATTACCTTCTGGTTGGTAGCGATTCAAACAATGAGTATATTGTATGCAGAAAGTGTATGCCCATATTTGTTGATGAACATCCTCAAGTAAAGCTTGTAAGTGAAAATGATGAAACCTTTCTTACGGCTTTATTGGGAATAACTGAGACATCTAAACCTTCCAAGTTCAAATCTAGAAAGAGAAAATTTATAAAGGGCGGTGACAAGAGAAGAGTCAGTCCTCAAGAAGAAAAAGAGGCTCAGGCCAGAAGAGAACATTACTTTAACAAACTTAAAGAGTCAAAGGAATTGAAATCAGGGACCTTAGTTACGGCCATAGGAACTGAACCCCTAAGGCCCAAAACCAATGCTTCCAAGGGTAACTTTTTCAAGGGCAATGCTTTCGCAGGAAAGCCCAAGGGCTCTAAGTGGTCGAGCCAAGGTGGATTTAATCTGAGGGGAAAGCCTTCGGAGTTTTCCAGATCCCAAACACCTTCTGGGGTATGGTCTAAAAAACTGTCGAAAGTACCTTCACAGGCTAATTCAAGGGACAATTCTAGAACAAATAGCAGTAAATCATCCAGAGCTTCAACACCAGTTCCAAATAAGGAAGATCCAGAGAAGAACTCTGTTCCAACGAAAGGTGCGATAAAGGATGGCTTCAAGAAATATGACAAGAGCAGTGAAACAAGAGTAATAAAGGAGAAACCGAATTTTAATGATAAGAGGTCAGCCAGGGGAAAGTTTATTGAAAAGGATCAGCTGAGAAACAAGTCAAAGGACTTCAATAAGGGCAAAAATTACCAAGAGAATCAAAAGGATAACAAAAGACATCAAGGTGACGATCTTGCTGACAGCCACAAAAACGAACCTGAACCTGAAGCCCAGGTGATTCCACCAGGAGTCAAATCTTATAAACCATCATCTAAACCTCCACTTTCGTTCGATTCTATGGACGCCTACTTCCAAGAAATGAGTTATAACTTATTTCTTGAAGAGAAACTTAGTATGTACACCAGTAAGAACCAGTACTTGAGTGTTTCAGATGTCACGTTGTCATGGTATGAAGGCCAAGAAAAGTACCACATTAGTTTAACATTGACTCAAGAATTGAAAGACATGTTTTTGAGAAAGAAGATCCAAAAGTTCAAGAAGACTCCATTCTCAGTTGATCAAACGATTTTCTTGGTCTGTGCTGAAAAGGTTCCCTGGTACGGGAAGGTTCTGTTGTGTGAGACCAATAAAGTTAATAGAACAACAGAAGTATTGGACATGGTTGTTGAACAGTATCCTTGGAATTTCCAGCCGTTACCTAAATCTCAAGATATCAAGAGCTTCAAATTATTACCAGCTTCAATTCCCATTTCAAGAGTATTTTTGGCTATGTCGAAAATTAAAAACCCCAAGTTCATCGACATGCTTTTAGGGAAAACCAAAATCAGACAGATCAATTTTAATAATTATGTGAAATTCTCTGATGCTTCTAAGTTCAATGAGTCTCAGAAAGTGGCGCTCCAGTCGGTATTAAATAACTCGATTACCGTCCTTCAAGGTCCTCCTGGTACTGGTAAGACATCAACCATTCATGAGATCATTCTTCAATTGTTGAATAACCTTAACACATACCCTATATTAGTGGTGGCTGCGTCCAATATAGCTATTGATAATATTGCCGAGAAGTTACTTCCAACTCACGGCCCATCTTTATTAAGAATCGTATCCAATGAAAAGGAGCTCGATTATAACAGATCCCACACGTTAAGTAGCATTTGCTTACACCACAAGGTTAGTGATATGCTTCCACCAGCGATGAAAGAAGTCTTGGCTACCTTGAAAACGTTCAGGGCCAGTTCGGTCAGTTTGAACCAGTTCAAAAAAGTTATGTCTAAACAAGTCGAGTTATCAAACTTGTTAATAGCACAAGCTAGAGTTATTTTCACCACTTCGGTGGTGGCAGGAGGTAACCAGTTGAAGTCTATATCCCAGATTCCAGTAGTTATTATGGATGAAGCCACACAATCGTCTGAACCTACTAGTTTAATTCCCTTATCCATGCCAAGAGTTCAGAAATTTGTGTTTGTGGGAGATCACAAACAATTGAGTAGTTTCACTCAGGTTCCTAATTTGTCATTATCTTTATTTGAAAGGGTCCTCAAAAACGGTACTTATACCAACGCACACATGTTGGATACGCAATACAGAATGCATCCAGCCATCAGTGAGTTTTCTCGTAACAAGTTTTATGGCGGGCTTTTGAAAGACGGGATAACCAGCGAAGACAGAGCCATTGATCTGATTCCTAAGCCTGTTTTATTCTGGGACACTAAGGGAATGTTCAAAGAAGAGAATCTTAGAATAAGAGTAAGGGAAGATAGTGGGTTCACCTATTATAATCCAGGCGAAATCACGTGTATTATCCAAGTATTACAGAGTTTGATTTACGATAAAAAAATCGATAGAAGCAATATCGGTGTCGTAACACCATATAGAGGACAGAGAGATTATATTTCTAAGGCATTATCTGAAAATGATTTGATTAATCCACAAAAGGAAGAAATCAAGGTCGAAGACGATAGAGATGATATTTATAATGAGTCAAAGCCCTTAACAATCCATACGGTATCTGACATCATGATAGCGTCTATCGATGCATTCCAGGGACGTGAAAAGGATTTTGTGATTTTTTCATGTGTACGTTCCAATGCTAGCAACAAAATTGGGTTTTTGAAAGATGAAAGACGGTTGAATGTGGCACTCACAAGAGCCAGGTGTGGGTTGATTATGATTGGTGATTATAAGTGTCTTGAGCACAATGAATTATGGGGTGAGTATCTTAGCCATTTGAAGGCTAAGGGCTTTGTGAGCGATGTGTATGAGTACTGATCCACAAGTGTTTGATAGAGTTAGAAGTTAAGTATTTATTATGTAATAGATGTGGGATGGTGTGATGTTTCAGGTGGTGGATGCAGAGTACAAATAACATCAAACTAGATTTGGTAGCATATGTAATAGACACACAATAGAGAGACAAAGTATATAGGCATAATAGATTGGAATACTGCAGAGCACTAATACACAATACAAAATAGAGAGCGCAGACAATAACCAGTAGACAAACAATATATTGGAGTGTACCCTCGGAGCCGCGCAGGTTCAAGGTTCAAATGACAACTGGACGCGTCGAAGGGGTTGTAGGGAGAGAGAGTACATGCGATTGTATGGTGAGGAAAGGGGTTGAGCGGAAACGAGAGAGACTAGGAATGTGAATGGAACTAGTTGATAGAACGGCAGACGATATGTGTTAGAAGATACGGCTGGCACACTTGATTCTCGAGCAAACGATTGAGTGGTGATAGAACTAATGGAGTGGCCTGAGACTGTCTGGCGGTGGTACCGCGAAGGGGCAAATGCGCACCGCCTAAGTTACGACTGGCCGGCCCAGGCCTGGCCACGACTTTATTTTTAGCGAAAATTTTGAAATCAAAAGTGAAATTCTACATGATTAGATCCTTTAGAAGAGCTAAGAGACTGTCTGAATCTTCAGATTCAGGGAAAGGTATAAGGATTGCCAGTCCTTTGAAGCTGAATGACCCGGCCTCTCTCCTTCAATCTCCAAGATTAGTAATTAAAGCCCTCTACGATTATCAGCCACAGGGCCCCGACGAACTTGCATTTAAAAAAGGTGATTTCTTTCACGTATTGAATGATAACGACGAGAACGAACAAAATGGCTGGTATGAGGCGTATAATCCGATTTCAAACACAAAGGGAATGGTTCCTATCAGTTACTTTGAAGTTTTTAACCGGTCTCGCCCTAAGACTGAAGATTCTACCACAGGGTTCGGTTCTGGAGCAGCTGGCTCTTCAAGCACCCGTACAAGCACCCGTACCAGTTCTCTGAGTAGAAATTCAAATCAAACCCTTTATGCCATTGTGCTTTATGAATTTAAGGCCGAAAGAGAAGATGAATTGGACATAACTCCTGGCGAGAACCTCATTATATGTGCCCATCATGATTATGAATGGTTTATTGCCAAGCCCATAAATAGACTAGGGGGGCCAGGATTGGTTCCTGTAAGTTATGTCAAGGTGGTGGATTTGGTTAATCCAAACAATAGTATTGCATCTAATGGACTTGCTCAAGTGATAGATGCATTCAAGATTCCTTCAGTCGAGCAGTGGAAAGATCAGACTGCCAAGTACCAGGCATCCACAATACCACTTGGTCTGATATCCAACCAGACGCCCCCAGTGCTGTCGAATACACAATATTTCCAGAGAGAAGCATCTTCCAATCGTCTGTCTTTAAGCAGTAACAATACCCTGGTAGTGGAAGCCAGCGTGGACTCATACCAACTCGACCACGGGAGGTATCAATACTTGGTGGTGGCAAAATTGAGTAATACAAGAATAAGATACTTATACCGGTACTATCAAGATTTCTATGACCTTCAAGTCAAGCTTTTGGAATTATTCCCCTACGAAGCGGGAAAGATTGAGAATTCAAAGAGGATTATTCCATCAATTCCTGGTCCATTGATCAATGTGAACGATAGTATTTCCAAGCTTAGAAGAGAGAAGTTGGATTATTATTTAAGAAACTTGATCGCCCTTCCAAGCCATATATCTCGAAGCGAAGAAGTGTTGAGGCTTTTTGATGTATTAAACAATGGATTCGATAAGGAAGTGGCAGATCCAATCGGCAAACAAAGACAGCTGAAACCAATTAGTCATGCGTCGAATTATCATCAAGATAGACTATCACAGTACCTGGCTGTGCGTCGTAGCGGGACTCCTGGTTCTTCTGATGGTGAAAGAGATGGAGATAATGAGAGAGATGGAAACACCGAGAGAGAAGTGTATGGAAACGGGGAGACCCGACAAAGAGATGGTGACGCAGCAGAAGAAAGAGAAACAGAGGCAGACATTACTCCCCGAGATGAAGAAAGCAGGAGTAGCAAGGATATCAGTGCTAGTACAAGCGCCACGGGTGTCAGTGGAGGAAGCGCAGGAATAGCTCCAGCGCCAGTGTCAGCAGCAGCCCCTGGTGCTGCGGCAGGGTCTAGCGGTAAAATCAAAGTTAAATTCTACTACCAAGATGATATCTTTGTGCTTCTTCTCCCCGGCCACCTCCGCCTTGCAGACCTCAAGACCAAACTATCTAAACGTTTATCCACAGATTCGCAGTCGATAAAAATCTACTTAAAAAATGATCTTGATCAGCTCCAACAAGACTTGAACATATCAGACTACAACTTCACTGGTGCACACATCGAGCCGCTTCAGCAGCTCGAAATCAATGAAGAGAAGTTCCACCACGTCTTGTATGATAAATGTAAATTATATATATTAGCCTAGCTCAATAAATAATGTCGTAATTTAACCTCAAATTGTCACTTAGACACGAATACACCCTCACAACCGTGAGTTAAAAATTATCTCATTTGCAATACTGATATACATGGAACCCGATTTGGCATTGGATGATTCTGGGAATAGAAATAGCGATATTTTGAAGTCCCACAGATGCCTCTCTATTGCTGATCTAACCAATCCATCTCCTCAAGATTTACCAAGCGTGACAGTGCCAGATATAGAGGTGCCAAATATTTCAGGCACGGTAATGCAAACAGAAACAAACCCAAAAGTGCTAAACCAAATATCAGGAGCCAATAAAGGCTCTCCGTCTGCCAGTTCAATTGACGATCCGTTTTTGCTGCATAATTACACGTCTACACTGAAGTCAGGGGAAGATGACTTTGAACTCAAATCTGCCGCACCGCATCTACCGCACCATGGGCTGAATTTACGGCGAGATCCTGCTGATGAGCAAGATTCGGAGTTTCACCAGCGCCTGGGAACCACTTTATACGAAGCACAGAAGAATGAAGAACCTCCAGCACTGAAGTTGAGGACTCTATCATTACCAGTGTATGCCTCGGAGCCTGTTAGAATGCAGGAAGAGTCAAGCCAGCCAGGAAATATACGATCTGAAACGAGATGGCCAGAGTCAGGAAAATCCCAAGGCCATTCCACACATTCACAGTCAAAGCCAAAGAAAAAAATGTCAGCTTTGAACACAATTAATCTCTATTCATCGGAGTCGGAATCTGATGAGGAAGGTGAAAAAAATATAGAAACCATAAGCATCAAGGAATCTCCTTCTAACTCCAGACCTCCAATTCAGCATTTAAACTCAGTTCCTCCTATGAACCCTGGCCCAAGTACTCCATATATAAACCAGCGTTTAGCCAATGATAAACAAAGAGACTCGTCGAACTACCACATCTCCTCTGGTGTGGAGGCTCCAAAGAAGCTCCCAGGCACTCATTCTGTGGCTGCCATGCTTAGAGAGAATGCTGAAGAAAAGCACAGAGGAAATAAGTCACACAAACCTCATGATCCTAATGAACAGCCGAAGAGACTTTCGAGACAGCAGGAGTCTTCATCTGGTGACCTGGCCATCAGTAATAAGTCTAGGGTCATTGACCAAGTTCCTTTAAAACCTGCCCAAGATTCCTCTTTGGGTTCTAATTCTAATTATGATCCAACTACCAGCCATAGAATGTCTGGCGAAAATCTTAAACTGCAGAATCATATTAGGGGCGAACAAATGGGGTCAACTAAGCTGCTGTTTAGCTCTGATAAACTGTGGGGCAGGAAAATGCTGTCATCTAGGCTGCCACAGGTTGGTAATGTTGGATCACAGGCTGTATCTCAGGATCAACTGCAACCTCCGTACGGCCCGTCCCCAGTGCCACCCTCGCAAGCACAGACTCAAGGGAATTCTTCTTCACATATACATTCACAGATCCCACCGCACGCATATGCATTCTATGGACCGGAACAAATGAACGCTTATGCTGGAGCACAAAATCCGATCCATTCACAGGTTCTACACCAGTCTCCTCAAGTCGAGCAAGCACAAGCGCAGGCCCAACTTTTATACCAAGCACAATTTTTGGCCCAGGCACAAATGCTTAGCCAAACAGGAATGCTACCGAACCTGATGTACAATCAGCAGAATACAGTTCCCATGATGAACGAACCAATCTACCCAGGTGAGAACGGAAGAGTTGGTAACTCCGTACCACAAATGCTAAATTCAACTCCGATTACACCTCACCAATACCAACACCAACCCGTGGACCCTAATATCGCTCAAGCAAACCAACGAAACCCTCATCTCGCCCCATTCATTTACGGAAACTTTCCTGTGAACGACTTAAATTGGATTAACCAACCAAGAGCCCAACAGCTAGCAATGTTATCACAAATGCCGTTCTCTTTGGTGGCCAATAATCCTCATCTACTCAACCTTTTGCGAGCTTCAAATCTGCCTCTGTTATGCAACTTGGCAACCTTGACAGAGCTGCCTCCTGTAAGCAACAACATGATGGCCAACATACCGTATATGAATGCATGGGGAACCGCTATGACTCTGCCATTATCATCAAAATCAAGTGCATATCAATCTCCAACAGCGGGAGCAGCAAATTCAGTACAAGGATCACTTCCCACATCTACTATTGCTAATGATGACTGCACTCCCCTCACGACTCCATTGAATGGTATTACACAGATTGAGAATAGACAAGGTGAACCCGGAGCTTCGTCAGGGTCCTATAAAGTAGGACAGTTTTCTACACAGGAACATACACAAGCTCAAGCTCAAGGACCTCAAGTGCCACAGGCGACTCAGATCCCTTCGCAAGCACCCTCAACACAAGCAAAGGGACCGAGCTTTTCGAGAACTGGTACCCATTCTCGGTACCAATCATCTCCATTAACAGTGGATGAAGGTGACTCCAAAGTCACATCACGGAAAAGACGCAAGGCAGCAGAAGAGGCTACTCGAATCAATCAGGGATTAGATGTAACCTCATCAAGTTCAGAGTCAAGTGAAAGTTCAGATCCAGGTGATCGTGACAGTGAAAGTGAAAGTGAAAGTGAAAGTGAGAATGAGGATGAGGGTGAGATTGATCCAGATTACAGGGAAGCAGAATCCGTTGGTCTGTCAGAACCAAAGGAACCATTCTCCTTCGACCATTTTCAACCTGATAATAGTTTGAAAAAAGGAAAAAGGAAGAGTAAAGGTTACGGTGGTTTCTTGGGGAATAAGCTTGAGATGAAAGCTATTCCCCAACCAGCCCAACCGTTGAAAATGTTACCTTTCAGTATAATACAGACTCCTACCCAAAAGTTGCAGCGGATCCAAATTCTTGAACCGGAGATTATCTTGCCTCAAGGCAAAACATGGAAACCGCCAAGAAAGGTGAAGACTCATGAATATGAGAACGTAATGATCCCTCCACCCGTTAAAGCCAGGTTCCAAATCCGAACTCAGGCTGACGTTGAAAGGCAAGCGGGATTTCCATCTCCTACTCGAGAAAGAGGGTCCCTTGATAAGCTTCAAACGATACAAAAACCTCCCAAGCTGGTTTCAAAGAAACACAAGACAAAAAAATATACAGCAGGTTCACTCAAACCTAGCTCAACCAGCTCTTTATCAGTCAACCGGCCAGCGGATGGCAAGCAAGGAAATGACCAACCTTCTCTTGTCAATGTCAATGATTCTGTCCGGGTTTCTGGTACCACTGTAACCGATGCAGTCAATTTCTCACACGGTGTGGCAACTGCTGAACCTGGTAAATTATCACCAAAACACCAAGTAGTAAGACTAAACCAGCACAAACCAATAGAAAGTCCCTTGAGAACAGCCCTCCAAGAAGTGACTCAGGAGGTTGTGGATGAAGTCAATGAGTTCCGAGTCTATGGAGCGTTGGATACAGATGAAGAAGAATCAGACTTGGAACCGTATCCTGAACATCTAACAGAGTCTTTACGGCAAAAGTACATCCAGAATTCTACAGTTATCCGGCCGGCCCTGGTAGCCAAGAAACCTCGTGGTAGACCTCCTGCAGATACTAATGGAAAGAAGAGAAGGAAGAAGAAGTCTACTATAGGTGCTAGAAAGAAAAAAAGATCAACCCTCCAAAAGCCTTTGTCGAGTGTTTCCAGTCCTCCTGAACCGTCATCCGTAATAGTTACCTTACCGGTAGCGTTGACAGATAGGGGAATCAATGGAGAGATCATAGTGAAAGAAGAGCCAGTGATAAAGACAGAAGAGACAGATTTGTACTCTATTCTTTATCCGGAGAAGATACCTGGGCAAATGGAACGAGACAGTCTTGCTCAGATAACAGTGAAGAAAGAGCCAGGAATCGAATCTCTTAATACAGACAACGAACTAACATATGGGTTGGACTACGATTCGAATCAAAGTGATTCTCTGGATGGAACTGTACAGAGCACTAACTCGGAGTATGAAGAGCCCCAACAGATATCCAGGGTCAATGCATAAGATGAATAAACGTAAAATAATAGAAAAATATTTACTGAACTCGTAGTATACGTAAACTTTTGGTACTCTTTTGGTTACTTGCCTGTGTTACGTAGTGATGGAGCCATTTGTGTTCAATCACGTACACTCCATCCTTCAATCGCAACTCTAGCCAGTCCACAATCCCCAACGCCACACTTGCGGGTATAAATTAAATTCGCAGCTAACTGAATCCACAACCATGGTATCCCCTAAGTACAACACAACACATTTATACTACGCTTTAGACAAATTGAGCAAAGACGGCGCCCATACCGTAAGCCTCTACCTAGACTACAATTGTGTCTTTTCCGCCAAGCTCTTTTTGAAGGTCAAAAATGAAATCATCCCTCAAGTCGAGAAGAAACACCCAGGCAAGTTCCAGTTTGTGTTCCAAAATGTGATTCAACCATGGCACCCAAACTCGGTGTTCACCCATGAATTTGCTTTCTCGATTGCAAAGCTTATCAGAGAGAAGGGCTATGATTCGACTCTTTTCTGGTCCGTTAGTGAGTCATTATTTAAGAATATCCGTCAATTCTTCGATAATGTCAACCCTGAGAAGGGAAGAAACATTGTTTATGGTGATCTTTATGATGTTGTTTCCAATGACATTAAATTGCCATTTTCGAAGGAGGAAGTGTTAGAGAATATTTACATTACCAAAGTCACTAACCCTGAGGAGTATAGCCAGACTCAAAACAAGGTGACTGTTGATCTCAAGTACTTCACTAGGTACCAAAGAACAGTTGGGGTCCATGTTACGCCTACGGTTTTTGTCAATGGAATTGTTAGTCCCGCAATTGAGAGCAGCACCGAGCCAGAGAAGGTGTTGGAGATCTTAGAATCTCATTTATAGTTTAGTTATGTTTTTCTAGGAAGTGATACGTTTGTGATAGTCAAATCTGTAGTTTCGAATTACGCGCATTCTATGAGACGAGAGCCCGAGTATATCGAGTTAGACAACGTTCCTTCAGGGGACTATTCAGACTCTACTCCTTCACCAGAACCAGGACTTGAGTCAGGATCGCATGTGGAGTCTCTTTCCCCGGATCAAATACGGTTGGTTCTTCTAAGACTTGGGGTGATTAGTGATGACAGCTATAAGCTGAAAATTTCACTTGAAGCTGTAGAAGTACCTTTAGGTGCCAGCTATATGGTTGACAAAATCACCAGTTTAGGTGTAGAAGATGCCATGAGTATTTTGCGGGAAACGTTAGCATCACATAAAGGAGATGTGAATTTCTTGCTCGAAGACTATAGATTGATAGAAAGGCTCGTTAGACAGGTACCTGATAATTTTGCAGAACACCAGACCAGCCCTGACGAAAAACTGGAAGAGGTAGATGATTATTCAAACTTTAAGAATAAAACATACTTGAATATCATTGACTGGAATTTACAAGTACGTCTCGAGGCTTCACTTATTGAATATCATTCTCCATATCCAGAGATTAGAGCCATAACCGAACCATTTGATGATCCTACGATCCCTGTAGATACATTCAGGGCCTATGTGATTGGGCTTTCGTGGACATTTGTTGGGTCAATTATCAATAATTTTTTTGTGCATAGATTACCTTCTATATCACTTGGATCTCATACAATTCAATTGCTTCTTTTGCCCAGTGGAAGAATCTGGGAAAGGGCTTTTCCTCGAGATAAGATAGTTCTGTTGTTTGGCAGAAAGGTGAATTTAAACCCTGGGCCTTGGAATTATAAAGAAATGATGCTTAGCTCTATCATATATCTGTGCTCAGCTGGTACACCATATGCTATATATAACATATTTGTGATGAAATTAGATAAGTTCTATGGTCTTAAGTGGGTCACTATAACTTATCAGCTACTTCTTATTCTATCGACTCAATTCTTAGGGTTTGGGTTTGCAGGTATCATGAGAAAAATATGTATATATCCTGCTAAATCTCTTTGGCCAACTGTGTTACCTTTGATAGCTTTGAACAAGGCATTGATAGATAAAGAAGAGTCTCATCTGTCGATTTATGGCTGGACGATATCCCGGTACTCCTTCTTCTTTGTGGTTTTCATCGCTAGTTTCTTCTATAACTGGATTCCATCATTCTTCTTCAAGGCTTTATCGACGTTCAACTGGACAACTTGGTTCAATCCAGATCTGTTACACTTGGCCAACATTACCGGATCTAATATAGGATTGGGGTTGAACCCATTTCCGTCATTTGATTGGAATATTCTCAATGCAGCAGGCTGTATGACTATTCCATTCTACACCTATCTTAACCAATACATTGGTACTATAATGGCCTTTTTTGTTATCGTGGCTATCTACTACACAAACAATAAATGGACTGGGTATTTGCCTATCAACACCAATGAGCTTTTTAACAATAAAGGTGAAGTGTATAAGGTTCATGATATATTGAACGACAAAAACCATTTTGATAATGAAAAGTACCACAAAATTGGCCCTCCGTATTTCAGCGCTGCCAACTTGGTGGTATACGGTGCATATTTTGCCCTCTACCCTTTTGCTGTGTTATACCATGTGGTGAGTGAATGGGACTCTATGAAAACCAGCTTTAAGAATGTGGGCAATACTCTCTATGAATCGTTTTCATTTAAAACAAAAAGTGTTTACGGTACTTTCATCAAAGATCCTCACTGTTATATGATGTCTAAATACGAGGAAGTTCCTGATTGGTGGTTCACTGCCATCCTCCTAATGAGCACCATGTTGGGTATCATCTGTGTTTTATTGTACCCTACAGAAACACCTGTGTGGGGGATTTTATTCACTATTGTTATTAATTTTGTGTTTTTAATCCCAATCACAGCTATAGCATCTGTTACTGGATTTTCCTTTGGATTGAATGTTTTGGTGGAGTTGATCGTTGGGTACGCCATCCCTAATTCGGGTCTTGCGTTGATCACTTTGAAGAGTTATGGAACAAATATTGACCACCAAGCTGCCAACTATATAACAGATCAAAAGGTTGCACACTACGCTAAAATACCACCAAGGGCTATATTCAAGGGCCAGATGTTATCGACACTCTTGAGTATAGCTGTTGCTTTAACTATTGCAAATTGGCAATTGGATAATGTAGAAAATCTTTGTGAAAAGAACCAAAAGAACAAATTGAGTTGTCCAGGTGCTAATACGTTCTTCTACTCTAGTATTCAATACGGAGTCATTGGACCTGCTAAAGTATTTTCCGGTGTTTATCCAGTTCTTAAATGGTGTTTTTTACTAGGAGCAGTTCTTGTTATTCCATGCGTTCTATTTAAACATTATGGCCCCAAAAAACTCACGAGGTATTTCAATCCTACTGTTGTTATGGGAGGATTTTTGCTTTATGCTCCTTTCAATCTTCTGTATTACACTGGAGGTTTGTATCTATCATACCTTTTTATGTACTACATCAAGAAGAATTATATTTTATGGTGGGAGAAGTATAATTATATATTGACTAGTGCTTTATCGGCTGGAGTTGCATTCAGTGCGTTGTTGATCTTCTTCACAGTCAAATATGATTCCATCGAAATTAATTGGTGGGGCAATAGCATATCTAATTATGGAATTGAAGGATCAAATGGGGCTTTGAACTGGTTAGACATCAGCAAAGCTCCTGATGGGTATTTTGGATTGAGAGAAAGCGATTTCCCATAGAGATTCAAATCAATGTATAACCAAATCACAGGCATCAGGTCAACACAACTGAAACAGGTAAGTACAAATCATATACGAATACAAAACACAGAGTGTTGGTTTTAATTACATCACAAAACATCAAGAACTACCTGCGTAAGAAGAAAGCTCCCAGTGCATATTTCCATGATCAAAGTGGATCTGATGTCATAGCTTCGTGCTTGGTAGAAGCATAATATTGTAAGTCACTATCCCTTTCCCTTTCGAGTGTGAAACACTTCCTATAAGAACTCATCTCTCACTACTTGATATCATCTCTATTTATTGGCGAACCTAACATTGGATGTTGAAAGAAACAGTAATACAGTTTTTAAACTTCAGCCACCATGAATCTTTTGAACTCCCGTAAATCTCTTTCTTTATTTAATCTAATCAATAGAATATTCTATAAATAAACCTACCTACGCAGAATCCAGATCAGACTCAAGTGCTATCGCCCTTTTCTCATCTCTGCGACTGAAGTACCATACAAACCCGGTTAAAACCAAACCTAAAGACGACAAACAAGCAGTGTAAGTGAACCCAATATGATATTGAGGTTTATCAGCAGTATTCCAAACGAAAATAGGAACCCAAGCTGCGGTCACATAGGCCAAAACGTTGGTCATTACGACCAAGAAATTTCTTTTCATATCGTCTTGGAACATCAATCTATTAACCCAACTGAAAATGAACGGTTGCCCCCAAGATGCTGGTACCCCAATAAAGAAATAAGCTGCCCAATGCAATCCAATAGGTATATTCCAAACCGATAGCACTGCACAACCAAATATGTAACACACAAACATTAAAGCCACAAACCAATGGTTTTGTTTCCCACCTATATAATTATGGGTGTAGGCAAATATAACCGTAATAATGATTCCACCAGCTGAAACGTACGAGGGCCATATATTATATTCTTCTGGCCCCAATTTAAGCCAGAGTTTAATGAATGTTTGAAAGGTTGGTTGCCCACTGGCAGCACAAGAATTGTTATAACACAAGAAAAGAACCGGGAAAAGATAAACGTGCCAGGTATTAAAGAAACTCTTGATTTTAGTCCAAGTATATTTCTCTCTTGTATTCAATTGAGCCCCAATTCTTCTTCTTCTTTCTAAACCAACCAACTTATCTTCCTCGGTGAAGTACCATGAGTCAGTGGTAGAAGGAGTGTTTGGATCAGTTGCCATGGTATAAAGGCCAACAGGAATAGATATGATGGTATCGATCACAAACAACCATTTGAAAGGGGGAAGTTTTGAGTTTTTAAACCTTTTGAGAACAGCCAATTGTAATGGACCAGATACCAAAGTAGCAGCATTACTTGAAACGGCAAAAAGAGAAGACCTAGTAGATAATTCATTTGCAGCATAATTGGAACCCATCAAATATTCTAACCCTGGAAAATAGCCTGATTCGGTCAACCCCAAGAAGAACCTAATTGCATACATCGACTTCAAGTCCTTACAGGTTATCATCAAGAGGGTTAAAATCCCCCAGATTATTTCTAAACCTCCAAGGTAATATCTGGCAGAGATTCTATGAAGAATCAAATTAGATGGAATTTGTCCAATAATATACCCAATAGTCCAAAGAGTCACCATATAATTATACTGGTTGTTGTCCATATGGAAGTATTCATCCATCCCATTCACATAAGCAGTGGTGACATTATTCTGGTTTAAATACTTGATAAAGTATCCCAACATGGAAGAACTAAGCAAGAAAAAATCAAGCTTTACAAGATACTTTTGTTCCTTAGGATGTTTTCCAGTTCCATCCCATAGAAATTTCCTGGCCTTATAATGCCAGGTATCTCTTTTGGCAAGGTCTTCCTCTGTCAAATTTTGGGACAAATCAATAAATGGTTGATCTGTTAATTCCACTACTTTCACTGAAGCCTGATTTTTGTCACTTGACGCATCGTGATTCTTATCAATAGACGAAGCGTCGACAATTTCTTCAGATGCCTTTGGGTCAGAAGATTTACCAACCCCACTTGCCAAGTGTTTTTTAAATGTGTCAAATGCTGCCATCACTGGCGATTCATCCTGACACCTAGGTTCTTATATAGTCCCATCGAACTTGTATTCCACAGTGGTGAAATGTGGCTGCGAATTTTGAGCATTTGTGAGGGTATAACCTAATTTACTTATCTGGATGAGTTAGCGCTAGATCCATGATCAGCGGCTATAGTTGCATGCTGGTGTACTGGGCGACTTATTAGTCAGGAGATTATCGGGTTTACGATTGGGTGAATGAGTTGAGCAGGGACTTCGGGCATTTTGATTCTAGTGACCTGCCATGAGGTGGTGGATGGTGTGGAGTCAAGTGTCTATACTGAGTCCAATAGAAGCAGAGGCATCTTAATACATCAAGGGGCACCGGAGAAAACGCCCGGGAACAGTTGCTATGTATTGATAGCCTCACAGGGTTGTTCTCATGAGCCGGGATAGTTCGTGCTTATCCCGAAACCACAGCTCCTGTATGGGACCCTCTAAGGTCTAGGGCGATTGGCGGGTGGGTGGCTGGAAGGGATTTGACACATAATGGTGGCAGAGTCGTGAGTATATTGCGGTAAGAGTCATGAGTATAATGCGGTATTAAGAGTCATGAGTGTAATGCGGTATAAGATATTGATAGGGAATAGAGTGAGAAGTGAGATTAAATAGAATCGAAGAACAAAGAGAACAATCTGGATCAATCGACGGAAAATCAGAAGACAAATAAAAGAATATTTACACGGAAATATAGAGAAACTCATCAATTATTTTCTGCTCCTTGCAGCTTTTTTCTTTTCACAAATACAAATTTACAAAATGTGCAGCTGCTGAGAACCCTCGAATTGAACGCCTTGTTTCTAATACTTGCCTCCACTCTTATTCTTTCTTCAGTCTTATTCTTTCCTCAGCACTGGACTTTCCTAAAGCTTATAATTGCCGTCGAGTTTCCATTCCCCTCCTCCAGCAAATATCTAACATTTATATGCTTCCCCAATGGGACGGGTGTTATGCTCATTCGACTATGCCCAAACTTTATTTCATAGTCGAGTTTCCAAAATCCAAGCTTTCTGGCCAATCCTTCGGTAAACAAACTGTAACGCTAATCGTCAAATCGGCCTCCAAATCTAGAAATTTCACAGATAAACTTTGCTCTGGGAATCTTAACTATGTTTGTATATTGGTGTTTAAAATGCAGATGTTTAGACCTAGCTACTTTCTTCTTGGGCCCTCTTTCTTTATTCTTTCCTCTCAACCCACTTCTCTCTGGGTTTCATAATCATGGTCATTCATTTCCTGCTCTTCTGCTTTAAATGTGCCTATCATATTTATCAACTTTCGCATAGCAAAAAGATATAGGAAACTATAACAACCAGAATTTGTCTATAAAAGGGGGTCCAATTCCCCCAAGATTCTTCTCTTTTTTCAAACAGTTTTCATAACAAATGCAAGCTTCACCCCCTACTAGTATTTCAAATCTTAAATACAGCGCTCCTAAACATCCATCCTTCGACCCATTGGACTTAAACTGCGAAGAAGCAGAATCAAGAGTTCAATACCTCGAAAAGCAGTTAGAACTTATTAACACCGACCTCGAAATAGCCGAGTTAGAAAAGCAAAAACATGAAGAGGAACAGTTGTCGAAGTTTTTTCTTCATGTTGCGGCTGAAGTTTCTTCTCTCCAACCAAAAATCCCTTGTGGACTTGAAGCTAATCTTGGATTTTCGCATCCTAACATTTTAGGAAACTTCAATGGCTGCGAAAATGTTAGCTGCGAAATTTTCCTGGTCGCGGTAGCCAGGGCAAAGGAAAACATGGTCAATGGTACTGCAGTTCGTGGCTCAGCACCAGTCTCCAGAGTTCCTTTCGCCACTCCTATCAACACCACTATCTTTCCTAGTAGCCTAATTACTGAGGCTACTGTCAGACAAGCTAAACTTTTTGCTACTTTTGAGAAGGCTAAGGAGTCAACAGTTGACAAAATTGATGATATTTCCTCTCCTGTTGAGCTTCCAACCCCTGGCGACGTCTCTCCAGTCTGCTCCTTTGCCGCTCCATCAACCTTGGCACCATTGTTGGACGCCCCAGCTTCTACTCCAGCTTCTACTCCACCACCATTGGTTAGAGTTATTGATGAGTCAGTTACACCAGTCTACTGTACAATCAAGTTCACTTTTAGCCATATCGACAAGTGGAAGCTGGACTTAAGAATTAACCCTAACACTTCGAAGAAGAACCGGAAGAGACGTGAAAAAAAGAAGTTGGCTGCCAATAAAGTAGCAAGGGCTTAAAAGGGTTGTACTACACCCTTGGCATTTCTTCGTGATTGCCGTGATTGTTTTTTTGTACTTAAATAGTTAGTTGAAAATATCAAAATAAAAAAAAAATGGAACTTTCAAAAGTAGTTTGACAATCATCTGTGACCGAGATATAAATATATATATCTGTAATCTATATGGAAAGTCGTTTTCCTTCATTAAAATTGTTGCATACTGGCTATTAGATGCTCCTAAAGAGAAAAGTATGTGTTCGGGCATTCTCTTTAAGACTACAATCAACCAAGTTGACACAAGATGAGTATTTCAGCGATTTCATGGTTTTGGACATACAATTCCTACCCTCTCATACTTCAAAGTAATGCTTGAAGGTATAGAGAAACGTTAAACGTAAATTGTCCCTAACCCTAACCTAAGTCTATACTTGGTTGTATTTATGGCATGTGCATGGACAGTTTGAGATTTTGCAGCCATGAAATACGACATCATATTGTATTCCTTTACGCCAATGAAAAGTTCGGCATTTCTCCGTAAGTCGATGCTGCTTCCCCGGCCTCTGGCCCGGCAATCCGCACGCCCGTAGAAAATATGGGCGATGCCGACATTTCACGACAATCGCAGAGCGACACCGGCGCGATGAATCATAATTGAAAAACTTCAATCCATATCATGTTCAGTGTACGTCGGATTGGGTTGAAACAGCTCCAACCTTTTGTAAGAACAAAGGTATCGAGTTCTACTTCAGCTCTCGCATACAAGACCTTGCATCGTAACCAAAAGAGACCTCCTTTACCAACTTTGGACACCCCTAACTGGTCAGCGGATGCAGCAGTTTCTTCCATTTTATATGAAACCCCAGCCCCTTCAAGAGCCCCAAGAAAACAACACGTGTTAAACTGCTTGGTTCAGAACGAGCCCGGTGTGTTGAGTTCTGTTTCTGGAACGTTGGCTGCTAGAGGCTTTAACATTGACTCCTTGGTGGTATGTAACACTGAAGTCAAGGACCTCTCTAGAATGACAATCGTCCTTCAAGGTCAAGATGCAGTCATTGAACAAGCTAGAAGACAAATCGAAGACTTGGTACCAGTTTATGCTGTTTTGGACTACTCAAATGCTGAAATCATCAAGAGAGAATTACTTTTAGCTAGAGTTTCCATCTTAGGACCAGAGTATTTCCAAGAATTGATTGCTAGTCACAAAGACTATACCAATGATGGCAGTGCTATTCCAGACTTGGAAGCACACGAGTCAGCATTCCATCCAAGTAACTTAGAACCATCTGAAGCTTTAAGACAAAAGCATATTCATTTGGAACACATTTCAACCATCACCCAACAATTTGGTGGTAAGATTGTTGACATCTCCGACAGAAATGTCGTTGTTGAATTGAGTGCAAAGCCATCAAGAGTTTCTTCGTTTATTAAATTATTACATCCATTTGGTATTTTAGAGTTAGCTAGATCCGGTATGATGGCTCTTCCTAGAACTCCATTAGAGGGAGTTTATGAAGAAGAGGAAGCAGTTGATGCTTCGGATATTGTAGATGCTTCCCAATTACCTCCAGGTTAGGAATATATGAGATTATTGTAACGCTGTAGATTAAAGGGTATGAGTTGAATGAATGTGTGATTTGAGTGCTTGCTTCAAGTGGACCGTTTCTCAATTTAATTTGTACAATCCCCACAAGATGCGGCCAATTCGAAAGAGGACGTTGAAGGTCAAGTTGGGAGACTGCAGAAAGAAAGCTAGTTCGGGAAACTGCAAGATTTATCGTGGAGAACAAACTTTAATTACAATTTGAGACTTATTTAACATGCTCTGATAGAATCGAGGACAGGGCACATTAATAACTGAGTGACATTACTTAAGCATTAGGTAGCTGCATCTGACTACTCAAGGCTTGAATCTTACCTACCTCTTTTTTGCCCCAATATAATGGACTTTGGCCTTGAACTAGTCACCCGGCAGTAGCTTACATATATGCTGCAATATGAAGCATGCAGAAAATTTAGGAAAGTTGTACAAGTTTTCCATGAGTGCCACCTGATTGATTTCTATGGTACTTTTACTGTAGCCTGAACTACCGAGCTGTGAGTTAATGGGTAAATCTAAAACGCTTTTCTCTTTGTAGAAACCAGCTCACTCTTTGGAGTCAATTGGTTTGTCCTGAAATAGCCTTTCACAAATACTGCTTGACTACCAGTAGGATTGCCAAACACTTGCTAAAAAGCTTCCGTCCTCTTGTCATATTTAAGTAATAAGATGTGAAAGGTTTGGAGCCTAAAGCTGTTTCACAACCAAAGCGCTATCAGAAATAGTTACTCGTATTTCCGAGGGTAGTGTGGAACAGAAATCTTCAGGCTACAGTTGCCCCGCCGAGACTTCCCTGCCATCCAGGACTACCGCTCTACGCCCTTTCCGTTCTGCGTACGGTGTTTTTCGCGTTCGACTCACTTGACTCCATCAATGTCAGCTGACCAATGGAAGCCTGAACCAGGAAAAGAAGGCCACGAGCCGGCGTCCCAGCTACCTATTCCCACGGCCCAGTCGAAGCCTCAACCTCATGCTGATGTGCAAGCTCAGGCGCATCCTCAATCTCAACCGCAGCACCCGCTAAATAATCACCTACCCGGGTTTAAGCCTTACTACCTGCAACCATATTATCATCAACAAATATACCAGCAGGCGGAATTACTGCCCAGTAATCCCCAGGCAGGCTTTGGCCATGTCCAGCAAAGCCCGAAGCCACCGTACGTGACAAGTAATATAAACAATCATCTAGCAGCAGAGTCTTCTCGACAGTTTCCACCAGACACTACGGGACAATACGGTGCACGAGCGCCATCCCAGTCCCAGGTAGGTCCGCCGGTGCCCCAGGCAGCCCAGCAAATTCCACAGCCTATTTTACAGGCCCATCCACAGGCTCATGTTCCCCAAGCACCTGGCCAACAGGCACCATTGACTGGATACAAAACTCATATGCCATTTATTCATTCTATTGATGGTACAACTACCCTCACACAACCACATGCAGCGACTTACGGTAACCCAAGCCCTTCTGCGGCTGGTGGTGTTAGAGATACGCCCCAATCATTTACCAGTGGTGAATCACACAGAGATAACACCCTCGTGAACAAATTAATCATCGAAGAACCTGCGGCTAAGAAGTCACGTAAGTCACAGACCCCTGCTCGTAAAAGAGCATTGACGGCTTGTAATACGTGTCGCATGAAGAAGGTTAAATGTGATAATATCAGGCCTAGATGCGGTTCGTGTGTAAAGAATGGAGTGGTTACCTGCGAATATAGCAATGAAGAACAGCTCAAAGATATTATTTCAGACCCCATATCTGAGACGATTTTGCTGAAGTTGGATATAATCATGGACGATATAAATGCCATAAAAGAAGGGAAAGTATCGAAGCCCCCCGTCAACAACCGCAAACCAGCAGTGATAGATTTAGCGTGGAACATGTCGTTTGATACTATCATGCAATGGGAATATTTCAATATCAAGGTTCCGGATTTGCTTGACAATTTTGACAGCATTCCAAGCAAATTACTCAAATTATACGCCGAAAGTGACATGACTAGACCAGATGTCAAGCCGCAAGAAGTAGTTGAGTCTTTGGGTGCCATTGAGAAGGTGTTGGTAGACTCACTCGCCCTAAGTGTGAAGTCGTTTTTCATCAATTGCCATACAAAGATTCCTGTTTTGGACGTTTTGGACTTTTTGGAAAGTATTGAAATCTATAAAATACTCCATAGAGAAATTCCAGATTTCAACCTTCTAGAACTCGCGTCTGAGTATCATAGAATTAAAATAGGAGGCAAAGATATTAGTCCTGAGTACTTAAAGGCTATTGAAAAGAGTCACATCAAACACCAGCCTTCTAAAAGAAATGCCTTCATCAGTTTATGCAGGAAGATTCCACTTATTCCTTTGGTTTGTGGTTTGGGTGTTCTATCATCACCTATTCAGTTGGATAACTTTGCAAAGTATAAGACTTCGCTAGAAGAAAGAAGTGATGTATCCACTAGTTGTTTAACAGAAGAAAACCTCCGAGATGTTCCGCCACTGATGGGGAAAGATAGATTGTCTATAGCCACAGGCTTTCTCAGCTTTGCAAAGATATTGGTTGGATTCTTCCCGGACATTTACAAAGAGTATACCGCAAACTCTATTCTATACAACTTGTTTTTGAGTCAATTCAATTTGTACATCATGAAACCAATCGTGGCATTTAGGCATATCAACTTAGCTTGTCAGGATATGATGTATTATCTTGAAAGAAGAAAAGATGGTAATCATAAGGTGATATTCAAGGATGAATCAAGAAAGGCGCTCATGGAAAGATTATTCTGGACATGTTTCAAACTTGAGTGTGAATTAAGGACAGAGTTATCGCCACAAATCCCACCATCAGGTATAGTGGATGTAGAGCCACCTTGCAACTTTCCTACTATCCCAGAGCCGATTGTGAACCAATCTGAAAGCAGAGACCATAGTCCAGAATGCGTTCGAATTGCAACCAAATTCGACGATCAATATACTTGGTACTATTTCTTAACTGAGGTAGCGGTTAGAAAGGTGGATAACGAGATGTACAGTGACTTCTTCACTAACAGTGCAGTTGAATCATCTCTTTGGGATCTGCCCAAGTTCTATGGAGAGAAATTTTGGATATCATTTATTCGTTACAGCAATCAATACAATGGGATAATTAATTCCCTAAGTCCCAAGATAAGAAACTTTGTATTGAAAGAAGTTGATATCACCCAAGTGTTCAAGTCCATTGCAAGTGCCTATAAAAGTGTTGGGAAAAAAGAGGAAGATAGAAGAGAATCGTCTATATCGGAGAATTTAGATGATTTTCTTATTGATGATAACTTGATTATTCAGGCTCAATCTGAATCTATCATGTATATTAAAACCCGTATTATTGTATCCAAATTATTGTTGTTCAGACCTTTGGTGTATTTCTTGTTGCATGATAGAATTAGCATAGAAGAATTGATCGAAGTAGTGATAGAGATGTTGACCAACGACATTGGGAATTTTTCTGAAGTACAATCTCTGGCCAGCAGCAGTTCTATAGATAACTCTCTTGGGGACCGCCGTATTGACCTTGACTATGACAGAATCCTTGAGGCTCCACCATATTACCAGAGAAACAATACTCATGAAGATTTCTCTGAATTCTTTGATAATGAAAATGGTAAGATGGATGAAACAAGCTTCAAAATGAACTTGTTGAGTGAAGCCAAGAAGAAAACACTTCAATCCTTCTTCATTAATGTGAGGGCTATGCCTAAGATGAATATCCCTAAACTAGGTGCCCATAGGCACCCTGGCCAATGGTATTATCTCAGAAATTTATTGATAGGAAGTTTTACAATTTTCTTGTTGTACAAAAAGCTTCATGACATGTTAAATGCTGTGACTTCAGGGGAGAAAAACAGAGAGTTGTTCGAAAAATATCCATTTCTACAATCGCTTGGAAATTTGTCTGATATTCTCGATAACTTGCTTCCTAAAGAAACGGTTGTTGAAACTCTTAAATATGCAGTATTGGTTTATGATTACTGGAAAGATGAGAGTAAAGATAGTACGATCTACATTGAACTCATCCGAAAAATTTTAGCTCACATCGATGAAAATGAGTAAACCTTTAATGACGAAAATGATAAGTCCATGAGATGGTGGTTCAGGGGTAAAAAAGTTACCCAGGTTGCATCTGTATAATATGAATATGTACTATTTATTTAACATTTCTATGTTTTTCCGCGATTTTTATCTCTCCGATCTCGCATTATACGGCTGCGACTTTCAACAATACGGTTAAATTCTTCAATTCTGTCAAGGTCAAGTAAAGCTGGAAACATGGAAAGGTCTATTGATGCCAACTGGTTGAATGAGGACTATGAAATCAAAGAGCAGGATAGGTTTCTTCCTATAGCCAACGGTATGTCTTCTTTAAATTTACCAGTTGCAAAAAACATTTTACTAACATCAATAAGTGGGAAGAGTAATGAAATGTGCATTACCAGCCCAGGCCAAACTTTCAAAAGAGTCAAAAGTTTGCATCCAGGAATGTGTAAGTGAGTTTATATCATTTGTCACCAGTCAGTCAGTTGAGAGATGCAAAATTGAAAAACGGAAGACTTTAAATGGGGAAGATGTCTTATGGGCCATGTACACCCTTGGCTTTGAAAACTATTCAGAAACGTTGAAAATATACTTGGCCAAATATAGAGAGCATGAGCAAAGAGAAGCTGAAAAGAAGCCCCCTAGAAAATCCAAGAGAAAGCCACAGATTAAACAAGAAAATGAATTCGACGATAGTGAAGAATTCTTCTCTGATGATATAAGTCCTGGAAACTCAGACACGGCAACTTTAAGCAGACATGTTACACATGATGAATACTTGAAATCTTCAGTTCCCCCAACAATCTCCACTGTTGGTATCTCCACGGGTCTTGAAGATAGCTCAAATGCTGAGTTTAAATATGATTTTAACGACCCGTCATTTCTGGGATTCAACATGAATTCCAGATTTGGATCTTTGAATTATATGATGATGCCATCTTCAAGGAGACAGTCGAGTGTGAAGCCAGATCCTGATACAGAGATACCAAATTTAGAGGAGTTTGCGGATCGGATAGAATAATGTTAGATAGTGTAATATAAGGCTTGTAGTTCAGCTGGAAGAGAGTAACCGTGACATGGTAGAATCTAAAAAAAGAGTTGGTTCTTGACCCAATCCAGAGCGATGTTTATACATGGTTTCCAAGAAACTCACAGTTCGGTTTGTGATTGTTGCAAAAAATAAATGGGCATTTCTGCTAATAACGACAACTGCAGGACTCGAACCTGCGCGGGCGAAGCCCAACAGATTTCAAGTCTGTCTCCTTGACCACTCGGACAAGTTGCCGGTATATATAAGCGAGTATGCGTGCGTTGCCCAAATCACCACAGAGCGAGTAAGCTATTTTCTAAACCAGGTTAATGAGGTTTATACGGTAATATTAGAGGAAAAAGTAAATTAAATGGGTTGTTATCAAAAGATTCAGAGGAGTTGATTTTACTAAAGCGAAGAGCGGATTACTGGGTAGTGAATCATGAGTTATCAACTCGTAATCGATCGAGTGACGCAAATTCTCGAAAACTCAAGGAAAAGATACGATTCTTAGCTTTAAGTATTTTGCATGTTACATGTGTTTAGACATAATAGAATGTGAGTTATGGTTTTTGTTTAATACGTCAAGTGCATCGGAAAATAGGTAAACAGAACTTCATTTTAGTCATATTGGATGCTTATGTAAGAAAACTGAGTCGGACTAGGTTGGCCAGACTTTCATTCTTTTTTTTGCGAGTACAAAAAGTCGACTCGCTGCCTAAGAAGCGAGTCGATTTTCGATACTCGCGCCTTAGCACTTTCTGTTTTTTGGCCTCGTGGTAAAGTCGCACCTTGGAATAAGGATTTACCACGCATTGACGCATTCTGAGGCGACACGTACCAGAAGCGGCGCTATTTGCAGCGTAAAACTACGAATGGCATGTACGTTACCTGGATGACGATCTAAGGTATAAATACTAGCCCATACAAGTACCCAAGTCACATTTTATAAACATATATTTTAATATCAAACCACTTGTTTTATTACAAGTTCAACACCTCTTAACAAAGTTAAACACAAACCAATACAACCCAAATATAACTAACGCATAAACTCCACCGCTTATACAGCATAAGATAGTTTCCCGATATACATACTAAGCCCCCTAAGAATAAAAGAGGAAGCCTAACCCACCAATAATTGTCTCTAAGTTAGACCAAGTGTCGGTGAGCTCTACTTGATTTCAAGTTAAACCCCCTAGTGTACCAGGGACTTCACAGTAACGTGTACATCATCCTTTTGTACTAAATGGTACAACAGGAATAGTTTTTGTACTTAAATGATTTATGCGGCTTCGCGACAAGCCTGTATCGTGGGTTATAGAATATTTTGGTTTATATTTTTGCAGCCATTTGACAGGCGGAGGCGCGGGTGGCGGACAGCGGCGAAATGGACTTAAGCGCTAAAACCCGTATATGCCTACTGGCACATGGAGCATAGCTTCAAAAGGGGATGTCATCCCCTATACAATATGGAGCCACAGAAGAACGTGGTAGCCTTTATTTCCACGAAAGGGGCACCTGGAGCTCTTTAAATGGCCCTTTCAATGACGAGCGGAGTTAACGGGCCGCTCAGTTTTGTATCTACGATGCGGCCCAAGTCCGCTCTGCGCCGCGTGTATAATAAACTATATAAATGGCAAGACTCCCGCCGTTTGTTGTTTAAAGCTAAATAACAAATCTACCTGTATTATGTCAGTGATACTGAGTGAAGATTCGATAGGTAGCGAGAAGCTACGTAGGCAAGAGAGGATGTTCTCCTGTTTTGCC
The DNA here is from genome assembly GCA_030563605.1 of Yamadazyma paraphyllophila. Classification (NCBI taxonomy): domain Eukaryota; kingdom Fungi; phylum Ascomycota; class Pichiomycetes; order Serinales; family Debaryomycetaceae; genus Yamadazyma; species Yamadazyma paraphyllophila. The sequence continues at coordinate 493,766 of JAJMJO010000005.1, forward strand.
CCCCGTAATGTGCCGCCTATACCTTATGAAGATGAGAGGAAGCCTTTCCCTTCACGTTCGAGCTGGAAAAACTTGACATTTTCTTGGATGTTTCATTTATTGAATGTAGGTTACATCAGAACACTTCAAGCGGAAGACTTGTTTTATTTAACGCCTGAATTGAAAGTCGAAAATGTTCATGAAACTTTTATGACGCATTTTGATAGATACGAATCAAAGACAAGACAGGCTCATATTGATTCAGGATCCAAACAAGAGTATACGATTCCGTTTATGGTTATGGCCAAGTCTTTCTTCTTAACGTTTAAGTGGAGATACTCTGCAAGTTTTGTGTTTGTTGTCATATCACAAGCTACTAACTCATTAACACCATTACTAACAAAGAAATTGATTCAGTTTGTCACCCTCAAAACTATGGTTCCAGATACAGCAGTCGGCAAAGGTATTGGTTATGTCTTTGGTACTTCAGCGTTATTGCTCCTCACATATATCACCATGAACTTGTTCTACTTTTATTCCAGTTTAACCGCTTCACAGTTTGTTGCAATCTTAACTAAAGTACTCCTCAAAAAAGCTTTTAGGGCTGATGCCAGAAGTAGACATACTTTTACCCCAGCCAAATTAACTTCTATGGTTGGAAGCGATTTGGCTAAGATTGAAAGAGCAGTGGTTGAACTTGGCCACCTACTTTCGGTGCCATGTATTTTGGTTATTTCAGTCACTCTTTTGGGAATTAACCTTCGAGTGGCTTCTGCAGTTGCAATTGGAGGCATGTTTCTTATGGTTACCTTTATGGCTTCTTTCATAGGGGGGATGGTCAAATACAGATCCCTTTCTCTTAAATCAACAGATGAAAGAGTTTCAATCATCAAAGAAATTGTAAGTAACCTTAAAATATTGAAGTTTTACTCATGGGAAACTCCTTACTTGAAAAATGTTATAACAGCTAGAAATAAGGAAAGTAAGCATATCATTAAGTTACAAAGTTACAGAAATTTAGTTTTTGGTATGGCATTAGGTATCCTGCCAATTGCTTCATTACTTGCTTTTATTACCTTGTTTTTGATAGATAAGGGTAGAACTAGTGCAGCTAATGTTTTTGCTTCTGTTAATGTTATCTCAAATGTCAGCGAAGTGTTTTTAAGTATTCCAATCACTTTAGGTACCGTCGTTGATGGGGTTGTATCTTCAAGGAGAATTCTTAAGTTCTTGGCTTCAGATGATCTTGCAACTGACCCTGGCTCTCAATTCAGCGATGATTTACCGTCTTTATCCGATAAAGATCAATCTGTGATTGATATCAATAACGGTGAATTCATTTGGGAGAAATTCCCAGATGTTTATGATGGAGAGGAAGATGCAATTAAAGAATCCGATAGTGCTGAGGTTAGAAAGGAAAAGAAAAAGAGAGCTAAAGAAAGAAAGAAAGATTTAAAGTTGAACCCTCCAATCCGTGAACCAGCTGAAACTGTCTTCCGGTTAAAGGATATCAATATTAATGTCCAAAGAGGTGAGTTTATTATTGTTGTCGGTCTAATTGGCTCCGGAAAATCTTCTCTTCTTCACGCTATTTCGGGCAAAATGAAAAGAAGTTTAGGTTCTATTAGTGTTAGAGGTGATAATCTCTTATGTGCAGCCCCTTGGGTACAGAATGCTACTATTCGTGAAAACATTACTTTTGGTGAAGAGTTTGACAAAGTTAAATATGACAATGCTATTTATTCTTGTGGATTCGGAGCTGATATTGATATTTTGCCCGCTGGTGATAGAACTGAAGTTGGTGAAAAAGGTGTAACTTTATCTGGGGGTCAAAAGGCAAGATTGAATTTGGCCAGAGCAATATATGCTGATAGAGACATTTACCTTCTTGATGATGTTCTCTCTGCTGTTGATGCAAAGGTTGGTGAACATATTATGGACAATAGTTTATTAGGGTGCTTGAAAGACAAGACCAGGATTTTAGCAACTCATCAGTTATCATTTGTGGGTCATGCTGATAGAATCATTTTTGTGAAAAATGATGGGACAATTGATCAAGGTTCTGTAGAACTGTTATCAGAAAGAAATGAAGATTTCAGGCAATTGATGGCTTTGAAAGATGGATCTCATTTTGTTAAAGCCGAACAAGAAGAAAACGAACTAGTACAAGAAGATGGAAAAGGAAAGTTGACCGAATTAGAAGATATAACTGAAAAGGTAGACGACTCGGATGAATTAAACGAAAGTACTGAAAATTTGGAAAAGAAATTCAAGATTTTGGCCACAATAGATGGTAAGTTAATTGAGGATGAAGTAAGTAAACAAAATTCTGTTTCGTGGAAAGTTTACAGAATAATAGCCCATTTGGGTTCAGGAAGGATACCAACTTCTATATATCTCAGTCTTTTTGTTTTAACTACTATTGTTGCTACTTTTGCCACCTTTTTTTCCAATGTATGGTTGGCTTACTGGACTGAAAATAAATTTAAAGGTGAATCAGATGGATTCTATGTGGGAATATTCATATTGATTACTATCATGGGTATTGTCTTATGTATTATTGAGTTCACTTTCATTGTGCAATTGGTTGTTCAAGGGTCAAAGATTCTTAATATTGAAGCAGCAAAGTCTATATTACGTGTGCCAATGAGTTTCATCGATACTACACCCACAGGAAGAATCTTAAATAGATTCACCAAGGACACTGATGCTCTTGATAATGATTTGGTTGAAAACACAAGAATTGCTATGTATATGCTTTGTAATATGCTTGGTATTTTTGTTTTGAACATTATTTACTTACCTTGGTTAGCAATTGCAGCCCCTGTGATTTTATTCTTATCTGTGGTTATGGGAAGTATATACCAAGCATCTTCAAGAGAATTGAAAAGACTCGAATCCACCCTGCGTTCAAAAGTTTTAAATAATTTTTCAGAGAGTATGGGTGGTCTCGAAACCATCAAATCATTCGGTTCAATTGACAGATTCTTGGAAAACAATGATAGATTCTTGAATAAAACGAATGAAGTATCGTTTTTGGTTAATGGGGTTCAAAGATGGGCTACATTCAGTATGAGTGTATTGTGTATGGGTTACGTTTTCTTGGTGATTATGTTATGTGTGTTCAGAGTGTTTGACATCAACCCATCTTCAGTTGGGTTGGTAGTTTCATACACTATGCCAATTCCGGCTTTCCTTTCATTATGTCTTAGATTCGCTGCCTTGGTTGAAAACGATATGACCTCAGTTGAAAGAGTCAATGAGTTTGCTTCTGAGTTACCTCAAGAGCCTCCTTTACATACCGAGATTTCTCCAAATCCTGAATGGCCAAGCAGAGGTGAGATCGATTTCAAGAATGTCTCGATGAGGTACAGAGAAGGATTACCCGAAGTATTGAAGAATGTAACCATTAATATCAAACCAATTCAAAAGATTGGAATCTGTGGTAGAACTGGTGCTGGTAAATCCACTATCATTAGTACTTTATTCAGATTGACTGAGCTAAGCCAAGGTAGTATTATCATAGATGGAGTCGATATTTCCACCATAGGTTTAGCAGACTTGAGATCTAAGATATCGATCATCCCTCAAGAATCGGTCTTATTAAAAGGTACCATCAGAAAGAATTTGGATCCATTCAATGAAATGAATGACTCTGTTCTTTGGGATGCATTAAAAAGAGCTGGGTTAGTAGATGACGAAGAAATAGCGAAAAACCCTGCAACCGAAAAGTTATCTAAATTCCATTTAGCTGCAGATGTGGATAACGATGGAGACAATTTCTCAACAGGTGAAAAACAATTGATTTCATTTGCAAGGGCCCTAGCTAAAGACGCTAAAATCTTGGTTTTAGATGAAGCCACCTCATCGGTTGATTACGAAACAGATGCAAGAATTCAAAAGACAATTGCCAGTGAGTTCAAAAATTGTACTGTATTGTGTATTGCTCATAGATTGAGAACCATCATAAACTACGATAAGATATTGGTGCTTGAAAAAGGTGAGGTTGAAGAGTATGATACACCAATCAGATTGTACGAGAACAAGACGACTATTTTCCGTCAATTATGCGACAAGTCAAAGATCAATCGGGCCGATTTTTCTTGATCATGTAGATAGATAATTAGAACTTATTATGCCAATATTAATTAATTAACTTTCTTCTGTTGTCTCTGAGGTGTTTTTGAGCCTCGCGCCTTGGTTTCGGCCAGAGAAGTGCTTCTGGTAATGGGGACGGTTCCAAGTGGCTGCAAAATTTTCAAATAAGAGAACCAAGGGGGAAGGCCACCACGGGGATCAGACAGGATTTAAAATACAGTGTGGTGCCCTGGATGCCTAAAATCGCAATGGTGGATGGAAGAATTGCTCTTGGGGAGAATACGAGAGTCAGGACGACAAAAGGGGAGGTTCTAGAAGGGAATATCCGAACATCTATAAGTTAGGAGTTTGACTTAGAGATCGAATACCAAAATCAATACTGAAGTCATGGAGATAACAAAAGAAAATTGTATTTATGTTGAAAGTTGTAAACTTGTTTTAGAGTTTTACAAAAAGTGTCAAACCCACAAACTTGATGCGATAAGATAAATAAAATACCCCATTTAAATCAATGCGCATAGATATAAAGGATAAGCATCGTCACTAAATATAACTTATGTTGGGGTTGATTTGGGTCAATGCCAACAGATTTTGAAAAAAATTGACCGATTTATCGGTGTCATAATTAAACTTCCAATTTTGGTTCAAATCAGCACTCTCTCTGCTCCCTCTAATACTATCTTGTCACTCATTCGTTTTGGTATCTGCACTTTCTTTAACCCACTTGTACTTTCACGAAGGGGTTGGTCCCATCAAAGGGGGGTTCACAACAATGCACATAGTATTGGAATGAATCAATCACGTCTAGAACCCAACATTATTTTGCAGGCATGACCGTCATAAACGATCGCAAAAACCAAAATTTGCTATTTTCAGCCGCTCTGATATTTTCACATGCAAATCTACTCACGTGAAGATAGCACTATAAAACTTGGATGATTTCCAGATAGTTAGTATTATCTTTTTTTAATGTCAGTTCAAGCAGCAAATACTCAGGAAATTGCACCAAATCAACCCCCTGTAAGGAGGTCTTCGGCTGGGGCTGAAAAAACAAAACAAGAGCTAATCGAGATGTACAGAAACGAGCATATTGAACTTGTGGCTATGGCAATTGAATGCGATGGCCATGATGTCGTTTTAGAATACCACCAAGATATGGAAAATCCTCCTCAAGAGCTTTACTTCAAGCTCCCTGAATACTCTACTTATAGGGTTAGTTTAAAGTATAGAGTTCCAAGGGCTCCTCTTAATAAGTTGACTTATCATCAAGTAGTTAAAAAGGCAGGAATTCCATTTAGATCAAGAAAGGAAGCAATTGCAGACGTGGCTAATGTGAATGATGATAGTAATCCTATCCACTCAATTCAGTTACCACCTGATGAAATTCCGGGTGGAACCTTTATTAGAGGTACTTATCCTGCAACATCTACCTTTTGTGCAGATGGAAAGCCAATATTTACCACTGAGTGGACTATCAAGATTATCAAAAAGGGAAAGGTGCCAACCATGGGATAAATTCACGGGACACGGCTAGGCTATATAATAATACTAAACTAATATACGATTAATAACAGCAGAAGCTATTTGCGAATCATTTGTAAGTCCGATTGATTAATCCGATGTCGCAGCTGCCAGAATTTGCAAAAGCGAGAGTATTGCTTGGAAAGAGGTTTTCATAGTTGGCAAATATAAGTATATTCTATCTACAAAACTTCCTGTTTTGAATACCACTTATAAGTCCTTATTGACGTCAAACACCACAATTGTGTCATAACCTCTATCTCTAGTCGTGTGCTCGTCTTAGTTCGCGATACGGAAAGTCACCCTTTATCAATTCACAATCATGAGTTCTCCTAAGAAACGTATGGAAAGAGATGTTATGGACCTCATGATGAGTGACCATGATGTCCAGCTTATAGAAGATAACCTTCAGCAAATGTTTGTGATTTTTCACGGCCCAAAAGATACCCCTTACGCAGGAGGTAAATGGAGAATAAGAGTTGAATTACCTGATCAGTACCCCATGAAATCACCTTCTATTGGGTTCACAAATAAAATTTTCCACCCCAACATTGATGAAGGTTCAGGATCCGTTTGTCTTGATGTTATTAATCAGACATGGTCTCCAATGTTTGGTCTTTTGAACGTATTTGAAGACTTTCTCCCTCACTTGCTCCGGTACGCCAATCCTAGTGATCCTCTTAACACTGATGCTTCAAACTTGATGCTGAAAGATGTTGAGAGATATAACCAAACTGTGAAGGAGTACGTGGAGAAATTTGCAAAGAATGTATCCAACGACCAGTCAGATTGGCAAGATGATAATGACAAAGATGAAGACGACAACGAGCTCAGTGACGTAGGAAGTTTACTGAGTGATGACGAGATTGATGTACCGGGCGACATTGAGGTTTAGATGTGGGTCGGTCTTATGGAACACGTAAAGTGACAGCATGTTCATATAGCATATTATGTATAAAGTATGAAAGGCATGGATTGAATAAATAATTAGAATGAAAGATGTAGTAATATTGCAGCGCATTAAGTGAACATGTATTAAATTATGTATAAAAGAACTGTGTGATTGAAAGAACGCAAAGGCTAGATCAACTATCCAATGTTGCTTATGTGGAGGGTGGAGTATGACTCCTGAACCAGATATGATGTTTCCAGTTAATAGTAAGCGGTGGAACAACCATTACTACTATTTATGGATATTGAAGTAGTCATATCGACTATCGAAACTAACATAGTCGAGCGCCGTGTAAATCTAATATCAGGGTCGAGGGGCCATCAGCATTGACAAACATTTTACCAGCTAAGCAATAACGTCGTCTGAAAGGCTTGGTTCTATTAGAAGGTTGAGAATAAGACAGGGAAGTGTGTTGTGTTCGGGATGTTGAAGTACTTGCAGCCATTAGTAGAGATGTTTTAACTCCTCCGTTTAAGAGGAAATAGTCAAATATTTATACCCAAGGAGTCTAACAACAGAATCGCCCAGAACTTCTACTGGATATGACACCTGGCTATTTCGAGTATTCTATGGGGTAATCATGGAAGGTTCTTGAAGTATCGCGCAGATAGAATACAGAAGAACATTGAAGGTGCGGAGATTAAGAAGGAGTAGAAGAGTAACTGGGGCTGTGAAACTGTGGAGCAAGGACAAAAGCACAACTGAAACAGTGACTCAAAGTACGGTGACTCAAGGTTATTAATGTGGTGTAATAGAACTGATAAGAATTATTTTAGTAAAAATCACAGAAACTATTTTTTCAACAGTTTATTCTATGTTGATAAGAAGGATGTATTTATTCTTGCTTCTGAGGTTACTATTCTTTCCTGTGATCTTGCCTTTCGATTTGTTGAGTGTTTAATCCCAACGGTTATTAATTTTATTATCACAGGAAGTAATGTTTATAGACTTTATGGGCTAACTCTCAGTAATTATTGGTTTAAAATAATCTTGCATGATATTAGAACCTTTCAATTTCACCTGCCATAGTGTAATTATATCACGTGTAGTCTAGCTGCCCCCAATCACTTCCGGCATCCTCTATCAACCGCTATCATCAACGCGGCCCTGCGCGATCCAACTACGCACTTTTGCAACAATTGGGAACCCAATTCCGCAACCATGCTAACTTCGACACTGTATACTCGTCTCCACAGAAACTTGCCTGTCAGAAGATACCTCGCAGTATCTTCCAGTGTTATCCTGGGATTGAAGAATCCCAACTTGTTTCAGACGCAAGGCTACATCAATGGCCAGTATGTCAACAGTAGCTCTGGAGAATCATTCGATGTCTCAAACCCTTCTTCGTTTCCTAAACCTGAGTCTTTTATTGGGACGGTTCAGTCAATGACTCTCGAGGACTTCAATGGAGCCATTGAAGATGCTGAAACTGCCTTTACCTCGTTTAAGAGTACTACGGGTGCCTATAGATCAGACCTTTTAAGAAACTTATATCATTTATACCTCGAGAACCAAGATGATTTAGCCAAGCTTATTGTACTTGAAAACGGTAAGCCATATAATGATGCCCTTGGAGAGGTTAAATATGCTGCTTCTTTTTTCAAGTGGTTTGCCGATATTGCAACTACTCAAACTGGTGAAATCATCAATTCGGCACTGGACGGAAAGCGAATTCTATCATTTAAACAGCCAATTGGTGTTTGTGGAGTGATGACTCCATGGAATTTTCCAGCTGCTATGATAACTAGAAAGTTAGCTGCCTATGTTGCTGCTGGATGTACTGGTGTGATTAAACCTGCTTCTGAAACACCATTTAGTGCATTGGCTTTGGGTCATCTTCAAGAACAAGCAGGATTCCCTAGAGGTGTGATTAACATCCTTCCTTCTGGATCAGCTGCTGAAGCAGGAAAGCTACTTTGTGAGCACCCCAAGATCAAGAAGATCTCGTTCACTGGGTCTACTAATGTTGGAAAGATATTGATGTCGCAAAGCTCGTCAACCCTCAAAAAGCTTTCTTTTGAGTTGGGCGGAAATGCTCCTTTTATCGCTTTTGAAGATGCTGACGTAGATGCAGCTGTAGATGGGGCTATTGCCGCAAAGTTTAGAAGCAGTGGTCAAACTTGTATTTGTGCAAACAGAGTATTCGTTCATGAATCTATTTATGACGAGTTCAGTGAAAAGTTCGTTTCCAAGCTTGAAGCTTCTGTTGTATTAGGTGATGGTTTAGATAAGAATGTTACACATGGTCCTGTTATTCATGATAGATCATTTTCCAAAGTCAGAAGCCATATCGAAGATGCCGTTTCTAAAGGTGCAGAGGTTATTTTAGGTGGTAAGCCCCGCCAAGATTTGGGTGAAAACTTCCATGAATTGACAGTTTTGGCCAACGTAACTCCAGAAATGTTGATATTTCAGGAGGAGACATTCGGTCCTGTTTGTCCTTTAATCAGGTTCTCATCAGAAGAAGATGTGATTCAATTGGCCAATAACACTGAAGTTGGATTAGCTGGCTACTTTTACTCCAAAGATGTTAGCAGAGTATTTAGAGTTGGCGAAGCTCTTGAAGTAGGAATGATTGGGGTCAATACAGGGGCTATTTCAGAAGCAGCATTACCATTTGGAGGTATCAAAGAGTCAGGGTTTGGTAGAGAAGGATCTGTGTATGGTATCGATGACTATATGGTGATCAAGTCCATGGTTATCGGAGTATAGGGAGTAGCTTTTAGTATATAGGGTCGAAAAGAGTTTAACTTACAACATATATTACACTAATTCATATGAATATCCTGATTCTCTGGGCTCATCAAAACTTGCAGGTATTCTCCAAGTTGAAGTTCATGCTCAGGAATAAGCTGGTCTATACTGAACGCCGTAGGAAGTGATGTGTTACCGAGAGAGATATCAGCCACATCATCTGTCACGTATGATTCTGCTTTATTATATGGACTGGTATCCAAGTTTTGAACTTGCAGTATATCATCAACTTTTCCACTAGTATTAATTTGGACATTATTGTATGCCGGAGCGTTAAATACCAACTTAGTGTTCAGAACTTCTGCTTTGTAGGAGTTATATATCTCATTACCTATTTGGTCTAGTGGTTGTTTATTTGCAATAAGCTCACTTAATGTTTCATTCAATTTAGTTTCTTTAGATCCTGAATCAGCACTGATAGTTTGAGCCTTTAATTCTTCAAGTTCGAGCTTAGCCTGCTCAAGCTGTTTGTTAACATCAAGAGGTTCAGTGATGATTCTGGTAGGCTTGTTTTCTTTGTCGTGGAATAAAGCACTACGCATTAACTCTAGTTGTTCAGCGTACTGAGTGTATCCAATGGACTTATAAGTCAAAGTTGATAATCCACCCTTCTGCGACACACCAACGCTGACAGAGGAGAAAGCATTAGTGAATGATTCTGCTGGTGTTTCATATGCTGTCTCTGGAATAGGAGCGGTATCCTTCAACGAGGCACTGACTGTATCACTGTAAGAAGCCATTATTGATATTTTCCATCAAGAACGCGCACTGAGAAATACACAAGAACTAGCTGCTAAACTGCTGGAGCTTATGGACATTTGTTGTTGTCAGGTTTGTCACTTTTACACTTCCAACAACCAGTGTCTTTTGTATCGCAAACTTGAGGTCAGAAGGAAAGGATTAATGTCATAAGATGTAGTATTGGAGATTCTACAAACTAAATAAAAATACTGTAAAAGAACTGAAACATAATAACGTCACAATGCCAAATCCGGGCAGACTATTTTGACTGCGTGGTCTCCATCAATGATTCTTCGATGCCATCAATTAAGCAATCAATTTCATCAACATTTAATCCACAACTCAAACTTATCAACTTCCTGTATTTGTACATTTTGTCATCAATACCGTAGAGTTTGATCTTGTCGGTTAAGTCACCTAACAAGCCAGATCTCTTTAATTGTAATTGAGTAAGCTCGACGGCCAACTTGAATTTCCCTTCATTCTCTGATACTTTGTCATCATTGCTAACTGATATCTCTTCATTATTTGAAACAAGATTGGCCAATTGGAAAGCTTGAAGCTTTTCTAATTTATTGTTCAATTTTGATTCTTCTGTCTTCATAGCTGTTTCTTGAGTATTTACCAATTTGTCAGCTTGCCTTTCTGCTTCTTCTAAATTAATACACTCATCTATTCCGTGCTTGGTAAGTTGATAAATATTGTTGTGAATAAGCTTATCATTCAATGCGTCTTTCTCTTTGATTTGAGCTTTCAAAAGATCTTCTTGGCTTGTTAATTGAGCAATAGAACCTTTGAGACTTTCGCCCAATGACTTAACCATATTTCCTACGATCTGGGTAAAATCATCAGCTGGCACAGGTCTAGTTACCAGTGGTTCTAAGATTTTACCATCAGAATCTAACTTTGGTGGATTAACCGAGTACGATTGTCTTGTAGATTTCCCATCTTTCTCTTGTTGGGTTGGGATATCAATGGCCATAGGGGTGCTTTCAGCAGTTCTTTCAGATATTACCGCTAAAGGTTGACTTCCTAAGGAGCTCAAATGCGAGTTAGATTTGGTGGCTTGAACAGGTGTGGACATGGAATCGAACGGTTTCATTGAATCAAGAAATATGTTCTCTTTATCATCATCAGCTGTGTTTTTCAACAACTGGTTCAATTGTTCTTTATCAACCCTGGCATCTTGATGGTCGTCATCTTCATCATCTTGCACGGTGGTCCTTTGAGTATCTGGGGTTTCCAAACGATGGACCTTAGTTTGAGTTGGTGTAGATAGATGCTTGGGTTGCGATATAGCTTGTGAGTGTGATGAGGCATGTGAAGGAACAGTGAGTTGATCTGGAGACTCAGTATTAGGAGCCAAACCATTAGCGTGAGAATGTAAGGAGTTAGGTTGAGATGTTGGGTCTTCTTGTTGGGATAAATTGTCCTTTGAAGCCAACAAATTATCCTTCATGATCAAATACTTTGCACTTTCTTGACTAACATTATACAAGTCGTCTCTGGCGTTATAGCTTAATAAGTACTTGACCAATTTAGAACATCTTGCTTTAGCAGCTAAATGGAGACAAGTGTCACCATTAACATCTTGATGATCAAGAACATTCTTGAGAAGATTGATGCTTTTGTTCCCTGAAGTATGATCGGTCATGGAGGTCAATTTGCTTAAGATTACACCTAAGTAGTACCTTAGGCTTTCATATTTTGAAGGAACCTTGGAGAATTGACATAAATAGTGCAACGGGGTCCTACCATTAATATCTGTGTTTATGAGGCAGATTTCAAGGTCTTCAAGAACCTTTGGGAAGTTCTTTAATTCAAAGCAGTTGTTGAAAGAAATAAGCTTAGACAATGGATTTAATCCATAATTGTTAACCACAAGTGGATTAGCGCCTTTGGAAAGCAATAGATGGATCATAATGTAATTTCCAATCGACGATGCCCAATGTAATGGAGTATGGCCTTCATCATCAATTGCTTCGTTGATGTTGAAGTCAAATGGTGGATTGTGTACAAAGTAAGGAATACTACTACTTTCTTCACTGAAGAATTTGAGTAACTGAGACGCATAAGAGTCCTTCGATCTGTTTCTTCCATCTTCGTTGGAGGATAAAGAAGTATCTGATTCTTTAGTTTCTTCTTGCAGCCAATTAGTGTCGTTGGTAGATTGGGATGAAGGAATCTTAGAATGGTGGAACTGGCCCATCATTTGAGGATGCACCATTGGTTGTCCTCCTTGATGTTGTATCTGTGATTGCTGATGCTGTTGGGGTTGTTGGGATGGTTGTTGTTGCTGTTGCTGTTGTTGCTGCGAGAATCCATAGTTGAACTGACCTTGAGGTATTTGACCTTGTTGAGACGACTGTTGTGGCATTTGCATTTGCATTTGCATCTGCATCTGGTATGCTTGATAGTCATTAGGAAGCAGCTGGTTCTGGTGGTTCTGGTTGAATGACATGCCATTCATATTATTGTTCATATTTCCATTGTTAATTCCATTTCCCATATTCAATTGGCCTTGCATTTGGTTGCCGTATTCCTGTTGATTGAATGAACCGTTCATGGGATACTGGACAGGCATGTTGTTGTTAAAGCTGGACATTTGAGAAGGCATTCTCGAAATGGAGTTGAACGAGTCGGTAGGATTGAAATCATAAGCCTCATCTTTCTTCAACTTCTTGGGTGTCGAACCCTCGAGCTTCTTCTTCTTGACATATTTCCTCTTGACCGGAGTACCATCTTTATTAACAGTTTCTTTAATTTTTTTCAGGATTTCAAAGCCAGGGTTGGCAGCATCAAAAAACAACACAGGAGCCATTTCAGGAGTCACACCATAGCCGGTTGCCAATACCTGTGCATCCGGTAAAGGAATCCAAGTTCCTTGAAACCTTCCGTAACCACCTTGGATTTTCTCATGCATGCCTTGTTGGACGCCTTTTTCCAAAATCTTGGTACGCTTTGCTTTTGGAAAGTTACAGCATTTCAAAATCTGGGTGGCGTTGACCCAGTCGTCTTTACACCTCCGCATAAGCGGACAGCTATTGATGATCGACTCATAAACCTCCGTCTAAAATAGTTAGTATATCTAATACAGGGTACAAGGAAAGACGCGTTCGAGGTGTCTAGTGGGTGTAGAAACGGTGAATTGGTACTTACGTTGGAGTATGTGGCTAGGTATACTTTTGGATCCTCTGTAGCCATGAGTGCAGTGTAGTAATGGGCGTGGGATACTATTAACCGTTGGTTGTAAGGGCCCTTTGGTAAAAGTGATAAAAGATTAAATTTGACGATTTGAGAAAATGAGAGTTGAAAAATTTTTGTACGCGTAATTTAACCAGCGAGGGGAGGTGATGTAGGAGTTTATATTTGAGGAATTGAGTGAGCATGGGGTTTCGGATGTGGATGTGGGACCGTGTAGGATGTAGTGAGAGACGTGTTTGGGAATGTAAATAGAAGGAGGACGAGAGTGGCTGCAATTGAGCGGGCGAGCGTAGAGATTATTGGTTGATTTGTGAAAATTGCAGCCAAATTAGCTTTGGTGTATAATTAGAAGGTTTAGATATTGCACGACAGAGGAGGTTGTCGGCGGTGCAACAGATGGCAGAACAAACAGCCGTGTAGGCGTTATACTATTAGGTGACAATTGAATAGTCTATTTGATATATTTATTTGTATACACTTACAATTGGCCTTCAACTTCGGCGATAGCTGCTACAGTAATTTCCACCATTTTGTCCACGTCTTCTTTGGTGATAATGAACGCAGGTGCAAACATCACAAACGATCCCCCCACATCTCTAACACAATCACCGTTAGCCAACATTTGTAAACCCCGTTGGAAAGCAGCCTTTTGCACTCTGTAGTGGATATCCGCGTATTCGCCAGTGAATACTTCTTTTGTGGACTTATCCTTAACGAATTCTATAGTCCAGAATCCTCCCAATCCACGTACATCGCCAACTATCTTGCTCGATTGCAACTTCAGTTGCAATTGTGCTCCTAAGTAATTACCTTGTTCAAACATGTTCTTACTCAATTCGAGAAGTTCAATCTTCTTTTGAACCTGTAACGCTACATAACAATTGAACGCATGGGAAGCATACGTGGATCCACCCAGTACCTTCTTGGACCCGTTAGCATACACGTCTCTGACCTTAGGTGATACCAACATACCTGCAATTGCCACGAGACCGGTACCAAGGGTCTTGCCAACGGTTTGGATATCTGGTCCTTCGTTGTGTGGAAGAAAGTTCTCCCAGCAGTTGAGCCTTCCAAATCCGTTGATTCTCCCGCCTCCACACATAACCTCGTCAAGATGGAAAAGTATATCATATTTGTCACATAACCTTCTCAACCCATACATGTATGTTTTGTTAGGACAGGTAGTACCCAAAGAAGTACCACTAATGGTCTCGACCGTTAACGAAGCAATGGTTTCCGGATCCTCTTCAATTATCTTCTTCTCATAAACATCCAAAAGTCTTTCGGCGTACTCATCATCACTTTCTCCGTCTTTCTTGTGACGATAAGGGTACCACTCTGGCACCTTAGGGAATTGCGACTCTGGGTGCAAAATTTCCTTGAATGGTGCAGACCTATTAGACAGACCTAAAGCTAAGCATCCAAGAGAATAGCCATGGTACGAAGTGTATCTAGACAAAAACTTGGTCTTACTTGGCTTTCCCTTTTCCAACCAATATTGTCTGATGGTTTTCAACGTCAATTCATTAGCCTCAGAGCCTGAACTAGTCCAAACAGCAGAAGCGAAAGCTCCAGGTGGTGAACGATTAATATAGTACTCTCCTAATGCCTCTGCGTGTTGGTTACCAATAACAGCAGAAAACTGGTAAGTACTTGACTTCACCCCATCTGTGACCCATTGGATGGCATCTTCGTCACCCCATCCCAAAGCCCCAACTGCTGCACCAGTAAACCCATCGATGACTTCGGTGATAGCACCAGTTTCGGGATCTTTTAATGTGATTTTAGCTCCTTCACCGCCAACCACTTCAATCAGTTTCTTGTCGACTTGAGCCTGGAAGACGTAACTGGTAAGTTTAGATGGAGCAGGAGAAGAAGAGACAGAAGTGTCGGGAGTCAATGTGTTGGTTTCGGTCATCGTAGAATGTTAGATACAACAAATCTTATAAAATCCATCTTCTGGTGGGTTATGTGTTGCATTATATACAGATGCGGAATAGATAAGATATCGCGGAAACACACCCACTATCCGGGGTGACCGCATTAGGGAACCCGCCAGAGCATGCTTTACTGCATAGATGTAGCTGAATGAGTGCATAGAATGAATGTTAGTAAGCTAAGCGGTGGATTGGGAACCTGTCGGATTAGTCAACCCGCCAGATACATTTAACGGGCAACGGTGTAACTTTATTGTGTGTACTCGGTAAATAGCCATCTAGAAGTGACCTGTCAAGTTTGACTTATATGACAGGGTTTGGCCGGATAGAGTCGATACAGTATTTCCACCTGTTGACCGATGGAATGTCGGGCTGAAGATATCTTGTTGTCTCTGGGAATAAACCTCGTTCACTCACCAAAACCTTCATCTTAATAATCCTCTCCGTAAGAAACATAGCACACTCTGATTTGTTCTGTTGACTGCAATTTGGGCTCTGGTTGTAGGGTCCCAAAAGAATATTCAGGCTCAACTATTACATCACAAGACAAAACGTTGTCAAAGTTGTACCAGTTCTCATAGCCCTGTAGAGAAACCAGAGTACGCTTGAAAGTATGTACCTGAAGCATTCTTAAACTTGGAGGTAAAATCAAAGTTGAAGGAGCGGCTGCAACATGCTCTATATGAAGACGCTTAAGGTTTTGTTTGTTGAATGTTATATCGACCGATGCTGCAGTTTGGTCTTCCCAAGCGTCGTCAGTAACGGTAAGATTAGGTGGGCGACTTGTAGCTTTCATAAAATAGCAGCCCTTCATTACTAGCACGTTCAAACTTTTGGGAAAATCTTCAATCAGTTCAAAGAAAACAACCACTCGATGAAGAGTCAATGTTTGAAGTTGGTTAAACCCGTGAGCGTCGAAAACACCCGAATGTGAGCCTTCGATATTCAAGTGAGCTATTTGCTGGAAATATGGAACGTTACGCCATTCTTCATAATCTCTAGACATTAGCCTAATTAGTTTCTTCAGTCCATCTGTTATAAGTCCTTTAGGGACTTGATTTTCACCAGCACCTCCGAAACTTTGAATCGAAACGTCACGCAAGTTATTACACGGACCAGAAATCACCGTGTTGTTACCTCTTACTGCAAGTGTTTCGAGCTTATCATTCAACTGCAAGTTTGAAAGGTGGTACGCATTTAAGTAGGCAACCCTACATTCAGGAGGCAAGACAAGCTCTTTAAGGACGGTAAACGTGAAGATTCTAAGATCTCTGATGTTCTTCAAATTATCTATTCCAAGAGGCACTTGAACTAGACCTCCAATTTCTAATTTTTCAAGCTCAGTAGGAAGTTTTGGTAAGTGGAACTCATGATCTGACCCTACCACCAGAAACGACTTCAAGTTAGTCAAATGACCATAGTCTAAATCAGTCTCTAAAAAACTAGTAAACTTGATCGACTCAATAGTTGGGGGTGGAGTAAATGGCTTTACACTAAAGAACTCCCCGAGGTATAAATCCTTCAAACTTACTGGCAAAATGTAATCAGCCGGAAGTGCTGCAGCAGAAAAACAACTATCACTATCCAGAAATACATGAAGAGTTTCAAGCTTCAGATTCGATAGATCAAATGGTTGGATTTCAAACGGGCTTGGATCAACTTTTTGAAGCTTTAGTGATTTGAGACTGATAAAAGATAGAAACTCATTTAAAGTAAACACGAATTCCGATGTGAATGTAAGTTTAAGTTCCACCAAACTGGCTGCCAATGAATGGTATACTTGAGATTTCTTTGCCAAGTCCCACCACATCTTATCAGTGTCTAAAGTTTCTAGTTTGGTGTCAGTCAATGCATTAATTATTTGTACCTGCCTCCTGGTGTTGAGTAAGCTTGTTACTCCAGTATCATTTGAGTCTTCAGGTTTAGAAAGATCTATGGGATCATGTGGCTCGTCGGGACCAATATAAATGAGTTCAGTAACTCCCCGAGGAACCCTGAAATCGATATCTCCATGTACTATAAGAGATTTGGCGATAGGTGGAATGGTTACCAGCACTGGTTTCCCTATTGTATTACGGAGATGCAAACGCTTGAGTCCTATACCATAATCTGGGACTACAATGTCATCGTGTATATCCATGAATAACGTTATAGACATTTCAGAGAGTAGATCCTTGCAGTTATCCACAAGCTCAACGAAGTCCTTGAGGTGAAATAGAGTCACCTCAAGCCCCTTCACGTTTATATAAGGTGGAGATGTTATGGAATAATAAAAGCTTTGCCACGACAAGTAACGCTTTTGGTAGAATTCGCCATAAAAAGACACCGGGAAGTAATAAAGACTTGAATCAACTGAAGTAGTTGGAGAAACTGGGTTGATTATAATGTTTTCGTCTTCTTTTTGCAGCAACTCGTCATGTATCAGAACAGGGAGATCTTTCCCCTCATATATCAAGATTTGAGTCCTCAATGGGAGAAACGAAAGGATCCTGTGGATGACTTCTGGCGGAAGCTTGTTCATAGTTACGTGAAAGAGTCGCACCGTTTATCAAGTATTGCGGGTTCCAAACATGTAAATACGAGTGAGTAGATAGAGATGAGGGCGAAAGCCACAGGGTGAGAAGCAGGAGGGAGCATGATGTTCATTCACATTCTTGAAGTTCAGTGGACGTGTGGTATCAGTATTGAGTGAGACTAATGAGCGCACTCACTAGATGTTGTAGAGTCTTGTTGAATACTGTTGTAAGTGTGAATTGTAGATAAGCATTGTGGGCGAGTATTCTGGTTGAAAAGGATCGATGCAAATATTTAGTCTGCTGGACAGAAATGATCCAAGGTCGTAGTACAGCATTCGCTTGGACAAAAGTAGTGAGAGTAAAGGGTTCTGGATGTCAAAGAAAGACAAATCGGACTCTCCAGGTTCCGGTGGTAGCATCAATTTGCTTTATTCAGGAACATCACTGGTAATATGGATGAAATCTCGAAATACCACAGATTTCAGTTCAGTACAAGGTGAATGTATGAGCTCCAGGCCTGAGTGCAAATCACCTAATCATAAATCATGTGTTGAAATTGAGAGTATCTCCACATTTTGTGCCAGATTGAAACTTTTTTGGATTATATATTGATCAAATGCTGCATAACGCAGAAAACTCATGGGAAAACAATATATAAGTCATTCAAAACCAGTTGCCATAATTGGTCAAGGGAATAACTACTGGAGCTAACGAGAGTTAAAAAATCTGTGCTGCAAAAAACTAATCACTTCTAAGATCATGCAGGAACAAAAAACTATATTGTTTTGTGGGCTACTCAAACCTTAAATTGTGACTAATCGGCTGCAAAATATTTCTTTTCTATTCTATAGACAGCCTAAGGTGGTTGGTAAATCCATGCAACTTCAAAAGAGTGCAGTTCTAGAAGTCGTTGCAGAAGACTATTCAAAGCTCAGGAAATAGGCAATGAAGACTGGCTGATTATCACAAGCCCCTGAAACCGTTGCTCACGGGTGTTTATGGGATAGCTAACATTCCAATAAAGAGCAGAAAGCGAGGCAGCTCTTTTCGCTTGTGGGTTGATTGAACTTGATTCATTATTAAATGGATCATCTTGAAAGGATTCAAATCATCCGGAGAGTTTGGCTCTTCTACAGATTCAAACCTACTATAGTCCAAAGTTTTATCCCACTAAATTGGCCGATAAGAACCATACCAAAATTGTATAAAAGCTGCCATTACCATATTCATACGACTGTTTATCCAAGTATTAACCAGTTCCAGAGTTCAAAAAAGTGGTTACGGCTTCAAGGGTCTTTTCTTTCTGTTTGGAAAGGCTTGAGAACACCGAGATGGATTGTGCATGTTTTGCTTGCCTTGGTTCAGATAAGTCATCAAATGGGGTTGAAAAGTTGTGCCACCAATAATGTGACTCAAGGTTAGCTATAACCCTTGAAGCTCCGGAAGAAACAGCAAAAGCTTCATTATTCAATTCTGACAAATCCATATGAACCTCTTAAGCTGAAAAGATAAAGAGTCTCGAACAAATCAAGAAAGGGGGCTAGCTTCAGTTCACTTAGTAGATAACTGCTGCTTACCCTTTGTCGATGTATCACACAAGCTTATAGAGTGTTGTCTTGGATCTTGTTAAGAATACTGACACAATATTGTAGATGAGTTGGTGTAAATGTCAGGCCTGATGTACGGATGGCGTATTCATATCCACATCTGATACGGTGAAAAGCCCAGATGTTTATTGGCATTTCAAGTCATATTGAAACAGCGAGGGAACACATACGCTCAAAACTAATAAATATGGGATCAAGAGCTTTTCAAAGGAAACAAGAGAGAACCCCAAAACACCACTTATCCGGGAACCAAGACTGCTGAACTTTTTGAAAGGACCAAGAGAAATAACGCAGAAACAAGAAATCGCCAATTCCTCAGTGGCTTTAGCTAATCTGTGGGGGATTGGCAACCATACAGAAGTTGGCGCTTAGGCAACAGAATAGGATCTTTTATCAGAGAAATCAGCCATAATTATGATATTTTATATCCCTTTTGGCAGGAAGAGGTCATGTTGCGAGATAGTTCCAAACTGTAAAGTTTATTCACAACCAGGCCAGGTTCTTACAACCTCTTAAAGTTTTGTGACAATAGATCAAAGAACTAAAACAAACCACGGAGCTAGATGCCCGCCAAAGGATAACTAATACAACTTTCCCGTTTCTTGACCTGGTCCATGCAGAGGAGAAATTATGCCTAGCCTTGGTTGAAAGCCACAAGCGACCGGGATCTACAGATGGAAAACGAATACTAAGATCTGAAGCGAGCAACAAGGCATCAAGCCAAGCATTTTGATAGCCATAATCCCGGTTGAAGGTCCTTCAGGCTTTGTAAGCCCCTAGTTGAAAGGTGGATACGAGGTCTGTATAGTCTGCAGTCAGGGAAACATTTCCGAGCTGGCTGCGAAAACCTGTGGAACTATTGCGCAAACTCTGGCGTTACGGCGAGCGCTCACGAGGCATTTGGATGGCAAGCATAAGGCATTTACAGCACTGAGTAGCGGCTATATCACTATAAATGGAAATGTCTTAAAAATATCTTAGCTTCAGTTTGACTGCATTATCCGCCTCCTGATTTGTCCGAGGAAATTGATTGTAGATGCTGTTGGTTGTTTGTTACTTGGGCACCTGGTGGTTGGACGCCAGGGAGTTTCTGGATGATTAGCACCCCTGAGAGGTAACAATCCATCTACTCTATAAACCTTTGCATTGTATTGGGCCTGATTGGCCCCCGGAACAATATCGTGTAGATGCAAAATAGTTTATCCACAATAGTTGCAACTGTGGTGAACCACAATTATGCGATGAGATCAAAGAGATTTGCCCAGCCAATATGGGGTATAAAATGAAGACGGTTTCGTCTTGCTGAACAAAGTATGTCGATAGTTAAGAAAATCATCAACCCATTCGTGGGTACGACGGACCTTAAGTATAACTATGAGGGTGAGAGTGATGCAGAGTTATCGTCGAATAAGCAAACAGACTCGGGTGCTCCAGTTGAGCAGGTAAATCCATTGGGGTACAGTTTGAACTATGTGACGGCCTTCTATACCGTCATCCAGGGGATTATTGGTACGGGTATCTTCTTGACCCCGGGAAGTATTACCAAATCTATTGGTTCAGTTGGAGCTGCGTACGTGCTTTGGATATCAGGGTTTTTCATTGCTATATTCGAAGTGTTTGTGTATATCGAATACGTCACGTACTTCTCCAGAAGATCCGGTGGTGATGTGGCATGGTTGGAACAAGCATACCCTAAACCAGACTTTTTGATTCCAACCACTTTTGCAGCTGTGTCGATTATATTGTCGTTTTTAAATAGTAGTGCTATTGCATTTGGAACCTATATTCTTAGTGCTGCGGGCCAGGAAACAACTGCTTGGAACCAGCGTGGTGTGGGTGTGGCAGCTTTGACTTTTTCGTGTTTATTGGCCGCTTATGATACTAAACTCACGTTGAGATTGTCCAACATTCTCGGGTTTGTTAAGGTTGTTTTCCTCTTCTTTATTGCCATCACCGGGTTTGTGGTTTTAGGAGGTGGAACGAATGTTCAAAACCCAAAAGATATCTTTAAAAACTCCTGGGAAGGTACAACCACTGACGGGAACGCTATTTGTAATGCTATTATCAAGATCACCTTCGCATATGGTGGTACCCAATATGTGTTCACGATGGTAGGAGAATCACACCCTAAACAAACAAAGAACTTGTTCCGTTACTTTATTCCATCAGTGATCTTTTTTGTTTTCATCATGTATCTTCTTGTTATCACTGCATTCTACGCTGGTTTAGAAAATGTTGAAGATGTCAAAGAGGCAGGCACCTTGATTTCATCGGTCTTTTTCGAAAGAGTGTTCGGAACTAAAAGTGCTGTCAAGGCCCTTGATGTTTTAGTGGCTCTCTCGGCCCTTGGCCATTTGCTTGCTGCTGTTGTTGGACACTCCAGATCCTTGAGAGAATGTGGTCGTCAAGGAGTGCTTCCATTTTCAAAAGCTTGGTCCAGCACCAAACCTTTTGGTACTCCAGTTTTGCCAGTTTTTATCACCTGGCTTGTCAATGTGGTTGTTTCGGTAGCTCCACCACCAGGTGATGCATATAACGTGATTGTTGATATTGGATCATACTCCAACTATTTTTTCAAGTTCTTATTGCTTGTTGGATTAGTCTTGGTACGTCGTCAACGTAAGAGACAAGGATTGGGCTATAACGGGTGGAAAGTCCCTCTTCCTATCATTGGTATCACCGTGTTATTCTACACCTTTGTCATTGCCATGGCCTGGGTTCCTCCAGAGAACGGATTGATTGGGTCCGATGTTTCTTTCTTCTACTGCACCTATGCTTTAGTGACGGTTGGATTGTTGGCATTATGTGTAGCTTATTACTACGTTTGGTCCTTGGTGTTACCAAAGATATCTGGATACCAACACAGAACCGTTTACTATACGTTAGAGAATGGTGAAAAGGGACACACTGTTATCAAGGTGTATAACGATGATCTCGCCAAGTTTGATGCTGAGCACGATGCCACCGGAAGGTACATTGGAGATGATGGAAGTCAAACCGATGCAAGCCAGACCAGTGGAAAGGGCCAAAGCGTCACTATAGAACAGGAGGAAGTGAATCTTGACGGGAAGAAGTGATTAGATAGTAGATGTAATATACGGTAATAGAGAAGGTGTGGACCGTAGAAGAAAGCAGGAAGGATAGAACCAGATAACACGATAACGGGACTTCCTCTACGAGATAAAGACGATAACAAGACTTCCTCTACGTCCAGATAACAAGACTTCCTCTAAACGGAAGGTGTTCCTGAGAATACAAGAATTATATTAGGACATGTGGTAAACAAATGTTATCTATTTACATTACGTCATGTCTTGATCTCAAACCTGAGGGGTCCAAACGGGGAGATAACCATCGAGTTAACAACATGTAGTCATTGTTGTTTTTGGCCGGCTAAACTGGGAGGCGGACCCTTGTGTGATCCATGGTGTGTTACAAGCCACCAGTTGCTGGAAACACACCTCTTTGTTGAGGATGTGATTGTTATTGGTTGCAATTTACTGAACATATTACGCCTCGCATACCCCACATAGTTAATTGTTAGTGACTGAAACGCGTAACCAATGTCTATGTTGACCTGTCTTAAATAAATGTCGGTGACCTGGATCAAGCAAAACTGATCGACCTGGCGACATCGATCCAAACAATTCCCTGGTTTGTTCGATTTCTCGTAACAATTTCTTTGTTTCAAGCATCGATTTTCTTGACCCTCAAAACAAACAACCTCTATTAACCGGAAGATGCCATTTTCGCGCCCATCCATAAATAGCTTGGTGGTTCCTACTTGTGTTGTTTACGATAAAAATGGGACTTGGAGTCAGAGACACAAGTGTACGTCTAGTCACCGGGACCATCGTGATGCTCGATGACGAGGTTGACGGTGAGTCCCGTAAAGATTCACTAAAGAGATCCGACGGCGGAATCATCTTACATCCGCAACCTCATGATAACCCTAATGATCCGTTGAACTGGCCTATTTTAAGGAGAGACCTTTGTCTTTTGATTGTGGGATTCCAAACGTTTTTGGGAGGTGGCCAGTCACCTCTCTTGGCAGCAGGCTTAACTCAGTTAGGGGTTGAATTCAATAAATCACCCCCAGTCATCGCATACCTTGTAGGTATTTTTATGTTATCACTTGGATTTGGGTCTGTTTTCGCCGCTCCAACTGCTGTGCTTTACGGGAAGAGATTGGCTTATTTGCTAGGCATCTTGTTGTTTATTATTGGTTCTGTTGTTGCCGCCACTTCCCAAAGCTATGGCGTGTTGATGGGTGGTAGAATTATTACAGGGTTCGGAGCTGCTCCCACCGAATCTCTTCCTTCTGCTACAATTGCAGAAATCTATTTTGCTCATGAAAGAGCTTATAGAGTAGGAATCTATACCATGCTTCTTTTAGGAGGAAAGAATATCGTGCCATTACTTTCGTCACTTGTGTTTGAGCATTTGGATAGACATTGGCTTTTTTGGATCTTGGCGATATTTCTAGGAACCAATTTGATTTTGACGTTCTTTTTCGTTCCGGAAACATTTTGGGATAGAAATCCTACGCCAAACAAAAGGTCTTTGGAGGAGTCAACTGCTGCACAAAAGGTCAAGACATACCAGCCTCCTACCGAAAGACCCAATGCATTTGCTTTCAGGCGTCTCACAGACGACCGCATAACAGTTTTATCAACAAACAGAGCCGAACCTTCAGTCCACGAGCCAGAAATAGAAGAGCCAAAATCTTTCTCCAGCAGATTGGCTATTTTTTCGGGAAGACATACCATTGACAGTTGGTGGATGGTAGCATTAAGACCATTTGTATTATACACATATCCGTCCATTTTGCTTGGATCTTTGGTATACTCGTTTGCTGTGGTATGGCTCATTCTTATTTCTGAAGTCATATCTGAAATCTTCCATGCTAGTCCTTATGAGTATAACCAACAGACAATTGGATTGTTTTACATCTCACCCTTTTTAGGAGGAATAATGGGCTCGATGAGTGCAGGTATAATCTCAGATAAATTGACAAGATATATGGTATCAAAGAATCATGGGGTTTACGAGCCAGAATTTAGATTGGCTATGATGATTCCAGCATCTCTTTTTATCATCTTTGGGTTATTGGGGTTCGGCTGGTCCGCTCAAGTTGAAAATCCTTGGACTGCACCGGTGATTTTCTTTGGCTGTGTGTCATTTGGATGTTCCATGGCATCGACAACTGCAATTACATATACAGTTGATTCATATAAGATGTTTGCATCTGAAGCCTTGGTTTCTTTAAACTTTGCTAAGAACTTCTTGGGGTTTGTGTTTTCTTTGTTCAACAACTCATACATGCATAACAAAGGGAGTAGGTTAACATTTGCAACCTATGGAATTGTCCAAGCGTTTCTTCTTGCCCTCTCTATCGTGGTCTACATCAACGGAAAGAAGTTCCGTAAATGGACAGATGATAAGCAGTTGTTGAAGTTCTTGTACCACGAGGACAACGTACCACACACGCTGCTGGAAGAGGAAGATGAGGAAGAGGGAAAAGAAGAAGAAGAGGGAGATACTACTAACTCAGACATACATGATACCGAAAAAAACACCACCGGTGCCACCACTCCTTCAGAGCCTGCGAGAGAAAGAGAATAGTTGATATGTGAGTACAACATATGGCGTACAATGTGTATTAGAATATAAGCATACCGAGAGAACAATGTAACATGAATAGAGGTATTTTCTATTAGTCTAGGAATTCGAACTGGCCGATATCTACGTCAGCTGTTTCGGAATACTCACGTAATCTCTCCCTCATACTCTTGCCATTCCACTCATCTCCCACCACTAGGGGCATGCCGAGTTCCTCAATCACACACCCACTGACCAAGTTTCCACACACCCCAGCAGCCACTATATCATTAGATAGATAGTATCCTACCATAAATCCTCCACAGAAGCTGTTCCCTCCTCCAGTCACATCCACCACCTTTTCCTGGCCCTGGTGGTACGCTGGAAGAATTCTATTCGTGGAGGCAGATGCAACATTACATCCCCAAGCACCACATCTCAACACGCAATTCACGGCCCCTAGCTGCATATACTTGGCAGATATAGAGGGCACGTCATCAGCGGATTCTGGAAGCGGCAACCCCAACAAGTCACATGCCTCGTTCAAATTGGGGGTGAAGATATGTATCTTTGGAAGAAGATTCAAAAGCTTTTGATGGTTTGCAAATACACAATCTGAAGGAAGCGGCTCGTATATAAACATGGCATCGGGATTATATGCTTTGATGCCTTCTACCAACTCATAGCATCTATCGATGGAGCAAATGATGTGGAAGCATTTTGAATGCAAAAGAACCGGATGGTCCAACAAGTCTTGCATTTCTATGCGTACTTTGTCTGTTAGGTAATCGAAGTGTCTGATGTCATGAACGTCGTATGTGTTTCTTCCTCGGGTGGTGAGTCTATTGTGGTTTTCCCGGAATATTATCCCCGAGTTCCAAGAGTCCAATTGTTTCTGTACTTCAACCGGGAAGTCTGTGCCTTTGTCTATGATCCCAGATACTTCTTTCTGGTAGGCTTTGCCTGCTATCATGCGTGCACCGACTATAGCGTAGGGGCCTCCACCACCGATGATGTCACGTTCAGACGGTCTGTTCCATTCCTCCGGATAGACGTTTTCGTCGATAATGAACATCCCTAGAGAGGTGAATATCGGCATGCTGGCTGCGAAACAAATGAACAAAATATTAAGTGAGTATCGAAAATGTGAGGTGAAAACTACAAAATAACATCAACATGTTAATCCATATAATTATATATTCTACGTAAATATTAAGTTCAAAGGCTATTTCTCTGCCTTTGACTTGTAAACACGAGACCCGGTATCTACGGCCTTATGGGTCTTCCCATACTCAAACGCTTCTTCGAGTGCCTTCTTCAATTTTTCGATACTCTCTTCGGACGTCTGGTAGTGAAAAGCTATTCTATGGGGATATATGTTGACCCCATACAGATCCAGAAGCTTCTCGAAGTACTGTGCATCGATTCCCGACTTCTTCACGTCAATGAACACAAAGTTGGTATCAACAGGATGAGCTAAGGAAATGCCCTTGGATTCACACCATTGTGCAAATTGTTTGGCGGTTTCATGGGTCTGCTTCAATCTCCCGAAGTTTTGGTCAATTGCCACAATGGCCATCTCCGCAAGAATACCGCTTTGACGAATACCACCCCCATTTTGCTTTTTAAAATGGTTAGCCTTTCTAATAAATGGGGCGTCACCCACCAAGACAGAGCCAATTGGGGCTCCCAAGGTTTTGGACAAACACAAAGACACAGAGTCGAAGTGCAGACAATACTCTTCAATGGAGATGCCAGTTTCAGCAGAGGCGTTCCACAATCTTGCACCATCAAGATGGAACCGTACGTCGTTTTGTTTACAAAAAGCACTGATCTTCTTGATCTCTTCAATGGGGTAAATCATGCCCTTGATGGTGTTTTCCAAGCTGATGAGCTTAGTTGGAGCACCGTGGATATCGCCGTCATCAGCAATGAACTTGGGTTTGATATCATCTTCTAACGTGAGATATACCCCGTTCTTAGGAGTAATTGGGATAGGCAATACTTGACTCAAGGTAGCAATTCCCCCGGCCTCATGGGCATATATATGGGCTTGGCTATCACAGATAACACTGTATGGAGGTTGGTATAGGTTGGTACGAATGGCGATTTGGTTGGATAAAGTACCACTCACACAGTAAAGACCTGCTTGTTTGCCTGCAATCTTTGCCACTTTTTGCTCAAGCTTATTGGTGGAATTGTCTTCATTGTACACGGCGTCACCCACAGATGCATTGGCGGCCGCTTGGAACATGGCCGCCGTGGGCGTGGTGAATGTATCACTTCTAAACTCGTTGTGTGCTGGGCTTGTATTTGATGCTGTCATTATCGAGCGAGCGAGAGTTCGAGAGTTTGAGAGTTTATTGAGAGTCAGATGAATGAGAGGGATGAGAGGACACTGATTGAGACCAGGTCGGATAGACAATAATCGTCCAGGAGGAGGCAGACCAGAGTTAAGGTGCAAGGCTTGTGGTGATGTAATAGGGACCAATTAGCGACATGCGTTATCTCGTTTGTGGTGGTGATTATTTTCTTGTTTAATAGTTATCTCATTTAAAGTTAGTTGAGATAGGCTGCTAAGTTAGTTGGTCACTGAGATAGGCTGCTAAGCCGGTATTTTTCCAGTGCTACTGGCGGCAATAGTCTGTGACCGTATACCTGTTATTTCACCTCTCCATCCATTTCTTACCATCCCCTCTCACGTTTTGTCTCAGTATCCTACGTGCTTTATCACAACCAAGCCTACCGCGTCAGATCTCCGCAAAACTGTGCCCCCGCGATGTCGCATAAAATCACACAGATCCCCCAGATTGTGATTAATGGTTGAAGTCAGTTCGGTAGCAGGTGTAGTGGCAGGAAGGAACCCGTTGGAGTATTCAGCCTCCTCACCATACACCCTCTTTATCTTCCAGTCCATCCTTATTATTGCTTTATGTACCATCGTCCACTATCCAGTAAAGCTTATCCAGCAGCCAAAAGTTATAGCGGAAGTCATAACAGGGATCCTCCTAGGCCCGTCGGTGCTAGGCAAGATCCCTGACTTCACAGAAACTTGTTTCCCTGCTGCTTCGATTCCTGGCTTGACGTTGATGGCCAATATAGGCATTATTTTGTTCTTGTTCATGGTGGGCTTGGAGGTTGACTTTGCGTTCATTAAAAAGTCCTTTAAAGCTGCCATAACGGTTGGGTTAGTAAATATGGCAATTCCATTCGGTTTGGGGTGTGCTATTTCTGTGGGTATTTATGATACCTACAGGAAGAACGACGAGTCGATGGAGCCTATTAAGTTCACCACTTATATGGTGTTTATCGCTGTGGCCTTATGTGTGACGGCCTTCCCTGTGTTGGCAAGAATCTTGACTGAGCTTAATTTGATTTCTGATAGGGTGGGAACGCTTGTGTTGGCTGCGGGGATAACCAACGATTTGGTTGGTTGGATGCTTCTTGCATTGGCAGTCATTTTAGCGAACTCTTCTAAGCCTGTCAATACGGTTTATATCTTGCTTTTAACAGCCGCATGGTTTTTATTCCTTTACTTCCCAGTAAGGTACGGGTTGACTTTCTACCTCCGTAGGTTTACCAATGATTTGGTCTCGGGAGAACCCAGCCAATTCCTGATGATGATTATTTTGATCATGGTGTTTATCTCTGCGTTCTTCACTGACATCATCGGTGTTCACGCGATCTTTGGGGCTTTCATGGTAGGAGTCATTGTGCCTCGAGATAACGGATACGTGATTCGAATTACAGAGAAATTGGAAGATTTCGTCCATATTGTAATGATCCCCCTTTATTTTGCTCTTGCAGGGTTGAATGTCAATTTAGGTCTTCTTAATAGCGGAACTGATTGGGGTTATATCATTGGAATCATTTCGTTGGCAATGGTGGGCAAGATCTTTGGTGGTTTTATTGCAGCCAAGGCCAATAAAATGCTCTGGAGAGAATCGTTAGCTGTAGGAGTTTTGATGTCTTGTAAGGGTATTGTTGAAATTGTGGTGTTGAACGTCGGTTTGAACTCAGGAATTATTTCCCCAAAGGTATACTCCATGTTCATTGTCATGGCATTGGTCACCACATTTTTGACCACTCCCTTGACTTTATGGGTGTACCCAGTCAGCTACAGAGAAAAGGTGAGAAGATACATGGCTGGCGAAATCGACTGGGATGGAAACGTGTTGCAACATACTGATCCAGATCTGACGCTCTCTTTCCACGATGTCACTATTAGTCAGATCCCAGAAATTGTCACCCCAAGGTCTTTGGTGTTGTTGAGAAATGTGGACTCTTTGGCAGCCACGATGTCTTTTGTGCAAAGCTATGTCAAGGGAACTGAAGAGCATTCAGTTAAGGCCATTCATTTGAGAGAGTTTGGATCTCGTACCTCGCATTTGTTGGAAGCTTCTACAACCAAACAGAATGAAGAATTGGAATACACCACCTCGCTTTTAGATTTGTTCAAAGTGTTCACAAAGTTAAGTGGTATCCCAACCTCCACCAGATCCATTCTCACCACGCCAAAGAATCAGATGTTGACCATCAATGAACAGGTTGAAAGCCATTTCGAGTTTTTGATTGCCAGTGATAAAACTAGCAATATCGTTAACGCCAACGTTGATTCCGAAGAGTTGACTGAGATCTCAGGCATTGCGTTGTACAAGAAGCTTTTTGCTTCGGCCAAGTGTAATTTCGGTTTGTTACTTACCAGCAGTGGCGGTGACCATCTCTCTGAGTTGTCAAATGTCAAGTCTGTCGATGTTGAAGTCAACCATGATGTCTCATCTATCAATGTGGTTATCAGCAATGATAACTCTTTGACAGGTTCTGATCTTTTGGCTATACATACTGCTTACAGCTTAGCTGAAAAGTCGAAGCCAGTTAGAATCTTTATCAAGTCGTCTTCTAACTCTGCAGAATTAGATGCTCAGCTCCAAGAAGCGTTCAAGGGTGTTTCATCGGACGTCTCTGTGTTCCACATCAAAGAAGGTATGTCTTTCCATGATGAGATGCTTAGACATACTTCAACTACTTCCGAAGATTTGTTTGTGGCTGCAAACAACATTCTGCCAAAGTCTGAACTGGTTTTCAGCGTAGACGTCTCTGAGTTACTTCATTTGAGTGAAGAAGAACTCATACATGTTTTGGTTGTAAAATGTCCTAATGTTTAGTGTTTAGTAATAACTGTGATCTGAGACACGTAGAGTTGTATTGGTTGATGGGAGCAGTCCTTTTAAATCGTAACTCTCATAGATGGTGGAAATCACAAATGAATTTTGCGTGCGTATGAACCCATTTCCCGAATTTTAAACAGTTCATATGCCCGCTTGGCCAAGGGGTAAGGCGCTCCACTCGTAATGGAGCGATCGTCGGTTCGATTCCGACAGTGGGCATATTTTTTTAAAATGTACTTCCTATCCACAGCTATGTTGGTAGACGTAATTGAAGTTGTATTTTATTATATACATTCCTAGTTAGCTTTTGGTGGTGGTGGTGGAGGCGGGGTGGATACTGAACTTTTTTCTTGTGCGTCTGAATCCTTCGATTTTTGCAATTCTTCATTCATGTAATCGTTCAAATCATTTAAAGCGTCTGGTCGAGCGGCTCTTTTCTTCTTTGCGGCTCCTGGCTTAGGAGGACCAGCTCTGGGAGGAGGTGCTACAGGTCCAGGTGCCATAGGTGTGAACTGCTGGCCCGAAGGTTCTGGAATAGGACTCGACTGGTTAGCTCCAAGATCATAGTTCATCTGGTGTTCGTTTTCAAATACAACGTCATCCACGATTTGTAGATGGTCGAACTTTCCCACAACCTCAGGAACCCTATGAATAAGACCGTAGCCAACATCACATCCCAAGAGACCCTTATTTTGGCCCGTACCCCAGGATCTAGTCAAGTTGACCGTAACCGGCCTCAACACATCATAGTCATGATTATAAACGTACAAGATGATAGGCACAAAATCATCTTGTGACTTTTCGTAATTGTGGTTATAGTACTGCAATATGGTCCTTGATAATAAGGATTCACCGCCTTGCGCCAAGAGACCCTTACCGTAAGGATCATCTGGGAAAGCCGAATCGCAGCCTATAATGTAGTCGGAGTATGGCGCAAGCTGGGCTTGGAAGGCCGGAGAGTCCTGGTGTGTGTTAAGGATTCTCCACACATAAGTGGCGGTATTAAGGTGCTGAGATTGAAGGGTCAAACCTAACTGCTCAAACAGTTCCGGAACCAAAGACCGTAAAGAGTCTGGGTTTTCGTTATTGCCTTCGGCTTCAAGTACCTTCACTGGTAATACAACTTGCCTCAATACACCCCCCTTGGCGCTCCACACACCAAGAGTTATTTCCTTTTGATTGGCGCTAGAAGCATTGGCTATTTCCTGGGAGAGCAATTCGAAGCTCACCAAGCCTGCCTGTTCTGGAGTGGTGTTCCCGCCGTAGTTGATGGTTCCATCATCGTTGATACTGTACGAATAGCTTGAGAGCTGGGGGTATGCCATGGGCAATTCATGGTGGTTGATCCGCACAATGTAATCGAACCAAGCTTCTAAGCCAGCGTCTTGAGCAATTGAGTGCGGCTTGACAGATAACACTCTCAACCCGTAACCCCTGTTGTTGATATCAAGGGTGTCCTTGAAGTAGGAGTCCTTGGCTTGGTCATTCGACCCTTCAAAACGATCGACCAATTTCTTTGCAAAAGAGAACATGTTGAACGCGAATTTACAATTGGTTTTGGATTCTCATTATCTTTTTAGAACGAAGTTACTGGTTGTAGATGGGTCTGAATAGTGTACGAACATGATCTTTTAGTAAATGTGTGCACTATGGGGCTCTTCAGTGCTTATCCCTCTCTCAGACGTTCGTGTCTACACTCTTGAAACAATCTCTCAGACGTTCATGTCTACACTCTCGAAACATAATATTGTACACTCATAACGAAACATAATAAACTAAACAGAATTAGCAAGTCCACCAGTAAAGGCCAAATTCCACGTAAGACTCTGGCCGTTATCAAGATAAGTGGACTTGAAATCATCAGCGGCGAAAAATTTATAGGCAGACTTTGGATCAATAAGTGCTTGATTCATACGGATGATACCTGCCCAGCCATCATCTAAGTCATCCACGAAGCTTTTGATGGTGCTGTCCCATTCTTCCTGGACAAAATCAGCACCACGAACAAGGGCGGTGGCAGCAGTCATAGGAATCATGTGGATTCCGTGAACGTACTGAGGATACTCTTCAGCGTCTCCAAAGTAAGTAGTAAAAGCGATCTTGTTATCGAAGAAAATACCAGCCACCTTGTTTGGAATGATTTCAGATGGAACAACATCATTATCGTCTGAGTAGTAGAAGTACTTGTTCATCGATCTTTTCATGATGGCTAACATCAAGTCACCTCTACCTTCCATTGATGAATCGTCGGTGACTTGACCCCATAATTTCATACCGTAAGAGAAGTGGTAATCTTCGGACGAGGACTCTTCGTTACGGCCATCTCCACTGACAAATAATCCCCCAGCCCAGGAATGGCCAGCAAACCAATCAAACATTCTGGAGACTGGGAAATAGCTATCTTCATCAGATGGGTTAGCAGCGTCTCTAATTAAGGTGTTGACCCATTCTTTGTTTTCTTCAGCCCAAGAGCCGCCTAATTGTTTGTCAACATGTCCAACAACAGCAGCAGCGTGAATGAAGTATCCGTAATGGAAGTGGTGATCGTTATAGAATGGCGAACCGAAATCAGCTCCGCTATCACCATCTTGAGCAGCACTAGAAGTGACCCCTTTGAACTTGGTGTCGTAAATTAATGGGTAGCGTTGTTCGTTACCGGTATAGACGGTGAATGCGTCTTTGATGTCGTCCAAGACTTCTTTGGCAAAGTCTTTATCATTGATGATATCATGAACCACCAACAAGATGTTAGCATACTTATCCATAAGCTTACCAGCAAAGTACAATGAATCCAGGTTCTTTATGGTCAGTTTGATGTCAACATTCAACTCTGACTCGGCAGCCTTGGCCATTTTCTTTAAGTCATCATTGTTGTAATTCAAATCTTTCTTCATATTTGGTGCCCATGGAAGGAATTGGATGTCGGTATTCAAGGTTTCAGACAATTTGATTTCATTAGCAAGAATACCTACCATATCACCCTTGGTTGTAGAAGCTAATTTGATTGGGGTCTTGGCCGATGAAGTATCACTAGCGAATGATTCGACATGGTGAGGGAAGGCAAAGACCATAGTATTACCTGAACTAGACTTACCTTTAGTTTCGTAGGTGAAAGCATACTCAGCAGAAGAACCCGAGGAAGAGCCAGAAACAGAAGCAGAAACTGCGTATTGACCAGCAGCTTCGTCGTAGTATCCATCGTCACTTGATTCTTTAGGAGCAAAAGCTAATTGGATAACCAAACCATCGACAGCCTTAGATCCAGTAACGTGATAAGAATCATCAACATTCAATTTATAATCAGTTTCACCATCTGGAAGAGTAACGTAGACGAGATACTCGTAATCTTCAAACAAGGTGACTCTGTATTTCAAGACGTTCTTGGATAAAGCAGAAGAAGATTCCTTTTTAACACTGGATACACCATACAAACTGTTTAATTGAGCTTTCATATCACCATGGTAAACAGCAGTAACAAATCCCATACCTTGAACAACTGGGATTTCAACGTAGTCAGAACCAACAGATTTACCGGCTGATAATTTGATGGTGGTAGACATGGTCTTCATATCAGTCACACTCATATGGTTGTTGGATTCAGTCAATGCAGTAGCAGAAATAAGCAACTCAGCATTATTTGTAGGGTTGTAAAAGTATGAAGCACCACCGGTGTTTTCACCCTTATCACCGAAGACTCTATTATCTTTATCAGTATGTTGGATACCGATACCGTAGTAGTCTTTGGTTTTCCAGTACAACCCGTATGGGTAAGACCAGATCATGCTTGTTTGATCGTCTAAGAACAAGTTGGTGTAGAACTTATTGGTTTGGTAAGGAACGTCATCGTCACCTGCACCATCTGGGATGTCCAAAGCTAAACCCTCTCTCTTGAAGAGAGAGTTTGGAGAGGTGGTTGAGATGGCTTTGAAAAGGTCACCGCCTCCCAGGGATGGCACCTTGCCAACAGAAGTAGCAGATGAGTAGGATGAGGATTCAGAAGAACTGGCAGCTGCAGAAGAAGCAGAAGCAGCAGAAGCAGAAGCAGCAGATGAAGCAACAGCAGATGAAACACCAACCACAGACGATAAAGTGGATGAAGCAAGTACACTTTCAATAGACGATGAGACATCATCAGCAAATGCTGGAACAGTAGATGCAGAAGCATCTGAAGCATTCGAGTATAACTTACCGACGAATTGAGGAGCAGAAGAAGACTTGGCCAAAATACTCGATAAGGTACTGCTATCAATTCTTAAGTCAATGGTGCTAGTAGCTTGTGTTGAGGAAATAGCAGGGTCAAGATCAGACTCAGAAGCAGATTCATAGTAATATTCAGACGACTGGTCAGATTCCAAGGCAGCTTTGAAAGTGATTGGTTCGCTGGCTTCGCTGACGTTGATTGTTCTTGTTCTGGTTTTGGTTTCAGACACAACAGGATCAGTAACCAAAGGATTCTTTAAAGTAGAAGTGACAGTCTCAAGTTTGGTGGACTCAACGTACGTAGTGGAAGGCGTTTCTGTGGCGACGAAAATAGTTTCGGTAGTTGTTTGAGCAGTTTTTGTGAGTTGAACAAAAACATTTGAGTTATCTGTTTCAGTTTCATATTCATAGATGGTAGATTCTTCTTCTTTTGAAGAAACAGCTTTGGCATTATCGTTTTGATTATCAGACTTACTTTTAGGACTGGAAGTAGTGAACACTTGAGGACCAGTGGTGGTGTAGAAAGTGTTATCGGTGCTGACGGTATACTCAATATCGGAGGTGGTCAAGTAAGTATACTGGTCCTCTTGAGAAGCTTCACCATTGACAAAAACGATTTCGATACCTTGTTGGAGACCCTTTTGTTGGCCAGCCAAAGCAGATTCAATGGCACCGGAAAACCAATCTGGAGTGATATAGTTTGTTTCTGTGATGGTGGTAACCTCTTCCGAGCGGACGGAAGAGGCCAATAAATTCAACGCCATATAGAATAATGGCTTCTTGTACATGATCAAAGGAGTGACTTGGGTTTGTAAAGAACGTGAGTGGTGTAAGACCAAAAGAATGAAAGTTAAACGAAAGTACAAGAATGAATTTAATTAAGTTAATTAGAGGATGCAGAGTCGATTTATATGATGAGGCCAAGGTTCGAAAAGATCTTAACCAGCACATCTGACACAATTAGATGATGGCTCAGAAAATACTTAGCAAATATCGTTACAGGCCAACAATCAAATCAAATTGGGGCCTGAATACAAATCTACCGGAGGCTGGCGACAATATTTTTTTCGCAGCCTCGCATTGTTTTAGCAGCCAGCCATTTTAATTAGCAAAAAAACAGTCGCTTAGACAATGGGAATTAGGCTAGCAACAATTTCAAACCGGACAATTACCAGGAATAGTGACTGAAATTAACCGATCGTCTGTTGCATACTACAACATATCTTGCGTCATTAGATGAATTAACGTCGATTTTGCTGGCACGATCAATAAAATGGGTTTTGTTGTTATGCGAACAAGGCGTTGGATAATGCTGGATCACGATTTGGATTTTGCATCGGATTGCCAGATCTAAGGTATTTTTTGGGATATTTTTGTCGGTGATGGAAGTAGATTTAAGCATTTGTGGTGTGGTAGTAAAAAATATGGTATTATTTGGCAGTTCGTGCATGGAAGAAGACGAAAAGGGCAATTGATGGCCGCGACATAACGTCGTGGGTGGTGGTAGATATAACTGCTTGATTAAACCAGATGTGTAATTACATTGGTGTACTTGTTCAAGCGTGGTTCACAATAATGTGTTCGAGGCATGAGCATTATGTGCACAAATGTAATTGAAGGCTAACTAGGCTACTAATACGATCAGCTGTTTCCATGTATTCAGGTGGAACCAGTGGAAGTTTGGAAGTATACGAGAATGCCCACACAAATGAGTACATCCTTCACAAATGTGTCCGTCCTTCACAATGAGTACATCCTTCACAAATGAGTCCATCCTTCACAAATGTGTCCGTCCTTAGGCCACAATACGGGAACCTTAGCTACTCTCGGGTGTGCATCAGATTGCCGGAGTTTCTGCTTACGGAACGTCTGCCGCACTCGCGTTATGTGGCGGTGGACTGTTTCTTGTCCTTGTCGTTGAATTATTCCTCCTTAATGTCCGTTGCAAGAATCGTTGTTGTGGGTGCTGGTGTGAGTGGACTCACCACGGCGGTCGAACTCAAACGCAAGTATCCTGGTGCTGAAATCACCATTGTGGCCAAACATTTGCCGGGAGACCTCTCTCCTGAATACACCTCGCCGTACGCCGGTGCTAACTGGCACTCGGCTGCCGCCAAAGACGACACGAGGCTCCAGGAGTTCGATGGATACACCTACAGTAGGCTTGTTTCGTTAGCCGAGACCGAGGCCAAGGCTGGTGTCTGGAAAACACGGGTCAATAGTTTCAAGAGCAAGTACCTGGCTGCAAAAAATGGTATCAAGACCCCCTGGTTTCTGGACTTTGTCAACGGGTATACCGAGACGCCTGAAGCCGAACTCCCGCAGGATGCGGCCTACGGCTACTCGTTCGAGACGGTGGTGATTTCTGTTCCCATTTATCTTAACTATTTACTTCTTACGGCTTATGAGCTCGGGATTACCGTTAAAAGAGTCAGTGCCATAAAAGACATCAACGATGCTTTAAATCTTCACTCATCAGGAAAGAAAGCTTCCGTGGTGGTGAATGCGTCCGGATTACTTGCAAGCAGCATCACCGGTTACCAGGACCCAAGCCGTCAGTATCCTGTGGTTGGACAGATCTTACAGGTTACTAATAGCATTCCTGAGACGTTCTCTATATCCCCATTGAACGAAACCGAAGAAACTATAGGAGAGAGGCTCTACTATTTCCCTAGAAAGGAAGGTGGTGGTATCATTGGTGGGTGCTTTAATGTCAATTTTACATCCACTAGCGTAGATACTCTGTTGACAGAACGGTTGGTTGCAAAAGCCAAAAAACATATTCCCGCCCTAGTTGATGAAAGTCTTGGTAACGCAGGCGAAATTGATGTTGTTAGTGTAGGTGTTGGCCAACGGCCATTCCGGGACGGTGGGGTGAGAGTGGAACGGGACACTGAACATGACTGGTTGATTCATAATTACGGGGCCGGTTCTGGTGGATACCAGGGAAGTTATGGGTTCAGTAGGGAAGTTGTGAAGTTGGTAGGAGAGATTATTGGAGAGAAGTAGCGGTACCACGAGTTGATAAGTTACCCGAGTTAGAGAATAGATGTCCAGTAACCTTGCTGTAGTAGTGCAGTAGTAGCACAGTAACCTTGCTGTAGTAGTGCAGTAGTAGCACAGTAACCTTGCTGTAGTAGTGAGGTATTAACAGGCTAGTCGATAATAAACTGGCCATAAGAAGCCAGCTGTATCTGAGTGATAATCTTTTGTCTTGAAATGCACTCCAGATACACCCAGTTTAGATTATATTTCAACTTATATGCATTATTTACACCTTATCAATCTAAAGTTTCAAATCACCCAAACGTCGAGCAAAGAATTCTATTTATTTATTAATTAATACAATTGAACTAGCTCAACACAACTACTATACACTCTAATTAGTTGCAGTTACAGCCCTTCTGGCGGGCATTCCAGCAGCGATTGAAGCCATTGCTGGCATCATAGCTTTTCAAAAGTCAGCACAGAATATAGCATAGATCCCAGCATCAATGACATACCTGTCTAATCAATATATCGAATATCTTTCTCCCTGCCAGCTTCGCAAACTTCTTTTGGTGCTCCCTATCTGTTTTGTTATGGAAAAACTCAGACGTTTTATTCTGCTCAGCACTTAAAGGAGTGGGCTTGTCGTTGTACTTGTGAGTCTTGACCTTTACATCTTTATACCCTGCTTGGGCTTCAGCGAAGCCGGTGTTCAGTGGAGTCTCTGGAATTGACATGGTTGAATTTCACTTCGTTTGCTTTTCGCATCCGCGAAATGAGGTTTGCAGCAATAGACAGAGGGAGGAAGAGATGGTACGGGAAGCGAGAGAGAGAAGAGAAACGGTGCATCGTATAGGGTATATAGCAGAGACGTGGGGATCTTTGTTTTGCACTGGTTGTTTTATATGTGATGCAATTGCAAATATCAGGTTCGTCTGTTTGTTCCTATCGATAAATGTGCGGATGTCGTGACATGTGGTTGGATGTCGCTGGATGTCGCATAGCCAGTACCACTTGCCCTCGTAATTATAATTACCAGCAACATGGATCTCAGGAGATCCGAAGTATTACAATGGCGATTATATTCCGGGCCTGGGTACAGCTTTTCCAATTCCCTTGTAGCATCAAATTAATAACCAGCCTTGAAGTCAGCTACTTACCCTCGAGTGTAACTGTCATTTTACCCTCGAGTGTCGCAACCTACCCGAGTGAACCTACCCTCGACCGGTCTCAACTCACCCTCGGAAACCGCTCTTCTACGCATTTTTTCTCACCATACTAAAGTGAAAATTTATCAATGAGAGCTTCTAGCGTGTTGAACTTCAACGCCTCGGCGTCTGCTAACCTTAGAAGACCCTGGCAAACATTCAGAGACGGCCAAATCTGGTACGGGCTCACGAAAACCGGGTCCAAAAGACTCCCGTTAACCACAAAACAAGGTAATAAAAATTTCTATAAAGGTACTGGATCCTCAGGTATTGGTAAATTAAATGCTGCTGGAAAGTACGTAGTGAACTGGTCCAAAGTCAGAACTTACGTGGTGCCTGCAGAACTTCAAAGCGGGCACTTGAAGCCGCTTGTGTCTCCTTCTTCTCCACAAA
This sequence comes from Yamadazyma paraphyllophila, assembly GCA_030563605.1. Lineage (NCBI taxonomy): Eukaryota > Fungi > Ascomycota > Pichiomycetes > Serinales > Debaryomycetaceae > Yamadazyma > Yamadazyma paraphyllophila. The sequence continues at coordinate 532,633 of JAJMJO010000005.1, forward strand.
TCAAACAACAGTATGTCGGATATGAAGATGGACCAAAAGACGCTTTATTGGCATGGAAGAATATTGTTGATTTTGTGGAGCACGGCGAAAACTACGACAACCAGGACGTGGAGAAGAACGGGTATAAGGAAGAGTATGTCAACCCAGATGTGTTGAAGAACCAGTTGGAGGGTGTATAACTTGTATATAATAAACACTTGATCATAGTGCTTTTTGAGCAGGTGCTACGTAGATGTGCTGGAAGTTACAGGGAATACGTCGACCAAAGATCTGTTTTGCTAGTGACATGATTGGTGAAATCAGGCTCACAATAGGACACAATATGACTGATACACCACATTGGATGTATGACTGATACACCACACTGGATGTATGACTGATACACGTACCACATGACTGGTACTCTGCCTTCTCTTTCTCTGGTACACAGACTAGTGTGGGTATGATAGACTTCAGAGTAGTGACAGCTAGTAAGATACATACAACTTCTTCCATCTACACTCCCATACTCGATCGTCCGCCTACGCTTTCCACAGATATTAACCAGCCTTCTCATACCATCTATACACTTTACATATCACCATATCCATCTCTACCACGTCTCGGCCCCATGACTATCTAAACCGCATCTGGTTTCCAGCCATCCAGCATCTCCAGCATCTCCATCTATTTCAACTCCAAAACCAGAAAAATCGCGTTTGTCATGTCTTCACCAGCTCACGAAAGAGATACACCCACCACCACGCCGCCAGCCCCGGACGAGCCACTCGCTCCAGAAGTCACACAAGACCAAGAAATGGCGCCAGAGCAACCAGAGCCAGAAGAAGAACTAGACGATGGCATCTCCTTGCCGCTCTCCAAAATCAAAAGAATATTCAAAATGGACCCCGAGTATAACGGCGCGTCCCAGTCGGCCGTTTTCGCTACGGGGGCAGCCACTGAATTGTTCATCCAATACTTGACGGAACAGGCAGCGCTTGTGGCCAAGATGGAGAAGAGAAAAAAGATCATGTACAAAGATTTAAGCACGGTTGTTTCTTCTGTGGATATGTTGCAGTTTCTTAATGATACCATTCCCAAAACCATTCCCTTGAGGCAAGTGGTGGAGCTGCAGGACAAGCCTATGGAGGATGTTGAAGAGGCCGTTGAAGTGCCCAAGAAAAAGGTTGACATCACCAATATGTTGCCGGGTATCGCAGGCACTGTTCCTGTTAATGCTGTACCTCTAGGAAACGAGGTAGCCGGCGTGGTGGCTTCCGCTCCTATAGTTGCACCTGGTCCTAATGTTCCACCTGGCCATGATACAAAAAGAAAGGCAAATATCAACAACTTGTTGGATGCAGAGGATACAGAGATGGCAGATTAATGTAAATTAGATCGAATAGATATTGAGTACGTTTGAGTAGAAGCAAGACCTAAACAGGCCCACAAGAGAAGCAGGAATGTCCACTCGTGCATCACGGACATAGTACACACTTCCCCAATATAGTTCGACATCAATCCACACCATCATGGTGGAATCTACGCAAAACTCACCACACCATGTTTATACATAAATTATGCTAGCCTAATCACCAGTGTCTTCCGTATGAAGTTCTATTGCTCCTTCTTCAACTTCTCTGTCTATCCAACTTTCTAACCCACTGGATACTCCGAACATGCAACCCGTGCTTATAGTCTCCCATACCTATGCCCTCTGTGAACGCCACGATCCTCAACGCCATCACGTCCGAAACAACTCTCTCGTAGCAGCTCAATCCTGTGATTAGATACTTCACCACTGCCCTCAATAAGTGGATGCTGGTTCGCTTCTTGAACTCGTTCATTTTGACCAACTCGCTCAGTTGTCTTGTGACTTTGAACCGGTGCAAAATACTCACACACAGATCGATGAACCTCCTGCTGAAGAAAGTATCGTTATTCTGGCGGTCGGTGGTTATCATGGTGGTGAGAAGTTCTATTCCTTTCGAGGCCACTTCTTCAGAAAACCCTCCTGACTCGGGGAATAACGCAAGAATATCGTTCCAGTTGTCGGCCACAATGGGAAGAACAAGTTTGTAGTTGGTGCTAAGTATAGGGTATATCTGTATGAGAGTCTTGAGGATCTGGGCTTTCAAGGAATCGGAGGGATGTGAAAGGAGCCATAAACCGTAGATGAATACTCGTTGGATAATAAAGTAAATGCTCTTGGGGACCTCGCTGGTCCATATTTCAGGAGCCTCTTTATCTTGAGCGTCTTGTTCATGGTCGGCTTCATTCTCATCGTCTGAATCTCCAGCCTCATCGTCTGAATCGCCTGTGAAAGTGCCCTTTTTCCTGAAATATGTCTTCTCCCTATCATACCCTTCGTATGGATCCACAAGCTTCCCGCTTTCGCTCACGAGTTTTCTGACTTCTTCTATGGTCTTCATCCCCCATGGCTTATAAAGAGACTGAGGGTTCTCGAGGGCCTTCTCGTTCATGTACTCTTTGTTGATCTGGTTCACAAGCTCATTGAACACTACAAAGAAACCCTCAACCAATAACGAATACCCATGGTATGAGTCTAGGAGTACGAATATCTGGGAAATGATGTCGTCGAGCTGATTGGTTTGCAATAGCTTTAGCCCCGAAACTTTCAATATAATCAAAAGAATTCCTGGAAGTGCCGGAGTAAGTGATCCTGGAATCGATAGCTTGAGACTCAACGAATCCACCAAGTAATCCAGGTTATCCATGATCAATTGGGAAAGCGAGCTTTCGTAGAATGTTCCTGCAATGATACTGACGGTGTTTTGGGCATGCAGTTGAATGAGCGGATGGTTATTGAACGTCAATGCTTCAAATAGTGGGAAGAGATAGTCGATGAGGAAGTGTTCTTTGAATTCGTCCTTTGGGAGGTACTTTGCAACCACTCCAATTGTGTCGATGGCTATAGCATAAGATTTCTCTGTGGTTTTGTTTTCAAGAGCTTCTTTCTTCAGAGGAGTGATTGCGAGAGACTCTAGCTTTGAGCTGAGAGACTCAATGAGCTCCTGCGATTGGTTGACAAGCAAATATGCTGTTTCTTCTACCATGGAATCATCATCAACAGTTGAAAGCTCGCCGACGTCCGTGTCTGTGTCATCAAACTGAATAAACTCATTGATATCAAACTCTGACTTCTTGTTTTTTTCTCCAGCAAAACTATTGGCTATCCACAATCCCATGCTTTCCTCTAAGGTAGACGACGAGTCAAGTAGAATAGCCTCAAGAATACCTAGCCTATCTGTAGATATCTGACTAAGAAATAAAAGAAAATATCCAAGCTCTTTTTCAACACCGTTATTCAAAGTGTCTTCAAATAACCGCAAACTCAGATGGTTCTGAGGTTCCCAAGTTCTTGCAAGAGATAGCAAATCCGAAGACACATCTCTTCTTGTCAATTCTCTGGTACCATTCACCGTAGTCAACTTGCTGGCATTCACATACGGAGGCAATTGAATATCATCAAGTTTGTTCTGCTCCTCGATTTCTTGTTGTCCTTGGTATGCATTCAAGAAATCTCTTTTGTCTGTCTTGGTCCTTCCTTCAGAAATCGACATCCCTACAAGCGAATCTTTTAATCGAATAATAGCACGCTTTATGAGTTCTTGGACGTCTTTGTTCAGAACCTTTTCTAGAAGCACAAAATGGAACTTGACGGAAGTCATGAACTGAACAATCTTATCCTCATCTGTTGAGGTGATAATGGTGTACATCTTGGTGTCGATCAAATCCTCTAATTTTGCAGCCAACACCTTAGCTGGTGCGTCCGAGTCAAGATACTTTGTTAATTGATAGTACGTATACATGGCATTTTCTTGGAGAACATCTGTTTGGGAATCTTGGTCCAAACTCCCTGTGTCGGGATAGCACTGGGCGTAGCATAAAAGACCAAGAACATCAATAGTGGTAGGGAACATCTCGTTGAAAAGCGACCAGAAACATTTATCGTAGATGCCTTTAACGAACAGCTGAATGGATGCGGAAACTTGCAGTTTGTTACTGACCTTGCTTCTATTGGTGTCAAACACAGTCTTGAAAAAGGTGGTGAGAGTGATTTTGAGCATCTTGGATGTAGCTTTTAACCATGCAGAAGTGGTATATTGGTTTCCTTCAATGGTGATATTTGTATCACTCAACCCATCGGGACTTTGTGTTTCCAGCTCAGGGTTTGTGCCTTTTGTTTGCCAAAGCTTATTCAATTCGGCCGGGTCTGTTTCTCTTTCTTCAACCTTAACTTTAAGCGTTTCGTCATTAAACACTTTAATGATGATTCCTCTTAAGAAATCAATCACCCTAGATAAAATGCTAAAATGGATGTTCTTATTGGTGGTGGTAAAGTTTATTACTGTTGAAGCCACTCCAGGGAAGATCTGTGCAAGTTGGCTGGGGGATATCACTTTCACAAATAATGTGTCCATTGTATCAATCACTTGTTCGACCGACTCTATATCTCTGGCCACGGACGTGTTTAAGATCGCTAGTAAAATCGATGATGTATCGCCTAGAAGTGACATACGCTTCATATTGCTATCATTGAAGTATTTGTTATCGAGATTGCTCACAATGGCTGAAATCACCTTGACTGTTGCAGCCTTAAACTCGATTGACTTGGAAGAAATGACTTTGTCGATATCTCCATTTTTCTTTACAAGAAAGCACACGAGCGGGTACATGTTATCGACCATTTTGTCTCCAAACACTCGATTCGGCACCCAGCAGTTTGTGATTAAAAATGATACAATGGTTAGCACCGGAACCACTGCGTTGTCTTCGAGATGGGGGAGTTTTAACACGTTTGAAACCGGGAAAAACACATAATCTGCGAGGTTGGCATTGAGATAGTAAAGTTCATTGTTTTGTGTATTGTTCTGGCGATGTTGGGTCAATTTTTGCGCCAATTGTTGTAGAGCAGGAACGAAATCACCCGGTTCTGGTGCAAGAACTGCCAGCGAAAGAGTCACGCAAGTGGGTTTTATTTCCAGAAAAAGCGACGACGATAGTCGTACCAGTATCTCTGTGTTATACTGGTCTGCTGCAGCAACAGGCACGCTGCCGCTGGAATTAACAACGGCACTAGACATTGGTAAGGTATTGCAGCTTTAAGATCTTTTGATATTCGCGGTCTCTAAACTACACACGCCGCTGCACATCTCAGACCCGTCAAACTTATGTCGCGCATACCGTAGCTGAAAAATTTTTCAACCCACAACTCACTGAACTCAACTATAAGTATGTATATAGCCTGAGTGCAGAGTTTAGGTATAAGAATCTTGAACTTGGAGTGATAATCTGGGCCCGGCTGTATACCCTGATACTCAGAGTATACATCCGCATTCAGATAAATCATTATTGAGCACCACCATTTTCAACAAATGGCCAGCTCTCGAGCATACAGATACCTTATACCGTGTGACACGTCACATCATGTATAACACAGTTCACAACACACGATTGGTGTTTATATGGATGACGTGGCATCTCCTCATGACTCCGCTTTACCGGACACTCATGAGATATACTAACCTCTAGAATGACCAGAACCTCCGTATTAGCCGATGCTTTAAACGCCATCAACAACGCCGAAAAGACCGGTAAAAGACAAGTGTTGATCAGACCATCATCTAAAGTGATTGTCAAGTTCTTGACAGTCATGCAAAAACACGGTATGTATATTTTCCCGAATTGATAACTGGATGGATTGATCGGTGTTCAGTCCCTTTCTGTCTTTTAAGTATTCGGCATATTAATGGAGGAATGCTTCTTACACAGTGGCTTGAGAATTCACTCTGTTCACTGTTTACTCTTCTCCGACAGCCTGAGTTTTTACTAACATTTGATAGGATACATTGGAGAATTCGAATACATCGATGATCACAGAAGTGGAAAGATTGTGGTTCAATTGAACGGTAGATTAAACAAATGTGGTGTGATCAATCCTAGATTTAACGTGAAAATTGGTGATATTGAAAGATGGACTGATAACTTATTACCTGCTAGACAGTTTGGATATGTTATTTTGACTACTTCTGCCGGTATTATGGACCATGAAGAAGCAAGAAGAAAGCATGTTTCCGGAAAGATTTTAGGTTTTGTGTATTAGTCAATGTATGATCGTGTATTAGTATTGTAGTGTCCTTCGGGTATAGATCCCCTTGCAGTGTCCTTCGGATATAGATCCCCTTGCAGTGTCCTTCAGGTACAGATCTAGAGCTCTTGCAGATACCGGGTTTAGGTTGTTGGAACGCCCAGATTGGACCTTTCGTTCTCTGACTCGATTCGAACTTTACTCTTCTCGCGCACCTCTCCACCATGCAAAAGGTCAAGTTCATTGCAACCACCCTTTCGTGGACGATACGAGCTGGATGCACGTTCCACCTCATCCACGAATATGTCTATGAGTTCACCGAGACCCGAGGAGAGTCTATGCTTCCCACCATCAACGCCCAGCACGATTACATCCACGCAATTAAAACCTACCGCTATGGACGAAATGTTGATATCGGCGATTGTATAGTGGCCACCAAACCTTCAGACCCGTCCCAAAGAGTGTGCAAGCGTATTACAGGAATGCCTGGGGATGTGATACTAGTAGATCCGTCATCGTCTCTGCTGCTAACAAACCTGCTTGCCGAGGCAGTCGAGCATGATGGGTACAACAAGTACATTAAAGTCCCTCAAGGTCACGTTTGGGTTACGGGTGATAACTTGTGCCACTCGCTTGATTCGAGGTCTTATTCTGTTCTCCCGATGGCCCTAATCAAGGGGAAGATTGTGGCGGCCAATTCGTTGGATAAGGGCTTTGTAGATGATCTGGGGAAGTTCAACTTGTGGAACTTCAGATGGCTTGGGAACAGCTTTGAGTAGAATGGTTGTAAGCAGGTGATGAGTCGAATGATTGTGGGCAGATGATGAGTAAATAGTGTAATATAATAATGGCCATGAGTCAGAATAACTGAACTATGAAGACAAAGAGTATATGGGTGAGAGAATAGATGAACAAATACGTAGAAAGTAGAGCCCTGAGTTATAGCAATACAAACTCACTATAGCCAAAGTAGAGCCTTCAGCTAGCATTACAAACTCACTAATAAATACTACCGCTGTCTATCTTCATGTTGTATTATCTACCTAAACCCTTCCAATACTTCTCAAGTACCCCAAGTGTCTCAAGGCCTTGCTGCCCAAAAAGGTGGCCAATAATCCCGCTTCAAAAGAATGCAAGAGGGTAGTGAATATAGAAGTACCTAAATAGTATCTGAAAAATATCACTTCAAGAGCGATCAAGGTAACAAAGAATGAAACATTGATACCAATTTGTCTAGGTGGAGTTCTCTTGACCAATCCATACATATCGTCTCCAATTTGGAAAATCCATACACCAATCAATCCAAAGAACACCACCAAGTTCAACCCTGAGAATAGGATAGGGAAAAATGGGTTGACGGTCTTTTCTTCACCTCTGAAAATGTGATGGATCTCTGGCTTGATTCCAACTCTTGGAGCCTTTTCATACTTGACCAAGGCCTTCAATTCATCAGAAGGAATAAGCTCACCCAAAGGCTTGTATAAGTTCGACTCGCCAGAATCGGCCACAATCAAGTTGATGAACACCTTTTCCAAGTTTCTAATACTGGCGGGCAATTTCGATACCTGGGTGGTCAATTTCAATGCCTTTTTGTTAAGGTTGAATTTCGGGAAGAAAGGAATGTCAAGACCTTTCCCGTCCCCAAAAGTGATCACCAATTGGTGTGGTTGTTTTGACACGTCTTCCAATTGCACCTCGACCTCGAGTTTATCTTTGGTAGACTCAAGAGAGAGTTGTTTGATTTCCTGGGTGGAAATTTCGCCATAGTGGAAGGATGCATCGTTCACCCTGACGGTGGCCAGAGATACCAGTACGGCAGCAGCCATTGAGGCGAATGCACAAACGAAGATGGTAGAGAGCTTCATTGTCGATTTTCAGTTTTGGCGCGAGTATCTTGAAGTAATGCGAATGCAACGTGAGGCTCAGTTATGTAGGAGTTGATATTGGCCTGGCTGTTTAAACAAAGTAGGCTGGTGGTTTGGATAACTCGAAGTATCACGAGAATGGGACCCTGGTCCAAAGCATTTCGGAGTTGACTATGACACAAGTTGACTGCTCAGCTTGAAGAACAGCAACGACCATTTAAGACCCCTGTATTTTGAACAGCCTGACGAATAGGATTGGTATTGTTACCATTCGAAAGATGAAGAGGATTGTCGATATGTTAGTGACATGGAGTGTTAGGCTTTTGCTTCAACTGGGTGTCTGGCCCAGTCTCTGACCAGTCTCTAAACTCAGTCTCTGACCAGTCTCTAAACTCAACCTCTGACTAGTCTCTGGCTAGTCTCTGGCTAGTCTCTTCTTGGATTGATCTGGTATTAATATGAATACACTGTACTATTTATTATTTTATTTATCACTTTCTTTGTACACTTGTTGTACCTGCCCAGCACTCATACTCTCCTGTAGCTTGCCACTGGGACATCACCAAGACCCGTTATCCATCTCGTCACTGAAACACCCGTCCAACTCAGCAGTGGTCCCTGACCTTATATCAACCGCCACGGCATTCCCACTCTTTGGCGCTACCACATACCCTTCCGAAGTATACATCAACGGCTGCATATCAGGCTCAACAGGGGCGGGTTTTTGTGTGATCCAGAAACAAAATCTCCCCAACCACTCGAAGCACCCGGGGGCTGAAACTGCTAGGACTGGCTTTACCATTATCACTACAGCCGCCGCAATAGACACTACAATAATAACAGGAATGACTATAGGGATCAATACCAAAAGGAACACAATGACTAGGCGTTAGTACGAGGCGTACGTGTTGGTGATATACTTACTGAATCCCAACAGAGTGGCTTGTCCCAAGAAGAATAAGGTCGAGCCACTAAGAAACATTGGCTGCAAATAAATAAATTGCCAAAATCACAAAACGAGCATGTTGGCAATAAGAACTGTGAATAAAGCGGCAATTTGTATGTTTTCTTGTATAACACAAGCCACGTATATATTGGTTACATGATCACACAATCAACCACCAACGTCACATTCTCCTGTTTTCGAACAAACTTGTATGGGTTCTTTTATATGGGTTTCTCACAAATTGCCTTCGCGCTACCATAATCTCTAATGCAGTTTCTAACTTCCAGAACACTCATCTACATCAGGGTGGTTCTCCTTTTCACGGCCGCGTTCTGGCTCGTCACCGACCCCAAGTCGTTGATACACTCCAACTTCATTCTTCTTTTCGGGGAAGCAATGAGACTTCCAATTATTCCCGTCGATGAACACAGCCCATACAACGGACTCATCGGATTATTCATTTCGCTCAATGCGTTGTCAGACTTGATTCCAGCATTGGCCGACAACATAGAACACTTTGAGACGTTGGTGCCAGCCAGATTGTTTGTTTATTTCTTGTTGGGCGGCTATACTTATTTGATTGAAGATAAAATCCTTAGTAATAACGTAACGTTTGTCTACGCGTTTGTTGAGGTTTGGATCAACTTTTTGATTTATACTGACTTGAGGGAAGAGAAGTACGTGAGGTTGAAGGAGTACGTTGCTGAGCATGGAGAGGAGATGCAGAGAGAGGCGGGCGAGCAGATCAGAATTATCGAGGATTAGGGGTTTAGTGAAAGTACATGAATATATACTGTATTTGGTTGAGTGTAGATGTAGTTGTTTGGTTGGGTGTAGATGTAGTTGTTTGGTTGGGTGTAGATGTAGATGTGTATTTGGTTGGATTACTGGATGTGTTTTGGCTGGTATTACCTCTTGTTGGTCTGGTATAGTCACCATGTATTTTTCGAGTCTATTCACATAAAAACTTCTGGATAGACCAGTCTATCGATTGGTCAATTTCGGTGAAATCATTGAACGTCAACGTCAACACATTGATTCCCTGCTCGTTGGTATCCAAATGCTCGAACTTTTCAAACTTGATCACCTTCAAATGAAGTATAGAGTTGACAAATATCTCACTCGTTGTCAAGTCTATATCGATTTTAAGAAACTTTTGATTGTCCAAGTTCCTTAAAACAAGCTGGAATTTGGATAATGGTTTTTCTGTTGACTTAACAAACGGTGATTCGATCGACACTAGATCTTTGATATTACTATTCTTTGTAATAGAAGTGTCGATCTCCACTTTGCTACTATACTTTTCCTTTGTTTTACTTATTAGACCGTCAAGTTCACTAATAAATGCCTCATGTTTCATATGGCCAATCAATGGCCGTAAAATCAACGGATGGGAATTGCTCTGTTTAAACTTGGTGAAGTTGGTGGGGATCTTTTGCTTAAGATTAAGATTATACTTGAAGTATCCACACAACATGATTTTAAGATAGTTGAGGATCATTTGACACTTCCCGTTTCCTTGGATTCGACTATCATCGAATAGCCCTTGACCTTCAGCTTCACTTTCTTCGGTGGTCTCATCATACGCAATAGCCTCTATTTCTATGATCTCGTTGTTAACTTCTAGAATGATTTTGTCAGATATTATCAGCACATTGTAGTTAATCAATGTCCTGGCTTCTCGTATCAACTGGTAGAATAAGTCCTCTTCGAAAATAAAAAACCGTGCTTTCTCAATATCACTGATAAGATTGTCTGAGGAATCACTAATGTCAAACTTGAACAGGGACTGGCCCGTCAACATGTACTCATCGTCCACCTTACTCAAGATCTTAACCCGAACGTATTTGAAAGTCTTGCTAACGAGTTTTTTGTTCGACTCCAAAACTGGCGTAAATGAAAGCTCCCCAGTCTTCGGGTTCCGTCTTAATATCGCTATACCTTTATCGTGATAAGAAGATCCCGAGTCGCCATAACCGTATTTTACCCCTATAGCCTTTGAATTATCTAGTGGATCTCTCGTCTTAATAAGAATCTCCCTGTTGCTCAAAACACGATTTATCATGTTCCAGTACACTTTCTCTTTCAGAACTTGCAGGCCCAATTCTTGTTGTTTACTTTTGAAAAGCGACTTGATTTTCCCAAGTGACTCGTACTTCCAACCCTGGCCCATTTTTTTAACATTTGGCTCACTAGCGCCTTGTTCAGCTATTAATCTATCTGTATTGTACGAACCCAACGGGGCGTTTTTGGATAAATGGGGAGAAATTGTGGACTTGGCAAGATTTGGTTTGGTGGTACTCAAAAGAAGCGAAACAAGGTCTAATGCTAAGGATGTTTCATTAAGCGCCAAGTTGATGTTCTTGCTGAGGTCCATTTTAAGCTTGTGAATCTGGTCGAGATCCGTATCGCCATCTGTCAGGCCAGTCTCCGGCACCAAGCCGTCAGGAAGTGGGTCGAGTGCATCCTGGTCTGATTGGGAGTCTAAAGTTGAGTCCTTATTGTCATTTATTTCTTTTATGAGCAGTTCTTCGCTGAGAGATAGAAAGCTTTTGCGCTCCAAAAGGATCTTTGGAATGACTTCAGCGATTGAAAAATCATCTCTAAGAGGTTAGTAAGGGTTGATTGAAGAAGGTCGAGTTACATACTCCTTGTGGATGAATGGATCTTTTGATCCGTTGAATAATTCGTCCTCTACCTTAACACGAATAGAGTGTTGCATGCTGAGAAGTGCGCGAATACAGAAGTAGATTTTGTAGATACTAATGGAGAGCGTAGATTGTAAACTAGCTAAGATATTTAATCCATGAACTCATCTAAGTCGCCTTCTTCAATGGCCTTCAATAACTCGAATTCGTCTTCAAAAGTCTCTTGGTTTTTATTTAAGTCCTTCAAGTTTTCAGATGGATACCTCATGGATTTAACAGAATCGTTGTGTAAGCTCAAACAGAACTTGATTCTTTGATCGAATTCTTGTTGGGGCAATTTGGTGGAGTATATATCCAATAGTTCTTTTGATTGCATGAACCCCTTTTCGTGGTTGATGGTAGCTTCTATGACCCCGTCTCTAATGGCTTTGGCTACTATATACTCAGTCAGTTCTTCTGAATCCAAATGTAATTTGATACAAATGTCTTTCAACGAGATTTTAGAATAAGACAAGGAGATGATTCTTATACCGGTTTTGATGACGTTTTGATGTAATCTCGATACTAATGAGTAATTATCGTCATTTACAAAATCAGCCTTATACTTTGTCAACACCCGGTCAAACAACTTCAAGTCACCTAATTTAACTGCTCTGGTGACTTGGAAATACGGCTCAAGGTTCCATCCATTTGTCTTAAAGACCTTCAATTCAGGCACATCACCCATCAAGAGTTCAATTATAATATTCAACTTGGTGGCACTTTGGATGAATCCCACGGAGAACTTGGTTTGTGGGGATTTTCTAATGGCAGTGATGCAACACTCATTGGCGAGCGAGTAGTTCAACTGAATGGCATGGATTCTGGCCAAATAATAGTAATATCTAGCGCCCAATGAAGTGTTTGCTTCTGATGGGAACTCTGACTTCTCTACCAAATTCAATGCTTGATCGATATCTTTTGTCAACAAGTAGTTCCTCAATAAGATGGTGATTATCGATGCCACTGTCTCTGTGTCGTGTCTCAAAGTAGCTGAACGTAAACCATACAACAATTCAGGGCGAATTGAGTATAAATCATTTACAAGCTCTTTTGTTCTAGAGATGTAAAACCAGATTTTGGCTTGCAAAAAGTCCAAGGATCTGAGGTTATACACCTTTAAGACCTGGATAACGTAGCCATTGAATTCGTCAAGCTTTTTCAATTCTTGAGTATCTAAAAGGTAAATTTGCACGAGTAAATGAAGATACAAGTCAATTTCTGGGAAAAGGTCAAAAGACTTATCAACGTCCAGGTCGGATGCCACAGCGCCCGTGGCAGCAGCTGGGGGAAGATAGTTATGGATGTAAGCTCTTGAAGCTACTGAGCCGTAAGCTTTTGAAATGACCGCTACGAGTGGCGATACGTCTTGTTTTAAAGAGCGCCTTAAAGCGCCAAGACCCCTGAAAAGTTTGGTGATATAACGATTGTCGAAAGTGGAAGCCACCTTCTTCAAGAGCATGAAGGACTGCTCGATTTCGGAGGCCACGTCGGGTTGTTGAGTTTGGATATCTTCCATGTTGCCACTGAGAAAGATAAGTTTCGCGAGATTGATCTAGTCGCGACTGAGGGAAGTTGGAAAGCGGTGTTGGAGATGGGATGGGAGCGGGATGGGATGGGAGCGGGATGGGATGGGAGCGGGATGGGAGCAGAGATGGAGACGGCAATAGATACGAGGATGGAACGGTGGTGTAAGTTGTAGGAAATGTAGGAGGACGAATATATATTTATAGGTAAGTACTATTCGTTTCAAGCAGTAGTTATCGTATGCTAGTCCAATAGACCAGAGTGTTGATTGTACTAACTTCTATATGACTGCTTTCAATTATCAATTCTTGTATATACGAAACACTCTATTGCTATCTACCTAGAACAATAGACTATTCTACACATCTAACAACACAGATTGGATTGGCCCAGGTTCAAAGACTGCCCCCTCAAGTTCACGTTCAGCTTGCTATTGGCCCCTTGGTTAGCAGCGGTGTTGCTGGTCATCTGAGCCTTGATTTGTCTAGCCATGGTATAAAATGCTTGTTCCACATTGGTTGAAGAAAAAGCAGAGGTCTCCAAGAATGGGATATCCAATGCATCGGCAAACTCCTTAGCAGCAGTGTATTCCACCACCTTCTTGTCGGATAAATCAGCCTTATTACCCACCAATAACTTCATGACTCCGCTGGTAGCATACCTATCGATTTCTTGTAACCATTGTTTGACGTTATTGAAGGATTCCTGATCGGTCACATCATACACAATAATGATTCCATGGGCACCTCTGTAGTAGGAGGAGGTGATGGTTCTGAACCGTTCTTGGCCAGCGGTATCCCAGATTTGTAATTTAATAATTTTACCGTCCAATTCGACACTTTTGATCTTGAAGTCAACACCGATGGTGGAGATGTAATCGGGGATGTAGGAGTTTTCGGCAAACCTGAAAAGAAGACAGGACTTTCCAACACCGGAGTCGCCAATTAATAATAACTTGAACAAGTAATCGTATTCGTTATTCATCTTGGTAAACTTGTTATGAAATAAGGAGTTTTGGATGATGGGCGCGCGCGCACGACGAGCGAAGAAGCTAGGATAAGCAAGGAGACGGTAACGAAGGAGAGGGTGAATGGAGAGGAGCTGGCGGGAGGGGAGCTGATGGGAGAAGAGGTGGCGGGAGCGAAGAGGAATGGGATTTAACGGGAGAAGTCATGACAACATGGGTGCGTATGTGTCTTGTGTTTAGGTATTGTGTAGGTATGTTTCTTTTGATTTGTAGTTGACGTCTGAGTCTGTCACTCTGAGTCTGTCAGGTCTGAGTTGGTCTCAGTCCCATAGAACCTTCTCCAACTGTCGCCCAACTACCTCCAACTATCCTAACTATCCCAACTATCTCCAACTATCCCAACTATCTCCAACTATCCCAACTATCTCCAACTATCTCTCTTATGGAGCTGCCAGTTCCTTGTTTAATGCCAGCTTTAACGGCCCACGGCGTTCTAACAACTGACGTCGTACACATACTGGATCTGAACTGCCACTTATCTTCCGCCTACTTAGCTCGTTGTTTATTCGTATGTTTACTGCATATTCACATTTACACCATATACATCGTGATGTACTGCCAGTGTCACTGCCAGAGCAGTCTCGTCTAGTCAGTCTTGACAGCCTTAGTCTCAAACACCGGCTCGTCCTTTTCGATCTTCTCAGCTGCCTCTTTTGCAACCTTCTGTGGCAGCTTCTTGGCCAACTTCCGTGCAATCATCACCATCTTGTAGAACCAAAACACATTCAAGAGATCCAATGCCGAGTTCAAGGTCAATAAGCAGACCGGGAAGAACGGATGGACCAGCCCCCAGGTCTTGAACATGTCTATGGCCACGATTCCTACCGCATAGAACCCCCATACGATTCTAATTCCAAAGAACGTCGCCAACAACAAGATCCCGTTCACCACCACCACCTTCTGGGGAATAAAGCCTGCTGGCAAGTGGGAGGCAAACCAATTGATGTTGACAAACGGAGTCGACAACTCAAAGAGCAAGAAATTACCCACCCATGGTAAACAGTATGGTTTGAGGGTGCTTCCAAACGCATACAAGGCGGCTATTCCATGGAACAAAAAGCTGAATCCAAACAGCTGGAACCACCAAAGACACACCACCACGTCCCAGATGAAGTAGCCCGTGGCAAGCGCTGCCACAAGCCCGCCGTAGGGAGTGTACCCCAACAACGATGCGTATGGGTCCTCGAGTCTATTTTTGTAGAACGGATTGTTAAGCATGGGCAAGGTGGTGGAGATGGAGATCACACACTGGACCTGCGAAACCACGTGGATGTCGAAGTTGACTCTGCTACGTTTGTTAAGCAGGGTATAGTTTGATCCCAACCAAGCACGGCAGATGTGCGGCGAGAGCAACTGGATGGCGACGTAGAAGGCAAACAGCGCTGCGATCTCGTGCCAATGGGCGGCGTAGTAGTTGGTGGGCGCTGCAGGGAAGGGGCGGTACTTGAGGAACGGGTCCTGGTGGAACACAGGCACCTCGAACGGTACGAGATCCAAGATCAGAAACATTGAGTGAGGTGCGAAATAGCCGCTTGGGCTGGAAAAGTTGGGACGGCCGGGTTTTTGTGTAATTGCAAAACCGACATTGAGAGCGTGAAAAATGATGTCGTGTTGGGAACCAGTCGGAATAGCATGAGCGGGTAGCACGAGTCGGAATAGCACGAGCGGGTAACACGAGTCGGGATAGCACGAGCGGACAACACGAGTCGGAATAAGAAACGGCATTTGCAAGTTGTGGTCCTCGAGGCTAACATGTAAGTTGTGTCCGGAATCTGGGTGGCTTGGGATGGATAGGCCCCCCGGAGGTAATAGTGTGGATCCGGTTTGGGTGAAGTTCCGACTGGTCGCATAACTTCCTCGCTCCCTCGTGGAAAAATTTCATTCAACCATGCCTTTTGACCTTGTCTGCTTAGGAAACCCATTATTAGACCTTCAATTAGATGTCGAAAAAGACATCCTCACCAAGTACGACTTGAAGGACAACGACGCCATTTTGGCCGAGGAAAAACACCTTCCTATTTTCGACGAAATCATCAGTAACCCAAAGTTGATTCTCGTGGCTGGAGGTGCTGCCCAAAATACCGCCAGAGGCGCCCAGTACATTCTTCCTCCAAACAGCGTCACCTACTTCGGTGCCGTTGGAAATGATGTATACAAAGACAAGTTGAATGCCGCCAACGCCCAATACGGCTTGAACACCAGATACATGATCGATAAGGAGCATGAAACCGGTAAGTGTGCTGCATTGATCTATCAACACCACAGATCGTTGGTCACCGACTTGGGCGCTGCCAACCACTTCAAGCCAAGCCACTTGGACGAGCCAGAAAACTGGGACATTGTCAAAAATGCCAAAGTCTTTTACATCGGAGGATTCCACTTGACTGTTTCCGTCGATGCTATCACCAAGTTAGGTAAGCACGCTGCTGAAACCAATAAGCCATTTGCTTTGAACCTCAGTGCTCCGTTCATCCCTCAATTCTTCAAGGACCAATTAGCCCAATCAATTCCATACGCCGATTACATTATTGGTAACGAATCTGAAGCCGCTGCCTTTGCTGAAGCCAATGGCTTGGAAAATGATGTCGAGGCGGTTGCTAAGCACATCGCCAAGTTGCCAAAGGTAAACGAATCCACTCCAAGAACCGTGATCTTCACCCAAGGAACCGAAGAAACCATTGTTGTGTCCCACAACAAGAAGACCGATTCTTATGACGTTAAAAAGTACCCAGTTGTTTTGTTAGAAAGCGAAAAGATCGCAGACACCAACGGAGCTGGTGATGCCTTTGCTGCTGGTTTCATTGCCTCGGTTGTGCAAGGAAAGGACTTGGAAAGCAGTATTCTGGTTGGTCAATGGGCTGCTAAGCTTTCTTTACAAGAAGTTGGTCCATCCTTCCCATTCCCAAAACAAACCTATGCTTAGGCTGCCCATGGGTGACTAGGCACGGGTGACTTAAAGGTGTAGATATTTTCTTCAACATGTATATTTAGATCGTGCAGTTCATAATTCAACATTCTGCACAGAAAGACCATATAGACCATATAAACTTAATGCAAGCCACTCGGCGACGATGACTCAATGCTACGACTGGCTGTCTGCTTTCTATTCTGCTCTCTACTCTCTATTCTGCCCTCTACTCTCTATTCTTTAGTCGCCTCTACTCTGTTCTGCCCATTCTCTACTTCTACCTCCCTCCTCTCCATATACTTCTATCCTCCTCATCCCCATATACTATCCCTCTCCATTCTTCTATCCTCCTCCATTCTTCTATCCGCCTCCATTCTTTACCTTCCCTCGCTCGCTCTCATCATTCCCACGCGGTAATTTCGCATCTCATCGATGGCCGTGCTGAAAGACCACTACTACAGACTCGCCAGCGACGTCCCGCAAGAACGGCTCGACGCAGCCATAGCGTTGATAAAAGATCTCACCGACCACAACAACCAGGCGGACTGGGACTACGCCTTGACCAGACTCATCAAGGGTCTTAACACCACCAGACAGAGCGCTCGATACGGCTTTTCCATGGCTTTGACAGAACTCTCGCAAGTGTTGATCACCAACGACTCCTACGACTTGTCTGTTTCGTCCTTCATCGAGAGGGTCTTGTCCACCATTGAAATCAAGCCGCAGATGAAGGGCAAAGAAGAAAGAGCTGCTTTGTTCGGAAGAATGTTTGGTTTACAGAGCTTGATCAACAACCAAATCATCTTCAATGAAAAGCTTTCTTCGGAGGCCGACGTGTTCAAGTTCGTAAGCTGCTTGCTTGAAATAGCATCCCTGAAGTCCTGGCTCAGAGAAGCAACCATTTTCACCGTATGTTCGTTTATCAAGCAGTGTAAATTGAACGATAAATTGGTAAGTTTTTTGTTGGAAAAGACCTCCAGCTTGGGCTTGACGTTATCTTCCGAAGGCATTGCCATTTACTTATCTATTCCTGCTGATCTTAGAAGCAAAAACGGCCATTCAATACAGGGATATAATGGCTGGAAAGGCTATGATCCACTTGCTAAAGGTAACCTTCCAACGCTTGCCAAGGCCTTGAAAGATGTCGAGGTTGTGGATGAAGAAAAGGCCGACAAGGAAGGTTCAAAAGAAGCCAAACAAAAGGGATCCTGGTCTCCTAGGGTTCATTTCGTGTGGGATTTGATTATTGCTTCGCTTATGGAAGACAAACAAGACCCGTCCCCGAAAAAGAAAAGGAAGGCTTCCAACAAAAACCCTATCAAGACAGAAGGATTTATCACTTTGAAAGAGTTCTGGAAAGCTGTGGTGGATGAGAGCTTTTTCGCTGATAAGGCATCCCATGAGAGAAAGTTTTGGGGGTTTGAGCTTTTCATCAAGGCTTTTCAAATGGTTGGCTATGACCAGGTAGAATACCTTTTCACACCCAACTTCTTACGGTGCCTTATCAACCAGTCGGCTCAGTCAAACAGGATGTTGAATAAGATCTCTGTGAAAGCATTAGCTTGTATCAAACAAGAACTGATCAAAACACCCTTGAAAGCTCCATTTACTCTAAGCTGTTTGATCGATCCTGCTCATGGAGGCTGCTGGAACTTCGATTTGGTCACCAAAAGCAAAACAACAGAATCTTTACTTAATTGTCTTAACGATAAACACGATGATGCTAAAAACGTGTTGGTGTTGGAAAGACTTAGATCAGTTTTGATCGACCAGTTCAACGCTTCGTTACAAGCAGAAGAGCTGCAAGAGGAGTTGAAAAAGCCTAACGATAACATCCAGAAATGGTGTTTGAACCTGTTGCTCCAGCTCATACGAGGAAACAAACAATCTATCGGTCCATGGGTTGAAGAAGTCTTGAACCTTTTGATTCAACATGGGTTTTTCAAAACCAACAAAAACGTATCAATAAACACCAAGAACTTGTGTCAAGATAGATTAAACTCGATACTTGGTGATATAATCAATACCAAGGAAAGAGGCATGTCTTGGTCGTTATACTGTATCAAGTATATCAACAAACTTGAAGCCACTCCGGGCTTTGAGCTCATCCAAAACTTTGACGACGAGCTTGCGCAAGTCAAACAAGAATGCCAGCACCTTTTACAGACAGTCGAAGAAATGCTGGCCTCTTCATCTCAGGATAAGGTGTACAGTTTTGAGTTATTGTTCTCCATGGTTCTTCTCCAGATATACATGGGAGACGAAGACTCGTTTTCGGTGGTGAATGAGTTGAAAGTGTGTTTTGAAAACACCTTTGAGGAACAAGACCAAGATGTTGACTCTGCGGTTGTGATGACAGAGATTGTGTTATCGTTTATTTCCAAGAAGTCTGTGTTGCTTAGAAAGTTCTGTTATATTGTGTGGGAGTCGCTTCTTTGCCAGAAGGATGAGCTGGGACAGTTGAGGGTGAATGAGGACTGTTTGCAGTTATTGTTTAACATTTTGACTGCCAAGGAGAATAAGGAGGGCCAGAAAAGCTTGTTTGATGAGGAGGGAGATTTGGCAGAAGGTGACGAAGGTGAAGGTGACGATGAGAGTGAAAACGATGGAGAAGGTGACGATGAGAGTGAAAACGGCTCGGACAAGGATGACAAAGACGACTCGGACTCGGACTTATCTGACTCCGACTCTGACAACGCCAAGTCCGAAACAGATCAAGTCGATAGAGAAACTAACATCAAACTTGCCCGTGCCCTTGGAATCCCTACTAACCAAACCGGAGAAGTCAAGTTTGAAGACCTTAGTTCGGGCGATGACGACTCTTCTATGGACGAGCCTTTTGCCGACGACGACGAGATGTTTGCAATGGACGACCAGCTTTCCCAAATCTTCAAAGAGAGAAGAAACATCTTGAGCACCACAGAAACTGGAAATAAGAGAAAAGCAGACGTAGCAGAAGCCAGAGAACAAATGGTGTTCTTCAAGCACAGAGTACTAGATTTGCTTGAAATCTTGGCCAAAACCCAGCCAGATTCCTTCCTTAATTTTGCGATGGTGAAGCCTGTGATCATTCTTATCGGTTTGACTCTCGATAAAAATGTGGGCACAAAAGCCCATAAGTTGTTGAAAGCCAAGATCTCCAAAACAAAGCTCTCCCCGAACGATGATGCCGACCCCCAAATTGCACAAGCCCAAGCTGCAGATTTGCTCGAGTTGCTTCACTGGGTCCATGCCGAAGCTACATCCACTAAGTCGTCGAACCATGCCCATGGTTTAGCTTGCAACAGCGCGAGTCTAATGATTGCAAAAAACATCGTTACCCTCGACCCCCTGCTTGTCAACACTGTTATCGACGTTTACACAGGGAGCATGAAACAGTGGGTGTGTGAGTCCAAGAGCCGTGCCCAGCCGTCGTTCTTCTTCGACTTCATCAACTGGCTCAACACCAGAAGACAAAAGTAAATACTGTAGATAGTAATAAAAGTCGCGATGCCAAATCGCGAATTGAAACCAAGCGCGGTGTAATTGAAGATTCAGCCAGGCAGCATACCATAGAACAAGAAAGTTCCGAGGCAGATGGACGTTTCCAAGCTCGAGATCCAGACAGACAAGAGCCACAAGCGGATCATCAATGGCCAGTACCGGATTCTCCGGAAAATCGGAGAGGGCCAGTCAGGGAAGGTGCTATTGTGTGAGAGAGTCCCACAAAAAACCCGTGAAAAATACGTGGCAATCAAGACCATAAACCGTATAGACAAAACGAAGCTCATCACCAAGACTTATCTAAGCCACATGACCAAGATCAAGCGAGAAATCCAAATCATGAAAGAGTGCAACCACCCCAACGTCGTCAAGCTATACCAAGTGATTGACGACTTGAAGTACGACAAAATCCTCTTGGTGTTGGAATACTGTGGCAGTGGAGAAATAGACTGGAAGAGGTATAACCACTATGTAGAAAAACAGAAGCCCCAGGGGCTCACCATCAACAAAATACTCCGGGATGTCACCAATGGCTTGGAGTATCTACACGAGTACAAGGGCATTATTCATCGAGATCTCAAGCCGTCCAACTTGTTGATAATGGACAACACCATCAAGATCAGTGACTTTGGAGTGAGTCTCATTCTCGAAAACAACGCCAATGACGCAAAAGAATTGGGGAAATCAATGGGAACGCCGGCGTTTTTTGCACCCGAATTGTGTCAGTTTGTCAACAATCGTCTTTCCATGATCAATGATGTACAGCATAAGAAGATCGATAAACGCATCGATCTTTGGTCTCTAGGAGTCATCCTCTACTGCTTGATCTTCCATGAGTTACCGTTTAACGGCAAGAACGAGTTTGGGTTGTTCAAGAATATCGTCAACAAAGAACTCAAATACCCCAAGATCAAGTTTAGTTCCACCTCAACAGAAGCCGACCGGAAAGAGCTGGATCTCCTCCAGGACTTGATCTCCAAGATCCTTGTCAAAGACCCGAACCACAGATTTAGCGTCAAAGACATAAAAGACCATGCATTCACGTCGTTTGATCTAGACGTGGCCCAGACGCTCGAGTTCAAGCGTTTCAACGACAGCATCATCAACAACCAGTTGGGGTTGTCCAATAAGATCAAAAAGTTCTTTGGAGGCAAGCCCATGGAGAACGTCAACCCTATCAAGCTACAAAAGCACCATGGTGATGATTACATGCATTTAGAGCCGGTGGACGATTTGTTGGACAGTTATTTCGACAGCTCCTCCATGGGGTCGCTTGAAAGCGACGACGAGGACGAAGGAGATGTTTTTACGGAGGCAGTGGCTCGGGGAATGGTGTTCAACGATCGGGCGAAGCCAGAACCACAGGACAATGAGACAGGGGAGAGAAAGCCTGACCCAGAAAGCGACACAAACGAACCAGTCTACGACCTCCAACCACCCAAAGATCGGGCTAAACAGGCTCCCCGTCTCCATGAACGTGTAGCTCCACCTCCAGCATTAACATTCCAGCCATTCAACTTCAAGCCAAAGTCTCCGGTCAAGGTTGGCAGTTCGACTCCGCTAGCACCTGTGTCGACTCCGCTCTCGGCCAGCTCCACGATCTCGAGTGCCTCGAGCATTCTGAGCGGCCACATGGTGACGCTTGGGCCCAGCTCTCCCAGCGTAGCGAACGCAGCGTTCTACAGTCCTACAAGAACGTTCTTTGAGCGGATCAATACCATGAACAACCACACCATAAGTGCACTATCCTCACCGCCCAAGGGCCGTAACTCAGAGAAACTAGACTTGGAGCCGCCGTCCATCTTCCGTAGCAGACAGTCGTCGGTGTCGAGCACAGGAAGCCGCAAGAACAGCTTTGGCAGTCCGTTGATGCGGATCACCAGCAGCAGCTCGTCGTTGAATTTGAACGGGTACTTGACCGACGGGAAGTACGACAGTGCCGACAGTGGGAGAGCCAGTGGCAGAGACAGTGGGAGAGACAGTTCAGTAGGAAGTGAAGTAGAAAGTGAAGGCGACAGCGAGGAGGGAGAGACGACGTTCACCCTCGACACCGAGACCAAGCTGACATATAAGGATATGAGCAGCTACCTCGACAACCTCGACTAGGCGAAGTAGGGATTGAAGAGTCGACGGAGTGCCGAAGAATTGAAGCGAGTTAATGGAACATCTGATGGTAACTTCACCAGATGATGTAAGTGATTATCAGGCACCGTGATCAATAAACGAGTAAATGGTACAGTCTAGTGCATAGCCGACGATCCTGGGTTGGTATATGAAGGCACATAATGGTGAATAATGCACGGCAGGTTATGAAGGTGCTAAATTCGACTAATGAGTTAAGCGAGATCGACGTGTGGAGAGACGACGGTTGTCAGGCGGACAGGGGCCATGATTGCCGGGGGTGTTTACTCGGCCACGAGGAAGCACGCAGATGCTCTAAAACATGCTGTAAAAGCTTTCCCATAAAGTATTAGCCCTCGAGCCAGGCAATCTGAAACAGCGTGTTTGTTTACATTTGGAGGCCAATGAAACGCGCCGCGGTTCGAGCCCTTGGGTCTAATTTCAATTCTCTGCATGAACAATACGCACATCGAATGTCGCATTACCCGATCCAGCCATTGATAAAAACATAAATAGTCGGCCAGCCGATGAGATGCACGGATGAGGGTGCAGTTGCGTGCAGGCAGTCACCTTTACAGTTGCAGGTGCAACTAGGTAGCGACCTGGCTACCATGCAGTGACTGCCGTGCGTGAGCGTGATGTAAGATCCCCGTTAGGTGGCAGTAAAAAATATAACTAGCATACGCAGTACCTGGAACCAGTAGATAGTATCTTAGTATACCATAATAGCATTCATATTAGATCATGTAGTATCGTCAGCCTTAAAGCACCTTGAAAACCTTTGCTACCAGCACTAGCCCCAATGCCTCCACATCAGCACCACAGTCTACACCCCTCGGATTGCTACTGGCGCGCATTGTAAATACAAACAAAAAATAAAAAACCTGGAATTAGTAGTTTAAAAGTCACCCATTCCCTCCCAATTTTATTGTGGTTGCTTCATCCTAGCTCATCACGATACATTCCTTTAATACTTCATTCATTTAATCAACCCTATTTCTTTAATTCTCATGTCCAATAACTTATCCATCGAAAAGCGTAATAGACCTTTGAGCAGTTTCCTCGAATCCCCTGCTGACGATGTAAGTCAGTTCCTTCAAAACCAATTAAATAACGACTACCTGTCCGATGAAGACGTCCCGTTTGACACGCCCAGCAGCAGGAAGACTAAAGTCGTGCTGACGCTGCCGTTGGTGTCACGTAAACCATTTCGTAACATCTCCAATATGATGCTGAGCGGTTTGAGGAGGTTGGGTTCCAAGCGGTTTCTTAGAAAGGAGAAGCGGAACGATCCAGAAGAACAGAAGCCAGCGCCGAGTAACTTGAGAGTAAACGATACAAGGCCAGCGCTGAGCGACTCAAGGCAAGCGCTGAGTGACTCAAGACAAATTGATGGAGTCGACTCCGGCAAAATCGACCTAGACGGCGATATAGACGCCAACACCACCGTGTCAACCATCGAGGACTTGGACATCAACGACTACGAAGATGCTAGTGCTGGCGCTAGCAAATCAAAGTTCAACTTTGTCAGTTCTCCGACCTCCAAAACAAACCGTACGCTTCGTAGGTTCCATTCCATGTACCAGACATCCAAAGAGAAGGATGTGGTTTTCCATGACGATAATTCACTTTTAAAACACTCAAATATCAAATACTTTGCTGGCGACTCCGACCTGATCCCTAGAATTGATCTGGAATCATTCTATAAACTTGCCCATCACCAGTACACCCATAAGTTTGATCAGATCGTGGTTGTGGACTGCAGATTTGACTACGAATATAACGGGGGCCATATAAAGGATGCAATTAACATCACAGATAAACAGCATTTGGAAGATACATTCATAAACAGCGATAGTTATAGAAACTCCAAAAGCCTTATCATCTTCCACTGCGAGTTTAGTATCTATAGAGGTCCTACCATGGCTTCTCATTTGCGTAAGTCGGACCGGATCTTGAACTTGAACAACTATCCGTACTTGAGCTATCCAGATATTTTGATCTTGGATGGCGGGTACCTGAAGTTCTATGAAGGTTTCAAGTCCCACTGCTTCCCTCAGAACTACGTGGAAATGAAAGACACCAAACACATCAAAAAGTGTAATAGCGATTTAGATAAGTTCAGATCATTTTCCAAATTGAATGAACATAACCGATCCAATAGTTATAACACCATAACCCTGCATGCGGAGAACTTGAAGATTTTGAAGAGACAAAGATCTTCAACCAATTTCAGACCGAACGAAGTAAAGTTGACTAGGTCATCCACGTTTTCTTATTCAAATGACTTGGTTCAACAAGAAGAGTTCCTTCCACCAATGACTCGGTTTTCCAAGCTCAATCTGTCTTCAAATTCTATCAACTCATTGAACAGTTCATTATCTGAATTGTCTACATTCTCGTCTCATGAATCTTCCGATACAGCTTCTATCACAAACAGTCCTATCCTAGAAATGGCTGAGTTCTTCGAATCTAGTTCTAATACCAGCTCGTCATTGAATTTGGCCAAACAAAAGAAAAAGAAACCTTCTTCAATGTCAAAGACTATTGAACCTGAGTTTACTTTCCCTAAAGGACCACTGAAGTCACCGGAATATTCGAAGTTCCCAGAATCTATTAGCTCAAAAGCTCCGGATTCAAGAGGACAAGATCGGGAGCACGCAAGAATCCCTGAAATCCCTGTGTCGGCTACTCCTTTCAAGAAGAAGAATCTCACTGTTATCACTTCATCCAATAGCATGGGCACTATCAATTCGAACATCATCACCGTACCACTCCATCACAATAAGCATAATTCATTAACATCACCAGTTACCAGTTCTCCATTGTCAAACATGACTCCCTTGCCTACCCCCATGTCTACAATCGAAACATCTATCACCCGTCATAATAGAACTCAATCGATCATTGACCCTATCAATGATACACCCGTGGACTTTCAAGTTCCTTATTATAAAAAACCAGGCCGTGCCCTGCAATATTTGGATTAATAGCATTAATACATTTCATACCACTAGTCTAATCACTTCTCGCTTTTATCACATTCCTATTACCTACAAGACAACCTTAAAACATAATACGTTTATAAATACTCATACCTACAAATTAGCCTTTTCACTAAGTAACTTAATAGCAGCATTGTTAATAGCAATGGTACCTCTTTCCACAACATGGGTTTGGAAAATAACAACATCACCTTGTTTCCAAGCCTTGACCTTCAAGGTTTCGCCTGGGAAAACAATACCAGTGAATCTACCCTTGATTTCATTGAAAGCTCCAAACTTGTCCAATAATACCTTGGCACTCAAACCATAAGTACACATACCGTGTAAGATAGGCTTGTCAAATTTGGCACCAGCAGCGAAAGCTGGGTCAATGTGCAATGGATTTCTGTCACCAGTCAATCTATATAAAGCAGCTTGATCAACGGAAATCTTGATTTCAGTTTCAAAGTCTGGAGAGCTTGATGGAGCATTGAATTGAGAAGTGGCAAAGGTCTTTCTTTCACCGTAACTCTTTGTTTCACCTTCACAGTTTCTAATAAAGTAAGTGGCTTCGTTGGAGAAGACTGGTTCACCTGTTTCAGCATCAACAGATTTAGATCCATGCACAACAATGGTGTTGGTACCCTTTTGGGTGACAGCTAATGGAGAAAAGGTGGTCTTGATACTAGCTTCGGTAGGAATTGGGAACTGTTCTAACTTGATGTAGTGTTCTCCGTGTAACAAGAGCATTGGGTTGAAGTTCTTCAACAACTTGCTGAAAGATAATTGAGAAGCAGTAGAATTGAAAGTAGCCAAGTGACCGAAGGTTGGGATGACTTGGAAATCGCTATCGTTTTCGTAGACGTATTTCAATTCATTGGCCTTAGCACCAATGGCAACGTTATATAAGATGACTTCTCTGTCGGAGTAGTGGAAAATTGGATCTTCCTCGTCTTCATCGTCGTCATCTTCTTCCTCTTCTTCATCTTCATCATCTTCGTCTGGGTCAACAGCACTCAAGATTTCCATAGAAGATTCACTGGTACTCTTAGGGTTAGAAGAGCCCTTGGAGAAGTCCTTGATGGTGTTGATGTTGGCCTTGATGAATTCAGGAGTAACAACAGCGTCTTTACAAACAACCCCGTGGGATCTTTGCCATCTGGTGTTACCGATCCAGCCACCACCACCTTCGTATAATTCACCGGTGACAGGAACATCGTCAGAAGCCAAGAATACCAACAATGGAGCAACCAATTCTGGTGGGTATAAGTTTCTGTCGGACTCACTGAAGACAGTCAAAGTCATGGCGGTTTCAGCATGAGGGGCCACCACGTTAGCCTTGATGTTGTTCTTAGCACCTTCGATGGCAATGGTCTTGGTGAAACCAATGATGGCAGCCTTGGCGGTAGAATAGTTGGCTTGGCCAAAGTTACCGTAGATACCAGAAGTAGAAGAGATGTTGATAACTCTACCAAACTTCTTTTCTAAAAAGTGAGGCCAAGCTAATCTAGTCAAGTTGAAAGCACCATTCAAATGAACTTGTTGGACTTGGTACCATTCTTTATCGGTCATTTTAGCGAAAGACTTGTCTCTTAAGATACCGGCGTTGTTGACCAAAACATCAATGGTTCCGTACTTGTTGATAACGTTATCGATGATTTCTTGGGATTGGTTGGCAACATCGTGTTGGTCACCGTGGGCTTCACCACCAGCGGCCTTGATTTCTTCCACAACCTTTGAAGGGTCACTGAAATCATTCACAACAACCTTGGCACCGTATTTTGCAAAGAACAAAGCGTAGTCTCTACCTAACCCAGCACCAGCACCGGTGATTAAAACAACCTTATCCTTTAAAGTGATTTCTGGAGCACCGCTCAAGTCATTTTCCTTCAAGTTTCTGGCAGCTTCGTTCAATGACAAGTAATCATTCAACATGGTTGGAGTGGTGTTCTTCAAGAGCTCAGGTCTGGAGCTATCATCAAAGTCATGGATTTCATCAAACTTCTTAGCAACAAGTTCGGCATTGAATGAAGGGCCTGGCTTGAAAAGAGCACCTCCGGATCTTTGCCATCTGATTTGGGAGTAGAATCCAGCAGCCAATTCAAAGATTTCACCATTGGCTTCAACTTCATCGTGAGTCAAGTACAACACTAAAGGAGCAATTTTATCTGGACCCAATTGTTCCAAGATGGATTCTGGTAAGATCCCTTCGGTCATTGGAGATCTAGCTAAAGGAGCAATGACGTTGGAGATGATGTTGTATTTCTCACCTTCCTTGGCCAAAGTCTCGGTGAACCCAATCAAACCACTCTTGGCGGCAGAGTAATTGGCTTGACCAAAGTTACCGTACAAACCAGCAGGAGAAGCGGTGTTGATGATTCTACCGTATTCTTGCTTTCTAAAGTATGGCCAAGCAGCTTGGGTGGCTTTGTAGGCACCGTTAAGATGGACATCGATAACAAGTTGGTACTGAGCAGGGGTCATTTTCTTGAACTGAGCGTCTCTAAGAATACCAGCATTGTTGATCAAAATATGGATGGTACCAAAAGCCTTGACGGCGGATTCAACAATCTTGTCACCGTCCAAGACGTTGTGGTAGTCGGCAATGGCGGTACCGCCGAATCCCTTGATTTCTTCCACCACTTTATTGGCGGCTTCAGAGACACCGTTTTGGAGACCCAAATCATTTACCACGACCTTGGCTCCTCTTCTGGCGTATTCTAAACAGTAGTGTTTACCCAATGCACCTCCGGCACCGGTAACAACCACGACCTTATCTTTAAATGATATTTCACCCATGTTAATTATGATGAACAGCAAGTGGGAATCCCAGGGTATTTATAATTTTCAGGTGATTTTGCGGGGTGCGCATGGGATTGACAGTGGTACCGAGGGTGGCACCTGTGTAGGGAGAGGTGGCGGTGGAGTGGTGCTACGGCAGTACGGATAACAGGCCCCAGGTTTCAGATTAGCAATACTGTGATATCTAGACAGGTAACTGAAATGAGACAAGGGATTGTTCAGGTCTACTGATGCTACAATTGGGTTAAGCAATTGACAGAGTAGCTTTGTACTTTGTTTTTGTGGCACAAGCACTGTTCTTATAGCACTGTTTCTAGTAGTTGGATGCTTTATTAGTGTTTGACTTTGGTTGAAATTCTAGCTTTCAAGCAATTGCAGCTTGTTCATTTTTGTGGAGTATCATATGTTCTCGGCTGCAAAGTGGCATGCCTCGGCAGATAGTGGTGAAGGGGTGCGAATTTGGCCGAGCTGGCGCCGGCTGGCGCGATGGTGGTGGTATTTCCGCGGGTCATATGATAACCGAGGAACATACATCTTCATGTGAAGATGGTGTCATGTGATGATTACGTAATTGAGGGATGATGTTCATACTGGGGGCTACATTGAGAAGGGTTTGTAAGTAAAGCAATACTGAGAATGCTATATGGAGTGATGCTGAGATGACACTAAAGCTGTTCTAAAATAAAGCTGTTTCAAAATAAAGCTGTTTCAAAATAGGTTGTTGTGATAATGGGAATATAGAATCAAGCCATTGTCACAATAGCTATCCCCGGTAAAGCTATTCTGGACAAGACATAGCGACAAATCTACATCAAAGACAAGCTAGTGCTGTATATCTACTCTAAGGTACCATTCTGTGATGCTATAACATTAATTCTAGTAAAGGCAACCATATGTCCAGCAAACATTCGCCATGAAGCATTATATTAATAAATACTAATTAGTGTGAACCTAGCCTAACCTAGTAGCCAGTGGCTGCGAAATCGGTTCCCATAAAAGGAAGTGTGTTTAAAGAAAGCCATAACTGGTACTCGAAAAATGCTGGGTACTGTGTAGTGTTTGCCAATTGATTCAGGAAAGGTCCAATGGGCTGTACCACTTTTTCCCAGGTATTTTGCTAGATATATTAAATGCGCTTATTGACATCTAGGCTTTATGAAAATTAGCATTGGTAGCCTGGCATCTCAATCATAACTTACAACCATTAATAAAAATGCTTGGTTTGCAATTCTCACAAATTACCAAACCAATTATTTTTTGCAACATCTTCTACCATTGTCTCAACTAATCCACAACCAAATGCTCCGCACCACCAGCGCTCTCCCACTCTGCCCCGTTGTCCACCCATCTCTATCATCTCCCCTTAAAATCACGGACTTGTTGTACCCCACAAATTGCGAATTGCAGCCATGGCTAATTCTCGGAATTTATCCTCTTTCTCGTAATATGTCCGAAGGAGGATTGCTACGTTTTAGGCAAAATGTCTTATCTAAGAGAGGTTTAACATTATTGTTCAACGTTT
This sequence comes from Yamadazyma paraphyllophila, assembly GCA_030563605.1. Lineage (NCBI taxonomy): Eukaryota > Fungi > Ascomycota > Pichiomycetes > Serinales > Debaryomycetaceae > Yamadazyma > Yamadazyma paraphyllophila. The sequence continues at coordinate 562,596 of JAJMJO010000005.1, forward strand.
GATCCTGGGGTGGGGGCCAGTCCCTTCATCGCCCACCACTTGCCCACCTACGTTCTCCACTGGATCTCTCTCGCAAAGTCAAGGTTGCCGGGATTGTATACCATAGCTACACAGCTCTAGCTATCCAGTTTAGCTCTCATATTCTGCTTGCGAACAGGCATCGAGCAGAATTTGCTGCCACTGATATAGGTGGTTCAATTGACTCAAGTGACTCAAGTGACTCAATTGACTCACCATCCCAACACACCCACCAAAGACAATGCCCCACTTCCCTCATCTGGTTTCCATTGGCATCTCCATCTGCAAAATCGCCCGAGACCTCGAGTATATAAACCCCAGTCCTTCCTTATTGCCAGCATCAATGTGGTTTCTCTTTTGGGCTATAGCCACAGCATCTGTTCTATTTGAAAACCAGGAGAATGTTTTGACTCTCTACGATTCAAGCCCTGCCACGCTACTAATTGACCCCGGCGACTGGCCCGGTGTGCTCCGTGCTGCTGACGACTTGGCAAAGGACTTCGCCAGGGTGACGGACGACGACGAAGCCGTGAAGGTCGTCAACTCGTCTGACATCCCATCGGATATTTGCGAAGCACATATTATTGTTGGAACCATTGGCCGCTCCGAGCTTATCGACTCGCTCGTTGCAGACGGGCTTATTGATGTGGATGCCATCGAGGGCAAGTGGGAGTCCTACACGATAACTCCGTTGCAGAACTGCTCGTTGGTGATCGCCGGAAGCGATAAAAGAGGCACCATCTATGGTATCTACTCCATCTCGGAACAGATCGGGGTGAGCCCGTGGCACTACTGGGGAGACGTGGGAGTAGATTCACACCACCAGATCTACTACAATACGTCCCATGTTGTGGTTCAAGGCGAGCCCAGTGTCAGGTTCAGAGGGTTCTTCCTTAACGACGAAGAGCCTGCGTTAAGTGGCTGGGCCAACGACAACTTTGAGCAAGGAGAATATACCCCTTTTGTCCATGAGTTCTACCTGAGTGTGTTTGAGTTGATCTTGAGATTGAAAGGCAATCTCCTTTTGCCCACCATGTGGAAAGCCCTGTTTGGGTTGGACGACGAGCTCAACCAGTACTGGGCCGACTATTACGGGGTGGTGATGTCGACCTCCCACACCGAGCCGTTGCAACGGGGAACAAACGAGTGGGTCCACAAAGGCAATGGGTCCTGGGACTACACCAACAACAAGGAGAACGTGGTGGAGTTCTGGAGAGAGGGAATTGAAAGAGGCAAGGACTTCGAAGGGGTGTGGATCGAAGGAATGAGAGGGCTAGGCGACAATGCCATGTCGGAAGACGTGGAAACCCAATTGCTTGAAGAGATTCTTGAGACCCAAAGGGATCTTTTGGCAGAAGCGTTTGGAGATAACGTCAACATCTCCGATATCCCTCAGGCCTGGTGTTTGTACAAGGAGGTCCAGAGCTACTACGAGCAGGGCATGAAGGTTCCGGACGACATCATCTTGCTTTGGGTCGACGATAACTGGGGAAACATCAGAAGGTTGCCCCAGGGCGACGAGGAGCTTGCTAGGCCCGGTGGAGCAGGAATTTACTACCACTTCGACTACGTGGGAGATCCCCGGAACTACAAGTGGATCAACACCATTTCGCTCCAGCGGACATGGGACCAAATGGGCATGGCTTATGCCCGGCATGCTAGAGAGCTTTGGGTGGTTAACGTGGGCGATTTGAAAGGGTTGGAGATCCCGATTTCCCACTTCATCGACCTTGGATATGACTTCGACAAATGGGGCCATGCTCCGGTCAAGGACTGGGAAAGGTACTGGGTCGAAAAGCAGTACGGCGAGGACGTGGGCAACGAGATAGTGGAGGAAATCACAGACATCATCGACACATACGGGTTTTTGGCCAGCAGAAAAAAGTACGAGCTTTTAAACAGTACCATCTACTCCACCGTCAACTACAACGAGGCCAACCGAGTTCTCCAGGAATGGGCAGATCTTTCAGCCAGAGCATGGAAAGTCTACAACCAGTCGCTCAGCGAAGTTTCGCAGCCGTCGTTTTTTGAAATGATTTTGCACCCAATCGAAGCAGGCTACATCGTGCACGACATCCACATTTCCACCGGCAAAAACGAGTTGTACACCGCCCAGACCCGGAACCAGGCCAACTACGCTGCCGAGCACGTGAGAAAGAGGTTCAACGACGACAACGAATGGCGCAAGACTTGGGACAGCCACCTTGATGGGAAATGGACCCACATGATGGACCAAACACACCTAGGATACGTTTACTGGCAGCAGCCCATCAGAGACTTTATCCCGTTTTTGTCCGAGTTCTTGCTTGAAAACGACGGCTTGAGTGGTTCTGCGGCATTGACAGTGGAAGGATCACTAGGGGTTGTACCAGGCGACGACGTACACAACGCGGTTAGCTACAACAACAATACGTTGATATTGCCCCAGCTCGACCCGTATTCGGGCAATACATGGATCGAGGTGTTCAGTAGAGGCAACGAAGACTTTGAGTTTGAGTTGACTCCCTGGAACGATTACATCGAGTTGAGCCCCCGGAAGGGAACATTCAACTCCGCTAACCACTCGCTCTCCAACTCGGTGTATGTCAACGTATCTGTAGACTGGGACAAAGCCGACGACGGCTGGAGCTTACAGTTCATAAACTTCACCACCAATGTGTCCACCTATTACTACGACGTGCCTACCGTTTTGAACTTGCCCATCAACAAAACAAACGTGCCCTCCAACTTCACAGGCTACGTGGAGTCTCAAGGATATGTGGCCATAGAAGCCGAGCATTTCGCTGAAAACAAGTCCCAGAACGAAACCACCTACGCTGTGGTCGACCGGCTTGGACGAACCAAATCGGCAGTCGTGTTGTTGCCGCCTACCTTCGATTCCCAGCTGCCCACCGACCAGAGTCTGTATTTAGACTACTCCTTCTACACCTTCACCGGCTCGAACGTCACCAACGTCACGTGCGTGTTTTCGCCCAGTCTCAACACCAACCCGTTCAAGCCTCTACGCTACGCCGTCGCCATTGATGGCGAGAAGCCGCAGACGGTGCAAATCTATAAGGATGCATCCAATCCCACTGCATATGCCGATGGATGGCTAGAGGCAGTGGCGCAGAATGCCTGGCTTAAAACCACCTCCCACGACGTTTCGGCCGGAAAGCACACATTAAGGTTTTGGTCACTAGAGCCGGGGATTGCCCTTCAACGGCTTGAGATTGATTTCGGCGGTGTCAGACAAAGCTACTTGGGCCCGCCAGAGAGTTACAGTGTATAGAAATAAACATATGCGCGGGTTCTGCACGCTGTCTAATGCGCATGCAACTTGCGGATTTAAACAATAGTGGGGTATGGTTTTGGCATGGTACCGCCGTCATGATGCAAGGCGCGCTAATTATGGCATACACAAGTCCAGCGCAGCCCGCTCTCTCTGCGTCAAACATGTTTCGGACTTGTGCTGAGGGTCCAATTCCACCCCACACAGCACCCAAGCAATGCCAACGTCCACCTGGCGCCTGTTTACATATCACATCCATAACTTTGTCTAATAGTTACATCATCCACCCCACATCCCCACACAGGTTTAAGTCTAACCTTCCACATGAAAATCATAAGAACGCGACTTATATAATGCCCCATTCCACTCCATCGTTCCAGCGATAACTTTCACCTCATGTCCACCTACACTCTTACCAGAAAGTCACATACCAACCCAGACAAGTTTCGAATCAAATACGAGGACGCCAAGCTCGTGTTGAAGGATGCGGTCGAGTCTGGCTACAAAACAGATGCCGCTCTCCCAGTCAAGCACTCCCACAGCAAGATCACGATCGTGGGCGGAGGGTTTGGCGGGCTCAGCGCCGCCTTGAGCTGCACCAAGAAACTCGGCGAAGACGACTTTGTGATCTTTGAAAAGCACGCCCAGCTCGGCGGTACGTGGTGGGCAAACACCTACCCAGGGTGTGCCAGCGACATTCCTGCCATCTGGTACTCGTTGACGGACGACTTGGTCAAGAACTGGTCCGACATCCGCCCGCCCCAGTACGAGATGCAAGAGTACATCCAGGAGGTGGTCAAGCACCACCAGTTGGCCGCCAAGGCGAAGCTCCAGACGGTGATCACCCAGGCCAAGTGGAACGAGAAAACCAGCCACTGGGAAATCCAGGCCCTCGACATCCCCACCGGCCAGAAGCTCTTTCACACCACCAAGATCATCGCCAACTGCTCCGGCGGCTTGGTGGTGCCAAACGCCTTCAACCCCAAGGGCCTCGACAAGTTCCAAGGCCACTACATGCACTCGGGGATCTGGGACTGGTCCGTCGACTTCAAGCAGAAGCATGTGGTGGTGGTGGGAAACGGCTGCTCGGCTGCCCAGGTGGTGCCTGCATTGTTGGACTACGACCCGGTCAAACTCACCCAGGTGTTCAGATCCCAGCACTACATCTTCCCTCCACATCCCCACTCCTTGCACTACTTGTACAAGCTCTTGGGCCGGTGGAGAATCGGGTTGTTGATTTTGCGGTTCTTGATCATTTTCGTGGCAGAGTTAAGGTACCCGATGTTCACCAGCACCGGCTTGCTCAGCAGACTCACCAGGTGGATCAACACCAGGGCGTCGTTGAGATACATGAAGAGCACCATCCCCGAAAAGTACCACGACATTTTGATCCCAGACTTCAAGATCGGGTGCAAGAGATTGATCTTTGACTACTTCTATGCCCCCAGCTTGGCCGACCCAAGAATCGACTTGAAGAAGTCTGAAATCGTCGAGGTGAAGGAACGCTCGGTAGTGTTGAAGTCAGGCGAAGAAATAAAGGCAGACATCATTGTTGCTTGCACCGGCTACAACATCCCCGAGAGTACCCACCCATACGACGTGATTGGTTTGAATGGCCAGAAGATGTCCGACACCTGGGACGCCGAAGGTCCCTCGGCCTACCAGACGTTGTTGGTCAAACAGATCCCTAACTACTTGACTATCGGTGGACCCAACTCGGCCACCGGCCACGCATCGGTCATCCAGGCAATCGAGTTTGGGTGCAGCTACTTTGTCGACTTTTCAAAGAAGATTCTTGACGGCACCTACGACTCGGTTACCGTCAAGGACGAGGCGTACGATAAGTGGTATACCAACACCCAAGACAGGTTACTGAAGCAGGTGTTTGGTACCAAGTTTGGCGGCTGCGTGTCGTGGTACACCGACGCCAAGTCGAACTCGACTGCCTATCCGTACAGCCAGTGGCATTTCTATAGGAACACACGGGCAGTCAAGTGGGCTGACGTGAATGCTGTTAAGCCCAAGAGTGATTAGATAGTAATGTAAAGGTTGTGCTTATCCTATCTGCTAGTATCGTCTAGTCGTCTCTTGTCGTCTCTTGTCGTCTCTTGTCGTCTCTTGTCGTCTCTTGTCGACTCAAATGAGCCCAGTCTATTTGTGCTCCTAGTTGTAGTCAGGACTCCGCATTTCGCAGCAGCGTTGTGGACCTCCTCTAGCGTACACCTGTCTGTGGTACTTCCACCCCCCAACACCCACCCCCAACACCTGCCGCTTCTCACACTTCACTCGCCAACAGCTGCACCACTTCACTCAACAGCTGCACACCCTCACCTTAAGCTCACTCGCTCGCATCGTCGCGCGAAAACTTTTACCACTCCAACATTACACCACTATACCATTTTACCAAAGGAATATTAAGGACATTCAAAACTAATATGAGTACCGTTCCTTTTTCTAGAGATGCTTTAGAACAAGTCTTGAAAAGAAGATTCTTCTTTGCCCCAGCGTTCGAAATCTACGGTGGAGTCTCCGGGCTCTACGATTACGGTCCTCCAGGTTGTGCCTTCCAAGCTAATGTCGTGGACACTTGGAGAAAACACTTCATCTTGGAAGAAGATATGTTGGAAGTCGACTGCACCATGTTGACTCCTCACGAGGTGTTGAAGACCTCCGGCCACGTCGACAAGTTTTCCGATTGGATGTGTAGAGATTTAAAGACGGGTGAAATCTTCAGAGCTGACCATTTGGTTGAAGAAGTTTTGGAAGCAAGATTGAAAGGAGACAAGGCCGCCAGAGGCCACGACGTCAAGGAAGAGGAAGACGAAGACAAGAAGAAGAGAAAGAAAAAGGTCAAGGAAATCAAAAACGTCCAGTTGGACGACCTGGTTGTTCAAGAGTACGAATCTGTTTTAAACCAAATCGACGGTTTCTCTGGTCCTCAGTTGGGTGAGTTGATCACCAAGTATAACATCACCAATCCTGCCACCGGAGACGTTTTGGAACAACCAGTCGAGTTCAATTTAATGTTTGAAACCGCCATTGGTCCATCAGGTCAATTGAAAGGTTATTTAAGACCAGAAACCGCCCAGGGTCAATTCTTAAACTTCTCTAAGTTGTTGGACTTCAACAACGAAAAAATGCCGTTTGCTTCTGCCTCAATTGGTAAATCGTTCAGAAACGAAATCTCTCCAAGAGCTGGTTTATTAAGAGTTAGAGAATTCTTGATGGCTGAAATCGAACATTTCGTTGATCCAGACAACAAAGACCACCCAAGGTTCGATGAAGTTAAAGACGTCAAGTTGAGATTCTTACCTAAAGATATCCAAGAAGCTGGTGCCAACGAATTACGTGAGGTCAGCGTCGGAGAAGCTGTTAAGTCTGGAATGGTCGATAACCAAACCTTGGGTTACTTCCTTGCCAGAATCTATAAGTTTTTGGTTAAAATTGGTGTTGATCCAAACAGATTAAGATTCAGACAACATTTGTCCAATGAAATGGCCCATTATGCTGCCGACTGTTGGGATGCTGAGTTGCAAACCTCTTATGGTTGGATCGAATGTGTTGGATGTGCCGATAGAAGTGCCTATGACTTATCTGTCCATGCTGCCAAGACCAAGGAAAAGTTGGTGGTAAGACAAACCTTACCTGAACCAATCACCGTCGAGAAGTTCGAAGTTGACATCGAAAAGAAGAAGTTTGGTCCTAAATTCAGAAAAGACGCAGGCAAGGTTCAAGAGTGGTTGACTTCTAGAACCCAATGTGATTTAGAAGACTTGGCTGAAGAATTGAAGAAGAACGGAAAGATTGTCTTCAAGGTTGACGGAATTGATGGAAGCGTCGAATTGGATGAAACTTTTGTTAAAATCGGTAAGGTTTCAAGAGTTGAACACATAAGAGAATACACTCCAAATGTCATTGAACCATCATTTGGAATTGGTAGAATCATCTACTGTATATTTGAGCACCAATTCTGGTCCAGACCTGAAGATGCCGACAGATCTGTTCTTTCATTCCCACCATCTGTTGCTCCAACGAAGGTGTTGGTTGTGCCATTATCTTCAAACGCCGAGTTACAACCGGTGGTTAAGAAGGTGAGCAACGCTTTGAGAAAGGAACAAATCCCATTCAAGGTCGATGACTCTTCTGCATCTATTGGTAAGAGATACGCCAGAAACGATGAATTGGGTACTCCATTTGGTATCACTGTGGACTTTGATTCAGTCAAAGACGAATCGATTACTTTGAGAGAGAGAGATTCCACTAAACAAGTCAGAGGTTCTTTTGAAGAAGTGGTCAGGGTGATTAAGGAAATCACATATGCCGGTTCTTCTTGGGCTGATAGCACCGCCAAGCTTACACCTTTTGAATCTCAATCTGAGTAGATATTTTTATTTAAGACAAAACAAGATCAATAAATTGTTGCAAGCTCAAGGATTACAAGTCTACTGACCTAAAAGCTCTTGTAGGAACGCTTCACTGTTAGGCTCTCTTCCTAACAATTCTTTCAAATTATCCATCATTTCTCTGGAGTTTCCTCTTCCCAAGATTATATCTCTGTATCTCAATCCGTTCTCCACATTCATTGGGTCTTCCTTGAATAACGTGTAAAAAATATCATTAGCAAACACTTGCGAATATAAATACCCGTAGTATCCAGACTCGTAGCCATGGGCAATGTGTCCGAAAGATGCGTAGCCTGGATTATTGACTCCATCTGTAGATAACAAAGTGATTTCATTTCTCATGCTGTTCCAAATAGATGTCATATCCAATTTTTTCAAGTCTTCCTCATTATCGATAGCATGACAGTGCATGTCAAATAAACCAAAGTGCAATTGACGTAAATTGTGTAACCCATTATTAACATTTTTCGATTTAACCAATTGGTCAATCAACTCGTCTCCAATAGGTTCGCCGGTCTTATAGTGAGATGATAATGCTCTTAATTCATTCTTGCTCCAGGTCCAGAATTCCAACATTTGAGATGGTGCTTCAACAAAGTCTCTAGGAACACTAGTTCCGTGGAACTTGGAGTACTTGGTTCTGGCTAAGAGACTATGAACACCATGTCCCAATTCATGGAAGAAAGTGGTCACCTCATCGTGTTTCAATAATGATGGCTTTTCTTTGGTGGGTTTAGTGAAGTTACAAACCAAGGCGGTAATAGGGAATTGTCTTGAGCCATCCGACTTCTCGAACCCGGCTCCCAAGCCAAAGTTAGCAGCGTGACCGTATTTACCATCTCTTGGATGCAAGTCGAAGTAAATAAACCCAACAAAGTTTGGCTTTCCCAGCTTAATGTCTCTGAATACAGCTATCTTTTTAACATCTTCATGCCAAACCGATCCAGGAGATGGTGAATCAATCTGGTAGAACTTGATATCAAAGAGCTTTTCATAGAATGAAAGCATCTTAGTGGTGGCTGATTCTAATGGGAAGTATTCCTGGATCTTTTGGTGATCAACTTGGTACTCTTTATCCAACAATAAGTCACCGTAGAAGTGCATATCCCATTGGTAGAACTCATCCTGTGGCTGGAGCCCTCTCAGTTTCAAGTCCTTGTTCTTGAACTCCTTCATGTACTGCAATTCTTCGGTTCCTAATGGGGTCAACTTGTGCCTCAAATCGTTCAAGAAGTCCAACACGGTGGCCAGATCATGTGCCATTCTGTCCTCTAAAACATAATCGGAGTAGTTTTTGTATCCCAACAACTTGGCGATTTTATACCTGATTTGGACCATTTCAAAAAGCAATGGCCCGTTGGAAGCACATTTGGATTGGTTACCAATATAAGCCTTTCTTCTTGTGTCCTGGTTCTTAGCATATTTTAAAACAGGAAATAAGTCAGGATACTTATAGGTCATTTTATAGTTTCCATCTTCTGTACGGTCAAAGCTTTCCACCACATCTTCAGGAACCCCATCCAAGTCTGCTTTGGTAAATACCAAAAACTCGTTTTGTTCATTCAAGGTTTTACCGAATTCAACGCTGAGCTCAGAGAGCTTCAATTGGTATTGCTTGAACGTTTGTCTCTTTTCGTCGCTCAATTCCAACCCGTTTCTTCTGTAACCTAATAAGGTTTTATCGATGAATCTACGAGTTTCGGGATCTAAATCTTTGTTCTTAACAGCCTCATCCAACTTCTTGAATGCATTGAACACGTCAACTCTAAGAGACAACTCAATCGAGTGTTTATCCAATTTCTTCTCAGCTTCAACCGAAGCGTCTCTCAATTGCTTGTCTGCAGAAACTGCCAGGTAAAACGTGAGCTGGTTTTCAAGGAACCCATATTTGTTCAGAACTTCAACATATGGCTTAAGAACCGTGTCGAGAGATGCAGAGTCGGTTTGACCAATCAAGCCAAACACCTTTTGTTCTGCGGCGATGATTTCGTCGGCATAGCGGTCGAGGTCTTCAACAGAGTGGTTCCATTGGGGAGACTCGATTTGGTCAACGAGCGCTTGGTAGTTGATATCGCTGGACATACTGTAGTAGGCGATTAGGAGGACGAAAGGAGCAATGTACCAGTAAATTGTGGTAGATATGATAGATCAATTGGAGCAAAGCCGATAAACAATTGAACAGAAAAGTGAACAAATAAAGTTCCACTTGTATAGACGGCGCCGTGAGAATGCGGGGGATCACGTGAGTATATGGGCATTAGGCACAGCACCAGGCCACAGCACCAGAGTGGGACTAGCACAGCACCAGAGTGGGACTAGCACAGCACCAGCACGAGCGGTACTAGCTGGCCAGTACACAGATATGGCGGTACGGACCGCATGTATCACACAGCCCTGGCTTCCTCACATTACTCGGCGCCATTGTCGTCCACCTTAATCGGCGTCGGACTCGAACCTGACGGTAAACCGTACCACGAGCTTCGTGCCATTCACCCTCAAGCAGAGCCACACGGACGGAAGTACATTGGAAACCACAAGCAAGAGCGCTGCGTTAACAGGGCTATTCACATACTGTGAACACGCATAGCCAGCGGTGCACACGGCGGTGTTCTGCAAGAGCTTGAGCGCCCACGGCTTGGCTGTCCGTGTGACTGACGTAGAGTAGAGAGGAAGAAGAGTACAGCTGGCGTAAATCGTGGTGCTAAAGATGTAGATGATAAGTGACATATTCGCGATAGTTTTATTGACGTTTACTGATACTATTTAATGGGGCCCTTTGGATATCTCAATGGCCGGTGTTCCATAGTGGCCAGCGTCTACTTTTTAATTGTGTGTTGTGTACATCTAGTGTGCATCTTCTTCAGGTTCTCCTTGTTCTTTCTCTTCCATTTTCTTCAGGTTCTTGTTCCTTCCCTTTCTTCCATCTCCTTCAGGTTCTTGTTCCTTCCCTTTCTTCCATCTCCTTCAGGTTCTTGTTCCTTCCCTTTCTTCCATCTCCTTCAGGTTCTTGTTCCTTCCCTTTCTTCCATCTCCTTCAGGTTCTTGTTCCTTCCCTTTCTTCCATCTCCTTCAGGTTCTTGTTCCTTCCCTCTCTACTTCTTGGTGACGTTTTCATCCAAATTCAACCCGGTATACTTCTTGATGTTCTGGCGCAAACTCTCAACAGAAGAAGCCACCCTGGCTTGGCTGGACTCTCCAGTCTTTTCAATCAGAGTCACAAGCTCGCCCGACTTGCTGACCAAACGCTCTTGCTGCTTGGCTATTTCAGGCAACAGCTGTTTCTCCCATTGCCACAAGAACCCGGTGGTGCTGGCAAATGTCTGTGGCAAGAAGTAGCGGAACGCCAGTACTCCAAATACTATTGGGAACGTCAATTTAGCAAAGCCAGATCTTTGTCTAGCAAAAATGTTTCCCGAAAGCGCAGCTATCACCACATACACGGCATTAGGCAACAAGTCTTCAGACTTATCGTGCAATTGTGATACAGTGGAGGTGACTTTTGTTTCGGCCTTATTGTATTTGGTATAGCCATAGTCGACGTAGTCGATGGCGCTGGAGTAGACAGAGAAGACGGCTTCCCTGGCGGCTTTCAACCCCGATTCAAGCGCACTGGGGCTGCTTAAGACCACGCCATTGATGACTTTTTGTGGAGGTAATAAACTACTTTCGCTGGGGGTGGTGGTGCCTGGAGAAGGCGTCACATGGGCTTCATCTTCGTAGAAGTTTCTCTTGGGCTCGTTGAGAATGCAAGGCGTGTGTGCCTGGTACGCCACGAGTCCCGCCATGGCGAAGGCAATGCTTTTGACCGAATGTGCTGCCATGCTGTTGAGATTTGAAATCGATTGGTTGGACAATAACTTCGCGAGGCGCGCGCGACATTAAACCCAGACATTTTGACAGTTACCAGATCATAGATGATGAGTTACACGGCAAGGTCCAGCAGGCGGTCTGCTGGCAATATGCTACGTACATACACGCTCTGTGGCATGCAGAGTATACGGCTGATAAGTCACAAACCACAGAAGCCCCGCCATCCACCCAAGCATAATCAACCATACAGCTCATCGCATGGGTTCTCAGGTGAGATGCCCCATTTGTCTTTGTTCCAGCCCGTCACAAGCGCCATGGAAAACCACTTCGGGCATCTTGTCAAGGAGACAGACACCCTTTCCTATGACGAGAAATCGCCGTTCCGAAATATGGATGGGTCGTTCATTAAAGGGTCCAATGCTCAAGAAGCCAGACTTGATGATAGGACCGTCGAAGCCTCCGTCAACCATAAAGTGACCAAGCTCCCATATGAAATAGCAAAGGTCATCAATAACAACATATTGCGTCTATCAAGTCCCAAACGGTTACGGTCAAAAGTGGCCTCCATCTACCAAGCCCTTCAAAAAGAGCTGTTGCAATCTGCTCCTACCACATCCTTGGAAGCCAACGCCCATATCGCTGCTTTATTTCTTCAGGACTATGCACATTGTCACCAGGTGCTCTTGGAGTTGAAGAAGCGTGCAAAGGGGTTCAATCCAAAGAGAATCTTGACGGTCGGGTACGGGCCTGCTACAGGCATGGTTGCGTTGAATGAGGTGATGGGGGAGGAGTTTGCGCCTGAAGTAAAGGATGTGTACATCGTTGGAAGGGCCAGCAGTGAGATGAAGAAGAGAGCAAAGATTATTCTTTCGAGGCAGGTGAATGAGCAGCCCACAGGTGCTGGAGTCTCAGAAGCGATTGAAGAGGTAGAAGAGACAGAAGACGTAGAAGAGGTGGAAGAGACGGAAGAGACGGAACAAGAGGAAACAGAAGAATCTGAAGACACTGACTATGTCGGGCCGGTCGATACGTCGAAAATCACCATCCGTACCAACTTAAGAGACTCTCTTCCCACCTCCAAAAACTACGACCTCATCATCGTCAACCACGCTCTCTTGGCCAAGGAACACCATTTCCCAAGAGACGTGGATGTCAACATGCACATGCTTTTGAAGCTCTTGGCTCCCGAAGGACACATGGTTCTTGTGGAAAGAGGTAACGCTGTGGGAGCTGAGACGATTGCCAGGGCCCGGCAGATCATGATAAGACCTGAGTCGTACGAAAAAGAGAGAGGAAAGATCCCTCGTCCATACGCCAAGGGCTCTTCGATCAAGCCTCAGAAGCTCAGACATGTAGACCAGATCATCACCGATGAGCATATAAAATACGAGGAGGAAATGTTGGCCAAGATGGAGGATGAGATCAAGGAACTTGAAGAGCAGGAAGCAGAAGAGCTCGAAGAATTTGAGGGAGATGAGGTGAAACTTGCCGATCTGGAAGAACTTGAGGATCTCGGTGAATACGACAGTGTCAGTGAGTTCGAACAGACAATCATCAAACAACATGGAGAAGTCACGGAAGAGGACCTTAAGTTCGAATTCGAAGACAACGCAAACTTCGAAGTGTCAACTGTTTCCCCTGAACCATCAGAAGACCAGACCCTTGGATCAGAAAGTGTGGATTACCACTTGGAAATTATAGCTCCCTGTTCCCATCATTCCAAGTGCCCGCTTCAATTAGGCGACCCCAAGTACTTCAAAATTCCCTCGAAGAAGCACAAGCTAAGCTTCTGTGCATTTGATAGAGTGGTAGAAAGACCCAAGTACACCTTAGAATTAAAAAGGGGAAAGCAACTTGCAACGTCGTGGGATAAATCTGCAGAAGATGGGTTCGGGTTCGATAAGTTCACCAAAGGACAAGTCAAAAGACTCGCGGGATCAGGAAGACCCGGAGGAAACAATACTGAAAGCGGGTCATTCTCGTATTTGATAGCCAAACGAGCTTCCAATAAGGTTGAAGATATAAAGAAAATCGAATACGAGAGAGAGTACAATAACTCTGCTGTGATTGACGAGCAAAACCCCATGAACTTTCCAAGGATAGTCGATATACCGTTCAGAGCCAAGAACAACATTCATCTCACCACTTGTGCCCCATCAGGAAACATTGAAGTGTGGAGAATCCCCAAGAGTTTGGGCAAACAAGAGTATCACGATGCACGTAAGGTGAAGGCAGGAGACTTGTGGGGGTTGGGCAAGAAGAGTGTCACCGTCAAGGGCCAGCTTAGCGATAAGTCTAAAGAGAGGTTAGATGTGTTGGCCAAGACAGAGAAGAAAACGTTCAAGAAGGAGCAGAGAAAGAAGGTATGGAAGAAACTCACCAGTCAGGCCGAAGAAGACTTCGAGCATGATATTGTGAAGTTTGCCGATGTTCTTGCAACAAGATTGGAATCTACAAAGAAGTATAAGACACAAGGCAAGAAGGCTAACTTTGACGTGAATCCGGAGAAGTTCAACGGCAAGTGAGATGGAAGAGGGTGTAAATAGAGATAAGTTATGTAAATAGAGATAAGCTATGTAAATAGATATAGGCTATGTAAATAGAATCACAGATTTAATAGAACCACTATGAAATAGAATCACAGATTGAACAGAACCACTATGAAATAGAATCATATTTAATAGAACCACTGTGAAATAGAATCAACCCAGTGAATAGATCAAAAATGTGGACAAAAAGAAGTAAACATACAATAATGGTATCCAAATTACATATTTATTAGCTATATAAACCGGCTCTGTGCCGCCAATGCAAATAATTACTATCCATAGGATCTATAGTACAATGAATTGTGAAGCTGAACTAGAAAAACTAGCAGACCATGAAGTCAAAAGACGGGAACAAGCCCAGAGCTTACTTTCTTCTGAAAGAGCATCCTTCGGTCAACTTGGCCTTTCCACCAGTTGGAGAACACAAGACAGTTGAGCAGTTGTCACAGGTGACGGCGGTTTGAGCGTGAGAAAAGACGGTGGTGATGTTCAAACATCCCTGGCACTTGACGTCCATGAAGTAAGATCTTGGGGATTGGACCAAGGCCTTCTTCTTGTGTTGCTGAGCTTCAGTAGCTGGGTTTGGGTTTAACAAATCTTTAACTAAAACCATTCTGTTTAACTTTGAGAATTTTTCAAAATGAAAAATTTTTCACTTATGTTTAGGCGTGCGACATCACCATTTTGCATGCAGGCTCGATTCGACTGCAAAAAATCTATCACTTGTGAGACATCATTTAATTGTGCAGTTTATTTACTCAGCGGCTTCTTATTGTATAGTTGTTTTTAGTATGAGCAGGAAACATAAAGCCGGAGAAGAGAGAGAAAGGGCCAAGGCAGACCTGCCGGGGTTCCAGTACTTTGCTCTCTCCATCATAGTCTTGCCGTCTCTATTGGCGGTGCTAGTCCCCAGCGTCCCTGGGGCTCCGTCCCACAACGACGTGGCGATTTTGGCGACCGATACTTTGATAATCCTACTAGTAACATGGGCGGTAAGATTTGTGGCCGAGTGGCCTTGGGAGTGGCTACAACAGGTAAGAGATACGAAGCTTAACCAGCTCAACCAGGTGAACTCGGTGTTTTTAATCAGCGGCAAAACAGGCCTAACACAGGGCGTGGGGTATGTAAAAAAGCTCATGAGCCAGGAGAGAGTGGTGCTTGTTTACTGTATGATTGGTGTGTTTATTGGCGCATGTTTAATGGTCTACACCCGAGAGTATATAATTGTTGCAAGCGCCCGGAAAGCCATTGTGTTCAGTAATTTAAACGTAGGTATATATGTAGCGTGGGGAGCCATAAGATTGGCTGTGGTGGTATTGGAGCAGGCGAGAGCCCAGGCCTTTGACGCTGTTCTGAGCAACGAGTATAATTTGATCACTGAGGCGAACTTGGACCTGTTCTTGGAGAACGGCGACCGAGACAAGGGGGATATGGTGCTGAGGTTCAGGCTGCGGGTGTCGTGGCTATGGAATGAGCCCAGCAAGATTGATAGGCTAGAGCTGGAGGTGCATAAATACAAACAGACGGTCGAGGAATTGACGCAGAGAGATGCAAAGCTCGTTGAGTTGAACCGGGCAGTAGAGGAGATCGGGAAGAGAGTCAATACGTATGAGGTCAAGCCGTTTCCTTTGAACAGGGAGAGAGTGGGAGGGCCGAAGGAAGGGACCAGGAATAAGGGAGATGACGTGTTGGCGAACAGCACCTTTGAAAAGCTCTCTACCATCTTCGAGAATGAGGACATCAACTTTCCACACAGTAAGCAGAAGACTAGGAAGAGCAAACATGAACATAAGCATCCAGAAACGTATCTGCTGAACGGAAAAACATCTGGTCCTGGTGTGTTTGATCCAATACAGACCAAAGGAAAGTCTCCAATACAGACCCAGTACTCCACTGTGTACAGAATCAAGAAACTCCTTGCCAAAGTCTCCCATCCTTCAAAACTCCTCAAAGACCCGACCCTATTATTGGATATCTATGCCGAAGATATCATACCCTTCATTGGTAACGGGAACCAACAGGACCTCGAAGAAGTGTTTGATACCTTTTTAACCGATCATGTGTGGGCAAATGTCAATGTGTTCAGAGGATACGTGAGACTGTTGGTGCAGAAATACACCCAGTCTCTTGTTGAAAGAGGATACCTGTTTTTCCGTTCATTAATTGTCTTCCCATTCAGAACAGCCCGTTCCGTAGCCCAGATAATGTTGTATATTCCCAGGAAAGTGTTCCATAAGCTTCTTTTTTGGGGATATAGAGTATCTCCTAAAGATGTTACACCCATCCAGATGACAGTCAATGATGTTCTGAGAGGAAGCCTGAGAGGGAGCCTGAGCAGAAGCCTGAGTAGAGACTGCCCTGGTCACTTAAGAGATCACAGCAGCCAAAAAGATCAATACGGGATGAGGAAGTTTCATTTGAGGAGGCACCGTTTCTAGCACCATTTGCAGCTGCAACTGTATTGATATAGAGGTAATGATGCTTCTATATTATTGTCCATTTCATGAAGTGTATGAACCTCTACCGAAAATCCCGTACTACTTCTCTGCCCAATGCCCAACTAGCCTTCGTACCATCCTACCATCACCACCTCCACATCGATGCGAATAAAGATGCGAATTGATTTCTAATTCATATCTCCAAGATCGCTAACAAAAGACGCCCAAAGCAGTACAAGCCGCCGTACAAGCGGTACGTGTACAAGTCGGACTTCACTAACGGAGACAGTGAAGAGTCCGAATCCGAGGAGCTTCTTCAACAAGCCAACGATGAGCACTATAAAGATTTTCTGAGAAAGACCAATATCAATATCAGCTCCATCTACGTGCTAACAGCCCAGAAAACATTTAAAGGGAAGATATGGCCCATGTCACAGTTCGAGAAAGTTGACGTGCTAAAGTGTTGTTTGGAGGAAGGGAACGAAGAATACAAGAAGACCATTAGCGAAATCAAGCACCAAATAAAGCACCAGGAAACATTGATGACGTTCCCGATTGAAATAGTGATGGAGATTCTTCTCGTGTTATTCTTCCGTGGCCAATTAAAGCCCAAGTTTCTACGGCTCAATAAGCTTTTCTATGCTCTTGTTCTACCCTTGATATACAGCTGTCCTGTGCTTAAAGCTACGAATTTCTTTGGGTTTGTGGAAACAGTTACAAGTAATAAAACCATCGGCAAGAATATCAAGCAGCTAGACTTGTCATATATCATTCAATCAGGAAAGAACTCGTATGTGGCCAAGCTACTAAAAAGGAGCAAATTGGGACTTCAAGTATTCGTGGCCCCTCAAACAAGCTTTGGTCTAGCGCCTTTGGTTGCACTCAAAAACTGCCAAAATCTTACCATTCTTGACCTTCGGCTTGTGAGTGAAACGTTGAACTTGGCCGAATTATTCAACTCCATCAGCTGCTTAGACAAGCTCACAAAGCTTTCATTTCCACGGTCTTCAATCGAAATGGACTCGAAGCTCATGGATAAGATTGTGTGGCCGCCTCGTCTTTCGTCACTTAGAATCTCAGGTGGAATCAGTGACGAGTTCCTCATGAGATCCACGCTTCCTGCTTCGATCAGACACTTGGAGTTTGCACATTGTCCTCAAATTAAAGACGAAGGAATCAAGTCTATTTTGCATAAGTTTGGCGATAACCTAAAGACCCTTAAAGTGGAGTATCCGATGCCCAAATTGAAAGGCGATAGTCTCGATATCATATTTGATTATTGCCCCAACCTAACGGTTCTTCTCATCTATGTCGACTATATAAGCGGCGGGTTCTTTGATGAGTATAACCTCCGGTACTTGGACTATCCACGGCCGCTTAAAACGTTGTACATCGATAGTAGTGGGATGCTTGGAACGTCTACAAAGATCCATCCCTTGGACTTGGCTATAGCACTTACTGACGATAGACTTCCTACGCTTCTGGCGGTGCGGTGCACGGCCAAGCTTGGTTGGAATCCAGACTCCGATCTTGTGGGGACTATAATCAGTGAGCTTGACGAGCGGGGCGGGGGTCTTTATCTTGGTTATTAATAGAGTATAGAAGGTAGTTCAGTATATGGTTATTTATTGTTGTAATATGTATAGTTACGGTGGTTACCGATGTCTATATGCTGTGACTCTCTGGCAACGCATACCTGGGGTGTGATACCGCACAACGTGACTCGTACACACATCGTTGATACTACTAACATTATCACGTTTGAATAATTTTATAATTACCATAATATTGAGTGGTTGCAAATATAAATGCGGCTAACTGTGAAAATGACAGATCCTATACACCTACCACACTCTTGTCTCATTAACATCGTAAATCCAAGTACACTACCAACACCCCACCCCAATGCACTCCAAACACACCAGAAACATTAAACACCACAAACAGTTGTCTTGCTGGGCATGCGGTGCTGTTTCTGATTTATCTCATTATTTCTGATTTATCTCAATTCGCGTTAATTATCATGACTGACACAGAGGTGAAACTTCCCCCGGGGTATAAACATGGGACCGCCAGGCCGTTCCAGGTCCACCGTCCTGCCGTGCCTGTGGTAGAAAAAAGCAAATTGACCAACGTAGATAGGTTTTGGATCTTTACCCTCCTCACTCTTGGAGTCCTCGTAAGGCTCTACAAACTACCTTTCCCTTCTCAGGTGGTGTTTGACGAGGCCCATTTCACTACGTTTGTAAACAACTACTTCAGCGGCCAGATGTTCATCGACGTGCACCCGCCTTTGGCCAAGTTGGTGTACTACTGGGTGGCGCTCTTGTTTGGATACGACGGCAAGTCCAACTTTGATGTTATCGGCTTGAACTATGAACAATCGGTTCCTTACGTGGCCATGAGGTTTGTATCTGCCGCCAGCGGATTGCTCACGGTGCCATTGACGTACTTGGTGCTCCGTACGAACTATTGTGGTAGCGTGTCGTCGCTTTTGGGCGCAGGCTTGGTGCTAATTGAGAACTCTCTCGTGACTCAATCAAGATACATATTCTTGGACGGGCCGTTGTTTTTGGCCACCGCCTTGGCCTTGTATGCATACAGCAAGTACCGCAACACAATCTCTTTCACGGGCCCATGGCACGCGTACTTGTTGCTTACCGGTGTGGCACTTGGTATAACTGTTTCGGTTAAAAACTCTGGTTTACTCACCTACGGCTGGTTTGGCGTATTGACGGTGTTTGAGCTTTGGAGCTTGTTGGGAGACCTTGAGGTTTCTGACCTTCAATGGTGGAAACATGTGGCATTGAGGGCGGTGTATTTAGTGCAAGTGCCTTTGGCGATTTACGCTACTGTATTTGCCGTACACTTTAATACCCTTCCACTCGCTGGCCGTGGTATTGGTCCATTGGACACTCGATTCAAAGGGACACTCGGTGGACTTGATAAGATCAACAATGAGCCGGCTGAGGTGATTTACGGAAGCACTGTGACCATCAGGCACAATGAAATGGGAGGATACTTGCACTCTCATGACTTTAAATATAAGCGTGGATCAAAAGAGCAACAAGTAACGTTATACCCATTCCACACGGATTTCAACAACGAGTGGGAGATACATCCAAAGAACAAACGGACAAAAGCTCAGCTTCAAGAACAAAATAAGCCTGTTAAAGATGGTGACGTGGTTAGACTCTTCCACAAAGCCACAGGCAAGTTTCTTCACGTAAGTGATAAGAGACCACCAATCACTGAAAAGGACTATGCCAACGAAGTGTCATGTAATGGCACGAGAGACTTGTTGGGGGATGTCAACTATGAGTTTAAAATTAGAATTTTAAGCAAGAAGTCCCACTCCAAAACCAACTTGCCCATGATTAAACTTAGAGCTACCGAGTCTGTATTCCAATTGTTACACCAGGGAACAAGATGCAGTGTTTTGAGTCATAAAGGTAAACTTCCTAAGTGGGCATTCGGACAGAATGAAGTGCTTTGTATCAATGAGCCTACCATCCCAAACACGTTATGGACCATTGAATACAACAGCCACCCGCTTCTTAACCAGGATCCTAAATCTGAGAAGGTGGACATTGGGGGATACACCTTTTTGCAGAAGTTCATTGAGTACCATAGAGTTATGTGGGGCACCAATAGTCAAACAGGGACCGGGCATGAGTATAGCTCCAGACCTGAATCTTGGCCATTTTTACTCCGAGGCGTCAACTATTTCTCTACACAAGCTAAGGTTAGAACAGCCGATGAGCAGGGCAGCCATGTGTATTTGCTAGGAAACGTGGCTATTTACTACATTGGGTTATTGGTGGTGGTTCTTATTGGAACCAAGCAAGCCATTCATTTGGTCAATACCTTAAACCCGTTCACCATTGCTAATGAAACAACAAACGTGTCTGTGTTTTACCTGAGAACATTGGAGATGATTATAGCCTATGTGCTTCACTACCAACCATACTTCTTTCTCCAAAGAGAGTTGTACTCCCACCACTACCTTCCTGCGTTGTACTTTTCGATCCTTACCATTGCCTACTTTGTAGAGTACCAAATCTCAAGAAGAAAGGTCTTCGGGTACAGCTTAGCTGCAGTGGTGTTTGGGCTTTCTTTATTCTGTTTTGTTCAATTTGCACCATTGATCTATGGCCTGCAATGGACGAGAAGTGGATGCAATCTGGTGAAGTGGTTTGAGCTGTGGGACTTTGACTGTAAGGCCTATGACTAATTAAATAGTAAAGGAACAATCTATCTGTTTATCTGTTCACTCTCTTTCTTCCCGTGGCGTACGGAGGTTACTTTGTCTTGGAGATGCCAGATGCCACCTCCACAATTAAATCTTCACACCACGCCAAAAGCTTGTCTTTCTCCTTGATCTTCTCGACCCGTTCCGACTCCACCCTCTCAAGCTCCACCGAGAGCTCCTCGATGAGCTTCATCTGTGATTCTTCTGAGATCCCCAACCCTGGTAACGAGTCAATCAACATGGAGATCTGTCGAGACTTGAGAATGATATCTGTCGAGAGCTCGTTGATGGTGTTATCAAACAGCGGGGCATCGGTGGCAGCACCAGAACCGCCCCCGGCACCAACCGTTCCCGGCTGTGCACTTGCGGTGCCATCGGGGCTATCGTGCTGGGCCTGTCCTGGAAGAGGTGCGTTGGCTGCCGTGTTGATCACCGACTTCGGGTCCTCGTCCAAAAGAGCCTGGTCACTATTGGCGTTGATGTAGTTGACGGCAGCATTGAACTGCTCCACTAGCTGGTCCACACATATCTGTAACTGTGTAAGCCTGTCAGACATGATGAAAAGCCGCGATAAAGAATCCAAACTCTCCAAAACTCGCGATACTTTAGTCACAGTTACAGAATCCAATGAGTGACACCGAGTTTCCAAGGTGGCAGCAGGACACGGAGGCCAGCGAGTGTATACTCTGCCTGGAGCCGTTTACGTTTTTCAACAGAAGACACCACTGCAGAAAGTGTGGCCGTGTTGTGTGCGGCGATTGCAGTGACCAGATGGTGAGGTACTTCCCCCTGACGTTGGTAGCAGTGCCGCTCGGCAGCCCTGTCAGCCTGAGGCTGATGATGCAGTACCGGACGTGCGACGAGTGTGCCGAGGAAGTGTACATGATCAGGCGGGCGTTGTTCGGGGGAGACACCGGCAGGGAGGTGGACGGAGCCTCACAAGACAGAGATATAGAGGGAGACGCAGACGATAGAGACAACGTCAAATACACCACTCGTACGTTCACCCGGTCGATATCGAACAACCTGTCTTCGACCAATCTAGACCAAGCAAGCGACCATAATCTTTGTCCCGTGTGTGCCACCAGTTTGCTTGATGCGTACGTGAAAGCACACAGGAAGAACATTGGTGAAGTCACCAACGAAGACTTCGAGCAGTTCAAGCAGAACCACATAGAGAGTTGCCTCACGTCGTTTGATTTCGACCAGAGCCATGCACGGTTCACGGGGTCCCTGAGAGACCATCCTCGTAACAAGATGTTGGTGTATAACATGCCACCCATTCCCGAGCCACAGTACGAGGTTATTCCAGGAGTGGAGGGTACGTCGGTGGATACCATCCGGCCGCTCGGGTCCGTCAACGAGAAGGTGGTGAGTGACGAGAACGAGTGTGTGATCTGTCTTGAGGACTTAAAGCCGGGCGATAAGGTGGGCAGGTTAGAGTGTTTGTGTGTATTTCATTATGGGTGTATTAAGGATTGGTTTAACAAGAAGGGATACGGAGAGTGCCCGGTGCACTACTTGCTGAAGTAGAAGGCGTTTGGAATACTTCTAAGCTTGTGGCTGCCAGGGGCCTGGGCCTGGAGTGCTGGTGCACGATTGTATATTAAGTTAGGAATATGGAACCGGTTAATTGTATATTGTAGATGTGGGAGTCTGGTGTTATACTCTGATTGTTGATTCTATTTATTGATTAGCTACTCACTCCTTCCACCACTACACCTCTTCACGGTCTCTGTCGTCTCTCCCTCTCTTGCCTCTTTTCTCGTGGTGCTGCTTCATCTGCCTGATCGACTCGGCCATGGCTCTATCAACATGCACATGCAAAGTGTCCAATACTTGTTTGGAGGGAGACGGATCCTTGGGAAGTTTCTTACCCAAAACACTCTCTATTCTCAAGTACAATTCCAAGTCATACTGGGTGACAAGAGAAATGGACTTACCCGATTTCCCTGCTCTGGCTGTTCTTCCAACCCTATGAATGTATGCCTTGGAGTCGGTGGGGATATCATAATTTATCACCACGTCCACCGACGGAATATCCAACCCTCTAGCAGCCACATCGGTGGCTATAAGAATATTTGCTTTCCCGCTTTTGAACTTATTCAATGCCCCCAAACGCTGTGTCTGTGAAAGCTGGCCGTTTAAAGGCACAGAGTAGAAGCCAAGAAGACGAGTCAATATCGACGTTCTTTGTGAATTGGCAACTGTTCTGGTGAAGACGATGATAGACTTGCCCATGAACTCGTTGAGAAGATGTATCAAAAACGTGTTTTTGTATCCGTCACTCACCAACATCATCGACTGAACCAAATTGTCTGCTGTCTGATACTTATCTGAAACTGCCACTCTGACGGGGTTTTTCAACGAGGCTCTTTGCAACTTTGCAATTTTGTTGGTCATGGTGGCAGAGAACAAGTACGACGTTCTTTCCACCGGTATTACCTTCAAGATTTTGTCCAAGGCAGGCCCGAAATCCATATCAAGTAATCTATCTGCTTCATCCATGACCAAGAACTTTAAGTTCTTGAGTGAAAAGCCCTTGGTGTGTTCCAAGTGGTCCATGATTCTTCCCGGGGTGGCCACAATGATGTGGGGCTTTCTCATCAAGTCTCTGGCCTGGTCCATCATATCCATACCACCAACTATACACACCGATCTCAACCCCATGGATGATCCAAGCGCATCGAAAGTTTCTTTTATTTGGAACGCCAATTCTCTAGTGGGCGCCAAAACAAGCCCAAAGTAGGCGGTTTGGGCGTGCCACAAGGCCTGGAGGATTGGAATGGCAAAAGCGGCGGTTTTCCCGGACCCAGTTTGGGCTAACCCAATGATATCTTTTCCTTCTAATGCATGAGGAATCGACTCTGATTGGATGGGGGTTGGCGTGGTAAACTTCATAGCTGTGATGGACTCCAAGAGCTCGGGAATCAAGTTGAGTTCATTGAAGTTACGGATCTTTAGCTCGCTGTCTGGGTCGACTACTTTATCTTCTGCGAGTTCAGGTTTGGGACTTGGGACTGAGGGAGAGGGAAGGTTGGCTTTCTTCAAGGCGTTCTTCTTGATCTTCTCAGCTAATGCCTTTGTGTCCACCACCAGACTGGACAGACTGCCTGACTTCGACTTCTTGTTATCTTTGTGTTTAACTGCCATGCGATGAGATGAGATAAAGATTATTTAGATTTCGCGATGTCAAATTAATGTTTATTGATTATTACTGTAAAGGTTGAGCTAATAGTCCTGGAGGATATCAACACACTGGTACAAGTTTATCATGCTGTCCTGGTTATAGTTCGAGGCCAACATCATTCTGTGCGGGTGAAATGACACATTCGAAAGGTAGTTCAGGGTTTTACTCAAGTAGCTCGATTCGTTGGGGTTCTTAAGCGTATGGATAAGATCACCAGAAGTTGTCCATAGATTCACTGCCTTGGACCCAGTAACCACTATAGGCGCATGTTCATGGACGTCGATGCTGCGGATCGATTTTTCGCTGTTGTAGCTTAAAACATGGTCACTAGCTCTTATATCCCACAAACTCACCGTTCCATCAACAGACCCGCTTACCAACTCTCTGTAGCCTCCTCTTTGCATGTGTACATTTCGGATGGATGAGGGGCTCGAATACTTTGCGTACCCGCCTTTTCTGTTGTCGGACCAAGTACGTACCATCGATTCTCTCGGGTCTAATCTTCTATCGTAGACTCTCAAGCTGCCATCGTCAAAACCCGCTACAAAGATATCTCCTGCCACTTGGTCAGACGTGATGGATGTGATGGAAGATGTAGATCTAGCAGGAATATCTGCAAGACACATTTCTCTTGGTGCATCCCAAACTCTGATAATTTTCACGTCACCGCTTACAAGAAGCGATCCTCTTGATTGTTGCCATTCACTGATCAAGCCTGAACTCTTGGGAGTCAAAAGCAAATCTGTTAAGGCACGCCACGATGCTACCAACTCAATGGTTTTTTCTCTATCGTTGGATGGAGCATGGAAGTTCTTATAGATCCTCACAACCCCGTCACTGGATCCCGCTAAGAGCAACGGAGAGTCATCTTCATTGAGGAACTTGATATCGGTGATTTTTGTGCCTGGCGGGTTCATGTTACTGAAATGACGAATATTATTGCCGGCTTCCCAGTCCCAAACAGAGACGTTATCTTTTTCATCACATGCAACAAATATCTTCTCGAACTGGGTGAACTTGATTAATTTTGGCTGGGTCTTGTTGTCTAGAGTGATATAGTTCTTGGACCAGTCTCCTCTGATAGCAATTTGTTTTTGAGGTTGAGTCTCCAGAATTATTGATTCGTTTCTATTCCTTCTCCAAAGTCTTTCAATGTACTCCTTTGAACCCGGTTCATCGATTTCGCTTTTGGACATTTGAGGCTCTTGAAAGTATTCACAGCTGTATTCAAAAAACCCTGATTCAGCTGGAAGAGTATCAATTTTTGAGGAGTCAAGATCTCTCGGTGTGAACCGTGGTGTTTTAGGACGGTATTCGGAGTGGTAGTTCGATACCATAGGTCCAGTTTTTAGAATATTCGTGAAGTTCTCAACATTGTCCTCGTTAATATGGAGTGATTGAATAAGCTTGTACACGGAGAAGTTCTTAAGCTTCGAGGTTATAGACTCGGAGGCAGAGTGGGTGCTATTATTATCCATGTCTTGGTCTGCCAAATCAGAAGTTGAGACTGACCTAGTTTTAAGCGACGAGCCGTTGATCGTCAAAGTGTTTTGCTTACGCTGCAACATTGAAGCACTTGATGTCTGTCTCTTGGCATTCTGCGAGGTAGGCCCTGCAGCACCTAAGTGTCGATTCACTATAGGCTGAGCCGGTTTAAAACTGTCACTGATGTTGATACTGGATTTACCCAAAAGATAATCTTGCATGTCTCTTACAAGAGGCCCGAGTTCACTTTCGTTTAATTTCAACATCACATTATCGATCAATATTTCAGCGAGCTGTTTGACTTCTAAATGAGGGTCCTCGGCCAAGATCAATAATGCCTTCCATGTAGAGCTGAATATCGACCCATAAGCAGGTGACTTCTTCCTGAAATCATTTAATTGATTTGGGTTGTCTATCAAAACAATTTCTTCCTCAAGTTGATTGAATGCCACCACTAAGAAGAACATATGATAATTGGTGATGAACTTATTTATAAAGAAGATGATTTCTTTTCTCACCATTGAAGATCCGTCTCCCAAAAGACTAAGAATGACATTAGCCAATCGCAAGTCCTGTTGTCTTAACTCATCCTTCTTCATATCATTAGCAGCGCTATTCTGTTGCTGCTGCAACTGTTGGCCCTGCAGCTGTGGCTGGTTAGGCTGCTTATTATAATCAGACAATATGGTGGTCAATGCAAGAATGATGGAAGTACGAACTTCTGGAATAGGATCATTGATCATTGTGAGCAATTTGCTCAAGTATCCGTCCCTATAGATAATCCATTTCCCGTCCGGATAATCTCTCCAGAGTTGGGATAATAACAAACAACACCACTGACGTAATAATGGACTTTCACTATTGGCAGTATTCTTCAAACAGTTGTTGATGAGCTCTACTGAAAAGCATAATCTTTGACCGTTTTTGAAATCTCTTATGAACAAAGTCAAAATGAATGCACTCATGGCTTTATGTTCGTCGTTAATCAAAGCTGGACCATTGGAGGTGTTTCCGTTGAGCATCATATTCCCCTGGTTATTCAATATGGAGTAGAAATAGTTGTATCCTTTATCTTTACACAATTCTTGCTGGGTGCTCTTATAATCAATGGCCATGATTCTAGCCCATATAAATATGAGGACTGGTTTTAATTCCTGGGCAGGACTTTGTAGTAATTTCAACACATACGGAAAGATACCAATCGATAAAGATAAGTAGACCGCCCACGGGCCTAGATCAAGAAATTTGGAAAGTAAAACTAATGCCCTGACACGGTGGACTTGAGAAAGAAGAACTTGGAGAACAATAGGAAGTTGCTCTGGCGGTTGTTTGGTTGAAGGAGCTGAGAATTTAAGCCAGATTTCAAATGCAGTAAGTTGTTGTTCGAAGAACGTTGAGTGCTGGTACGATGTGTTTGCTTGGAGTTGTTGTTGTTGGTTTGCAAGCAGAGGGTTTTGTACCTCACCGTTGGAAGAGCCCACTGGCGACGACACGCCTGCTACTCCATTAGCAGCACCAGGGGATGGAACAACCTGGGGTATTGAATTGTTAGTTATGTCTCTTATAAGTTGTGAGAGCACTTGATCCAACGCCAAATCCCAGGATTCCCACATCAGATGAAACCGGATACTCTCTGGAAGTGGTGGATCACTGATGGGGTTACAATTGAGTAAAGGCATGATTCTTTTGGCGAGAAGGAAGTTTCTGAATAATGCAGCCACCATCAAATCTTGACGGAAGAGACGTTTGAAGATGGGGCGTGAAAGAGACGTCCATGCAATTGTATCAGTTATAGCTGTGAATATCCAGTTCAATTCACCCAACGGAGTTCTTCTTTCAGTCAATTTTCCGGGAATAATAACATTACCTATTGAGTTCTTAGGAAGTTGACTATAGTAGCTTTTACGCAATGGCAGTTGCATGATAAACCACTTGATACTGATGTCAATAGGACACGTCAAGCAGCAGGTGAACAAGTCAGCAGGCAATTCAGGCGACATGGGAAGAAGCTCATTAGACCGGCATGCTGCCAATTGAATACAATCAAGATATGCAGATGTTGGAGATGGAGACGAGATATCATGGTTTCCTTCATTATCGTCATCTATACGTTTTTGAGCAAACTTTTTGAAGTTATGAACAATATGACCGGCGCTATTACAATCGTAAACGAAGATAACTGGAGCTCCGAGCCATGTTTGTAGATCGTATAAAGATATAGGAATATACTGAGTATATCCCCTGTTGAACACCCATATTTCTCCTGACAGAGTTGGCTGGGGAACTCCGTGGCCATTGTAGTGGAAGAGAATACGTTCATCTTTAGCGTTACGTCGAAGGGTATTACAGAATCGTTTAACGTCTTCAACGCTGGGATCAAGCAGTTGTTTATAACGGGTACGCAACGTCAATGTTTCATACTGGCTCTGTAGGTTCTTTCCAACTGTTTCGATTGCCTTTTTATTGTCTGAAAAGGCGGTAGGGTCACACCAAGCTTCAAGCTTGGCGCAAGGGTATGTTTTCATTATATCTGGCGGATCAACGCCGATATTCAAGCAGAGCATCAACATGGCGCTGACCGTTTTCTGCCGTTCCTTCATGATCTTCCAGTCGGGAATTGGCTGGTAATGCTTGGATAGTGTAGGAGAATTTTTCATCTCTGGAGATACTGGGTTTCCGTTGGTGTTGTGACGTTTATCGTCGAAGTAGATGTAGAAGGTGTTTGCAAGCGACGAGAGAAAGATCTCGGAGTTGTGGGTGTCAAAGCCATGGCGCATCTGGTGGTTTAGCGGCTGGAGGTTCCGTGGGCCGTACGGGGTGTCTGTATCAGACGGCATGGTGGGTGAGTGAGATTTGATAGTGAGATTGAGATTTGATAGTGCGAACGAGAAGAGATGGACGGGGAGCGACGACTGGAGATTGGGAGGTTGCAGATGTGGTGTAGACGGGCCGTGGACTGGGTATGGAAGTGATGTGGTTGTAATGAAGATGGTGTTATGTAGCATGAGAACAAGTGTTAAACATCATCTGCTAAGTTATAGATAGCAGAGAATGTTACTGTGCTTTGTTACTGATAAACATTGCGAGAGATTGCGAGATTGTTCAGCCATTTTTACAAAGAATGGATCAAGCATGGGTGGGAATTTGATTATCAGCAAACTTGTTCAGTTCAGCAACTTTTTGGGCTATTTTTCATCGAGTTTAGGCAAATTTTGTCGGTGAAATGAGAGATAAATGTAAACCACCGGTGACTGAAGAAGTTTAATGCCTCGAAAATAATGTCGAAGAAAGAGCTTGGTACTGCAAATCAGACCTGATACTTTCTGTGTTATGATTTATCTTGCTAGCTAACAATTTGTGTATTAATATTTTAGGTGAGACGGGTGTTCGGGTGTCTGGGAATATTTTGGGTGTACGGGTGTTCTGTGGGAGCCGGGCTCGTGGCTCTTTTTGTATACGTGTTTACAGGTTATAGCTTTCTTTGTATACTTGTTTACAGGTTATAGCTTTCTTTGTATACTTGTTTTCATGTGATGGCTCTCTTTGTATACTTGTTTTCATCTGATGGCTCTCTTTGTATACTTGTTTACAGTTCATGACGTTGTGGGCACCGTTGCATGTTGAGTTGGCTGTGGTTACAGGTTATCTTTTGTCAATGTATTGTCAATTAGAGTTTAGCTTATCTACTCTTCGGGGCATATCCATCAGTTTTTCAACCTAGCTACGCGGGCTCTTCCGTCACTATCATCTCCAACCAATACAACATATGCTTATGATTCGTTTATTACTCTCATTATATACTTCTTCACCATGCTAATACTCTCCTCAACAACTCAGTCCGCCGTTGTAATTCACGACTCTCCCCTGCCAGCTGTAGTACTTGCTCATGTCCACGTGATGCTTCTTTCCGCTGGCCTCGTACATGCTGCACCCATACATGGATGCATATGGTGGGGTGTACAAATGCAATGAAACCAGTACCTGGTCTTCGGGATTCGAGATCTTGTGCAAGCCGATGGTGTCAGCAATGTACCCGACTTCCTGACACTGCAATCTTGTTTCCTGTTTCAACTTTAATGGGGCCTCCGTTTGTGGCATCTCATAAAGTGATTCTGTCAAACTTCCTTTAATGACTTTCATACAACAGTGAGCGTTGGCGTGGTCATGGATGGCGCTCCCCCTGCCTGGAGACCAGCAGAGGAGTAGCAAGTTAGCATTACCGTTGATGTTGATAATCCCGTTCCGGGTGTATGGTCTGGAAGGGTCGTGCAACCCGTACTTTTCCCAGTCTTCATCTTTGGCTTCATAGGAGTTCATAATATCTTGCACGTGACGGATATCGATGTCTTCTGGGGAGATCCCTTTATCTGATCCGAGGATGTTTTGGAGGTCTTTGATGAGCTTCCCTAAGTTATTATCGGGAATTTCTTCCGCATCGTAGTCGACTGAGTCACTAGGGGTGATAGGCACAGACACTTGCGAAGTGGTGGCGTTTGAGGTAGCGACATTGGCGGTGGCTACACCGGCCAGGGGGGCCACACGGGGCAGCGACGAGCAGGTGGCGGTGGTATCAATAGGTAATGGAGATTGTGTGCTTAGCATGTTTGTGATGGATGAGAAACAGGCGGGCGGGCGCGCATCTTTATAGTTCAAGGAGTTCGTGCCCGCCCAGTAAAGCTTAATGGCGCGGGCACAAAAACCGCCAATACACATGACGATTTCGGGCGCAAATGCCGCGTTGCTCAAGTACTTGCTTCGCTGTCCAAAACAGGCGGGGATATTTGCGCATATCATGTGGCAACCATGCGGGAATCATACCCGCCGCCCATACACCGATAATGGGTTAATATGAGTCCCTATTTATGACTTGAACCCACTTAGCATGGTACTTATTATTCTCATTATACTTTATTATTACTGTGATACTGCACTTCAGCTAAAAATATTAACCTTGCTTATTTGCGCCAACTAGAAGAGGCGGTGCCGCTCGTGAGGAAAAGCATTGCGGTATTGTTTCCCGCCACCAGCGGACTTTTTGAGTATCGGCCGCCTGAGTTTCGGCCGCTCGCCACGCCGCACGTGAAACTACGACGTCTTTTGTGTAACGGCCGTCAAAATGCGTCACTCCTCATCTCCTACAATTTAATGTATATAAAGCAATGAACACGCCACCTAACCGCTTGAACTATAACAGTCCAGTTTGCCCTTATCAAGAAACATCCACTTCAGTAGGCTTCTTTTGGCTGCAAAATCAAACCAACACCACAACTTAACTCGCATATCGCCACAGTTTGACTCATCACATGACGAACACTAATCGTGACCCACCGCACTGTGGTCAGCTGACCGGTGGTTTATCCACATCCTCGCTGGAACCGCCAAACAATCTACACTTGGAAGAAAATGTCGGGATCTACAGCCACCCCAGTACTTTCGGTTCAGACATTGATGCAGAACTCCGCTCGGATTCAAGCAAGCCCGAGAGTTCATCGACCACCCGTTCTCCCCCTCCACCACCGACCGGTTCTCCACACCCGGCTTGTCAATCGTTTTTAAGCAAAATGTCGCAGAAGCTCCACCACAAGCTAGTTCGCGACTTCACGCCGGTGTTCTTTCTTAATGCCATGGCTACCGGCATCTGTGCCGCCATCCTATATAGGTTCCCTTACCCTGCTAGATGGCTAGAGGTGTGTGGGATCATCATGTGGGGGGCATGCATTTTTTTCTTCTTCACCGGCACAATCTGCATGATTCTAGCATGTTGCAAATACCCTCAAACCTTCACCAAGTTGCATTCAGACCCCAAAATCGCCCCGTTCATGGGCTGCTTTTGCATGGGATTCAACTCGATGGTCAACATGCTTTACTTTGTCACCGGCAAGTCCTTTGTTATCGGCATCTTTGTATTGTGGTGGATCTCGATAACCTTTAGCGTCTACACGGCATACCTCATTTTCTATTGCACCTTCCTTGCCAAAACAACAAGAAAACAGTTCTACGACCCCAGAAACTTCCACGCCACGTTGCTCCTTCCAACGGTGGCGTTGATGGTGACGTCCAGCGCCGGCCATTTATTTGCATTAGATCTACCCACCGTACGATTACAGACATTGACCATCTTGCTATGCTACGTTCTTTGGGCCAATGCTGCCACCATGGCCTTCATCACGCTTACGTTGGTCATCTACAAATACATCATCCATAAGATCCCCAGCACGGACTTGGTGTTTACCACCTTCATCCCCATCGGGTTCCTTGGGCAGGGCGCCTTTAGTATATTGCTTTGTGGAAACAACTTCTACCATCTAGTGCATTCTGCAGACAAGACCATCATGGCGCTTCCATTTGCCGCTGCTTCGGCCAGCCCACTATCACCAGACACAATTGCCCAGATCGCTATCTGCTTGTGTGGGTTTACGGGCCTTTTGCTCATATCTTTTGGCTACTTCAACACCTTTATCGCCGTGGCGTCCGTGTGTTCCAAGATCTTCACCAGAAACCCCAACCCCAAACACGTCTGTCTCAGCGAAAGCGGCTGGAGAAGGTTTTTCAATGGTTTCATCAGATATTCAAAAGGATTCTGGGCCATGACATTTCCGTTGGGGACCATGTCGCTTGGGAACAGTGAACTAGGCAAGTTGTTTGGTCTCGAGACGTTTAAAGTTATTGGTTCCATCTATGGCGTGGCCACGGTGGTGGTGACTGTTGGGTGCAGTGTAGGCTTCCTACACAACGTGTACAAAGATATCGAGATGTGTCGGTAATTATTTATTCATATTAATTCATAATGTATTCTATTGCGTACTGCGGTTAGCGGATGTCACAGTATCGTTAGCTTGGCCAATGTAGTCGACCGGGTTAGTCTCACCGTGATGGACCTCTTACCCATCTCTCCCTCAATCTCTCTCTGTCCCTCAATCTCTCTCAATCTCTCCATCTCTCCATCACATCTCCATCTCCATCTCCATCCGCGCGTCTCAAATCTCAACCATCACCATTCACCTCTACTCACAGATCCCCGGCCACACACCCTGCCAGCCCTCCAACACATACAGCTCGTTCCATGCCCATCACTGTACACCTCCCAAGCGAGCCGGCCCCGAAAGACCCCGAATTCCTCCTCCATCAGCTCTATAAGCCAAGAAATGTGCTCTTCTTCGACGAAAACATCGTGGGCTACATCATCATAAAACCCGAAAACGACCTCCAAACTATCTTCGACCACCCGTTTGACTTGACTTTGGACGTGGCCATTCTCCCGGGAGACATCATCGACAATGACCCCAAATATACCCGAAATGCTTTCATTGTTCTGTCATTTAAAGTCACCGATCTAGTCAAAGAAGACACCATAGACGGGATCAAGTCGCAGCTCTACAGATTCGAGCTCCCCGTCAGGTACCCCAAGAAGAAGTTGAACACTCCCAAGGTGGTTTTCAAAGCCCATATCACCATTATAGAAACGGTTGATTTACAGGCGGTAGACGAACAGCTCGCCCCGCTAGAGGTACCGTACCAGCGCAACCTTCTTCTGGAGCTCGCGGTAGGGAACCCGCTCCAGCTTGCACAGGACGTGGTGGAACCCCGACAAACTGTGGAAGGAAAGCAACCCGATGCAAGCCACCCGGCGTCAATTCCTCGTTCTA
Organism: Yamadazyma paraphyllophila; assembly: GCA_030563605.1. Lineage (NCBI taxonomy): Eukaryota > Fungi > Ascomycota > Pichiomycetes > Serinales > Debaryomycetaceae > Yamadazyma > Yamadazyma paraphyllophila. The sequence continues at coordinate 595,658 of JAJMJO010000005.1, forward strand.
TTCCTTCTAATTCTGCATCCCCATCCAATCTTTCAGGCAGTTTGGTGATACCGATTTGCTCGGCCCTTGTGATCAAACTCAAGTCCACGAAACCAGCAGGCAAAAACCACGAACTTCTCGTGTCGTTCAACATTGAAGCGTCTGACCAGCTCGCGACTTTAGGGCCTTCTTCTGTTGTGCTCAACAAGTTCCTGTTGAACTTCACCGGCCTGATAATCAACTTGAACGAAAGCATCTACAGGTTCCCCATAACGTTCAAGATAGACGAGTCGATTTGTCTCAACTTCAAGCTTTTAAACAACGAGTTCGATGAGTCTGCTAGACAAGTAAGCGTGAGCTTGTCGCTTCAGGTATTCGATCACGACCCATTCAGTAGCATAATCACCACCTCGTGGTCTCCGTACATCGACTTTAGTCTTGTGGCTCCTCCCATCAGCAACTCGTTGAAAACAGTGCTCTCCCATAACCAACTGCTGGCAGGCGTAGCATTGGGGAGGAAAAAGATCCCGAGCAGCAGCTCCGTCAACACCTTCACCCTCGCCAAAACCAACGCCAGTACGGCGTCTCTCTACAAGAAGGTGAGTGCTGGTTCTTCTGTCACCGTCAACTTGAACAGCACTGGCACCACTCCCCATCTATTTGGCTTGAAACTTACGTTTAACGGTAAATTAACCATTGGCTTGGGCGAAATCGTGGTGTGGAAAGTCCAGGCCATCAATGCCACGCCCAATAAGTTGAACCTCTCGCTTGTGATACACGGGCAGTCAAAGGATGTAGCGGCCCAGTCTCAACTAGCACAGTCTCAGCCACTCCACCAGCTGGACCTTATTCCCGCCTACACCAAATCCTCGTTGTACTCGCTCTACAAGCAGCTTAAGCTTGATAATGTGGGGGTGGTCATACTAGATAACGATATACGAATCGGACCGCTAGAGCCCAACAGCGTGTTTGAAACAGACGTCAAGCTTATGGGTTTATCCCGAGGGGTGTTCAATCTTGATGGGCTCAACATAGTGGATTTGGTCACGGGTGATGGGCTCGATTTCGGCAAGCTTGTCGAGGTGTTTGTCACATGAACCAACATCTCGAATAATCGTGCTAAAATGTCATGACTTGATCGCGAAATTTTGCAGCCATTTGTGTTTTGCAATATGATGTACCAACTTGCAAAAGACACACAAGAGTCTCTCAACTTGGCGGCAGCGTCTCTGCGTGATCATCCGCCAGAAGACAGCGTGTTCGTGACGCCATCCTCCAAGCCTCCGTCTCCATTCCATAAGTTCATCGATAAGTTCAACACCATCTCGGGCTTGGCCCTACCATCCAGCCAAACTTTGGACTTCGATAAAGACGAAGACTTGGGTACGTTTGTGGTGGTATCCAAACGGTTGATCCAGTGTTTCAAGAAAATGAAGAAGAAGGAAATGGCACTAAACAAAGTCTATGCCACCACCCACAAAACTCTCAATAAGTGGAGCATGTATGCCATGGATCCCGAGTGCCAATACATATTAAAGGCGTGCTCAGATATCGTCAAAAGCCAATGCTCTGCCGCCGGGTTCCTCAAGTGCTACCAGGATGAAATCATAGCCGCCCTCAAGGTGGTTGAAGACAAAGAGAGGGCTGTTGGGAAACTCAGGCTGGAAAGAAAGGGTCAGAATGAAGAGTTGAAAAGAGCCCATTCCAACTTTGGCGGTATGTCAAACAACGCCTTGAATGTCGAAGAAAAACTAGAAACAAATGCCTCCAACATCAAGATCTCTGAGCGTCATTATGCCAGAGCCATCACTGACAAATTCAAGGAAGCATTTAGAAGGTACAATTCGGGTCTAAGAGCTATAGGCTACCGGTATGTGGATATTAGTTCTAAGTTTGACGACGTGGTGAACCCACAGACCAGGGCAGAGGCGGCCGTTCAGCCTGTCAAGAGACCAGCCGACTTGGAAACTGGTAGAGACCCAAAGCTGTACCAGAAACCCCCCGAGTCCCGAAACTTCGGCCAAAGGAGATCCAGTCAGCCCCGGATCCTGTCCAGCCATAAGCAGGTGGAAGAGCCCAGGTTCCTTGCAGATGAACGTCCGCTTTCATCCAGTTTAGATATCGACGACTACTGTGCTGAGTGTTCTGCCACCAAGGGATTCCACAGATCATGTCACAATGATCACATCAGAAGACCGTTGGATAAAGGCCATTCTGTAGAGAAGTATCCTCGGGCTTCCAGGATTGTCAGCGGGTTTGATTCGATTAGTGGCCAGGAAAACTGGAATTTTTAGTTTATAAATTAATGCAATATGTACATGATCTGAGCGGGATAGTGCTGGTGGAAGTCATGGTTCCCATGATACAAAGCTTGACCTTTTGTTTCCCATCTCTATCTTCTATCCCACAATGTGTATCGTTTTCTATCGTCTCAAACGGTCTTGAAAAATATCTTGGTGATCTCATAAGAAGAAATCATTATAGCACACGATGGTGCCACCTTGAGCACCCGAGGACCCAACCCCCCAAATAGAGCCTTGGAGCCCTCGTTTCTATATATGTCAAATAAGAATCTAAACATGCTTGGAGGTTTGGCATGGTTAACCTTTTCTTGTGAAATTTGAAGACGGGTCTTTCCCACATCAAACGGATGGGTGAAGATGGCTGCCACGGTTCCTGAAATAGACCCAGAAACGAAACTGGTAGCAAACACCTTTGTGTCGTTATCGCTGTGGGTCCCTTTGGAGAAATCAGCCCCAATCAACCCACTGATATTGGCCTTGGAAGATTCGTATAAAGACCAGTAAATGGCTGAAAAAGGCACATCTCTCCATAAGGTGATCTGCAAACCCTTGAACAATGAGCCCACTCCGCTGGCTCTGAATTCGGTCCATGCTCCTGCCACCACTCTCAGCAAAGCACCAGGGTTGGACCGAGAAGACGGAATCGATTGTAGTCTTGTTTTGACCAACTCCAACGGGGCCACCGCCGTGGCTGCCATGAGCCTGGCGGCACCCCCACACATCAATGAATTCAACGACCCGCTGAGGGGACTTTTGTCTCTTATATATTCATATCCAGTGAAGTAGATCACGTTCGACGGAATGGCCATCAACAACGTCAAGGATATGCCCCGCCATAGCGTCGGCAAGCCCTCGTTCCGTCCGATGGTGACGAACCCCTGAAGAGTAGAGTCTATTCTGGAGCAGTTTTTCATGTTCTTACAGTAATCTTTATCGAGCCAGAATAGCGAAGACTGGGCTGAAGACAGGGAGGTGGCGGAGGATGCTGTGAGGGTATTTCTTCCATTTGCAGCGGCGCTGCTGCTGAGCTCGGCGTAGTGGTTCGAACAGCATGGTTTCAGTTCTGGCATTATTTCTTGCTGTTGCATTCGAATTCTAATGACATCGAATGGCGTCAATACAAAGGCGGTTAAAACCGATCCCACGCTGGCACTTAGCATCCGCTGTGATATCGTGAGGTCTGATTGCGGTGCGGTGGCACGAGCAGGCTCTCTAAGCTGGTGGTCCCACCTGAACAGAGCAGACATGATGGTGATAGTAGTCCGAGCACGGTAATTTGTGAGTGCGCATCGCGCTCGCGAACGGTTTCCGAAGGCAGATGAGGTGGGCAGCGGAGGTGGTGGACGGGCAGCCACACGCAATGGGCACGTAGTGCCAGTAGGGTGTGTGTGTCCGAAATGCTTGGGTTTACTTGCGTCTACGGTGCTGACTGGCTACGCTCGGTATATCTATGGTCTCTTATCATGCTATACTTTTATGGATTAGATAACCGGATGGATGAAAGTGTTAGCATGATGATGAAGTTCAAGGATTAGAAATTGTCTAGAACTTCCAAGTCACGGCGAAAACATACATCCTGTAGAGAACGCCAAAAGCCTATGTGATTTAGCTGCTTTGTTTTCTCCATATTCAAACAGTCTCCTGTAGATGTCAATACATGATTCAACAAAATGTTGCAAAAATCACTATCCTCAAACGCTATCCCTTAGAACCATCCCAGTGTGGCCATCTAAAAGTACCGACCAAAATATCTATTCTTTACTGTGTGTAACGGATCCAGCTGGCTTGGTGAGTTTGTCCAGCAACAAAAGCAATAGAATCAGCCATTATCAGACGACCCAAACACGGCTCTTGTGTCCAAAACCATATCAATCGAGAGGAACAGTTGGACCAGCTATTGAACGATGGTATTGTGATTCCTTGTCCTCCGAGTTCTGATGTCTGATGCAACACGATTGGTTCTTATCAATAGAATCCTTTAGGTTATTGGTGAATTTTATAGATCTGTGCAACAAATGGGCAATGGCTTAGGTCAATTTCCTGAGCTTTAAATAATCTTCTACAATGGCTTCTAGCACGGCACTCTTAAAATGACATGACCTTAACAACCTTCTACTCATGTTGAGGATCGGATTGATTTGAGCAGCAGTGATGCTTCTACAATGGCTTCTAGCACGGCACTCTTAAAATGACATGACCTTAACAACCTTCTACTCATGTTGAGGATCGGATTGATTTGAGCAGCAGTGATGGTGAAACGGGGGAAGAGTGAATTCAACATAATGCACTCATCAGCAAAGCGAAGCAGCAGCTTATACGCCTGCAAGGTGAAGCAGCCATCGAGGAGTTCCCCCACACTGAGATACTATAAATAGAGTATTTCGAGTTCAAAGTCCAATTACGGTCAGTGGGAAAATATAAGTCATTTCCCAAATACCCCGTAGCTTCTAGTGTTTACTTACCAGTCAACTAGAACCTTATTACCGAAATAGGTTACCTTAGATCCAATCAGAAAGTAAGTGTCCGTAACAAGTATACACTAGTCAACGTTAGTTGCTCATATAGCAGGTAGCTAGCTTTGTCAAACTAATATTACTCAATTGGGAAACAGCTGAGTAGCATAGTTCAACAACTCAACCTCTCTACAATCACAAAGTTTAAGGTAGTGAGAAATCTTACACAAAACAAACCGG